>CM053788.1:328732053-329353719 GCA_028749045.1 Cupressus sempervirens
AAGTTCAACTTTAGTGTGTGTTGAGTGATCTTTAGGTGACGAGCAACCTTCAGGTGCCGAGCAAGATACAAGTGTTGAGCACCACTAAATAGTATTAAGAAGTCAAGTAACATAGAAGGTGCCAAGCATCAGTAAACCAATGATGCCAAGTTGCTGCATTATTTTGAAAAATCAAAGATTCGCCAGATCTGAGCCGACATGGTAGTTATCGAGAATTTGCTGAACCAGATAGAAGATAAGAATGATGAGCTGGTGACATAGAACACTATGTAAAATGTTTTTGGCAAATGCTAATGGATTTATCATGAAGTTTCTAGATAGAAACAAGATATGGGATAGATACATTGTATCCTAACTAATTCATTGAAACCCTAAAGTTGGAGAGGGAGATTTGATCAAGAAATCAAGAACATAATTTCTTTATAAGGAGTTACAGGTCAGAGATCAAGAGTGTATGCATGAGAGGGATTTGGTCATAAGTGCAATCATGTGAACAAGACAAGAGGAGTAAGAACAAAGCATCAAGACTCTGAATTGATCGAGTGACCAGAGAGAGCATTGGAATAACGAGGGGAAGAACTCAAGGAGATAGATCTTGAAGGGTGAACAAGCTGTCAGCACTGCAAGGGAGGAAATCCAAGAAAAGAAAAGGACTAAATAGCGATCTAAAATCTGTAAGGTTGAAGTTGCAATCTGTATTAGGTCAAAACCCTTCTAATACTTTCTTACCATTGTATTAGATATTGAAACCCTACATTGGTAGGTTAGCTTAATAGCTAGGTGGATAAGCCTCAGGAAAAGGATAAAGCAATCCCTAGGAAAAGGATAAAGAGATCTTCAGGAGAAGGATAAAGAGATCCTTAAGAGAAGGATAAAGAGATCCCTAGGAGGAGGATAGGAGATCCTTAGAGAGGGATGAAAGATTCTTTTGAGAAGGTGACTAAAAATCCCATGGACTTGGGTGAGTCTAAAAATTCTATGTAAATCCTTTAACAGGGTGACATTCCAAGATGAATGTTCTTATTTCCTTTAACAAGGTCACATTTAACAATGCGTTGTAGCCTTTAATAGGGCAGACCATCAAAAGTGGTTGAAATCAATTGTGCAGTTATTTTGTGTGTATCATCCCCACTCCAGTTTTACCTTCTTATTTCTAGAGGGTTTTTAGGTTATCAAATCCTTAGTGTTATGGTGTAATGCATGTTTACTTTTCTTGGTTGTTTAATGTTCAAATTGCATGCATGATAATTTCAGTTATGTGCTATTAAGGATTTGTAGAAAAAGTTGTATTGGACATCATTGAACCTTGGATAACTGATTCACCCCCCCCTCTCAATTATTCTAAAGAATTATAACACAAGCTATAACTAGTTATGCCAATACTTCTTCTATAGTGCTCATTGTCTTCCTAGGCACATCTAGAATATTTGAGAATCAATTTTGACCTTGGTGACTAATGCCTTCTTGAAAATGACTGACAAACAAAAATGTAAATTTTAAAATCTACATCAATTTTTGGATAAACCAAAGAGATTGAGTCAACCTACATGTAAAAAGGTACATTGTACCACCATTAACACTCAAGGTATGACACATTGGTAAAATAAGTCTATAAACATGTGCATATTACATTAAAATGATTTGTTATATAAATTCAAATTATGTTCATTGAAAAGTTATTTGAATATGAAATAAAAATAAGGGATGACAAAAATAAGTCAATGGAAGAATAATTAGGTGGATTTAACAAGTATCAAATAATGGAATATATAAGTTACTTTAACTATTGTAAATGTTCTTTCATAATTATCTATATTATTGAATGGTACAATATAATTGTGATATACATACAAGTTTAGAAATTTTCTAATAGGTCATTTATATATAAATGATTATGTAAATGTTCTTATAATTAAAATATAGTAGTATTATTATTGAGAATAATTATTAAAGATAATTTTTTAACAATAAGAATCATTTGCCTTGATCTTATCTAAGGATATTCTTGCAGGAAAAGGAGGATTAATATTAGATTTAGAGGGAGTCTTGTTGGAATTCTTTTAGAATAACTAAGAGGGGGGGTGAATTAGTTGATCAAGGTCTAAATGTACAAATTAAACTTTTCACTATTCAATGAACCCATAAAACATTCTTAACCATGCATGCATTCATTATGTGTTAACCAAAGCTTATATGTTACTGTAAAATCAACATACAGAAATGTAAAGCATAAAAGACAAAATATCCATCAACACATTTGATAAAATGATTTAATGTGGAAGCTCAATTTGGGAAAACCACCAGTAATATGCTACTCCTTTTTCACTCTTCTAAAGTGATTCCCTGTCAAAGGTTACAACACACTGTTAAACGTGACCCAATTAAGGGATTTCAATCACCCTATTAAAAGTGAGCCTTGTTAGAGGACTTTAGACCATTCACTTGGAATGCCACCCTATTAAAGGATTTTCTAATGATTGTTAAGTCAACCTTTCTCCAAAAGATTTTCTCTATTCTGATACAATTATTAGAAAGTAACAATAGAGCTTTGATCTAATACAACTTACAACCTTGCTTGCAGCTTATAGATCACTATTCAGTCCTAAACTCTGCTTGGCTTCCAATATTTTCATCTCTAACAACTTATTAACCCTTCAAGCATTCATCCTCTTTAAGTCTTCTTGCTTAGTTCACAACTGCAAACTTCTTCACTTGTGTCACTTGATGAAGCAAACCCTTTGCCTTCTCCTTGTCAGATTTTTGCATCAAACTCTCCAACCTCTAACCTCTTGCTTCATGACCAAACATCCCTACATATAGAAAATTAGAACACCTTTCCCACTCATTATCCATCACCAAAATTAGGGTTTTCAATGGATTAGGTAGGATACAATGTATCTAACCCATATCTTATCTTTTTTTAGAAACTTCTCTTAGAATCCATTTGAATTTGCCTCCAAAATGGTTTACATAAGATTCTATGCCTTCAACTCATCAATCTTATCTTCCTCTTGATTCACAAGTTCTAAGAAAATAAACTTGTCAATTTTTATTTGGTGAATCTTTGGTCTTTTTCATAATGTAGCAACCTGACATTATCAATTTACTGATGCTCAACACATACTATGTTACTCAACATCTATTGTAAAATCACTCAACATAAACTGGATTTTATTGGTGCTCAACATCAACTAACCTGCTCAACATCCACTAGAAATTTCTTTCACTCGGCTCCAACTAAACTTTTTCTTGGCTTGCACTAACTTACTCGACACCTTCTATCAACTTGGTCAAGCTTGGAAAATGAGATTTTTTTAACCTTATTCTTCAAAACTTTCTAAGTGCGGCCAATTATTTTATGACCTCAAGTAGATCATCAATACATTATGTTATCACTACCTTAACTAATTCTTACACTTCAATACATAATCATAACTCAACCTCTCCTCTAGGTACTTTTGTTACATCTTGTTGATCAAATCCTCTTCATCAATCAACTAAGTGATAGTACTTGAAACATATAAGTAGTTTTCTTACCAACATGTTGCAAGTTTGACATCAGTAAAAAAACAATGATTGAAACACACAATCTTCTTCAACAATCTTTCTACTTAAATGATATTTTCAATCATATATCAACAATCTCCCTCTTTGGCATTGATGGAAAACCAAACTGATCAACCAGTCAAACAAATGATAAACATCTTGTTCCATCAAACTAACTAGGTTAAAATAGTAAGGTAATACCAAAAAGAAAGCTTGTGAATAAAAATTCTCCCTCTATTAGCAACTCCCTCTTCTAATTAGGTTACAAAATAAAACTCCCTCTTCTTGTTCTGATCCTTCTTTTGATTGATTTCTACTTTCTCCCTCTTTCTTTCTTACCAAATTGATCATCTGATGTACTTTATCCCTTGATCATCTTCCTTGATCATTTTCGTTGATCAGTTTAATGTACTTTCTCCCTCTTTGAAAATAATGCCAAAGAAATATACTCAACACTTGGCATCTTTGATATATGTAATCATAGGCTTTTGTAGGCTCTTCAATTTTCTCCCTCTGTCACCTTGCTTGTGACTGATTTGTAATTCTAGCTTTGTAATTACTTTAGGCAATTCCTAAAGTAAGATCCACTGCATCAATTTGTATGTGATAAATTTTAGGTTGTTTGATGCAAGTTACTCCATTTGTCTTTTACTCCATTTGTCTTTTACATAGCCTTTGATATGGGTATCACCCCTAGTTTACCTCTCAGATACTCATAAGCATCCTTACATAATGCTTTGGTGAAAATATTAGTAATTTTCTCCTTTGTGTTGATATATTCCATTTTCACCTCTTTGTCTTGAACCAATTCTCTTACATAATGATACTTTATTGCAATGTGCTTTTTCTTTGTATGCATTACAAGATTCTTTGATATATTTATAGCACTTGCATTATCACAATAAAGTATCACTAGTTCAGTGATTTCTTCCTTCATTCCCTTAAGTATTTTTTTGATCCATACAATATTTGTGTAGTTAATAGTAACAACAACATACTCTACTTCAATAGTAGATTGGGAAGCACAACTCTACTTCTTGCTTGTCCATGTAACAAGTCTTTTGCCTAAGAAGGATGCTCCTCTACTGGTGCTCTTTCTGTCATTAATATTTCTAGCCCAATAAGCATTAGTGTAGGCTTTCAGTTCAAAATTTTCATTCTTCTTATAGTATAAACCATACTCTTCTATTCCTTTCAAGTATCTCATTATTCTTTTCATAGCCATCAAGTGATTCTCTCTAAGGTTAGTAGAGAATCTTGCAACTATCCACATAGCTAATGCAATATTAGGTCTTCTATGTACTACATATTGCAATTTTCTAATCATGGATGTATATAATGTTTGATTGATCTCAGCCAAATCATCATTCTTTGATAACTTGAGTGTTGTTACCATAGGTGTACTTACTAGTTTTGAATCCTCATGTCCAAATGTCTTCAATATCTCCTTGATATATTTTGACCGAGTGATATATACACCATATTTCATTTGATAGACTTGTAGTCCCACAAAGAATTTGATCTCATGAAACATCGACATTTCAAACTCTTGATTCATCTGATTTGCAAAATCTTTACACAAAGCATCTTTTCCTCCAAATATTATGTCATCAACAAATATTTCAGATAACAATATACCTTTCTCTTTGTCTATCTTCATGTACAAATTTCTATTTTCAGCTGTCCTTTCAAATCCAATCTTAACAAGATAAGTATGAAGTCTCTCATACCATGATCTTGGTGCTTGTTTCAATCCATATAGGGCTTTGTGTAGTCTACATACTATGTTCTTATTATTCTTATCAAAAAATCCTTTTAGCTATTCTATGTAGACCTCTTCTTCTAATATACCATTCGAAAATGCAAACTTAACATCCATCTGATAAACTTTGAAACCTTTATATGTAGCATAAGCAAGAAAAATTCTTACTCCTTCCATTCTTGCAACAAGGGAAAATGTTTCACCATAGTCAATTCCTTCTTCTTGTGCATGCCCTTTGCAAACTAATCTTACTTTATTTCTTGTCACTTCACCATTCTCATCTAGCTTGTTTCTGAATACCCATTTTGTGCCAATCACATTTTTGTCTTTTGGTCTAGGAACTAGACTCCAAGTCTTGTTCTTTTATATTTGCTAAATTTCTTCTTCCATAGCCTTGTACCAGTCATCATCTTCCAATGCATCTCTCATTATCTTAGGTTCCTTCATTCTTAACAAACATGATTCACTTCTCAACCTATTTCTTGTCATTTGCCTAACATCTTTGTCTCTAATGATTTGATCTATAGGATGGTATCTTTTGACATATTTGGATAGTCTAGGCTTAGTTCTTGTGGCTATATTTTGTCTCTCAGCTTCAGTATCACTTTGTGCATCTCTATCAGGTGTTTCACATCTCCTTCATGTGTGCTAATTTTAGAGTCAGATTGTACATTTTCCTCATTCTACAACTTGACATCTAAATGCAACTCAACATTCATAGGATGTGACTCGATAATTATTGAGACTTGCTGTTGGTTTGCTACATGATTTGTAGCATCTTCTTCAATAGGCATTCCTTCATAGTAGTCTACAAATGACTTGTAATATTCTAGTCCTTTTGTAGGTTGAACCTCATGTGCTTTTGTAAACTCACCAAAATTTACATTTGCACTTTCCACAATTTTGTTAGTGTTAGTATTTAAACACTTGTAAGCGTTACTTCTTATGGAGTAACCAAGGAATATACCTTCTTCGCTCTTTGCATCAAACTTTCCACTCCTAACATCTTTAAGAATATAGCATTTTCTTCTAAATACTTTAAAATATTTCACATCAAGTGGATGACTATACCATAGTTGAAAAGGTGTTGAATGAGTACCTTTCTTCACTTACACACGGTTCAAGTTGTATATAGTAGTACTTATAGCTTCTCTCTAGTATTTTAGAGAAATATTTTTCTCCATCATGAGTGTTCTGGCATAGTCCATTATAGACCTATTTCTTCTTATAACAATTCCATTTTGTGGATGGGTCCTAGGTTCAGTTGTCTATCTCTTGATTCCTCTGTCATTGCAGAACATCTCAAACTCATGTGAAGTGAATTCTCCTCCTTTCTCTAATCTTAAGCACTTCAAGCTCTTACCTATTTCTTTTTCCAGTCTTTCCAAGTACCATTTAAAAATTTGAAAAGCATTTGATTTATCTTTTAGAAACATGACTATCATTATTCTAGAGTAATCATCGATAAACAACATTATATACTTATCTCCTTTGTAGCTTTACACTTCAATAGGTCCACACAAGTTAGTATGATCAATTTTAAGTATTTCCTTAGAGGTATACGATTTACTTTTAAAGCTTGACTTTGTCATCTTACCTAGCTGACATTGTTTATACATTATGTTCTTTGGTTTCTTCAACTTAGGAAAAAATCTAACTCTTTTCATGTTATTGATAGTAATCAGATTATCAAAGTTAACATGACATAATATCTTGTGCCAAAGCCATACATCATCAAATTTTTCAATAAGACAAGTAGCACCTTCTATATCCAAATAGAATAGATTAATCCTAGTTTGATCACCTTTTTCACTCAAGTTTCCATTTGTATCATATATCTTGGCTATTTTTTTTCAAACTAAACTTTGCACCCCAAATTATTCAATTGTGACACACTTAACAAGTTATAATTCAGTCCTTCAATATAGTAAGCATTTTCACATGAAATCTTATCTATGAGCTTGATAGACCCTTTTCCTTTTATCAAACATGGTGCATCATTACCAAATCTTACACTATTTCCATCATAACAAGTTAAGGTAATGAACTTACCTTTTTCTCCAGTCATGTGATGTGAGCATCCACTATCAATGATCCACTTTTCATTCTTGTTCACACAAGTCACAAGTGTAGTTATCTCATTCTCATTTGATTCATCCTTCATTGCAACATATACCACTTCATCATCATTTTCATCAAAGTCATGTTCATAAGAAATGTAGCATGACTTCTTACCTTTGTCTCTATGGTCTCTTCCATCATCTTCTTTTCTATTTTTGTTCTTGTTCCTTTCTTTGAAGTTCTTCGTCTGTGTACATCTTGCTGCAATCTGACCAACTTCATTGCAATTAAAACAAATGATAGGCAACTTACCTTTGAATTTACCTTTTCCTCTATGAAATCTTCTTGCCAAAAATTATTCCAATTGTTCAATGTCTTCTTCACCTGTACTACTATCACTGGATGCATACTTTATTTTTCTTTTCTTCTTATTTGGCTTTATCTCCTCATAATCCTTCAGTAACAACTTTTTTTTGAAAGCGTATTCAATACTCTTTGGTCTATAATTGTCAAAATTTGATAGCTCAAAAGTAGTAAGTCTTCGTACCAAACATTCAAGGGTTAGATCATTTCTTGGTATACATCTTAGCTCTTGGATTGTAGACAATCTAATGGCATACATAGGAAATAATATTCTGAAGACTTTACTTAGCACAATATCATCATCTATTTTACTAGTAGCACCTTTTATTGCACTAACAACTTATTTTATTCTAGAAACATATTGAGCAATATTTTCAGCTTCTTCCATTCTCATGTCATCAAACTTACTTCTAAGGCTCTCTGACTTGGCTCTTTGAACATTTTTGTCTCCTCCGTAGATGGTGTCTAGGGCATCCCACATCTACTTTGCATTCTTAAGGCCTTTGATATCATCAAATTCGGCATAGCTTAGGGCAGAGGCAATCTCCAATATCGCCTGATTGTGTTCTTTCTTTTTCTTCAAATCTTTAGTGGTTAGGGCTCCTACTAGATCAATTTGTTTTACTAAAATGCAAGATTGTGCATAGTCTCTGAGTCCTCCAAGGTGTAGCTTCATCAAACTTTTCCATGTAGAAAAATTATCTCTATTGAGCTTGGGTACTTATCTTTTTTACATCTTGATCTTTATGCTTTTAGTACCTTAAAATAATCCTCTTAAGAAACTATGCTCTGATACCAATTATTGGAATTCTTTTAGAATAATTGAGAGGGGGGGGGGGGAGGGGGGGGGGGGGGGTGTGAATTAGTTATTCAAGGTCCAGATGTATAAATTAAACTTTTCACTATTCAGTGAACCCATAAAACATTCTTAACATGCATGCATTCATTATTTGTTAACCAAAACTGATATGTTACTATAAAATCAACATGTAGAAATGTAAAGCATAAAATACAACACATTTGACACAATGATTTAACGTGGAAAATCAATTTGAAAAAAACCACTAGTAACATGCTACTCCTCTTTCACTCTTTTGAAGTGATGCCCTATTAAAGGCCAACCCTATTAAAGGTTACAACACACACTGTTAAATGTGACCTGGTCAAGGGATTTCAATCACCTTGTTAAAAGTGAGCTTTGTTAGAGGACTTTAGGCCATTCACTTGGAATGCCACCCTATTAAAGGATTTTCTAATGAATATTAATTCAACCTTTCTCCAAAGGATTTACCCTATTCTAATAGAATTGTTAGAAAGTAATAGTAGAGCTTTGATCTAATACAACTTACAACCTTGCTTGTAGATTATAGATCACTATTTAGTCCTCAACTCTACTTGGCTTCCAATCTTTGCAGCTCTGATAGCTTGTTCACCCTTTAAGAATTCATCCTCTTTAAACCCTCTTGCTTTGTTTTCCATTGTAGACTTCTTCACTTGGGTCACTTGATGAAGCAAACCCTTTTCCTTCTTCTGGTTAGATTTTTGCATCAAACTCTCTAACCTCTAACCTCTTGCTTCATGACTAGACATTCCTACATATAAGAGATTAGAACACTTTTCCTACACATTATCCATCACCAAAATTATGATTTTTGATGGATTAGGTAGGATACAATGTATCTACTCCATATCTTTTCTTTTCTAGAAACTTCTCTTAGAATCCATTTTAATTCACCTCCAAAATGGTTTACATAATATTTTGTGCCTCCATCTCATTAATCTTATCTTCCTCCTAATTCACAAGTTCTAAGAAAACAAACTTGTTGGCTTCTATTTGGTGAATCTTCAATCTTTTTCATAATGTAGTGGTTCGACATTATCAATTTACTGATGCTTGATACATACTATGTTACTCGACATCTACTATAAAATCACTCAACATCAACTAGATTTTATTGGTGCTCGACATCAACTAAAAATTACTTGGAACCAACTAACTTGCTTGAAATCTACTAGCTTACTTGACATCCACTAGAAATTGCTTTCACTCGGCTCCAACTAACTTTTTGTTCAGCTTGCACTCACTTACTTGGAACCTTCTATCAACTTGGTCAAGCTTGGAAAATGAACTTTGTTCAACCTTATTCTTTGAAACTTTCTAAGTGTAGCCAATCATTTTGTGACCACAAGTAGATTATCAATACATTATGTTATCACTGTCTTAACTAATTCTTACACTTCAATACATAATCATAACCCAACCTCTCCTTTAGATACTTTAGTTACATATTGTTGATCGAATCCTCTTCATCAATCAACTAAGTGATAGTGCTTAAAACATATAAGAAATTATCTTACCAACATGTTGCAGGTTTGAAATCAGTGACAAAACATTGATTCAAACACACACTATTCTTCAACAATATTTCTACTCAAATGATCTTTTCAATCATATATCAACAAGTCTAACACATCTATTTGAAGGAGCAAATAGAGGATATATTTCAGTTGATCCTTGAAGTTCTTGATCATATCAAAAGTAGAGGGAGTTTTTGACTCCATTTAAAGATTTGGTATCATGTGTGATTGCATGATTTAATGGGCCTAACCCCTATTTACATCATGAGGAAATGGAAATTTCCAAATGATTATCACTTTCTCTTGTAGAAGTTACTTTAAGGTGATGAGCTTAGAATACATTGAAATATGAGATCAATTGAATTGAGTATATGGTGAATGTCTTGCATCTCAACATTCTTGAAGGCCATTAGTTAAAGAGCATTTGGTGAATATAATTGATGTTATGGGAGGCCAATACTCTTTATATTAGTGTGATATAAAAGCTTATTTTGATTATTTGGTGAATAACATTAACATATTAGGAGGCTAATAATCTTGATATCAGATGTGATATCAAACTTTATTTTGAGTACTTAGTGAATATCATTATTATTTTGGGAGGCCAATACTCATGATAGTAGATGTGATATCAAACATTTTTGAGTAATTGGTGAATATCATTGATCTTCTGGGAGGCAATACTCATGATATTAGATTTGATATCAAACCTTATTGAGTATTTGTTGAATATCATATATTGATATTCTAGGAGACCAATACTCTTGATATCAAATGTCATATGAAAATGATGGATATCTTTTGATCAAAGATATCCTTAATTTTTATAACTTGATATTACCTAAGGTAATATGTGTGTTTATCCTCCCTAGCTAAGAGGGAGTGTTGACATTTGGTGTCTTATGTTGAATAAACCTATATATAGTTATATATGAGATATAATTTATGTATACAATTTTACGTACACACACACACATATAACATAATGATTAAATATTTATTAGATTAATTATCTAATTAATGAATAGACATGTTCCATTCATGGGACATGTCTCTTCATGGCTTATTCCTCCTTCAAATAAGAGGTTTCTTCCATTTGGAAAATACATACCAATCCAATAGTGCTTGGTACATTTGCAGCGATCCTTGGAAAACTAATGATTTTACTATGGTTTTTGAAGTTGGGTCAAGGCTATTGCATTAACATACTTGATTATATTATAGTTTTAATATCATATTCATAGATTTACATTTCTTCATGTTAGATTTACTTCTAATACTTGCTAAAATTATCTATTTTCTATCTCATTTCAAGATCAAGTCTAACATTTTCTATTTTCTATCTCATTTCAAGATCAACTTCTAAACTGGGGTTCAAGCAAGGAAAAACACCCATTAAAAAAATATAAATCCTTTTTTCTTGTAGGTTGCAGATCTAGAAAGATGGAACATAGCATAGACTCAGACACCCTTTCCATAGAATTTTGGGGATGCATAAGTTGTTTCACAATTAGACACTAAAGGTCAAACACACAATGCAACCCTAATCCTCCAAATCAACATATATCAGGAGCCTAAATATTTTTAGGTTTCACAAATTCTACTATATATGTTTGGAGTTTTCATCCTAATTATTTTTGAAAACATTTGACAATCCAGTTACATGTTTATATTTTTCAAGGTGAGTCATCTTTCCTTATTTATTTCTATACACATTTCCACTCTTCTATATTTCAGCTTCACATTACATCTTCATAAAAACTCACTCTTTGTAGAGGTGAGGGAGAAGTAATTCCAAGAAATTCACCCTTTTGCATTAGATTATGAATAAATTTTTTATCTTAAATCAATCCTACATTAAGAGGTGAATCATGGTTTTCACCCTTTGGATAATGGATTCATTTCCCCCAACACATTTTTGATGAACCTGATTGTTGACATTTCCACTTTTGATATTGGAATTAATTTTTACATTCTATTAGAGTTATCTTAAACTTTGTATTATTAAGATGATGATATTTTGGTCTATGACTATCTTTCTTAGTATTCTTTTCCTTGCATCTCTTTATAGAACTTATGAATGTAATGAGAGTTTCGTGCATTTCATAGTCTTTATGGCTCTTTAGGCTTTCCTTTCTTATTCTATTATGATATTAACAAATACATATTTTCCTTATTTCTAACATATGTTTAGGTCTTTATGTGGTTGTCTTATTTCTTCTTTGGATTATGTGAAGATCTTAATTAATGATCCTCTTTCTAATCCTCATAACCCTTTTCCTAACCCTCCAAACTCTCATTCTTCATTTTCTAATACTTATCAAATATATGTTAAAGCTTAAAACATAATTCACAATGAAGATGTGGAAGAGTTATTTGACACACCCTATCCTCCTCCTCCCATTCATTATTATATTAAGGGGAAGAAAAATGTCACTTTTCCTCCTCCTCTCACTATTCGACCTTACACGACCTTTTCTCATGATTATCGTGAAAAATATCCTCTCATTAAATATTTTGGTATGGGATATAAAATTGTTACTGAACAAGGATATAAAGGCTTAGGGCTTTGCATTCATGAACACAATATTAAATATCATATTCATATTTACAGTCCTAAGGAGAACAAGATTGATCTAGGTTTTTGAAGCTTACAATAAGTAGTCAATTATCCTATGATACCTCCTCTTCATCTTCCATTGCCTACTTCTAATCTCAATTATCCAAAAACTCATCAAGATGCAACTAAGAAAGTGAATGTTCAATTAATAGCATATGACAAGAAAGCCCCTAGGTCTCGTATTAAAGATGTTTCTTTTTTCTAAATTTTCATGTCTATTTCACTATGATGATTCTCATATTCTTTTTTATTGTGACTACATTCATTTGTATGCATGGTAAAAAGCCTCTTTAGGAATTAGCCCTTATATGCTAGACATGTTACAACTTCTTCATGATTCAATTAACCTTTTTATTTTCACCTATTGGGAGGGTTTGATGAAAATTTGGAATCATCCAATAGGTTTCTCTTTCTTGTCTCTTAGCTAATTTCTTTCTTTCTTTTTGGGATCTAGTTTTCTTCCTGTATGTATTTATTTCTTTTGGAAATCTTGTGTTGGGAAATTAATTTTCTATCCCATCTTTTCTACTTTATTATATATTTTTAGGCAAAGATTACTTTGGTAGCGAATCTTCACCATTTGGTGATCCTGTCTCATGGGTTGATCATCATTTGGTGAATAGCACATGCAACATAGGTCAACTGTGTCAATAGGTATTTATCAAATTTGGGTCCAACACCCATGGTATTTGTCCATTAGTCATCACATGATTGGTCAAAAATATCGGTCCAATTGCCAATGTAATATACATTTTGGATACATTTATTTTAAACATTTTTCCATCCTTTGCATGTTGTTTCTTACTGGCCCACTTTCTTTTGTTATTACTACAACCAAATATTTTTCCCTTGGGTTGGGCATCACCTACCATTTTCCCAACATGTGTCGACCACCAACCCTATTTAGCCAACTATTTCCTATTGTGGGCTTGCATAGGAAGGTGCATTTTTCCTACATTTGACATTCCTACTTGTTAATCCCATATAATTTTCCAACCTAAGTTGGACTATAAGATATTATTATTCTACATAATTCACTCTTATTTGGTCTGGAGACTGGCATTTCTTATTATTACTGAAGTTTTAGAGTGTTGAGTGCATTGCCCATTAACTTGTAGACCATGGTTTTTTGTAAAAGGCAAGTGATTTTTAATTTATTTTTTATGTCAATAGTGATACTAGTTTTTTTTAAGTTTTACTATCCAGAGTCCACTGGTGACTAGACATCTCACATGCTAAGTTAGCCTATATGCTTGTGAATTATACTGGGTAGTACTATAGATTGTAGTACCCTTTTTTTGAGAATGAATCATATTATTGTTATTATATGTAGTCTAAGTAGTCTACTATCACTATTCATAGTCTTTGATTCATCACTATTTGAGTCTTTTGTTCAACAACTAATTTGATTTTTTTTGCAGCCTTTATCAGTTTGCAATGTCAAACAAGAGGGGTAATAGGGGTTTTGGTAGGATACCTGAAAGCCAAGAGAGACCACTATTACCAAAACATAGAAACATATCAACTTATTTTGGTGGTGGAAATGTTGGCAACCTACAAGATTCACAAGTTGGATTTTCAGTGCTTATTGAAAAAGAAGATTCATCAGAAGTTGGAGACTTAGACCATATTGAAGAAGTTCAAGTTGGTGAACCTAATATCTCAATTGAGCATGAACTTGAATATGATTTGGAGGCACTTCCCTTGAGTAGAGAGTCACAAACTAATATTATAGAGTTGGAGTCAGTTCTAGACCAGTCGAGTGAGAAAACAAAAAGTTGATTACATAAATCATGTTCATGTACAAAAGGGAAAAATAAAATTGGAATCAAAGAAAGATCGATCTCGCTAGGATCTATCCAAAAGGAATTTTTAATTAGAATGGGTGGAAAAGTACTAGTTCATTAAACTAGTGGCCAATCTAATTGATGGTGAGCCTCCTATAGGATGCAGATGTAAGATTGTCACAGAGACAACAAAGAAGGAGAAGAGGTTACAGCTTAAACTTGATACCATAGAAAAATATGTCAGTAAATTTTACAAAAAAGAAACTATAGATCGAGTTGAAAAATCTATGCTAACTTGGAAAACAAAGGACAACTATCTGCATATCATGAATGCCAAAATATATGAGTTACACCAACAATTATGGGAGAAGCATTCTGCAGTAAAAGGTTCCATTGAAGATTTCATTGGGAAAGCAATGGAAGTGCAAAATATGGGAAAGGTAGTTCAATTAAGTGTGGTCTTATATATTTTGAGTAGAGGACATCCTATGATAAACTACCCTTCAATTATTTCTTTATTGTGTTTTTTCAAACTTTGAATCTATCCAAATAGTCATTGGTTAGTAAACAATGGGTGAGAATGGGCTAGATGTCTTGCACATGTTGAAAAAGAAGATATGAAGGAAAAAATAAAATACTCAAATTTTATTGCATTGTCTCTAGATGAAGTTACAATAGTTGATAATACCTCTAGATGTGCATGTATGTTTATACTATAAATAATCTCCATCATCAATCCTTTCTACTATTTATTGCTAAATTGAATTATAGTGTGATAGTTGAAAATTTATATGATTTATTAAACAGTACTCTAATTGAATGTGGATGTTTGGATAACATGGAGATTTCCAAAAATTTGGTGTGTGTTGGAGTGGATGGAGCTTAAATTATGCAAGGTCATAAAGGTTGTCTTTGCAAAAAGATGAATGATTTGGCACCCTATGCTATTTCGATTCATTGCATGGCCCATTGAAGGAATCTAGATTTTGGAATTGTCAATGATTTTGGTTGTGTAAGTAAAGTGGAATCTCTAATCAAAGAGATTTACCAATACTTTTGTCAAGGTCCAAAATGAGTTTGAGAATTTCAACACTTTGCTCAAGGACTTACTAATGGGAGGAAGCTTCTTAAAGATAATGATACCAAATGGATATCTTCGGATAGACTAGCACATTGAGTAATCTCTAAATATATATCATTAATTAGACTAATCCACTCTATGCAAGATAGATTCCCTCAACTATATTCAAGTCTAACTAATGTTAAGATACTCTTAACTTTAGCAGCTATTCTCCCCATGCTATAGGACATGAGAAATATCATAGAAAAAGTTCAACAAAGAGATATGTACATTGTAGAATATAATAATCTATGTAAAATGACATGTAATAGCCTGGATACTCTATATCGATTGCTACCATTAGATGAATCAAAGTTTGCAAAGTGGATAGAAATCACAAATTTGAACAATCCTGGAAACTTTTTACATATTGGTGCAAATGATGAGGTATTTGCTAGGGTACGTGGAGTTGACATACCAATGTAGTACTATGCTCATGTCAACATCAAATCCAACCCCAACAAAGCAAGAAGCAAAGTAGAATCAGAACTAGAGAAGGTACTTTCATGTGTTACAAGTGAAGACTTCAAGAAGATGAAAGACTTTGTGCTTGACTCTGTCAAGTGAGTTTACTACAATCTTTCATCATAAATTAGATTTAGATTCCCTCTAGAGGAACTTCTCAAAGCAATGTCAATTTTTTTTCCTCAGTATTGGTCTCTAAATTGTTCAACTAATTTTTGAAGAAGGATGACGACTTTGATTTAGTATTTTTGCAAATCTAAAGTAATCAAAGAAGTAACTATAAATGGAATTTTAGATGAATCTCAATTGAGAGATCAATCATATTCTTTTACAAATATAATGAGGGAACAATATGATCTTTGTTAGATTGTGGTGACTAATCAAGGAAGTACTGTACATACTCCATAATTCCTTGCCAGGGTTTGGGGCTAATGTGTAATTATTAATTATAACCCTAAAGCCGTAAAAATACTTGTATAAAAGGGCTTAGGTTTAGGGATTATTTCATAGTAGTGATGCAAAAATTGGTTCTTGTAGCAGTATTGAGCTATAAGGGATTACTAATTGTAATCAGGTTGTAATCATTAGATTGTAATAATATCAGACTTGCTATTTGGTAGATGTAGCCTAGGGATTGTATGAACCATGTTAAATTTTGGTGTCTTGTGTTCTTTTCTATGGGATTTATTATTTTTTGATATTGTTTATATTTGCATGTATTTTTTATTTCTATCTGTGGTTTAATCCTAACAAGTGGTATCAAAGCGAAGTTTTTTTTAGTTATCCTCTACAGGAAAGTATCACAATTGAGTGGGATTCTCATGGTTGAGTGGGAGCGATGGAAGATGAGGGTAAGTTAAGGGTTGACAAGTTTAATGGGTAGAACTTTCAATAATGGAAGATGCAAATGGAAGAACATCTTTATCAGAATGATTTATGGAAGTCGTTGGAATGAAAACCAAGAATTAGGGATCTATGTCAAATGACAACTGAGATCTTTTGGATAGAAAGGAACTTGGAAGCATTTGATTATGCTTGGCACCATCAATAACATTTAATATTACAAAAAAGAAGACAAAAGAAGAGTTGATGCAAACCCTAGCAAAACTATATGAAAATCCCTCCACTTCAAAAGAGGTATTTCTCATGAAGCATTTATTTAATATGAAAATGATAGAAGGTAGATCTATTATAGATTATTAAATTATTTTAATAATATTACTAGTCAGATATGTTCTATGGGAATTAATTTTGATGAAGAAATTAGGGCTCTCTTGATTTTGTGTTCTTTTCTTGAAAGTAGGAATGGCTTGGTAATGGTTGTGAGTAACTCTATTCTTGGATCTAGTACCCTAAAATATGATGATGTGATCAGTGTTATTTTGAGTGAGTAAACTCATAGGAAATCTTGAGGTGGATCTACATCAGGAAGTGCTTTGAATGCACAAAGTCAAGGTAGAACAATTGAGAGAGGAAGTAATTCTAGAAATCATGAGAAATCAAGAAGAAATCCAAAGGGGAGGAGGTCTTAGTCGAGAGGACCAAATGATTGCTAGTACTATGGGAAACTAGGGCATAGAAAAAAAAATTGTTAGACTAGAAAAAAAAATGAAGGAGATAAACTAGACGGAGACAAGGAGGCAAATGTGGTAAGTAACAAATCTAAAGAGGATGCTTTGCTTCTATCTTTAGAAAGTGTTGATGATTCATGGAGGTGTCACTTAGATCATCATGTTTATTTTAAGAGGTTGGATGATGATTGCTACATTATTTTATGTTTATATGTTGATGATATGCTTGTAGCTGGGTCTAACATGGATCATATTAAAGGGCTGAAATACCAGTTAACACATGCATATGCTATGAAGGATTTGGAGGCAAAAAAACAAATCCTTGGTATGAAGATATGCAGAGATAGGAAGAATAGAAAATTGATGCTATCTTAGGTTGATTATGTTGAGAAGGTGTTGCAATGTTTCTCTATGGAGAATGCTAAAGCTGTCAGCACACCTTTACCTAGTCATTTGAGGTTGACTAAGGAGATGTGTCCCAAGACACAAGAAGAGGAGGATAAGATGTCAAAGGTACCTTATTCTTCAGCTATAGGAAGCTTGATGTACACTATGGTATGTACAAGGCTAGATAATGCACATGTAATAGGAGTCATTAGCAAGTATATGAGTCATCCAGGAATTGAGTATTGAAATGTAGTTAAATGAATTCATAGATATTTGAGAGGAACATCTAATGAGTGTTTACACTTTAGGGGCTCTACTATTGATTTACAAGGCTATGTTGACTTAGATTTGATAGTAGATATTTATACTAGGCGAAGTACTACAAGTTATGTATTTACTATTGGTGGGGCAGTGATGAGCTAGGTTTCTAGGTTATAGAAGGTTAGTGCTTTATCCACTATAGAGACATTGTATGTTGCTGCTATAGAGTTAGTGAAGGAGATGATATGGCTTCAATTCTTCTTGAAAGAATTGAGACACCCTCAAAAGGATAATTATTATTTTATAGATAGTCAGAGTGCCATTCATCTTGCAAAAAATTCAACTCTCCATTCAAAGACCAAACACATACAATTATGGTACCATTTCATTTAATCAGTTTTGGATAATGGATAGTTAAAGCTAGACAAGATACATACAAATGACAATCTAGTGGATATGTTTACAAAGGTAGTGACAAGGGAGAAGTTGAATCCCTCTTTAGCTTTGGTTGGTCATCTAGACTAAATAACACTCAATGAACAACATAGTCCAAGGTGGTTTGATCCAGTGGGAGCCTCATGGAGTAGCAAAATAGCTACAAGATCAGTCTCCAAGAGGGAGATTTTTGTTTAGTGTGGAGCCTGATCAGTCTCCAAGTGGAAGATTGTTAGATTGTGGTGACTGATCAAGGAAGTATTGTACATACTGTATAATTTCTTGCTAGGGTTTGGGGCCAACATGTAATTATTGATTATAGTCCTAAAGCGGTAAAAATACTTGTATAAAAGCACTTAGGGTTAGGGATTGTTTCATAGTGGTGATGTGAAAATTGGTTCTTGCAGCGGTATTGAGCTGTAAGGGATTATAGATTGTAATCACTGGATCATAATAATATTGGACTTGTTGTTTAGTGGACATAGCCTAAGGATTGGGTGAACCATGTTAAATCTTGGTGTCTTGTGTTCTTTTTTGTGGGTCTATTAGTTTCTAATATTGTTTATATTTGCATGTAATTTTTATTTCTATCTGTGGTTTAATCCTAACAATCTTATGGAGAATCTAAATGAAGAGGGAGTAGTAACAAAGCTTTGGAAAAACCTTGGTGAGAGCAATCAGTTGAGAGAGTCAATACCAAAATATTTCAAGCTTATGAATTTATTTTTGACAATGATATTAAGTTTAATAGAGGATGAGAGAGTTTTTAGTACTTTGGGCTTCCTAAAGTCAATGGTTAGAAACAAATTAGACACAAATTTGGATAATTTTTTGAAGCTCCATAATTATAGGTATGATGTAGATATTTTCCCTTATGACAAGGCTCTTAGCATTTAGAGAAACCAATGTCAAAGAAGAGGGATAGAAAACATTTCAAACCCAAGTGGTAGTGGCAGTAGTGGTGGTAGTGGTTCATATCCTAATATTGGAAGCAATGAAGATGATGTTGACTTTGGCATGCATATTGACACTGAGGGTGGATCTAAAGAAAAAACAAAGAACAATGAAATGTTATATGCAATAAATGAGAAGGATTCTGATGATAGTGATGCTAAGCCTATCTAGGTGGAGTGACAACTATAGCAGCTTCTCAACTTCAAGTTATAACTTTTGCATGAGTCAAGTAGTAGGTTAGTAGCTCTGATCTAAGACTCTATCTACTAATTAATTATGTTTGTAGAAGTTAATTTATAGGCTTCATTCATTTTCCTTTTATAGATGCTTAGATATTTTTTAAACATGTTGATGTTACAAATTAAACTTACATGTTAAGATTTTCATTGAAACTAGTTTTTACTTTTAGAGTCTACACATATTGAGATTTTCATTGATTGTATTTTTTAAACATGTTGAGATTTTCATTGATTCTAGTTTTAATACATTAGTACATGTTGAACTTGAGATTTTCATTTATTCTTGTTTTTAGACATTTTTACTTTTAGATTTTCATTAATTCTAGTTTCTTTAAGAAATTGTAACATAATGCGTTTAATAGAATAAGCTCTATTTAAAAAAAATTGTATTATAATTTATAATTATAAATCAGATTGTAACATAATACATTTAACAATTACAAACAATTACAACCCTTTGCAAATGACTCAATGTCAAATTGAAATGACTCTAAATTCTCTTTTGCAAATACAAGGGAGCAACAATAGTTGTAGGTCAATTTGTAATTGTCTATATAATCAGATTATTACTACATAATACATTATGTGTGTATAATCACATTGCCAATTTGCTACATTGCCAATTGTACAATTTTTTCAAGTAGGAGTAGGGAAATTTTTTCTATTTTCTTTGTGTAGTAATAGTATGCTAGTGCCTGACTGTCCAACTATCTTGATATGTTGGCTCTTGATTCCTATAACAATTAAATTTAAACAAAGTTGAAATTAAATCCAAAATTTGAAATTAAAGATCAACAAGTAACAAAGCGATTATAGTACTATCACTTACTAAGTTGTTACTTCTTAATGCTATTAGCTATGACTGCCACTGACAGTAAAAGTAATAGTTTGAGAAGATGACCCAGCTCGAATGAAATTCTTTAGGATGCTCCATTATACATCATTTGGAAGCTCTATTTGTTTGAGGTTGTAGCTAAATAGTTGTAAGCTCGTTAACAATGAATACTTCATAGAGATAGTTTTACATGAATCAAGGAATTTATCTATAATTGCATTCATTGTTGATAGTGGTTCGATGCAACTTGCAATTCTTTCTGGAGTGGTTTCCTTAGGCAAGTTTCCTAAATTAGAAGTCATGGTATTTTGCAACTTTTTCATGTAATCTTCCTTTCCAATGAATTTGTCGTCCGAGTAAGCTAGATTTGGTAATCCAACATTTAGCAAGTTCAGTATGCTATGATTCATCTTCATCAAGTCTTTGGAATAAAATTTGAGAGCTTCATCTATTTCCATTACTTGTTCACAATTGTGATAGTTAGCAAAGGTCATTATAGAGCCATCCAAGCAGCTGTTGTTTATCCCATGGTTTGCTAGATCCCTATCACTAGATCTTTGTACTTTATGCAAAATTTGTTTAGCAAGAGTTTTTAAGGAATTGGTGAAGATTCCTCTTTTACCCTCGACATCTTTTTACATTTTCCAAGAAATGTTTGAGATTTCTATTTAAATCAAGCCATTCAAACAAATTATCACTATTCATCATTATTTTGTCCCAATTTTCTTGTTTGATAAGCTTAACCGTGTTTATTATAGTATCCTTGACATGATGGTCTTCAGAAGATGTCGTTCTATTTCATGAAATTACATTCTCCATCATTTTCTTTATTTTAGACATCTCTATTTCACACTTTTTTTGTATTTTCTCTAGTTGCACTTGCCAATTAGTTTCTCTCTTCCTCTCACCCCCCAATTTCTTCATCAAATCTTGGATTGTCTTTGCAATAGTTACCTCTTTTTTCTTCTCATCCTTGAGTTCCCTTTTGAAATCATAGATTATCTTTATAGTGGTCCCCTCCTTTTTCTTCACATTGTCCAATTCCTTCTTCAAATCATGGAGTGTTTGAGTAGACTCCTCTTTCTTCATGTTCTCCAATTCTTTCAAATCCAAGATTTTCTTTGTAGTTGACCCCTTTTTTTTCTTTTCATTCTTCAATTCCTTCTTCATAAGGTGGATTCTGTTACTGTTTTCAGTAGCACTAGACTCTATTTTCTTTGCATTCTCCAATTCTTTTTTCAAATCAAAGATTATTTTTGCAGTTGACTCCTCTTTTTTCTTCATTTTCTCTAATTGCTTCTTCAAATTATGGATTGTGTTTGCACTTGACTCCTCTTTTTTCTTCTCATTCCCCAATTCCTTCTACAAATTATCAATTATCCTTGCCTTAGACTCCTCTTTTTTCTTTTCATTCTCCAATTCAATCTTCAAATTGTTATTTTCCTTGATAGCAGAGTCTAGGTAGGTTTTCAATTTATTGTTGACCTGTGCACTACTCTCTACAGACTTGAGCAATTGTGCAACAGAGGCTTTTTCATGCTGAATTATTTTTTGGCACTCATCCAATAGTTTTATCAAATTTTGCACTTGTTCATTCATCTCTTCTTGCTGGACAATTGCCTCTATAGGAGAAGAATTTTTTATTCTATTTTGAAATTCTTTGAACCTATTGTCTACTACTTTCTCCTTGGCCTTCACATTATCAAGGTTTGCTTGTAACTTTTCTATTTTCTTTGTAAGCCTTTTGTTTTCCTTCTCCACTTTCAAAAGTGTAGAGTAGACCATTTTGTTGCTCTCTTTTGATACATTGATTTTGTCAATATTTTTCACTTTTGACAAATCCATCTGAAGACTGGTAACTTGTACATCGTTACAATTTATTATATTTTTTGATGGATTATTATCTCTAGCTAGGGGCATAATAGCCATGAAGTTCATCATTTTATTGTTTGGATCATATGTTGGAAATATTCTATTAGTAGATCTCTGACATTCAACAATTGCATCACTTTTCAAAGTCTTCATAATTTGCCTATTTCTTTTGCTTGTCTGATCAAACTTTGATGCAAACTCATTCAAACTAAAATTTGGGTTTGTTGAAACAATTGAGTGTTTGAAAGGTGAATTATCAGTTGTATTATTGTATGCTGCTCCAACTCCAATTAAACTTACTCCACCTACAATATTATTTTGAGGATTGCTAATATACTGAAGATGGCCCATTCCAAATTCTAGCATTTTAGGACTATTTTTAGGTTTTTCTACAAAAGCTACTAGTGCATACATTGGTGAAGTAACCACTAACATTTCTTGTGGTGTGATTTTCATAACTTTTTATTTTTTTGCACAATGTTCATCCATGCTAGTACCAATGCCAGTGGGATCAACTACAACTGGATTTGTAGATTTAACAAATAATGTGTTGGGATGACCTTCAAAAGTAGAAGTATAATATTTTTTTCCCTTTCTAGATGAATCATCTTCAATATCATTAGAGATTCTAATGCTTGGTTTACTTCTTATTTTGGGTGTGTTTGGTATTGGAACTGGATTCCAAATCTCTTCACCACTTGTACCAATGGGCCTATACTGACATAACCCATTTTTTGTATCATAGTTTCCCCTTTACTATACATTTGTTTAATAGAATCAATCATTTGAAGATTAACAATATGTCTATCCTTGGTTAACTCAAAATCCTAAATACCTTGAATGTCAGCATCAGACTCAAGTTCCTTCTATCTTTGAATATCACTATCACTGTAATTGCCAAAATCATATAGTATATTTGGATTCTCTTTATTCTAATAATTTTTGAAAATTTCATCCTTTCAATTCCTTCAAAACCTACTGATGTCTTTGGTTCACCCAATTTTTTTCTCATTTTCCAAAAATGAGTCATCTTGGTTTGACACCATAATTCAGATGTGCATGCCTCTTTAATTGCTTTTGACATAGACCTCTTAGAAGGTTGAGATACTTTCTTTTAGAAATTTAAGTATGTCAAAGGCTTTGATTTGTGTGACTTTGATATGTGCAATGTCATAATTTGGGATGATAATTCTTGCATTGAAATATTGTTCTCTATTGCATGTTTCTCCATCTCTTTTTTAACCTCATCTCACGAATCTTTTTTTTTATAACTTTTCTATCAATGGAATCTCCTGATGTTAATATTTTCTCACTAAGTTCCCATTGGCAATAAGTCTTGTTTTTATTATGTTCAGTGGATCAAAATTCTAGTGACTAAAAAAATCAAAGCCCAAAAACATTGCCAATTCATATGCCACTTTGAAAGCTTTTTTCTCAAATGTGAGGCCCCCAATTGTGAAAGGCAAGAAAGGAAATATTGTTTTCTTTTGTTATCCACTGAAAAGTTCATCTACACTCTCCATCTGCCATACATATTCCAATGCAAAATCCCTTTCTGTAACATGCATTGGAAGTTTGCATGGTTCAACTATTGAACTATAAAACCTAAAGACAATGTACTCTTCCATGAAGAACCAAATAGCTAATTGAATTTTAATTCCCAGTTGAATCCAATTTTTACAAGACACAAGCAATCTAGGCATCAAAGTGCCTGTGATTTTTTGGTAAATAGGTACCTAAAAAAAATCTACAAAATGGTTGTAGTTATTATTGTTAGTAGTCATCCTCATCTTATGTGTCCACTCATCTACTAGACTTGAAGTCTTTGATTTCTTCTAGATTTTCTAATCAAACTTATAGACCTCAATATCAAGCTTGTTGTTCTTTGTCTCAAATATTGGGTGATGCTTTGCTAAAAGAAGGTAGCACAAGTAACTTGTGAACCTAAATGTCTTCATCTTTCCTGTAGTTGTACTTTATTTAATCATTAGTAATTTTTGTTGCATAAATTCAACAATGTGTTGAACAAAATTATATCTTACATCTACCTTCTCAACTGATTGACTTCAAAAATAGATATTATAAATCATTTCAAGAACATTGGCCCCCACATCCTTGTTACTATCCAATCCAAAACAAAATGATAACACAGAAATGGTATTTTTGAACCCATGGCACAAAAATATCATACTAATAAGGAAGCCTATTATCTATATCCAATGTAACACTAGTAGATGACTCTGAGTTTATTAAACCCTTAATATATGAATCTTGAAAAAATCTTTCCATTTTGTCATAAGCCTATGCTAGTTTATCCAAGTCAATGCACTTGTTAAAGCTTTCTAATTTAAACCCTAGCCCTAGGTCTAATAGAGTGACTCTCAGTTATCGATAAAATTTCCTCCTGAGTGTTTGGTTTACAACTACCTTTCTATTTTCATCATAATTCTGAGCACATAGCATCACAATTTCAGGGCAAGGGAATACTTCATGTACAATGAGGTTTTCTAATCTAGTAACCAAAGCAACTAGTTTATTTGTATTTGCATGAATACTATTGTTATATTTATAATAATTTCTGCCCTTTTGTGTATCTTTCCACTTATTAAACAATAAATGTCTAATTTCCATGATTCCAAAATCTTCATGGATAATAGGATCAAAAATATTATGACATTCATCGGTGAAACTTGGAGTTTGTAGCACCTATTTGAGTCATATAATAATATCTTTCTTTTCCTTTATGCTTGCACTCATACTAGTAGTTTTTGACTTTGTTTTTCCCATGCCTACTACTAGTTATTACAAAAAATTCTTTTTCAAGCCCTATTTAAAAAAAATTATAAAGTGTAAACCTAAGACAATAAAAATCAAGATTTCTATTGCTGCAAATTGCAATGATTTTTTTTAAAAACAAATTTAAATACCTGGAGTCAAGATTTAATAATTGGTGTTGTCCCGTGATACTCAAGTTTCATACTTTCATTCTTCAGAACACAAAATAGCATTCAGTAAGCCTTTGAAAAGTTGAAATTTGAAAACTCTATCATATCAGACTCTCAACTTGGAGAACTTTCAACTTCATACTCTAAAAAGATAGAAGGTAAATAGCTAAAAGTTAAAACAAAAGTATTAAGTAATTAATGGTTTTAGGTACTTTACTAATAGCATGTACAATGTACATGTAAACAACATAAAGACTCAATAATGTAGTAATTTACATAACTATAATAATAAAAAGTAAAAATTTATTACATTAATATATATTTGAATTTTGAAATTTATTCATTTTAAATAAATAAATTAATAAAAATTGAACTTAATTATCGATATGATTTTTGGGTCAATTTGTAGAATTCTATCATTGTTGTCAAGAGTCATCTGGAATTGTGACATTTGTCAAGGACATGTGTTACTATTCCAGATGTTTCTTGACAACAACGATAATAGACCCAAAATTTATTTGAAATTCATCCTAGGTTGTTATCGTTGGCATTGATCTACCTTTTACTTAACAATCGCGACATCATTGAGTCGGGATTAAGTAATAATTTTTTAAAAGACTAAAAATAATTATTATTAATATTAATCGAGTCCTTACAATTAATTGAGTTAGACACATGTCGTGATTCTGAATGAATCTATGCACATGGAAAAATATTCCCCAAATTGGCCCAAAATTCATCTTGGGTCGTCAATCTTTCTTTTAGTCAATGATTGAAATTTTAGGTAGAATCTTTGAGTCATGTCTTGATTTTAGATAGAAATATAATTTAACTTCAATCTTTTAAAATTTGGCCCGAAATAGAGCTGCGGTTATTGATCTATTGTTCATTGAATGGCCTAAATCAAATCATGAATCGTTAAAACTTAAACCTTTCGAATAATTAATATTAGTTATTTAAACAAGATTCCATAGCAACTAAGTTCATGGCAAAAAAATTGATAGAATTAGTGAAAACGTGATTTAAGAAAATTAGCATGAAAAGAATTTAAATGGCATATTAATTAATATAGAGAAAAATATTGAAATAAATATTGTTAAAGAAATTGTTATTAATTTTTTATTTTTGAGTTTAAGCATGTCAGAATCATAATGTTAATTTAAATATTTATATAAATATAATTTATAATTATTATTATTATAATAGTTATAATATAATATAAATAAAAGATTTTCTTTTCTATTATAGAAATGATTTTCTTTTCTATCATAAACTTTTTATTGTAAAGATGATATGAAAAATTCAATGAAGATATATTAAATTTTATAAAATAAAGTTGGTGCAAGATATGAAATAATAATGATAATAGTTTAATTTAAATAAAATAGATAAAATTAAAAAATATAATTACATATGCTATATTTTTATTCATATTTATTATTTAGTTTCAAAATTAAAATGTAATATAGTTTAATTATCTATAAATTATTAACATATATTAAAAATTGTGATAATTGTTTATAAACATAATTATTATTAATTGAGCTTTGCAATGACCGAACACGTGTCACAACTCTAGATGAATCTAGGCACATGGCAAACCATTTCTCAAATTGACCCAAAATTCATGTCAATGGTCGGGATTTCAAGTAAAATCTTTGAGTACACGTGTCTCGATTTCAGGTAGAAATAGAATTTAATTTCAATCTTTTAAAATTTGGCCCAAAATAGAGTCACAATCTTTGATCTATCATGCATTGAATGGTCCTAATCAAATCATGAATTCAACCTTTTGAATAACTAATATTAATTATTTAATTAATTATTTAAACAAGGTTCCATAGCAACTAAGTTTGTGGCAAAAAAATTTGATAGAATTAGTTAAAAATTGATTTAAAAAATATTAGCATAAAAATAATTTAAATAACTTATTAATTAATATAGAGAAAAATATTGAAATAAATATTGTTAAAGAAATTGTTATTAATTATTATTATTTTATTTTTGAGTTTGAGCATGCCAAAGCCATGATGTGAATATAATTATATATATATATATATATATATATATATATATATATATATATATATATATATATATATATATATATATATATATATATATATATATATATATATATAAAATTTATAATACCTATTATAATAGTTATGATATAATATAAATAAAAGATTTTCTTTTCTATTATAAAGATGATTTTCTTTTCTATCATAAACTTTTTATTGTAAAGATTATATAAAAAATTCAATGAAGATATATTAAATTTTATAAAATAAAATTGGTGCAAGATATGAAATAATAATGACAATAGTTTATTTTAAATAAAATAATTAAAATTTCAAAATACAATTGTAAATGCTATATTTTTATTCATATTTATTATTTAGTTTCAAAATTAAAATGTAATATAGTTTAATTATCTATAAATTATTAACATAATTATTTTTAAACATAATTATTATTAATTCTAACCGAGTCCTGAAACTTAATTGAGCTTCACAATGACCTGACACGTGTCACGATTCTAGATGAATCTAATCACATGGGAAACCATTCCCCAAATCGGCCCAAAATTCATCTTGGGTCGTTGATCTTTCTTTTAGTCAACGATCAAGATTTCGAGTAGAATCTTCAAATGCAGGTGTCTTGATTTCAGGCAGAAATAGATTTTAACTTCAGTCTTTTAAAATTTGGCCCGAAATAGAGTCACGGTCGTTGATCTATCATTCATTAAATGGTCTTGATCAAATCATGAATTCTTAAAATTTAAATCTTTTGAATAACTAATATTAATTATTTAAGTAATTATTTAAATAAGGTTCATAATGACTAAGTTCATGGCAAAAAAATTGATAGAATTAGTAGAAAATTGATTTAAAAAATATTAGCATGAAAAGAATTTAAATAGCATATTAATTAATATAGAGAAAAATATTGAAATAAATATATAATATTATTTATAATTATTATTATAATAGTTATAATATAATATAAATAAATGATTTTCTTTTCTATTATAGAAATTATAAACTTTTGATTGTAAAGATGATATGAAAAATTCAATGAAGATATATTAAATTTTATAAAATAAAATTGGTGCAAGATATGAAATAATAATGATAATAGTTTAATTTAAATAAAATAATTAAAATTTAAAAATATAATTGCAAATGTTATATTTTTATTCATATTTATTATTTAGTTTCAAAATAAAAATGTAATATAGTTTAATTATTTATAAATTATTAACATATATTAAAAATTGTGATAATTGTTTATAAACTATTCTTCATCACTAAAATTATTTCATAATGAAAAAAAGTTAGGTTACAAGATAGGTATGAAATAAAAAATTGATACATAAATTATCAAAATTTTAGTTAACTTTGTGTTAAGGTCATAATTTTTAGTTTTCCTTGAAATCCTCTCTTATTGCTCTATTTGTTTTAACCAATTAGATTAAAGAAAAATAGATTTAGAAATTATAAAACTTTTAATTGGATAATTTTCAATTGAAATTTTTTTTACTATAAATCATTAATCAAATATGAAACCACAAACATATTGTTGAAACCCTTTTTTTGTTTCTAAGTTCTAATTTTATAACTATTAATAGTTAATTTTTTATAACAAAGTTGCAGAATAACATTTCAATAGTGCAATGAGATGCCAAAAATAAAGTCATAGACTAACAAGAACAACAATTTGAGAAGCCAAAACTCTAGGTTTCATTGATAATATTTAGAGTGTACAATGTACATAATATTGATTCATAGCATAGATATTTAAAATAGCTAATTAAATTAGCCTAGTTTTACTATTTTGTTATTTACATTAAAGGGAAAGGCCCAATCCAAAGAAAAAATAGATATCTTAAAAATATTATTTTGCCCAAAGGGCAAGGGTTAAGGAAACAAGATTCAAGAAACAAGGAACATGGAACTAGGGAACAAGGAGGCTAGAAGCAGTAATGGGTTGAGGGGCCAAGGGCTTGAAGCCTTCAATTAGAAAGGTCTTCAAGTCCTTCCATGAGAAATCTATTGGAGAAGAAGATGTTGGTGAACTCGTCCAGCCATGTGAAGTCAGTCTTGCTGACATTGTCCAATAATAGCCACTTCTGTAGAAAATCCCTTTCAAGCCACACCCACTTCTGGTGGCAAGTCAATTGTCATTCATTCATGCTGAGAAAGAAGGGATACTTCTATATAATGCTCCCTATGCCTTGCTCCCAACACTTGTCTACTACGTGTGCAAAAGGGATGCTAATGTCCAGCCCTAGTACCTGCTTGACCAAATCAAGAATTTTGACATTATCTTTTAAAAATGTTTCATTAAAAATGTTATGTAGAAGCATCAGAATATCTATTTGACTACCTCCAAGGTTGACAAGAGACATGAGAAAGTGGGAGGTAATATCCATGGACACATGGTACCTCTTATCGTTTCTTAAGAATTCATGGTTGAGGACTTTGGGCATTTGGCTTGCAAACCATGGAAAGGACATTGTTAGGAATCCTTCCCAAAAAGGGCTTTTGTAGAGCCATTGTAGTGCATTTCAGGTGAATTGGCATATCCATGACTAAGATTCAAGAAACTCTACAAACCAAATTTAGATTAAAGAATTTGAGAAATTATAAAGAAAGAGGAATTGAAGAGGCTATTTAATGGTAGTTGCATTAAATTGTTTGACATTCATGATCTTTCATATCTTTTTTTTGTATTCCTATTAATTTTCAAGTGCAAAATGCCAAAATGTACTTGCATTAATGTTAGACAGTTAAAAGTTTCTAACATTGAGTACTTCCCAGTTAATGCCTTAATGGTTTTTGTGCCCATGTGTCTCCAAATAATTTCATGTGAATCCAGGTCTTTTCAAGCGAGTGGCCATGAAATGCATCTTTTGTTGTTGATATCTAATTAATCAATAGTTAATTATCAATAAAACTATTGTATTAACAATACAAAACTTGAAAGTGACAGTAGCTAACTTGGTAATAGTGACACTGATGTAACAACATTATGACATTATTAATAATAGACCTAAGATAGTAAACAAGTTGAAACTTGAAGTGACTACTAATTTGCTTTTAGATTAAAAAAAATTTCAGTTTACCACTAAAGATTAGCCAAGATCATTATTATTCATTTTCCTATAGAACAAGTAATTCACCTTTGACATTATTAAATCATTTTTGGAAAGGGAAAAAAAAGTCATCATTTATTTATATGTCAGCAAGAAAAAACATTAATTCACCACATTTAAAATGATTTTTTCTATATGAAACAAAAAATCGCCCCTAACATTAAAATTTTCCTGCCCACAAAATGTTGGATTCACCAACATTTTAGGCATTTTTTTTCGGGAGGAGTTTCTTAAAGTTATCACCATTGTTAAGAGTCTACTTTCTCTCTTAAAAGTTGTGTTTCCTCTATATAACGATATCATTTCTTACATGTATTAAAGTGCATATCTTGTATATGTTGACCCTATGAAAAGATATTGTCGATTAGTGACAAACCACTTAAGAATACTACAACCAAGCTTTCCACTAGGGAGAAGATTTTAGTGTAGCCTAAGAAGATGAAGGTATACTATGTTAACCAAGCTCATAGTATAAACCAAGCTATTCAATATTAACAAGTTTCATATGTAAACTAAGTTCACAGTGTTAATCGAGTCCACCATGTAAACTGAGCTCCTATATCACCCAAGTTTCCTAGTGTTATCCTAGCATTCAGTGCTAAGCAAACAACAATGTCATTTGAGCTCATTATAGTTCCCAAGTGTCAACAAAAGATCAAAAGCATTGTATTTCTCAAGCATCGGTGCTTGAGCCAACTCAAACATATATTTGGTTTTTATGAAGATAGCTATTGTGGGAGCTAACTTTATGTGAAGTTATTGTTTGAAGGATATATATGAAAGATAAGTTCATTTGTCTAAGAAATAATATAAAATATTCATGAATATTTGAAGGCACAAGAAATGAAAATGGAGCACAGTAAGTAAGGAGGCTACAAGGTAGTATAAAGGGTAGAGAAGAGACTCATCCATCATTGTCAGGTGTTCATATTATTGAAAGGATCTAACTTAGAAAATCAAGTTGCAAAGAAGAGATCATCCAATTGATTCATTTAATTAGGTGCACCAATCAAATCCTCTAACTAGGTGGAACTAATAGTCCTTTGCTAAATCTCTTAATAAAGTAGATACTTCTTTGTATTATAAAATCCTTTCCCAAGGTGGGCCTAATAGTCCTCATAATCCTAATAGAGTAGATCACTGAAAGTGATCAATTGTAAGCTCTAACAAGCCAACTTTATTACCATAGTAGTGAAGCATTTTGGGTGTCATCTCCACCCCAATTTTTCCTTCTACTTGGAAGGTTTCTGGGTTACCATATCTTTTGTCAAAGTGTTATGGTGTTGATTTATTTATTTCATTATATTCATTCATGGAAGTAGATTAGATAATCTAAAGAAGTAAAATTGAAGTAATCTAAGAGAGAAATTTTTTTATTAGTTCTTGATTCACCCCCCCCCCCCAAATTATTTTCTTATTATTACATTTCAAATATTTGATATTAGAGAAAGGTTATCCTATCAGAGGCTTAACAACTAGAGAGTAAAGATCGAAGGAGAAGAAAGTGTACAAGTTAGAGAAATATAATGAAAAACTAAATCCACACATGGCTATGGAGAAAGTCAAGAAACTTAAGGAACAACTTACTCACTCTCTAAAAAAATACTCTTTGAAAAAGAAGAAGAAAGAATTGGATATACAGATGAATGAAAATCTCAACACAGAAGAAACAATAGGAGATCCATACAAAGAAATAAGTTCAAAAGAAGAAGATGTGGCTATAGAAGATCTAGGAATGATACACTACAAGAAGAAGTAAAAAAAATGAAAAGAGAACAAGAAAGTCACTCAAAAAAAGAACAAAGCAATAAACAATAAAGAAACAATAGATGAAGATAAAAGACTACTTGCTACAAGACTAGAGAAAAAGACCAATGAAGTTCAATAGTTATCTAAACAATGAGCATACATGGTAGATCAACTAGATGATGCAAATCAAGGAATCACCAATCTAAGAATAAAAAATGAAACACTCCAGAATGAACTAAAAGATGAAAATGAATTAAATGAAAGAATATTTAGGTTGCAAGAAAGTGTGAATCAATTATATGAGAAAACTTTGAATAGACCCAAAGCCACTACAAGCTTATGGTACACCAATCAAGGAGAATCATCACAATAAGGAGCACAAAAAAAAAAGGCCTACATGTAACACTCATGGAAAAATAGGTCATACTTTAAATGTTTGTTGGAGAAATTCCATGCAACCCAAGTTTAATGATCAATGCTAGAATTGCCAAAAAATGGTCACAAGGAAAATGAATGTAGAACCAAATCAAAGTTTGAAGGAAATTATTTTACATGTCATAAACAAGGTCACAAATCTTTGCAATGCAGGTCAAACATTCATCATAATGGAACTTGACAAAGGGGATTTATTGGCTAGGAATACAATACATGGGGAAGATGTCATTATTGTACAGAATATGGACACATTGGTATAAATTGTGTAGAGACTCACATCAGAAAAATAAATACCAATATAAGGTGCTATGTATGCAAGAAGGTAGGTCACTTAGTAAGAAACTATATAAATAGAGATACAACAAATAATGGTGAAGAAAATAAAGGCAAGTCAAAGATTGAAGAAATCAAAACATAGAGTTATCATAAATAGGTAAGAAAATTAGAGGAAAGCCCAAGGAAAGAAGCTATCATCATCCAATCTAATGAGTTGGGTGAAGCATCCACATCTAACTAGGCATTCATGGAGATGAATAAAACTAAGCAATCAAGAAATCTTACATCAGTTCTAGATGTGAAAAATCATGAAATTCAAATCAACATAGAAAGATGCACTAGGTTTAGTTTTAACCAAGTTACAATTTAGTTGTAACTAGTTTCTTGTTATTGCCAAACAAAGAAATGTTAGAACCTATTTCTAATCAATTTTTGAAAGGATTAGTTCATGTCAAGATTGAATGACTTATCCAAGATACTCTATCTACCATTGTATGATGTATTTAAGAGGCCTTAAATTAAAAATTTTTGATAAAAGGAAAAGTTGAGGGTTTTATTTTTTGATCTTGCATTCAATTTTCAAAGCAATTTTGAGCCCCAAGCAATCTATAGGTGAATTAGCATTGAAGAGAAAAGTTACACTGGAAGTTTTAGTTGTTGCAAATTCATCTTTTACTGAGTATCATGGCATCTAGCTCCATCTTGAAGGTGAAGAAGGGTTCATAAATATTAGTGAAGGATGTGGTTTGTGAGGCACCCAAATTCAAGCTTCATCCAGTAATTGCCAAGAAAAAAGATTCAATGGGAGCACATTTAGCTTTACCACCAAAGGCACCATTCATTAATGATATTAGGTCATCTATCACTATACTATTCAAGAGATAGGCACTTTTTAGATGAATGAAGAATATGATTCCCTATGTGATAATGAAGTATTGAAGCCAAGCATAAACATTTGGAGATTATGGGTTTAACACATGCCCTATACATGTCAAAGGATATCAAAATAAAGTGGATCATATTTTTTTTGAGTAGAGGTCATGACATGTATTTTTGGTTAGAGGTGTTGGAAATATTCAAGATATGACAAGTTACTGAGAGGGGAGGGGTGAATCAGTAACTTCTAAAATTTTAACAATAAAACGGCATACTGATATATTCACCATTCATCCAAGTAACCTACTGTAAGCATGAAAAATCATTTGCAACACTTGAACACACAAATTTGGTGACCCAGAAACCTTCCAAATAGAAAGTAAAACTGGGGTGGGGATGAAACCCACAAAGCTTCATTACTGCAGTATGAAGTTGGCCGATTAAGGCTTACAATGACCACTTCTGGTGATCTGCCCTATTAGGAGCACAAAGGATTGCTAGATCCACCTTGTTAGAGGATTTATAAACATAAAATAAAGTATGCACTCTATTAGGAGATTTACAAAAGACTGTTAAGTCTACCTTGTTAAAGGATTTACAAAAAATTGATTCACCTGTTAGAATGAAACAGTGGATCTGATTGCAACTGGTTGCTGATAAGATCCGCTATGCTCTGATTCACCTTGATGTGATAGATAAAACTTTTCTGCTCCAAAACTCGACCTTGTTGAATATTTTCACAACTCAGCACACATACTTTCGCACGCATGTATTTCTTTCGCACTTTCACACTTTCACACTTTCATACTTTTATTCATTCCTTTGTTCCTGTTACTTCATTTTCCATTACATTTGAGTGATTGCATATATATACCATCCAAATAAACAATGCATGCAAGGTCAGCCAAAATAATAAGTACAAATCTCTATACAATGTCGGCCCAAGGTAAAAACTCGGGCTCACTGAACTGACTCAGTGTCCTTCTGATACTCGGCATCCACTGCGTTACTCAGCATCGTCATGCACTCGGTAGAAGTGAAGGCACGGTCCATACTAAACACATCGAGTAGTTCTGAACTCGGTAACCACTGGAGACTCGGTAGAAGAGATGTCACTCGGTGAACACTTCTATCTGAACTGTAGCTCGGTGATCAAAGGAAACACTCGATGGAACCTTGTGACTCGGTGATAGTTGGTTTCCTTGATAACCGTCTGAGCTCGGTAAAATTAATTTCCTTGATAACTATCTGAGCTCGGTAAAATTAATTTCCTTGATAACCGTCTGAGCTCGGTAAAATTAATTTCCTTGATAACTGTCTGAGCTCGGTTATCACAAAGTTCTTGGTCAATACTAAGTACATCTTCACTCGGTAAAATTGATTCCTTTCTTTACCTCAAACACTCGATAAACACTGGCTGCTTTGTTCACCTTGATTACTCGGTAAACACTGACTTCTTTGTTCACCTTGATTACTCGGTAAACACTGACTTCTTTGTTTACCTTGATTACTCGGTAAACACTGACTTCTTTGTTCACCTTGATTACTCGATAAACACTGAGAACTAGGTAAATCTTGGCTTACAAAGGAATGTCCGGTGAGAGCTCGGTAAGCATTCAGAATCCAATAAGTGTTGTAACTAATGACAAAAATGTATCATAATGCCAACAATCTCCCCCTTTGGCATTAGTGACAAAAATACTTATGAGACAAAATTTATCTGACATGCTGATGACTGATTCTGAATATACATAGCTTTGTTATATACAACTCCCCCATAGAATGTACATATATTATTTACATGAGCTGTATATCTCTTCCTTTGTACAATTTCTTCGAAAACACTTATTTACCCATAGTATATATATCCAACAATAATCTCCCCCTTTTTGAAAATAATGCCAAAGAATAAAAGAATATATATACTTATATAGAAACACCAAAATGAGAGATGAACTCTGAATGTACCTGAAGAATAAGATGGAGAGTTTTATCCCAATTCTCTTGCAAAATTTTACAGGTGGAAAGAACTACTTGAACTTCAGCCGAAAGTTCAATCACATGGTCTGCAATGGAGAAGTTATTATCATGGATTAATGTCTTTGAATGTGCAATGTGCTTCTGCATTGAATCCATGATGGGAAGGATCATGTTTTGGATATCTATCAATGTAGATCGGATCCTTGCCTCTTCTCTCAACAGCTCTGCCTGCTTCTCTGACAAAAATTTGATCCTGAGGTGATGAGATGAGCTTGAACTGGGGTCAAGTTTCAAGTTTTGTGCACTCACCTTCAGATCTTCATCAATTTTATTTAGTTTCTCTCTTATTCCCTTAGTGTACTCGGTAACATCACAAAGCTTAGCAAAAAGAGATGTTACATTATTAAAAGAATTTTCCATATCTGCCAAAACTGAGGTTAATGCAACCTGATTTATTGCAATGTTCTAGGCAATGTGCCCCAATACCTTATTATCAAATTTCTTTTCTGCACGCTCAATTAGCTTTTCTTGTCCGGAGGCATCTTCATTGAATTTATTAACTGCCTCTTCCAATTGAATCAAAATGTGTTGAGAAGTATCAACATCAACACCTATAGCCTCAGTAATTATGTTCCGGGCATCCTCAATTATCTTGTATTCCTTATCCCTTTCCGATCTTAACTACATCTGAGTAGCCTTTTTCTCAATAAGTTGACTAGCATACCTCATTTCTTCAATGGTAGCATTATCAAAGTCAATCTTTGGAATTACTATCTCTGTGTCCAAGTCAATGTCTTCAGGAATTTCCTTTCCAGTGATCATAAGTCTTAATGGTTGCTTTTGTTTGACTTCTGAGATGACTGGTTTGACCTTTGGAATAGACACAATAGTAGAGACAGAAGGACTAGCAGTAAAAACTGGGATGCTTGAGGTTTGAGTGCCAATAGGAGTATGTATAGGGTCAAAAATTTGAGTACTGGCCAAAAATGGTGATACACTCGGTAATATAGTATCTAAGCTCATTGTGCCTGAAGTAGATGGCGACAAAATTGTAGAACAAATTGGAGTAGTCAAAATTGGAGAACTTACAGCAATACCGACTGATGATGATGGAGTCGAGGAGGCCAACTCGGTAGATGAAGAGGGGTGCAGCTCGGTAGACGAAGAGGGATGCAGCTCGGTAGATGAAGTGGTAGTCACTTCCACTGATGATACCTAGAGCTGAGATATGGCAGGTGTAGATGGTAAATCTGGTGTAGATGAACCTGCTGAAGCTGACTCCAACCTTGATGATGTCACAGTTTTAGCTGGGGAGTGAGGAAGAGATGCAATAACTGCTGCTGCAATTTTTACCGTATCATCCTCCTTATCTTCCTCTTCAACTTCTTCCTCTTTGTCTTCTTCCTCTTTCTCTTCCATCATTGCATGCAACTCTCCTGGTGTAACTGTGATGGATGGAGCACTATCTGATTCATCACTGCTGCTGCTGCTGTCATCATCCTTTATTTCTACTGGGTCTACACTGGGCTTATGTAGATGATAGATATTTTTCCACATGTTTGTAGCATCATTTACAACATGCTCTATATCTTTGATCAAAATCAAACAAGTGTGGAATCTAATCATCATTTTACCTTCATAGGTTTTCAATTCAGATTTTACCTCTGCTCCAGTGAGACTAGGCCAGAGATTCTTCAGGGATTGCTCATATATATCTTTTACCGTCTTGGTGGCTAACTCCCATCTTGGCTGTACTCTCTCCAGTAGTTCTTTAGAGATATGAGGAGCAATCTGGTCCGGGGAGTATTTCCATTTTCCCATTTTGTTAAGTACTAGTTCCTCAATTTGCATTTTCTCTGCATCAGTCCTTGTCTCAAATCTCAATACCTTGAAATTTGTGATGCCAGCTCCTTCTTCCAATGATTTGAGCCTTTGCTTGAATGTAGGTGCAGGTTTGACCAATACAAGTTCCTAAATACCTTTTCTCGTCCTCCGAGTGAATACTGCAGTAGGCTGCTTCTTGGGCTTGGTAATGATTACCTTGCCTTTCTTCTTTGCCGGTTGCTCTTTTTCTGATTCTTTTTCTCCTTCTTCTTCTTCTTCACTTTCTTTATCTTCACCTTTTCCCTCAGTGAGCATAAGAGGACTCATTTCAGTTTTCAGTTTGGCCACTTTCCTCTTACCTTTGCTGATGGCCTATGGAATTTTGATTTCCAGTTCAATTCTGGCCTTTGCTTCATCATAAGTACCAAAAATTTGTTGCCTTGGGTCTACTGGCTCATTTACCAGTGCTTCAATGATATCCCTTGTTTCATCAATATTTACCTCATATGGAAGAGGTTTCACCCATGCAACTCGGGGTCTAACCACCTGTATGTACACTTTGTCATAGTCAACCATGAAACAGACATCATCCTTATACTCTTCAACAAGTTTTGGAGGTATTCTGAATCTGTTGTTCATCCTTTCCTTGAAATCTTCAAAATAATTATCCATTACTTTGTCAAAATTCATACCCATTTCTACTATGAATTCATTTATTTGATACAAAATTGGAGTATCTTTCCTCCATACAACTGCACCCTTAGATGGAAAGAATTTCTGTACATAGAAAAATAAACAAACTAGCAAAGAACCAAATTTACAAGGGTTTGTCTTTGCAGTCCTTATGCTTTCCATGTTTTTATTGAATTGTTTTAATAGCACATCAGCTAGGTTAAACTCCATATTTTTCTTTACAATTTTATATGCCAAATCTACAGCCTCGCAAGGTACACTATTTAGCCTGCTAGAACTATATAGTCTGTATGCAGTAACACAAATACCAAATTTCAGTTCTATATCTGAAACTTTGTTGAGCTTTAAACCTCTTCCATCCCATTCAGCTTGGGTTTTCCTCTGTAACTCATCCCGTCCTAGGGTTTTGGTGGTTTTGGCTTTGTTCAGCATTGGGAGACCCGTGATTTTGTGAATCATCTTCTTGGTTATCAAAACTGGTTGTTCCAACCACAACTGACCATTATGCATTCGACTCAAGATATACCTCACCCATTTAACTTGGAAACTTCTTGGCAGATGCAGGATATGGGTTAAGCCTTTGGTTTCCAAATGTTTGAACTCAGGTTTTAGGGTTCCATCCACGCATAACTCGACTAGGGTGCTATCCATATCTAGTGTCCCTATTTCTTGCACAGTACACTTGAAATGAGTACGAATATCATTGATTAGAAGTACCTTTGGAGGGATCTGCGATTGAGCTCCATGCGGGTCGAGTGATTCAGCGATGGCAGAAACAATTTTGAAATTGGGCACCTTCCATTCAACTCCCTTCACAAGCATTTCATAACCTCTCTTCGCCTTGCTGCTACTGGTGCTTGCGGAAGCCATTGCTGCTCGGTGAGTGAAAAGATTTTGTAAGAATACTTTGCTGGAAAATCTCTTCAAATCACTTGAACTCACTTGAAAGCCTCTTTTTTTTTTTTTTTTTTCGAATTCGTGGTCAAAAATGAGGTTGAAATCTGCCCTTTTGATGAAAAATTTGCTATTAATGTTTAGTACAGAGGTAGCTACGATCGACAGACTGTCATCCACTAGTTCGGCTTAAACTTCGCAACTTGGTGACCAAAAGAAAATAGGTTAAACTGCCCTTAACTCGGTAAGAGAAGAACCAACCATGCTCGGTAAGTTCAACTTGGTGAAAGAAGACTTATTGCACCCGACTGAGCTTCGTAAGGTCATGTACCGACCATGATCCTGATGTATCTGAAATACTGATTTGATCATATTTTCATTCTAGGACTGCTTAGGATATTGCTTTGTAGATACAGTCCTGGTCTTATCCTGATGAGTCTTAATTGGAAATGGGAGAGTCACTCACTTCTTAAGTGACCATTCCATTACTTGAATTATCTGGCTCGGTAGATTTTGGAATCCATTGCTGCTTCATTTGCTTCCGAATATTGTCTACTTTGATTTTCTTCTCATCCTCGACTTTCTTTATGTTCATGCAGTTTTTAGATATATGACCAAGTTCTGTACATGTATAACATCTTACAGTGGTATCCCTTTTTCTTAAGTGATGCCTTGCACAGTTTATGCCAGTATGACCATATTCTCCACAATAATGACATCTGCACCAAGTGTTGTAGTCCCAACCAAATATTGCTTTGAAAAGTTGTTCAGCTGGATTAAATGATTTGGATTTGTATTGTGATGCCTTATGACCTTGCTTTTGGCATTTGTGACATTTACCTTCAAATTTTGGTTTCTCTTTGCATTCATTGGCTTTGTGTCCATGCTGATTACAATTGTAGCACTTTCCATTAAATTTGCCTTTTCCATTGCTCCAACATCTGTTAGATGTATGACTTATCTTACCACAGTGGCTGCAAGTAGGTTTTTAATTCTTTTGAGTACCCTGTTTTGAGGATTCACCTTCTTCCTTGTATCCAAGGCCTGCTTTACCATTTTGTTTATGAAAGTTTTCTTCATTTTGCAGATTCAATTGATCCATGTCCTTTTGAGATTTTACCATTCTCTTATTGACTTGTTTTTCAGAGATTAGATCACTTTGTAAGCTTGCATTGATTTGTCTTTCAGTAATTAAGTCATTTCTCAAATTCTCATTCTCAGATCTCAGATTCATAATTTCTTCATTTGCATTAGATAATTGAGTTACAAGATTTTCAAGCTGAGAGGATTGATTATTCCTTACCTCTAAGTCTTTAGCTGCCTTGTTCCTTTGCTCCAAGATTTCGCATAGCCTGATGGACTGGATTCCTTGTTCCCTTTTGAGCTTTCTTACTTCTTCCTGCAGAGATCCATTCTTTTCTAAAAGTTCTTTGATTGCTTTGTCAGCTTCATCTGAACTATTTAATGGTGAGAGATCTTCAATCTTTTCTTCAACATACTGATGGTCATTCATCTGCTTTGCAAGTTCTTTTCTTCTTTTCAAGGATTGTGAAAGATGCTCTTTTGCTTCATTAAGTTGAGCCATGGCCATTTTCAGATCTAGCTTTTCATTCTCAATAGTTTTGTCGAGTCTGAATATCTCCATTGTCCTTGATCTTTGTTCAAGCTGTGAAACTTTTATCTTGAGAACCAACGTAGCTCTGATACCAATTGTTGGAAATATTCAAGATATGACAAGTTACTGGGAGGGGAGGGGTGAATCAGTAACTTCTAAAATTTTAACAATAAAACTGCATACTGATATATTCACCATTCATCCAAGTAACCTACTGTAAGCATGAAAAATCATTTGCAATACTTGAACACACAGATTTGGTGACCCAAAAACCTTCCAAATAGAAATTAAAACTGGGGTGGGGATGAAACCCACAAAGCTTCGTTACTGCAGTATGAAGTTGGCCGGTTAAGGCTTACAATGACCACTTCTGGTGATCTACCCTGTTAGGAGCATAAAGGATTGCTAGATCCACCTTGTTAGAGGATTTACAAACATACAATAAAGTATGCACTCTGTTAGGAGATTTACAAAAGACTGTTAAGTCTACCTTGTTAAAGGATTTACAAAAAACTGATTCACTTGTTAGAATGAAACAATGGATCTGATTGCAACTGGTTGCTAATAAGATCCGCTATGCTCTGATTCACCTTGATGTGATAGATAAAACTTTTCTGCTCCAAAACTCGACCTTGCTAAATATTTTCACAACTCAGCACACATACTTTCGCATGCATGTATTTCTTTCGCACTTTCACACTTTCACACTTTCACATTTTCACACTTTCATACTTTTATTCATTCCTTTGTTCCTGTTACTTCATTTTCCATTACATTTGAGTGATTGCATATATATACCATCCAAATAAACAATGCATGCAAGGTCGGCCAAAATAACAAGTGCAAATCTCTATACAACGTCGGCCCAAGGTAAAAACTCGGGTTCACTGAACTGACTCGGTGTCCTTCTGATACTCGGTGTCCACTACGTTACTCGGCATCGTCATGCACTCGGTAGAAGTGAAGGCACGGTCCATACTAAACACATCGAGTAGTTATGAACTCGGTAACCACTGGAGACTCGGTAGAAGAGATGTCACTCGGTGAACACTTCTATCTGAACTGTAGCTCGGTGATCAAAGGAAACACTCGATGGAACCTTGTGACTCGGTGATAGTTGGTTTCCTTGATAACCGTCTGAGCTCGGTAAAATTAATTTCCTTGATAACCGTCTGAGCTCGGTAAAATTAATTTCCTTGATAACCGTCTGAGCTCAGTTATCACGAAGTTCTTGGTAAATACTAAGTACATCTTCACTCGGTAAAATTGATTCCTTTCTTTACCTCGAACACTCGGTAAACACTGGCTGCTTTGTTCACCTTGATTACTCGGTAAACACTGACTTCTTTGTTCACCTTGATTAATCGGTAAACACTGACTTCTTTGTTTACCTTGATTACTCAGTAAACACTGACTTCTTTTTTCACCTTGATTACTCGGTAAACACTGAGAACTAGGTAAAGCTTGGCTTACAAAGGAATGTCTGGTGAGAGCTCGGTAAGCATTCAGAATCCAATAAGTGTTTTAACTAATGACAAAAATGTATCATAATGCCAACAAGAGGAACTTGTAAAGATTATAAAGAAGGTGATTCATTGAGTTTATGGGTTATCCTATGCTAGATAGAACCAAAATAACAAAGACCCTATCTCATGGTGAATTGGAAAATAAAACCCTAGTTGAATGTGATAATATGGGAATGAAACTAAAAAATGTCATTGACATGGAGATCAAATTTGAGATCCATGTTATTTCTCACAAGATCTACAACTCAAGTAGACCGAATAGTGTCCCTTGTGAAGTTTTTGACTTGTCTTACAAGGTGATGAAGAACAATCTATCATTTGACCTTTCCAAGTTACAACTCAGTCAGCTTAGAAAAAAACATGGAGAGCATCCAAGCATTAAAGAAGAACTTATCTAATTTTGGATCCCTCCTAGTTTTTTATTCTTCTATGTTCAAAAATTCTTTCCATCCAAAGGTAGTGTGGTTTGGAGTAAGGATACGCTAGTATTTTATTAAATCAATGATTAGATACAAGAGTTGGGGGAAAATTTTGATGGCATAATGGAAGTATATTTTGAGAATTTCAAGGAGAAAATGTAGAATAGGTATATGATACCTCAATAGTTGGTTAACTAGTATCCTCAAGATATTTGTTTCTTAGTTGATTGTGATATCACTCACATTCAAGAAGTCATTCCTAGGTTTGCATGGGTAAAACCCTTGGGATATGAAGTTAACATAGGAGATACAAGGGATATCATAGAGGCCCTTCTTAATGAGCATATTGACTCCAAGGAAACATAGTTTGGAACCTATGATGACGCAATGACTAGGATATCTGTAGAGATAGAGATTCCTCAAGTCTTGAAAAGAGGGAAGAAGAGGATGGAGACCTTGAAGAAGAAGTTGAAAGGTGACCCTCTCATGCTAACTGATGGTAAAGGTGAAGATGAAGAAGAAGAAGAAGAGGTAGAAAAGGGATCTGAAGAGGAAGAATAGGAGGAGGAAGAAGAAGAGAAAAAACCTCCTAAGAAGAAAGGAAGAGAGATTACAAGGGAACCCAAGAAGGAAGCTACTGCTATAATCAAAATTGCCATAAAATCTAAGAGGAAGTTGAGACTTCAAGATGAAGATGATGAAGAGGAAAACACTTGTATCATCAAGCTAAAGAAGCCTCCATTGTCCTTTGAGAAACAAGTAAAGAGACCAAGAGAATGAAGTGTCATGACAAGTTTCAAATACATCAAGTATGAAACTAGAGGTAGAGAAGAGAAATAATAGATAGAAGATACTCTAGTGGAGAAAATGAACAAATGGAAATATGACTCAAATGAGTTAAAAGGCCAAGCCCCTAATGTCCTACTAAATGCAGTTACACAAAGATGGACAAATGTTGTTAAAATAGAAAGATACATTAGAGAGAAAACATTGACAAGAATTATGCCTAACCTCTCAAATGAAAAAATCAAGGAGGCCATGGAAAAGCATGAGAACATGCAAACTCTAAGATTAAAGGCATTCCAAATTTTGACAAACAATAATAAGGATGTTGTTTAGTCCACAATAAAGTTATGGAAAACTATTTTTGAGGAAGAAGGTAAAATTAAGAAGGATGAGAGAAAGAGGTAAAAATTGTAGAAGAGTCTCATATACAGATGATGTTAGCTATTGTGATTGCATCTCTACCCTCCAATTTGAGCCAAACCATTACCACACCCTATGTAAAAAAATCAAAGAAGAAGAAACAAAGTCTTCCATCCACCCAAGTAAGATCTAAGTTGTATACTCAATATACCACTAGGACATATTTAACCAATTAGAAACTAAAGGATGAAGACAAGGTTGACAATGAGACAAAGAAGGAACTAAGAGTCAACCAAATGAAGAGGAGAAGAAAGATGAGGATAAAGATAAAGAAATCATAATCTCTCCTAGTGCTAAAAGAAAAGGTAAAGATATTTGATGAGATAGACTTTGAAATTGAGATTTTGATTCCAAATTGGGATCAATCCAATCTCACTTATGATTAGATGGAGATCATTAGTGATCTATAGAGGAAAAGGGCACAACAGAGGAAATTGAGAGTAGAAAGAGACAAAGGAAAAGTTACTAAACTTATCAAGGACATATTTTTGGATATATTGAAAATTGAGGTAAATAATGAGGCCCCTTTTATTGAGAAATTAGTAAACATTGTACATAAATTCAATAAGAATATAGATGTGTAGGAAAAACTTCTACAAAGGGTAGAAAGAAAATTTGAGAGAAAAGTTTTGGAGATTGTAGAAAAGAAAATGCCATTGATCAAGTGGAATTGTCTACTCTTATCTTGAAAAAGTTGTTAATAATATTGTTTCATTGTTCAAAAAATTGTGTGATACATCAATTTTCACTAAGGAAATAAAAGACAAAGTGACCAAGATTAATGGATATTTAAAGATTAATGCTAGTCAGTTAGCACTTGACCCGAGTACCAACTCAAATTATTTTGTGAATGTTAGATTTTTGATAGATTTGTAGGTAGAATTATTAAGGGAGGACACCATAATAAGGAAAACCATATCAGACATCTAGAGCATGATACATCCTCACATGGATGTGATGCAAAAGAATTTGGTACATGTAAAGACATTGGTTCATGACACCAACTTCTCAGTTGTAGATCTCGTGATGGAGCTATTAGCTGAAATCTAGATTGAACTACACATTATGAAGGTACTACTAGAAAATTGGGATAAAAAAATGTCTTCAATTTTGAAAGTGCATAATGATTTCCTCACACATTTTGGTATTACTTTGTAAGTATACATTTTTGGTATTTGTAACAAAAAGAAGGGGGAAAACATAGTATGTCTATAATCAAAGGGGGAAATATGTATATGAGGAAATGTATAGAGGAATATTTATATGATACAGATTAGTACATATCAAATAATTAGTCAAACATTTTTTTTTTTGAAAAATCCAAATTCAATTAAGTTGTAACTGAGCTACAATTTCTAATTCAATCCAAGTTACAATTTTTTTTGAAATATCCAAATTCAGTTAAGTTGTAAGTAAGCTACAATTTCTAGTTCAATCCAAGTAACATGCAAAGGGGGAGTTTGATAGGAAATTTTGATTATTGAGAGAACTACTCAAGATAAGATTTTTTGTCACTAATGCCTAAGGGAGAGATTGTTGACCTTATGGCAAGACATTTTATCAATTAGTGATAAACCACTTAAGCTATCCAAGAAGGTCTATTAATTCTACAACTAAGCTTTCCACCAAGGATTAGATTTTAGTGTAGCCTAAGAAGATGAAGGTTACTATGTTAACCAAACTCATAGTATAAACTAAGCTATTTAATATTATCAATGGGAAACAAGTTTCATATTTGAATTGAGTTCATAGTGTTAACTAAGCTCCTATATCACCTGAGTTTCCTAGTGTTATCCCAACATCCAATGCTAATTGAGCAATAATATCACCCAAGCTCACTATATTGCCTGAGTATTGATAGAAGATCAAAAAAATTGTATTTCCTAAGCATCTATATTTGAGCCAACTTAGAGGTATATTTGATTATTATGAAGATATCTATTATGGGAGTGAACTTGATATGAAGTTATTGTTTGAAGGATATATAAGAAAGACAAATTTATTTGTCTAAGAGAGAATATAGAAGATTCATGAATATTTGAAGGAACAAGAAGCAAATATGGAGTAGAGTAAGTAATTATTAGGATACAAGGAAATATAAAGGATAGAGCATAGAATCATCCATCATAGTCAAGTGATCATATTATTCAAAGGATCTAACTCATTAAATCAAGTTGCAAAGTCAAGATCATCCAGGTGAATCATCCTAATATGTAGGTTAATCAAATCCTCTAACTAGGTGGACCTAATAGTCCTTTTCTACATCTCTTGATAGAGTACATACTTCATTATATTGTAAAATCCTTTCACAAGTTGGACATAATAGTCCTTCACACTCTTAATAGAGTATATCACCACAAGTGATCAATTGTAAGCCCTAACATGCCAAATTTATTACTATAATAATGAAACATTATGGGTGTCATCCTCACCCCAATTTTACCTTCTACTTTAAGGGTTTCCAAGTTACCATATCTTATGTCAAAGTGTTGTGGTATTGATTTATTTATTTCTTTATGTTCATGCATGGAAGTAGACTAGATAATCTAAAGAAGTAAAGTTGAAGTGATCTAAGAGAGAAAAGTTTTATTAGTTCATGATTCACCCCTCTCTCAGTCACTTTCTTTCCATTAAATTTCCAATAGTATATATAGAAATTAATGAGGGAGTTAATGTGCTCCTTTATTCTCATCTAATATTTCATGCTTAGATATTGTTTCTTCTTTAGATCTTAAATCTTTATATGTGACATCTCTATGAGCTATGTAGGTGTTGAGTACTTTCTTCACTATTTTTCTTATATTTGTAGGATGTTTTTTTATATGTTATAATGCCATCCTTTCATCTCCCTATCTCATTTATCTATAATTTTATTATTATTTTATGATACATTCTTATTTATGGGTATGTAGTGCTTTGTCAAATGCAAGATCAGGTGTCTCTTCCTAAAAAATGTCTTTTCATGCTTTGTATTTTTCCACTTCTTATTTAATACAAATCTATAGTTCAATTCATATGTGATGTTTTTTATAGCACTTTATGTTGTATGGAATCATATATCCTATGATGTTTCTTCATTTAATGGTGTTTCATTTTATTATAATGTTTCTTATTGGGTACTGTTACCTATTTTGCCTACACCTAAATGGTTAACTATCAAGTTGCTATTGGATTTAAAACTCTATGTTTTACATTGTAGATATTATATGTTTAAGAGTAAACTGAATGCTGAAAAGAAATTGCAGAATGTTGATGTAATGAAAACTTGATCACTTTCATTTCAAAGCTGATATATAGATATAAAAGAATATGAAATGTTTAGCTAATGTACACATGTTCACATTTTATATCTAGTAATTTATAGGGCATTCAAAATCCACACAACCCGTGGAGGCATAAAACATACAAAGTTGAATAGACATGCTACAAGTAAATGACATGAAGAAGAGATAGAAGGAAAGCCTTCATTGTTTGAGCAAGAAGCTGATGGTTGAAGCTGAAGAAGACTCAGGCCTGCATCTAGCTCAGGAACAACCTACTAAAAATGTAAAAGAGAAGAATCGGTTCACATGAACTGAGCAATGAAAGCCTTCCTATGTACCTTTTCTATATATAATTCAATCATAACATGTCAATTCATATATTAGAATAAAGAAGTGCTAGGATAAGGAGAAGAAAAGATCAAAAAACAATGTTTTATGCTAATCAAGTTTCGATGTGCAGATATAGGCATGAAGACTTGAGGCTATTGAAGGATCATGTGTAAGTTACATGCATGCAGCCTTCTGGCTGAGATTGTTCGGGCAAAGACAAAAGACACTGGAGAGATTGTTGAGGGGGCATACATAAGTTTTAGGTATGGGACCTTTTAGTTAAACCAATGGAGCTGATTGAAGATACTAAGGAGATCATTGAAGGGACATGCATAAGTTATAGGCATGAAATTCTTTGGTCAAATCAGGGAGGGGAAAAGATTGAAGACAAATTTAGAGGCATACTATACTAGTGCTATAGCTTTAAATGTGATCAAGTCATTGAAATTTGGTAACCATAAAATGCAACTGTTGTTATACAATATCAGAAAAAGAAATGAAAGAGATGCTGGTGATATAATGCCACGGTATGCAAACTAGATTTTCTAGACATATTCAATGATCATATCAAAGGTGTAAGAACTACATGCAAAAAAGGATTATTAGAAGTCTACAGAATATACATTATCAGTAATAAACATGTAAAATGAATAAAAAATACATAATTCAATGGAAATGATAGCATACATATCCATAAAATAAGGACTAAAGCTACAACAAGAGAAGGAAAAAAAATGCCATAAAAGCAATCAGCCAAAGGTATGATCAGAATATCACATGTTTTATGAAAATATTTACTATTGAAATGTGATTGTAGAACATCAAATTTCTAGTCAATGTCAAACTATATAACATCAATCATCAATCATCAAAGACATGTATGGATTTGAATATAGGGACTACTGCTAATTTTTTTATAGCAAAACTAAACCCAGTGTTATATTGTAACTAGCAGTGAGATGAAGTGGAGAATAAAAATTAGGATCAAATATCATAAGGAAGCTACAACAAAAATTAAGTTTCAACTATTTATGTGTAATTAAAGTGTATAGTTACAAGACAATAATGAGATGTTATTATTCTATTAGAGACAGATGAGATATATAATAATGCCTATAATGATCAAGTTGATAGTAATAAAGGGAAAAAAGTTTAGATTGCACTATCAATAACAATTTTTGGTCTATGTAACTTCTAAGTGAAAAGCATCCAACAAATTCTAAGGAATATGTCTTTGAATAAATTGAAAATTTAGTGATCCATTTATCATAGAAGAAATCCTCACAACAAATATCCAATTGAGACACATGGAGCCATAGTATGAGGGAAGAAACTCTTATAATGTTTATAAATATAGATTGACCCATGAAAAGAAGAAGGTTTCCATAGACCAGAGTTAGCAAATAATAGAGCTAGCTATACCATCAAGTGTAGAACTGAGACTAATAAGCCATCCAACAAGAATGTATGGTGTTCAAACAACCAGAAAACAAATTTGCAAGGAGTAAAAGAGGAATTATGGCTAAAATAAGAAGCTGTCCAAGCTCACTATCATGGTGTCCAAACCAGAGGAAGAGAACTCACAACAACTCACAGCCATGGGAGAAAACTCACATATGGCTTCCAAAATCCATGGCCAAAGCTAATGCTCATGGCATCTATAGTAGATAGCAACACCAAGATTTTTCCAAAGGAAAAATGACCAAGATATGGCATCTCAGAACAACAGTCTAAGAAAATGATGTCTAACCAAAAAATGAAGCTCAAACTCAAGGATGGTGTCTTTACCACAAAACCTAGCAGATACGACATGTTAATAGTAGAGGAGAACTCATGAATTTGCAAGGGACTACAGCTATGGCATCCAAAGTGTAGAAATGGATGAAATTGTAGTAGACTTCCTCCATGCATCTAGGGTTTGGAAAACCCTCATCCTTCTTTCCATACACAAAGACACAAATAAGAAAAAACAAAATAATTTACCCTCATTTTGCCTTGGATGTATTTCATACTTGCCTTTGCCATTATTTATAAAATTTTGGGTCTAAGCCAAATAGAGTTAAGCATTTTATTAAAGCTCCATAATCCATATTTATAAGTTTTTCTATATGCATTATGTTTATGATAATTATATTCAATGCATATAAAGAATTTATAATGAAGATAAGTTAATAAATATAATTTTATAAATACTATACATATTAAATAAATTATGACTATATATTTATTTAATACATATAATACTTGTAAAAATTATTTATTTTTTAATTCCCTTTATTATATTTAATGCTAACATATCCATTAAAAATTTGATAAAATAAATAAAAAATAAACACGTGAATATTGAATATAATAAAAAGAACTTTTAATTGTAAAATTACTAAATCAAGTGGTTATAATTATAAGGCCTTTGATTTTATTAATTAGCTAAATGGGATTAAAAGGAGTTATATATATTTTTAATGCCTAAATGCAAGGAGGGGAAAGTTGTGTTTATTTTTGAACTCTTGAAGGAACATTTTGTTAATGCTTGCATGAAGATTTGCATGGAGCTATTTTAGGAGGTTAAAGGCACGTTGAGATTCTCATGCATTGATGGGGCACTTTGATGCTATTTTTAGTTGCATGGATCAAATCGGGTAGTTTGCATGGCAGAGATATCTAACAGACTATAGGCTATTGAGGGGTTAGTTTTGGCTTTTAAAGGAGTGGATTTTTTAGTCTAACCATGCACATACATGATTCAAATAGTTTTGCATATAATTTGAATGATTTTCAGTATTTTTAGTACTTTTTAGTGGTCAAATTTATGCAAATTCAACTAGTGCATTAGGAGCTCATCTAGGAGTTAGATTTAATAAATACTTCTCATTTTACATGATTTTACATGAGAAAGGGATGCAATTTGATGAGAGCCTTGATTTCTTGTGAGATTATTGTGCTGTCAAGTTATTGTATCTAGTTGTAGCAAAGATTGATTTGTCAGAGATTAATACAAATTCAATTGTTCCTTCTCATTCATTCTTGTGCAATTTTGTGAATTCCTTACTTTTATGATTGTGTTCATCCTTTCATTCAGCTGTGTTCCTAGTTACAGGTTCTTGTTTGTGTCCTATTTTTTATTGTAAAAAATTGTGAAAATTTTAGTTTTTCTTTTCAAAGCATCAGATTTTGGGTCCTAATAAGGAAATATTTATGTGATTGCAAGTTGTCTAAGTATTGCGAACCTTTTCAAATCAATATTAATCCATGGTTCTTTGGTCAAAGTTACATTCAAATTTTGGTGTATCACCTAGTTTAAGTTTTAGTATCTAGTTATTCACATACATTCTCTATCCTTTTTCCTAAGTACAAGTTAGTTTCATAGGTGATATCATATAGGAACTGGCCTAGAATCTAGAGATTCTTCTCTCATTCTTAACCCCACCATCCAAGAGAGGTTTCCATCTTCCAACAAGATAGCTAGATTCTTATCTCTCTATAGGCACAATCTTGATTGACAACAATTTTTGGTATGCTCGGTGGGACATGAACTACTTTTTAGTTTGCTGAATCACAAAATTCTATTCCTGTTATTGGTGCAAGCAGCAATATTATAGTCTTTTTGAAGGATTTTTACCAGCACCTAATGGCTCTATAATTAAAGGTTTTGTAGATCCAATAAGCACTTGATGAGTAGGACTCCAACAAGTTCTAACAAAGAAGGATTTGTCTATTGAGAATTACACTTGGGTAGAAGAGGAACCAGACCAGCAAGGGGAGTAAGGAGGATAGATTTTTCATCATTTGACAACTTGATATTTGAAGATCAAGAACTAAAGGTAATTTTTGAAGACATTACTTTTTCAAAAGATTTTGATATCTTTGGTAATTTCAGCTCTAAATTACCCATTGTTGAGGAAACACCCAAAGGTTAGTTTGTTCCTACAACATCTACCAATAGTTCTCCAACTATTTTCCAAGGCCTAAAGACATATCAATGAAAGGCAACCAAGCCAACTTAGTTGTTATCATCAAATTTATGCAACAAGCATTACTAGTTCACCAAATGGCTCAAAATTTTCCATTCATACCTTTTAATGCTAGCAGTCCTTTACAAATTGCCACCCATCATGATATTCCATCAGTAGCACTAAAAAGTTTACCATATTTCACTGGTGAAAATCATGTATCAGTGGTAGAGCATATCAGAGATGTAGCCATGCTTTGTGGCTTACATCAAGTAGCCCATGAGGATGTGGCATTAAAATTACTGGCAACCTCATTCAAAGGTAAGGCATTAATATGGTTTTACAGCTTACTAGTCAATTTGATTGCCACATGGGATGGGCTGGGAACAATTTTTATCAGTAAATTTGAAGAAAAATCAAATCATTTATCTTTAATTGAGCAGTTGACTACCATCAAAAGATGTCCTAATGAGCACATTCAGACTTCAATTTTCATTTTTAGAGGACATGGGACGGAATTCCACCATCTGTAAAACCTTTTGAGGATCATGCATTTTTGTATTATATGAGAGCTTTTAATATTGATATTTTAATCATGATCTAGTCTATGGGTGGTTGTACCTTGCTAGGTACATTTGACATTTTTTTTAGAGTTGAGAACAGCTTGATTCAAGTTGGAAAATTACCTCCATGGTTACCAATGCCATATTTTGTAGAGGTATAGCCAATAGTACTAGTCGTATACAATCATTAGCTATTGCACCACTAGCACTAGCATTACAAGCATTCAACGTGTAGGTTGTAGAAGAAGAATATATAGTTACAGATCCTATTAGAGACCTAAAAGAATAGAATGTTGAGCTAAAGGAAAAAAATGACAACATAATGAAGACATTGCATAGTTATGGGAATGAGATAATGAACTTGAAGAGGCAACAAGGTTAATACAATAGACCTCCTCAAGTTCCTTATCAAAATAATAGGTAGTCAAATCAGTTTTCAAATTCAAACTAGCCATCTCAGAATCAAGGACAACAAAGGAATTATGGTCAAAGGGCTGGTAATCCTATAACTATGCCACTCCTAGTACTTCCAAGGAGCTAGTAGTGGTGCCTCAAAATAATTATGTACACAAAGAAGAATAGTACAATATGTGTAATGCTGGCCACTTTTGGTGGGATTGCCCACATGTGTTGGAGGTGAGAAGGCAAGATGTCCTCAAGGGATAATTGATTGTAAACCAAGGAGAAGTCAACTAGAAAGGTAATTTTCCACAGCAAGGTAATCAAGATGCTTCCTTAATGAATTTTAACGAAGATGAGGCTGTTATAGCAGAAAATTTTGATCAAAATCAGACTTGGAGACCTATATCAGTGGGAACAAGGTCAAATACCCAAGTTGTAATGTATAACAACAAATTGATAAGTCAAAACAACAGTAGGTCAATACTGATAATACTCAACTAGGACCATCAAATGCACAAAAAATGCAACATGTGCCAAAAGGACAACAAGGATAGGAAGTTCAAGTAGAAAAGGTGAGTTTATAGACATCACAACAACAGAAGGAGCTTGTTGTACCAAAAAACTAGTGAAAGGTTAGTACCCAAAATTTTAATATTATTAAGCATCTAAAGAAGACTCATGTTCCTATTTCCATGTGGGAAGTTCTAGCACTCCCAGGTCAAAAAGATATGTTACAAGAAGTATTGCAGTCACTTACCTTATCTAATAATGCTTTGGCATAGTAAACCACTACAGTTCTAATGGCTACAAATGCTAATAATTCACAACAACCATCCAAAATAGTGAAGCCACCACCTTTTTATGTTATAGTCATAATAGGTAAGTACCTTTTTCATAACTAGATGATAGATTCAGGTGCCACTAGCTCAGTTATGCCAAAGAAGATAGTTGACTTGCTAGGCCTTAAATATGAAGCAATTGAATAGGGGGTAGTTTAGCTAGATGGAACAAATAGATGATTGGAGTTATAAGGAACATGGATTTGACCTTAATTGCTTGTCCTAGTTTTTCTGTCCCTATGCATATATACATCATTGACTTACCTCCCTATTTTTCCATATGTTTATCACATGATTTCACTACCAAAATAGGAGGTTATGTATCTATAGATTGGTCTCACATGCTTTTCCACACTAGGTATGGTACTAAAGTGACAATTCCATCTAAACCTATTGCTAAAGATTGCTTTGAACATAATGTTGTTGCTATTGAAAATAATACAATAGCTATTTTATTTGATCAAGAGGAAATTAATGTTGTTTATGAGTCCAAAATACCCATAGACAATGTTCCAGATATATTATTAGATGAATGGACTACTGAAAATGCTGAAATTTTAGAACAATAGGTTGAAGAACCAATCTTGGGGGATTATGTTATCCATGAGACCATTGATTTCTTACCAAAAATCATGAATACTATAGATTTAAGCTTGGAAAAATAAAGTAATGTTGTTTGGAAATTATATTTTGATGACTCACATAATAAGATAGGTGCAGGAGGAGGTTGCATGTTGATTTCACCTACAAATGAAAGGTATTATGCCTTTTTAAGTTTTACTTTTAGCTACACTAACAATGTTGTTGAATATGAGGCACTTATACATGGACTAAAATGGGCTATCAAGAGAGGTATCAACTATTTGCAAGTGTTTGGGGACTTTGAGCTAATTGTAAACCAAGTTAGAGGTGTCCACACAACAAAGAATGACTTGTTGAAAAGTTACAAACATGTTGGTTGGAACCTAATTGAAGGGCTAGAAGCATTCAATCTACAATCTATACCTAAAAATTAGAATAAGTACGCTAATAGGCTTGCTGCAATAGTGCACAATATGACATCCCAACTAAAATCAACAAAAGTACAACAAAGAATTATGTAAAGGTAATTATTAGACCTTTTGTACCTAACAATGCTAAAAGCTAGCAAGTATTTGATTCTAATTAGCATCTAGTGAATTTTATAAGAGAAGAGGCTAAGTTTGCTCAGCCAAACTATTAGAAGCTATAGGACTAGTATGAGGACCAAGTTATTCAACTAAGGACAAATAAGCCGCCAAAAGGACTAGTTACCTTCAAGTCCATTTTCAATACTAATGATCAACTCAAAAAGGACAAATCTAGCTTGCAAATTAAGGAGGAACACTATGAGGAAGTTGAAGTTGCTGAAGGTAAATAATTGAAGCTAGGGATGCCAAAAGGACTAGTTACCTTCAAGTCCATTTTCAATACTAATGATCAACTCAAAAAGGACAAATCTAGCTTGCAAATTTAGGAGGAACACTATGAGGAAGTTGAAGTTGTTGAAGGTAAAAAATTGAAGCTAGGGAAGGTATGCACCTCTAAAGAAAAATAGTTTTTTGTTAATCTAACCAATGAATTTCAGGATGTCATTGCTTGGAGTTATGTAGATTTGAAGGGTTCAATCCTAATATATGCCAGCATACCATTGATTTAGCCTTGAGGGAAAAACTAATCAGGCAGAAAAAAGGCTGATTAATCCCAAGTTGGAACCTCTTATGATTAAGGAGCTGAATAAGTTAATAAAAAGCAAGATTATTTTTCCTATCAAGCATACTTCTTGGGTTTCAAACTTGGTTCCAGTAAAAAAGAAAAATAGTGAAATTAGGCTATATGTTGATTTTTGTGACTTGAATCAAGCTTCATTGAAATATAGGTATCCTTTGCCTTCAATGGAGCAAATCTTATAGGTTGTTTTAGGTTCAGAGAGATTCTCATTGCTGGACGATTTTTCAGGATATAATCAGATTCATGTCAAGGAAGAAGATAGGTATAAGACAACATTTACCACCAAATGGAGAACAATGGCATATTAGAAGATGCCATTTGGTTTGTCAAATGTTGGTGCAACATTTCAAAAAGCCATGGATAAAGCTTTCTTGAATTTGATGTACAAGTTTGTTCTTGTTTACCTTGACAACATTACTATTTTCTCTAAAAATTTAGTAGATCACTTTCAACATTTAAGGGTAATATTTGAGAGATGCAGGGAGTATGCTATTTCATTGAATCCCAAAAAGATTTTTTTTTTTTTTTTTTCAGTTCATGAAGGCAAGCTACGAGGATTTATTATTTCCAAGGAAGGTGTCACCATTGAACCAAAAAGGGTAAGTGCTATCTTAGACTTACCACTGCTAGCTCATAAGAAGGGTCTACAAAGCTTCCTTGGTAGGATAAACTTTATAAGGAGATTTATTCCAAATATTGTAGAATTACTATTATCATTAACAACCATGTTGAGAAAAGGCATGAGTTTTAGCTAGACTAAAGAAGGTAAGAAAAGTTTTGAATAGATAAAGGAAGCATTGGCTTCAGCTCATACATTGTTAAATCCTAATTTCTCAAAGGATTTCATTCTATATTCTTATGGGAATAATGATAGCATTGTTGCCATGTTAGTATAGTAGAGTGATGAAGGCTTTGAACAACCATTGGCTTTTTTTAGCCAAGGACTGAAAGATTATGAATTGCATTATTCATTTGTAGAGAAACATGTCCTTGCTATCATAAGAAGTCTAAAAAAATTTAGACATATGCTTTCAAATAATAAAATATAGCTAATGGTTGCTCATCCTTCAGTCAAAGATTTCTTGTTGAATAAGGACCTGAATACTAAGAGGGCTGTCTAGATTACCAAAGGTATGGAATACGATATTGAAATCAAGGTTACCAAGCTAGTAAGAGGTAAGGGGATATGTGAACAGCTCATTGAAACATGAAAAAATGAGTTAAATGAAGATTCAAAAGCTATTCTAGTTTAGAATGATGAAGAACAACCTGTTGTTATAAATATTTAGAATGATTGGATAGATGACATGGTCAATTTCTTATAGACAGGACATTGTCTTGAAGGTTTAGATAGAGCAAAAAAGAGGTATTACATGCTATAAGCCATTCCTTATTGTTTGTTGGATGATATTTTGTTTAAAAAGGATTTACAAGGTGTTTTGCTAAGATGTGTTAGACCAAATAAGGTTGACCACATCCTTCATCAGTTTCATGAAGGGCCAGCTAGAGTCCATTGCTCGCAAAGAGCTACGATTCTTAAGGTGATGAAAGTTGGCTATTATTGGCCCAATATATTTAAGGATTCTCATTTCTGGGTAAGAAAGTGTTAGAAGTGTGCAATTTTTTCTGGAAAAGAAAGGTTGGTTACACTTCCTTTGTAACCTATTCAAGTGGACCAGCCATTTATGAAATGGGGTCTATACTTTATTAGCATCATTAATCCACCTTCAAGTGTAGGGCATAGGTGGGTATTGACAGCCATAGATTATTTTACCAAGTGGATAGAAGTTGTAGCTCTTAAAGACACAAACGAAAGTGTTGTATTGAATTTTTATGAAGATTTGGTTTGCAGGTTTGGAGTTCCAGATTCTATTATTTTAGATAATGCCCTTGCATTTGCATGAAATAAGATTGTAGAATGAGCTATTCAGAAAGGTATTTATTTGAATACATCATCTAACTATTACCCACAGGGTAATGGACAGGCTAAGTGCATCAATAAGAACGTAATTTGTATTATCAAGAGAATATTAGATGGAAATCAATGTTCTTGGCATGAGAAATTAAAATCAGCACTATAGGCTGATAAGATTACTCCTAAATGATCAACAAGCATGTCTCCATACACGTTGGTTTATAGTAAAGAAGCTAGTTTACCAATCTCAGGTGAGCTACCAGCATTTAATTTCATGTACTAGCTTGATATGCTGGATGAAGAACCTATGACAACAAGGTTGAATTAGCTAAATGAATTAGAAGAAAAGCGAAGATATGCATTGTAGAAGATTGAGAGTCATTAGACTCAGATGAAAGGATGTTTGATAAGAAGGCATCTCCAAAGGTTTTTCAGCTGGGAGACATAGTCCTGAAATGGGATGAATTGAAAAGTAGGCCTAGAAAACATACAAAGTTTGATGCCATGTGGGCTAGTCCATACATCATAATTGGAACCACACAACATAATGCTTTCCATCTATCTACACTTGATGGAGAGGAGTTGGGAATCCTGATCAATGGGATTCACTTCAAGTGATGCTTTTGAGGTATTTTTTAGATTATAATAAGTTCTTTGGCATAGTAGAGCAGAGGTTTGTTTTACTTTTTGGATTTCAATAAGTGTTGTTTCAACACGTTTAGATTCAAGTTTCAACTTGTTAGTTGTTAGTAATAAAGATGGAAACTACAACACAACATTATCAATTTGCCATCAACACATGAAGTACATATCACATGAAGCATGGAATGAATTCTGATGCCCTATATCATACATACCCCATGGGTTCATAACAGGTTCATGATGACATGGTGTAATTTTCAGCCATTCAGCTATAAAGAATCAGAGAACATTCAGGCATATTGCTAGTATAGATCCTTTTGGAATATTTTTAGAAAAAGAAACAAGTACAAATTTTGGTTTTGAATTATGGTTGACTTGAATGAATATCTTGCCCCACAATAGTAATATGATGTGTTATCCACCATCATACTAGACTGATATACCATTGTATACACCATGAAAATACTAAAAAAAGGAGGAATGGTCACTCGAATGTAGCTAGTATACCACCCTCGTACAATCATAAATAACACACCACATTGTTGTTATGACACAAGGTACACATTCAAGATTAGCAATTCACATTTGGTAGTTTTTTTTCAATAGATTTTTAGCCAAATATACAAGGTTTCATAATAGCCAGTGGCTATCAGTCCTCACAACCATGATGCAATTGTTTTGGCAAAAGAAGAGATTAGAAAAGAAACCATGTTTATCTCTTTATTGTGATACAATTCCATCCTAGTTATCAAAACAAATAGCTATGGGATCCTATGGAAACTAATAGATTTGTTTTCAATTTTTAGCTCATAGTTTCTAGTTTTCAATTTTAGCTTTTTGTTTGGTTTGGTGTGGTGTGTCTCATTCAAGCAAGTTAGTTTTTAGTTTTTAGACTTTTAGAGTTTTCTAAAATGAGAAGGTTCAGTTTTCTACATGAAAAATGACTCTATGCCCAATGGATAGGATAAAGAAATTGGTCTAAAATTGTTTGATAGGAAAAAACCCCTGAGAGGTCACCAAAAATGTTACCTATTTAGCCTACCACCTAAATGGTTAACTATCAACTTTCTGTTGGATTTAAAACTCTATGTTTTACATTGTATATATCATATGTTTTAGAGTAAATTGAATGCTGAAAAGAAATTACAGAATACTGATGTGATGAAAACTTGATCACATTCATTTTAGAGCTGATAGATGGATCTAAAAGAATATGAAATGTTTAGCTAATGTACAAGTGTTCACATTTTATATATAGTAATTTATAGGGCATTCAAAATCCACATAGCCTGTGGAGGCATAAAACATACAAGGCTAAATGGACATGCTACAAGTAAATGACATGAAGAAGAGATAGAAGAAAAGCCTTCATTTCTTGAGTAAGAAGTTGATGGTTGAATTTGAAGAAGACTTGGGCCTGCATCTAGCTTAGGAACAACCTCCAAAAAATGTAAAAGAGAAGAATCAATTCACATGAATTGAGCAATGAAAGCCTTCCTATGTACCTTTGCTACATAGCATTCAATCATAACATGTCAATTCAGATATTAGAATCAAGAAGTGCTAGGAGAAGGAGAAGAAAAGATCAGAAAACAATGTTTTATGCTAATCAAGTTTGTTCCATGTGCAGATACATGTATGAAGACTTGAGGCTATTGAAGGATCATGCGTAAGTTACATGCATGAAGCCTTTTGGTTGAAATTGTTCGAGCAAAGATAGAAGACACTGGAGAGATTTTTGAGGGGGCATACATAAGTTTCAGGTATGGGACCTTCCACTTAAACCAATGGAGCTAATTGAAGATATTGAGGAGTTTAGTGAAGGGACATGTATAAGTTACAGGCATGAAACTTTCTAGTCAAATTAGGGAGGGACCAAGACCAAAGACAAATTCAAAGGCATACTATACAACAATAGCTCATCATTCCTATTGATTAACAGGTATCAATGACTTGATTCTTTCATATTCATTCCAAATCAAATCAAGTATAAGCCATTTCATGCTATTGTAATACTAGTGCTATAACTTTAAATGCAATCAAGGCATTGAAATTTGGTAACCATAAAATGCAACTGTTGTTATACAATATTAGAAAAAGAAATGAAAGAGATGCTAGTGATATAATGCCATGGTATGCAAACTAGATTTTCTAGACATATTCAATGATCATATCAAAGGTGTAAGTACTGTGTGAAAATAGGGATTATTAGAAGTCTACATAATATATATTATTAGCAATAAACATGTGAAAGGAATAACAAATATAGAATTCAATGAAAATGATAGCGTACATATCTAGCAAATAAGCAATAAAGATACAACAAGAGAAGGAAAAAATGCTATAAAAGAAATCAGTCAAAGATATGATCAGAATATCACATATTTTTTGAAAATATTTACCGTTGAAATCTGATTGTAGAACATCAAATTTCTAGTCAATGTTGAATTATTTAACATCAATCATCAATTGTCGAAAACATGTATGGATCTAAATATAGGGACTGCTAGTAAATTTTTTTATATCAAAACTAAACCCAATGTTATATTATAACTAGTAGCGAGATGAAGTGGAGAATAAAAATTAGAATCAAATATCATAAGGAAGCTACAACAGCAACAGAGTTTCAACTATCTTCGTGTGATTAAAGTGTATAGTTATAGGACAATAATTAAATGTAATAATTCCATTAGAGATAGATGAGATAGATAATAATGCTTGTAACAATAAATTTGATAGTAATCAAGGGAAAAAGTTTAGATTGCACTATCAATAACAATTTTTGGTATATGCAACTTCTAAGTTAAAAGCATCCAAAAAATTTTAAGGAATATGTCTTTGAATAAATTGACAATTCAGTGAGCCATTTATCATAGAAGAAATCATCACAACAAATATCCAATTGAGACACATGGAGCCATAGTATGAGGGAAGAAACCCTTATAATGTTTATAAATACAGATCAAACCATGAAAAGAAGAAGGTATCCATAGACCATAGTTAGAAAATAATAGAGCTAGCTATACCATCAAGTGCAGATCTTAGATTAATAAGCTCTCCAACAAGAATGTATGGTGTTCAAACAATCAACAAAAAAATTTGCAAGGAGTAAAAGAGGACTTATGGCTAAAATAAGAAGTCGTCCAAGCTTAGTATCATGGCATCCAAATCAGAGGAAGAGAACTCATAGCAACTCATAAGGATGGAAGAAAAATCACATACAACTTCCAAAACCTACAACCAAAACTAATGCTCATGGTGTTTATAGCAGACAACAATACCAAGATTTGCCCAAAGGAAAAATGACCAAGATATGGCATCTCAGAACAACAGTGCAAGAAAATGATGCCTAAGAAAAAAATGAAGCTCAAACTCAAGGATGGCATCTTTACCACAAAACCTAATAGATACAACATTTTAATAGTAGAGGAGAACTCATGAAATTTTCAAGGGACTACAGCTATGGCATCCAAAGTGCAGCAAAGGATGAAATCATAGAAGACTTCCTCCATGCATCTAGGGTTTGGAAAACCCTCATCCTTATTTCCATACACAAAGACACAAATGAGAAAAAAAAAAAAAATTTACCCTCATTTTTCCTTGGATGTATTTCATATTTTCCTTTGCCATATTTTATAAAATTTCAGGTTTGAGCCATATAGAGTTAGGCATTTTATTAAAACTCCATAGTCCATATTTATAAGTTTTTCTATATGCATTATGTTTATGATAATTATATTCAATGCATATAAAGAATTTATAATAAAGATAAGTTAATAAATATAATTTTATAAATACTATTTATATTAAATAAATTATGGCTATTTATTTATTTAATATATATAATACTTGTAAAATTTATTTATTTTTAATTCCCTTTATCATATTTAATGCTAACATGTTCATTAAAAAATTGATTAAAAAAATTAAAAAATAAACACATATATATTAAATATCATAAAAATAACTTTTACTTGTAAAATTAATAAATCAAATGGTTATAATTATAAGATCTTTGATTTTATTAATTAGTTAAAGAGGATTAAAAGGAGTTTTATATATTTTTAATGCCTAAATGCAAGGAGGGGAAAGTTGAGTTTATTTTTGAACTCTTGAAGGGACATTCAGTTAGCGCTTGCATGAAAATTTGCATGGAGCTATTTAGGGAGGTTAAAGGTAGGTTGAGATTCTCATGTATTGATGGGGCACTTTGATGCTATTTTTAGCTGCATGGATAAGATGGGGCAGTTTGCATGGCAGAGATATCTGACAGATTACAGGCTATTGAGGGGTTATTTTTGGCTTTCAGAGGGGTGGATTTTTTAGTCTAACCATGCACATACATGATTCAGCTAGTTTTGCATATAATTTGCATGATTTTCAATATTTTTAGTACTTTTTAGTGGTCAAATTTATGCAAATTCAACTAGTGCATTAGGAGCTCATCTAGGAGTTAGATTTAATAAATACTTCTCATTTTACATGATTTTACATGAGAAAGGGATGCAGTTTGATGAGAGCCTTGATTTCTTGCGAGATTATTGTGCTGTCAAGTTATTGTATCCAGTTGTAGTAGAGATTGATTTATCTATGATTAATATAGATTGAGCGGTTCCTTCTAATTGATTCTTGTGCAATTTTGTGAACTCCCTACTTTTATGATTGTGTTTGTCCTTTCATTCAAGCTACATTCCTAGTTGCATGTTGAAGCGTGATACTTATGATTACATGGTCTTGTTTGTGTCCTATTTTTTATTATAGAAAATTGTGAAAATTTTAGTTTTTCCTTTCAAAGCATCAGATTCTGGGTCCTAATAAGGAAATGTTTATGTGATTGCAAGTTGTCTAAGTATTGTGAACCTTTTCAAATCAATATAAATATGTGGTTCTTTGGTCAAAGTTACATTCAGATTTTGGTGTATCACCTAGTTTAAGTTTTAGTATCCAATTATTCACATACATTCTCTATCCTTTTTCCCTAGTACAAGTTAGTTTCATAGGTGATATCATATAGGAATTAGCCTAGAATCCAGAGATTCTTATCTTGTTCTTAACCCCACCATCTGAGAGAGGTTTCCATGTTCCAATAGGATAGCTAGATTCTTATCTCGCTATAGGCACAATCCTGATTGACAACAGGTATATGGTGATTGTTTTTTGTGCATGACTATAGATTTTTGCTTAAAAATCATCTTTATATCCTACAAAATTTTGTTACATAATGCACCATAGAGTTTTCTTTTTTAACACTTGGTGGGGAATATTTCTTGTACATTCTCTTTCTCTTGTTTTTCTAATGATCAACTTTTCTTCAGATTAAGATGTTGTTAGAAAATGCAGTGTAAACCTAAAACTCTATAGAGATATTTAACAATCAACCAAGAGAGTAATAAATTCATCAAAATTCATGGAGAAGAGAATACTTCATCCATAACAGGAATATATAGACATACTAAAAATACACATGGCATGGCAATGTGAATTCTAATCTATAGGTACACTAAACTTAAGCAATAAAAATTGTATACTAATAGCCCCACTAAAAGAAATCACAATGCAATTTTAACTTGAAGATAGGAAGCATCATATATGCTTCTTGTTAAAATGAAGGGGAGGTATAATGATAGATAATGTCAAAACATTAATGTAGTGAATCTTATGATTAAGCACTAGAGCTAGGATACAAAAACCACCATGAGGATGTTTGATAGTAATGTATACATAGATAAGATGTATATGCTTCCAAGACAAAATATGGTAACATTGTAAATGTTCAGCAAACCTTAAAAGGAAAACTATTTGATCACCTATAATAATTATATGTAATGCCATGCATGATTTTATTGCAATATTGAGGAATTGGATGAAGTATATTCATTCTAAAGCTTTAGTTGTAGGTAAAATTATTTAAAGATCAATAATAAGAGGATTTAAATGTGGTATTAAGTAAAATATCTAATCTCAATACCAATTATTTATTATATACTTTATGGTGTAACTTGTAAGCTACTTTCTTTAATTCAAAGTGCAAGAGTAGTGCTAAACTTTGACAATATCAACGTTCTTGACATGGAGGTCAAGAGGATGCATGTGGAATTTTTTTAAAGAAAAGACAAGACACAAACAATAATTATCATTTATATAGGATGTGTAGATTTATTCAAAATTAAAAATAGACTTTCAATAGGATCAAAGGGGATTTCAAAATTAAAGGGGATTACAAGAATGTGATATCATGTAAATATATGAGTAAAAATAATTACTTGACAAAAAAATCATAAGATGGGCAATGTTGTAGTCATCAAAGGGTGTTGTATGTGTGTTGCAGTCATCAAAAGGTGTTGTGTGTGCTACACTGCTACTCATCAAGGGGTGTTATGTGTTCTTGTGGATGAATGTTTATGCAACTATGAAACTCCAACAAGAGAAATGTTGGAAGAGATGTAACTAGAATTTATCACATCCATGTGAAATAAAGAGGAACCTCATATGCCTACAAATATCTAATTTAGACAATTACCCAATAATTTAAAATATTTGAGTTACTATGAAGGAATGGAATTTATAGTTAAGATGTAGTTGTCACTCATTTAGAAGTGGGAGATTATAGAGAACTTTTGGTCTACTTAAGAAGTTTAATCAAGTTTAAAAGCATGAAAAATCTAGATGTATTTTTGTTTCTTTGAGATGTACGGTTTGCACTTCAAATAATGATGGGAATTTTTTTCACATATTAAAGTGCCATAATGAAATCTAGTAAAAGCTCTGTTCAAGTTTTGTGAGGTCTTATAAATGCCTTGCTAGAAGAAAAGAAAAATCAAAGAGGTTATATGATAATTTTTTCTACTGTAGTATAGCTAAGACTAGAAGTAAACATACAAGGTAGATAAGATGTAAAGGTTGTCAGAAGTTCCAACTAGTCTAATAACTTGGATCAAGTCAATCCAATCAAGTACATTTGCTATTTGTAAGTGGATACCTAGGTTGAGTTCATGAAATAAATGTTATTTTTTGCAAATTATTAGCAGATGGAAAATGTTAGTGGAGAGTGAGAACACAAGATATCTTACACATAGAAGATACCAAGTATCAAGATTTGAATACACAAAAGAAAAACTCAGCACACCTGCCATCAATAATTCTATTTTTGTATAAAATTTAAATGCCTAAAATTCAATGTCTTTAATTGCCTAGATTTTAAGAGAAATTTTTGATAGAATATCCACAAAAGGTAACAAGGTTTCATCAAAACATATTGACATTTGTGTTTTCTAAGTGCCATGTTGAGGGATTAAGAAACTGGAGCTAAATGAATCTCTACTTTGCATAATACTCATCAGTCTGAGCTTTTCTCTGCTGACCACTTAGGGTTTTACAAACCCTTGAGAAAGCTCTCAAAATGATTCTCTTCACAAGTTACATAATGTGAATGAAAACACCTAGCTATACTGAATTATAAATTATCCTCAACTATGTTGAGATAAACTCTCAAGTTTGATACCTTAGTATTTTTTGTGGGACTTCCACACTAGTACAAAAATAACAATAATATATCACTAAATAAATTACTAAAAGCTATAAATTTACGACCAATTTTGATCATGTGATCATTAGTAGTTTATTGTTGGTCATTAATCAAGTAACCAAATTTATGACTATACTAGTTTAATCATTAATTTAGTCATTGATTTGATCATTGATTTGGTTGATTATTATGTTTCTTGGTAATTTATTTGGTATTTTTGGTAGTATATTTAGTGATATATTTGATAGTTAATTTGGTATTTCATTTGATAGTTGATGTGGTAATTTATTTGATAGTTTATTGGGTATTATATTTGGTAGTATATTAGGTAGTTTATTTCGTGGTATATTGGGTGGTATATTTGGTAGTTTATTTGATATTTGCTTTGGTAGTTGATTTAGTAATATTGGGTAGTTTATTTGGTAGTATATTTGGTAGTTTATTTAATCATGATTTTAATCATATTAGGACATGATGGAATCGAACCACCATCCTCCTACTTGTAAAGTAGGTGCTCTTCCATTGAGCTAGTACCCTTTAAAGAATAATGCAAAAGATTGTCAAAGTTGGAATACCTATCCTTTTGTTAATAAATACTATACATGTATAAACAAGAGACATCCATAGAACCAAAATCTTGAATATGATTCTTATGGGAAAATTTTAATAGCTCAAAAAGCCAAATGCATGTGCACAAAACTATATTAGTCATATATTAGTTCTAGCGATAAGTTAAGCTTGTTACTCAACTATTAACAAATATTAATTTTATGAGATCTAAACTTGATAGCTATTACAAATCATTTTTTTAAATTCTAAATTCATAAGAGTATACCTGGAATATAACTTTCTATACACTATATTGTTCATGAACAAACTTCTTTGAAAATTATAATGCAATATTTGCATTGATTCTTTTTCCTTTTCATCTGATAAAGTAGTGCCAAAAATGATTTATTTCAATTAGTTCTATATTAAAATACTCCAATTTTTTTGAAGGCTTTTGAAAACCAAATTAGACACCATGGTTGTGGTTACCTCTATTTCATCGAAATCTGACTAATTTTCCCCTACAACATACCAACACTAGTTGCTTGTGAACAAATTGTTCAATCTTAATGCAAAAGTATCATTTTCAAAAAACAATATATTTTTATCATAATTGATAAATTCCATGCTAGTGATATTACTTGCAAATTCAATCATGGCTTCAAAAATTGGCATAGTAAAATGATATACTAGTTTGATTTACTCTTACAAACAATTTATTGTTGGAGTATTTGTTAAACCAAGAATTATTATAAATTCAATTATCTAAACCTTTATAATATTTAAATGCTTTATGCTATAATATATATAAATAATTACACCTTGAATTTTTAAATGCATAAATCATAAAATATATCATTGGTAACACTCTAGAAAATAAAATTCAGAGTATTGGCTAGGAAAGATTAATCAAAATATAAAAAGAATGAAACAAACAAAATAGAAGAGATGTAACTACAAGAAAGCCAAGAAGAGTAACTTCCCTCCTAATTTACTATAATCCCTTGTTAATCTCTCATAGACATATTTATTGTATTAGCTTTTGCACCTGTGATTAACACTTAAGGATTAAATCATTTACATTTTACTTTGATCATGTTATATTCCATGCTAATAATGTTTTTTTTAGCATTTACTAAAAATAATCTTTTTCAATCTTGTGTCTAAAATATGAGATAATCCATTTCATCATGTAAAAATCTTATTTAAGCCTAGAAAGATGAATACATAACATGTTGATGTTTATATTTAGCTTAGAAATTTCTCCATGAACAATTGAACTTGCAAGTATTCATTTAAATTTATGGGTAGCTTTAAAATCAGAGCCTATCTTATTGAAAAATAAGGATAATAAAATCCTTTATACTGAGATAGAACTTAGACTGCTTCTTCTAAAGACATCAAGTGGTTATGGGTAGTTCATTAAACTTCTTGCAAACTAGTTACAACTTCTACACTCTAGAATTTTACATACATATCAGCTAAATAACTTTCCATAAATGCAATAGACTCAAATCTATTCCAAATAATATAAAAATGAACCTACTTCCCATTTTGCAAAGCCATTAAATTGGCACATGTTGAGAGAATACTAGAAATTGTAGCTAGATTGGGTTTTATGGGTACTATTTTCGTTTGAGGAAAATGTTTCAAAGTCTGCTATGATTCAAAAAGTAAATTCAAATATGAAATTGACATATAACTAAATAGTAGTTTGTTTATGGGATGATCACAATGTTTGGATATATAGTTAGGATGAGAATAAAATAAAGAATACTATACAATGCATTAGATAAAATATCCTAAGGCATACACAATAAAACTGCTTGGACACAACCTAGAGTTCAACATGCACATTGATTTATATAAATCTAAAAAATAGGATCTAAACCTCTATGTTGAAGATATAAATGCTCAAATAGGCTTGTAGTGTAGTATTTCTTACACTTATCATGATGCTTGGACATCAACTCCTAGAATTCATCCATCAAGTCAACATGAGGGGAAATTTTTTGATCATTGCAAACTTGCCCATAAAAATAGGATCTTTGAACATTGTAATAAAAAATTCTATCCAACCACTTCTCATATCCATGTTGTACCCACAAAAATATGCTTACCATAGCAGTGGACTTACTAATTTTCTCCTACTTCTTATCTTATGCTTATTTAGGACCTACAAATAAACTATGATATTCTTGATTAAAAATTTAGAAGTTTAGGGAAGATGAGGGAAATTTTGCATTATCAAGTAGGCAATGTGGCAAAAAAATTGGTGCCAAATTCTAGGAAGTCATGAGTTTAGAGCATGGAATTGATCTCATTGGGAGATATTAGGGGACTATTAATCTATAGCTAAAGAGTGTCAATGTCTACTACAACAAGGCCAACTATGGGAGATTTGTTCCTAGAGTTACATTGATAAATTTAGAGCATGACACCATGGATAGTGTGAGGTTAGATCCTTATGGCTAGATTTTTAGGCCTTATAATTTTGTTTTTATCAATTTGGAGTAGAAAATAACTGGGCTAAGATCCAATAGTAATACACTAAGGGGATAAGCTCATTTATTTTGTTCTTGATGTGGTTAGAAAGGAGGCAGAGAACTATGATTTTCACCAAGGATTTTAAGCATGACATTCTCTTGGAGGGGGCATTTTTTAAGGTGTTCGATATTATGGTGGAACCTTAAACTACTACATTTTCTATTCACTAGCTGGTAGAAAATGTAGATGTGTGTATGGTTCTTGACAATGATCTCTACAATTACATGTTGTACAAGGTTCCCTAGGTAGTTGAACTTAGATCTAAAGAAGTCAACCTTAGTCCAGAAAGAATGAGTCTATGTCATGTTTATGAAGGTGCACTTCAATACTAACCATTAAACCAACCTAACCATATGAATATTGATGATGTTGCTTCTGGATTCGATTGTGTAAGTTTTTTTATCATCAACGTTTCGGATCACACTCTGTGATCCATCATCAGGATGAGAGAAGGAAGTAAAAAAGTGTGCATAAGAGAACAAAAGTAGTAAAAAATAATATGAATGCACTCTATTTCACAATATTTTATTGAACATTATGTCAAATGAATAAATTTTTTGATTGATGAAACGGTTGCATAGATATTTGAATAAAAATAACAAAAATACAAACTCATTTTGGATCTTGTAGGTGTAAGTTCATAGTATTCTTTGCAAGAGCTCCTAGAAAAACCTCTAAAAGTATTTATACCACATCTTAAAATTGGTTAAGAGGTTTTTAAATAGGATTTTTCTTACTTAATGAATCTAGCAAATAGGAATTTTATAAATTGCATATGACATGGAATTAGAGACATCTAAATCATTTTAATAGTTGTATAGGAATATGATAGATATAATAAGAAATTATGGGGTACTTATGGGATGCATCAAAAAATGTGGACTATAATATGGCTTATTTCACTAATGGACACACTATATATGTTATACATAATGTGCATAAATAGCTATAACCCTTTATAGTTGTACAAAAAAAAAGTTGTGTTCGGTATTTTACAAATATCACTAATATATCAACTGACAATGAGCATGTATAGTTTGCAACCACCAAAGACAATATAAATTCCAAATGGGATAAGGTGTAAAAGAAAATTAAGGTTGTTTATTATAAGCTGAGGTTCTAAATTATCCAACTATACAACAAGCACATTAAAACATTCAACCAAGTCATCAACTAGAAATGGGTAGACTTGGAAACTTTGGATGCTAGTACTGGTAACAGTACAACTAATTCTTTTAAAAAAAGTAGATGGGGATATTGAGAGACCAATTTATTTCATTATTTTTTTTAATTTCCAAGAAATAACATAACATTAAGTTTTGAAAACATGAACAATGGCAAGATTCAAGTTTTAACATTAAAACTAGTCAAGTACGGCTTTGAATTCTAGCAAGAAAACTGATGTTAATTTTTTTTCTATTTTTGAAGTGTCTTTTACACCTAGAGACATGTGAGAGAAAAAAATATTGATGGGAGATTGGGGTACAAAAGGAGACTTTGAGATGAAGTATCTTCTGATTTTTGAGGTCTCTGACAATGCATGAAGTCTCCAAGATGCATCTTGATAGGGTGGAGACACGTCTTCCAATTATAGTGCATTCAACATAAAAATGTAAAGTATTATGCCTATCATTTTTCTTTAGAAAAAGGATAAATGTAGGATATGCATAATAAATTATGAGCATGATTATAGAACACCAATATTTTAACAAACTACAAATAAGATACTTAGAGGTTATTGAGAGTTGGATATTTTTCTCATTATAGACATATCCAAATAGAGACTTTAGCCAATTCTAGAGATGTAAAATACATGCTTGATAAAATATACCAATTTGATAGAAAATAGTAGTTTGGGAAATCATAAATAAGTCTAATAAAATACAAGTTTAAGCTATTATAAATAGCCTAAACATAAGAATAAATAATTGCAAAATTGTAATATCCCCTAAGGTGGTACAGTTGGAGCCTAATGTTGATGTTGTCATAAGTTGGAATAGACACAAGTTATGATATAATAAAGCATCTTATTCATGGTGTATGAATGAATGAAATGAAGAATAAAAGTGATATTGGTGAAACTTGAAACTAAAAGCATTTGTTATTTATTATTTTAAAATGTGTAATTTATTTTATTTGAAGCAATATGTTCATTTGATCAATTTAAGGTTTTTTAATTTTGATTATGCCTTGATGTCTCTATGTTGCCTTGGGATGTTTGAGAGAATCTTGAAAGTCTCTTGGCTATATTGGGGATGTTCAATTAGCTGTAAAAAAATATACTCCAAACAATTTTCAAATATTTGAGTTGGGTGGGCATGCATCCCATTAATGGAAAACTCTCACTCAAAAAAATAAAATCACCAAGCACAAGAAAAAACAAGGGAAAAATTTAGCCAATTTTAAAAAAAAACTCGAGGAAAAACCCAAGAACCTAAAAAATAGATTAAATTTAATTTATAACACATCTTCTTTAGAAAATTCAATGAGAAGATGCATATAATGAGTTAATTAATGAGAACCCAAAAGAAACATCTTTTGTACAAGATGTTGAGAGAATAGATTGCAAACAACAATTGTAATTAAAGGAAGTGGAGAGAATGGGTAGAGGACTATAGGTTAGGGAATGTACATACATATTTTATTTTGGTATACACACATTGTGCATGTATATTTTTACATGGCATGTGGCTCAGGATCATAGGATACACGAAATGAATATATACATTCCATGAAATGGGTATGTTGTGTGAGAGGTTGCACTTGTGGTGAAAATTAGTGTTGACAAGAAGTCATCCTGAAATGATTGGTGCCACAAGTTGTGCTTATCAAATGTGATTAGGGTTACACTATTCTTATGGCATAGCTGATGATAATTTTTCATATATTTTTTATGGATTCAAGGGGTGCAAATATGATTTTCTAGAGATGTCTTAATAATATTTTTAATATACTTTGCCTCTAGCATCCTAAATATTGTAAGAGAAGAAAAACATGGGTCACTGATGGATTTGATTTTTTGCAAAACTAAAAATTTGGGACGTCATAACTTTTTCCAAACTAATTAATAATAGGATGGGCTCATTTGCTACATAATTTACAAGAAGTTCTAGTTAGATATTCTCACAAACCTTTTCTTGGTGGAGATATAGGATTTTTGGGGTGACCCAAAATAATCACCATATTTCTTCTTCTAAAATCCCACATAATTTGAGTGAGATTGTAGGCAAGTGGGCAGGTTTTTTGATCTCATATCATGTTGTCCTTAATTATCAAAGTGGGTAGAATTATTATTATAAAAAAAGAGCTTTTAGCAGTGGAGATAAGGGCCCTAGAATCTATGCATTTGGCCACCACAATCTTCCTTACTACTCTTGGTAAAGATTCTAGACAATCTTCCCCACTTCTCTTGATAAACCTTTAGGAATGACATGTGGAGGTAGAGTAGCCTCTTATAATCTATAGATATATGGAAACTTTTTATTGTCTCCTACCTTGTACAAAGTTTCCTTTCTTCCCTACACTTCTCATTACAATACTAGAGGAGGGCATTAAATCAAATCACCTATCTTTTGTTAGTTTTCTCAGGGAATTCATCTACAAAAATAAAGGTGCCTCTTAAAAAATGAAGGTATTTGGATGAGACAAGAAGCTTCCTATCCATGAGAAATTGTGCTTGGAGAGTAACCCGTAGAAAGCTAAAAATTATAGAAGATTCAAAATTATGACAATGGTGCTAGCAGAGACTAGAATCACATATGTCAACACATCTACATTGAAAGTGTGAGTTTAATTATAGTTCTTAAAGTAACCAATCAAGGATTTTTTCCCAGCACTAGGATTTTGAAAAAAATAGATTTACTACTATAAAATAGTTAGTTGCCTCCACATGCATCTTGTGCATTGGTCTATTAACATTAACTCTGGTTTTGTTAGTCCTCATGGGGCATTTTCAGCTAACTAGGGTTTATTTGATGCTTCCTCCCAATTATCTCACCACGTCCATAAAAAAGAAGGCTCAAGAGAAACCTTATTTTTGGTCAAAAGACTTCTAATGTCTCTCTCTATTTAAGACACTAGCATGTGGTTTAAATCCTCACAAATTCCCTACTTTAGCACTCTCAAACATGAATGTCAACATGATGGAAGATTCTATTGAACAAACCATATAAATTAACTACATTCCGTACATTAGATCCACTCCTTGCCTCAATATTGAAGTATGGGGAATCTATAGCCAGACACTGCTCACCTATAACTATAATCTTAGAATGGATAGTTTAAAGCCCTAAAAGTATAATTTATTTTGTGTCAATTGTTTTAACCCTAAAATATAAAACTAGTCAGGGATCATTTTTAATTAAAATATAAAATTAGTAATGGATCATTTTAACCCTACAAATATAATTTCTAGTCCTAGATTATTCACACCCTAAAATTTTAACCACAAAAGAACATCTTACTTGAGTATAGGAGTCCTCTTGATTTGAATGGAATCTTGATACAAAGTAATATTTTCTTTGCCACTCACTTTCAAAGTTCTCTCTTCACCTACTAGAATTTTAATGTTACCTCAGGCCCCTAGAGTCCATAACTCTATTGAAAGAAATTAAATTCATTATTATAAAAAAATTAATATTTCAAAGAAAATTTGAGAGCCACAAAGGTTCCTAGTAAGGCACAAGATGCTTGAACTCCATTAAATTTCTTTATGCTTTTTAAAATTTCTTTAAGTTCTAGCCTCTACCATTCTTGACCATTATTTAATTATTTTAGAAATTGTACCTAATTAATATAAATAAAAATAAAAATCAATTCTACTTTTAAAATGGTGAAAAACCAAAGGACGTGTCTTTCATGAAGTATTAAACTTAATAATTTATTAATAATATTAATTAGTTAAAATAATATCATATATAAGGATATGTTTTATACTTTAAAAAAATAAAATTATTTAGTAATATATAGCATACAAAACAATTATAAACTTATTTTCAATAAGAAGACAATATTTATCAATGAATAATAACATTGAGCAATAATATAAAAATATAATTATTTATTTTTTATATAATATATATTATAAATAATTAGATATACAAATCTAATTATTAAAATAGTTCAAACATCCAATTTATTATTTATATCTTAAATTTATTATATTAAATATTTTAATAAATATTAGATTTGTGAACATAAAATAAAAATAATATTTAAATATTCTAAAATGTAATTCTTTAGCTCTAGAAAAAGTGTCAGTATTACCTATTTTTCAATACTAAAATAATGGATGAATAAATTATTTAATAAATTATCTACCCTCAATTTTTTCTCAATTAAAATTCAATACACAAGATATTTCTAAGGAAAATAATCGCCTTGCATTTGCTCCATTATTTTGCAAATGATTTAATTATTAAACAAATATTTAGCTATGGTAAAATTTATGGTGAATGGCTCATAGATAGTTGCCTACTTCATATTTAAACATTTCTTAGTTGGAAATTTATCAATAATGACTTAACCTCATTTCTTGTGTGGGTTATGAAAACTTATGCAATACATGACAACCTAGGTGTTAGGATTAGAGAGACAAAATTAAAGATTGCATACAAATGTAAATAATATCAAGGAATAAAGCACACATAAATGAATAGAGGACATAAAGATTTAATGTGGTTTATCCAATCTACACCCACCAAATAGTGAGTCTTGTATTATTATCCAATGATTTCAACCTAATTACAATCTAAAAAATTCCTTAGAACTCAATACTTCCACAAGAGGCTACTAAATCATCACACATCATAAAAAATCCCTACCCCTAAGCCATTTTATACAAGACTTCCAGTGATTGCAAAATTAGGGCTAGAATATGTCAATTAGAAAAAAAAAACTACTGATGCTTTTTTGTAATAATAAAATTATTTTTGGCCTATAAATCCAAGACCCCATCTTGGGTGTTGTCCCTTGACCCCTATTATGGGGTCACTACAGGCAAACCCCATAAAAAAAATGGGGTAAAATAACATTGAATAAAGTGGGAAAAAATAACATGTGAGTTTGATCAAGCTCTACATAATAACACTAGTTATTTGATCTAACATCCTATTATTTTTTGTATCTACACACTGTAAGGAAACTTGGCAATAAAGAATATAACCGTTTCCACATAACCCATAATAGATCTGAAATAAATATAGAATTAAAATCCACATGCAAGAGAATAGACAACATACCCACAAAATGTGACACAAGATATACCCTGGGAAACCCTCATTGAGAGAAAAACCTAGCCTCCAAAAGAATCCATCACCATATATTATTCTGTAAAATTACCATTGCAATACAACCATGGAAGCCTTCATGGCCATAACCACAACTGAGAAAACTATGTGAACAAGCATAAATCCACACATCCCATGCCATGCTTTCAACTTTCACAAATGCTCCCTTGGCTAACCTGTCAAGCTTTGTCCCGCTCGACTCTTTCCTTTCACTCTTACTCTCTACAACAACTACCCTTGTGGTTGCTTATATAGTAGCAAGTCCCAAAAAAATCACTAAGTGGTATTACATAAATAATGTGCTAAAACCATGTGCTACCTAACCCACTAACCCCACATTTAATATTGGGCATTTAATTCTTTTCCCCAATATTAAATAATTACATAAAATATTATCACAATGTTACAATACAACTCATCAAGAATATTCTATGGAAATCTTTACATGTTGCACATCCATCTAGGCACAACATTACATAATAAAATAAAATAATAAAATATAACAATATTATGCAATGTGTGCAACACCCATTATCTCAACAATCTCCCACTTGTTGTATACATTGCATAGGGTCAATCCATAGCCACACAAATGAACAAGGGAACAATCCCTCCCAGCACATCCACCATCATGGATCAAAATACACCAAGTGCTCCATCCTGGTACCTGCAACAAAATCAAAGTATCCAACATCTCAAACATGAATGATCTCACCTCCTATTATGCCATTGCCAATGGACATACATAGAAGCCATGCAAAGAGAAAGCCACCCAACATGTCACATTAGAAGATCATAAAATCTTGTACCAACTAAAATTCCAAGCAAAAATAACCTGATCCAAAGGTAATCACATGTATCTGTAGTTGTCAAAAAATATCCATAGCTGAAATAGCACCCACAACAAGTGCCAAACCCATCCAACTATCCATACCTCAAAAGTATAACAAGTGAATCTTACATCACCGACATATCCAATCTATAACCTGCAATCACAAGCCTCAAGAGCAATACCTACCACATATATACTAAGAAGCTGCCATTGCAAAAGATAATGTCAAATCTATAACCAATCCACTTACAACATCTCAAAGAAGTGAATCCATGTAGTATCAAGCTCATCCACAATACATAAACTAATATCCTGCAAGAACAACTCTCATAACAAGTCTCCAATAGTCTCCCAAATTCTCCACAACCAATAGAGGAAAGAGATAAAGTAATAACCATGTAATCTTTCACATGACATACATGAGCACAAACCAGTGATCACAATCTGTAACCAATCTCAAATCCAATGTAGGCAAAATTGAACATCTAGAAAGATAACCAAGATTGGAGAAACCATGCAAATCATAACTTGTATCATGTCCTTCTACACACACCTCTAGATGTAAACTATGCAAGTATGATCTCCTCCATTAAACCCCAACAAGAAGCCTCAACAACACCCAAACCATACCATATAACTAATCATGGATGTAAGCCTCTCACAAGAAGACCAAACTCATAAAACCATTCCTAAATCAAGGAATAACCATTCCTAATCCAAGGAATATGCCCAATATAAAACCATCTCTCAAACTCAACTAGCATAACAACATATGCAAATGGAGATAACCAATGCTAAACCATCTCTCAAATGAACCCTCCAGAACTAACTCATGTACCATAGCTCAAGATCCATATCCATGAAAGACAAGCATAAATATAATGCAACTAAGAAAAAATAATGGGCTATACCTCTCAAGTAGCAAACCACCGAGTAGACCAAGAGTGGGGAATTAGAATGCTCATCAAGATACCCAAGTCTCCAACCAAGACTCACCTAAGAAAAATCTCCTCTCAAGTCCATATTAGGTGACTACCCCTTGGAATTCTTGTTGAAACCATCAACCGTCCCAACAAATACTTCTCTAATCCAAGAGAAATCAGCATCACCACTATCTCTAAGTATCCATGAGCACCTATAACCAATCAATCCATGCCAACTCCAAATGCAACATAGCAATATCATGAAGTATCTAGCTTATGATTAGTGTACTCAATACCAAGAAACTAAACCAAGATCAATGTCAAAGTTCCAACCATGGCCTCAGGAACATAAACATGACAATATGATCTAACCATCTCAACCAAAGAGATAACATGCTCCACATGAACATACTATAACATGTCACAACTCTAAACGTGTATCAAGAGTATGCCATGACATAATAATAAAACCATCCTCATACCAAGGATAACATGCCAAATAAAAGCATAAACCATACCTTTGTCAAGAACCCTGTGAGTCCTCAAGATGCAACCATCTCCATACACCATGAAGAAAACCATCTCCACATACCAGGAAGAACCATCTCCACATACCATGAAGATAACCAAGAACTCCATGAGTCCTCAAGATCTAACCATCTTCACACACCATGAAGATAACAAGTGCAACATGCAAATGTCAAAGACGCTTCTGCAGCAACAGGATCTAAGACAAACCTCCAACATCTGGTAAACACTCAATAAATATATCAATGCCGACAACTCCCACTCAATTGTGGTACCAAGTCACCTATGACATCATAAAATCAATCTCCTACTTGAAGATCCAAACCAAATCAGGAACTAATCCTACACTGTCACCCTATCACTATCACAAGCTCCCACTAAACCATGTATCCAAGCTATCCATGACATAATGATGAAAAAATCCATCCTCTAACCATGAGAATCAACCAAGACATTAAACCATCAAAGAAATCAAAGTGCACATCATGAGCTCCTCAAATAGAAACCAAATAACCATGATCCTCAACCAAGAAGATATACCACCATAACCAAATTAGAAATCCAAGCTAATGAATATCAAGAATGTACCTATATATCCAATCATGTCATGCTAAAATCCATGACACCATGATCACATCCATGAACCGAGCATCTATCTCTCAAAATGTCCAACTTGTCAGCATAAAATAGTCAACCAAAATCTTCCACCATGACTATACCTAGTAACAACATCTTATCCCTTCTACATGAAGAAAAAATCATAAAATCATGTGACTTAGGGCATAGACAACCCAAATCCAAGCCACCGATCTGAATATGCATCAATAATGAAAGATCAATGGGCAAAGACAACCCATAACCAAGCCATAAATGCAACCTGTAAGTATAGACCACCTACAACACTACACAACTTGTAGATCTAATAAGTCATCATACATATCCAAACTAAACACTGATAATTGTATCATCATGAGACCAATCTGAAATATGAACTAAGTATACAATGACATCAAATCTTAAATCTCCAATGCCATAAACTCACAATGTTACCATAGTAAAAATATATCTATAAATTGTTTAGATTAATATATTAACAAATAAATCATGCCAAACCTGCACCAAATCTAAACCAACTCTGTGTCTTAGATCTCTGAGTTCTCATCCTAAAACCATGACTTTGTAGGAACACCCTAAAACTTGAATAGCACTAGTTTTGGTGCCATCTTTTCAATAAGGGAGGAAGATGAAGATTCCATTGTATCCACATAAAGCCACATCTATTAGCTCAAAATTGAAGAAATCTTGATTAATTAAGACCCCATACTAATTCGCACAAAAACCTTAAAAACTAGACGGCTCAAAAAAATCTAAAACTTAGTTTATGCCCTAAAATGCAAAAATTGGTGCACCTAGTGCACCCATTTTAAAAGAAAACTTCAATATAATGAGGTGTGCATTAGCACACCTCCTGGGGTGCATTGATATGCACCTCATTTTGGACTTGTACAATTCATTATGTTTCTTTTTAAGTTGCCCAGTAGTGCACCTCATGACGTGCACTACTACACACCTTAAAAAAGGTTTTTGACTTGGCTTTTTTTTAAAAAGATTTTAAATATTTAAAAAAAATAAAAAAAATTAGTGTTTGTGAAGTAAATAATGTGTGCACAAGTACACCTTATTTTGTACATTTTAATTTTGTCTGAGTTTTTTGCAAGTGGGGGAGAAGCGTGGAGGTGCACCTCACTTGGTGTAGAGCTGGAGTTCTATGAGTGTGGATATGATTTATGAAGAGAAGTATGGAGAAGAAGTAGGTGGGAAGTTATGTAGACCCTAACACCCTTGGTGCTGAGTAGGTGAGAAGTTGCACATCATCAATGTGTAATGCCCCCTCTTCAAAAAATTTGGCACACTAGCACACCTGGGGAGGTGCACTAGTGTGCCCCTTATATTTTTCAAATTGACTTATTTGATATTTTTTTATTTTTGACCACTGGGTTTTCTAGCTGGGACCTAGATGCGAACTAAGAAGCTAGATAAAACCTAAAAAAGGACTAAGATCCCAAACTACAGTTCTAAGAAATTGAAAAATAAAGTAGGGGGTCCCCATTTTTGGATGAAATGGGGCATGCATTATGAAACCACATCAAATAGCCCCGACAAAAGGAAGAAATGGCAAAGGCATTTCTTCATCAACAAACATTCATCTGACATGTGTCAAACACCAATTGAATCCAAAATACTCCAAGTGTATTTTGGGTCACTTTACAGTCAAATTTTCAAGATCCTGAATCTTCAAGTTTAGTGTGTGTTCAATGTATTTTTTTCATTTGACATCTCAAAATGTAGTCTATCAAAATTTTCTAAGAACTTGGAAGCAATCTTCCACCCAATCTAGTCCATTCATTAGGGATCTTTATGAAGGTTATTTGTCGATCCATTGTTTGACCAGATGAGAGAATCAGTTCTGAAGGCTCTTAGTGGGTTGTCATTTTTTCATTTGAGGTCCTAGTAAATATTTTGAATACTTGATCCATGTAGCTCATAATGTCCCCATTTAAATCTTCGATGAAGCACTATTTTGGTATTGGATAGCTTATTTAGAGAGAATATCTATATAATTAGACTACTTTTCTCAAACTTTATAGAATCCTTCTACCTTAACACCATTATTTTTTTAAAATTTTCTTTTGGTATCTTGACCATGATTAGATTGTGTGGCCAGGACATCGGTGTTGTTTCTTGGATTCAATTTTTTCTGAACATCCCTTGTATTCCTCATTTAAGAACTTTTAGAAACTCTCACACCTAACAATGATCTTAGTAATTCCTTTGAGAAGACCCTTTTATTTAAACCAATGGGGTTTGGATAATCCCTCACTACCTTCAACCTCAGTTCAACAACACTTGAGATAACTGATCTTTTAAATTTACAAAGTGTTGAGAACTTGTTGATCCACATTTCTGAATCCAAGACTAAAAGTCCCCTATTACTACAAGTAAAATCATTCCTTAGTTGGTATAAGAAACAAAATCATCAAAATATTTTGACAAAGAAATACCTCTTCACAAAAGTTGAAACCAAAAGAATGGTTACTAAGATATTTCAATATAAAATCATGAGTGCACCTACCCCCTGGACTGATGCAACTTTGAAAAAAAACACAAAAGTAAAAGCAAACATGCAACTAAAAAGAAACACACTTGTAGAAATGAAATTGTCCTTTTTTTTTAATTCAATCTTCTAGGCTTCAAAGTAATGTTTCAAAAATTTCCCATTGACTAGCAACATAAAAAATTCCCCCTGTAATATAATAATAAATTGAATAGTTGTGGCCTCAGGGATTGAGAAGTTGTGGCTTGAAGGTGACTCCTTAAATATAATAAATTGCATCTTAGGAGTCACTAAACCCTCCTAGACCATTGAAAGAATTATTGAGGACCTTAAATTGGACTTAAGGAAATTTAAAAACTACCACATCAGCCACGTTTATCGTGAAGCAAACACGGTCGCTGACTAGTTCACCAATGAAGTGGTTGCTAGCAAATCAGTGATGATGTGGGGAAGCAATAATGATTTTTTGGTGGCGACAATTGAGCTAATCCGAAAGGAGAAAATCCACAACACCAACATAATGTCTTTTTAATGATGATAGGATTTGCAAAATCATACTTCAAAAAGGGATTTATTAGGAGTTATGCGAAACCCCTCCGCTCCATAATCACATGTACGAAAGACACAAGCTAAAGGAAGCCAGAAAAAATTCCATAAACACATGCAAATTTATTTTTGCTCTCAGTGCCTTTTGCTACTCTGAACTTAGCAATACTACTAGTGGGTTAGGGTTTGTTGAGCCAAAAATTGCAATGGTGGGAGAAAGGATTAGAAGAGAGCCATGGGGCAAAGTAGAGAGATGGAAAGAGAAGAGGAAGGTCTGGAGAAAGCTCTAGAAGGGAGGCATAACCAATTCATAGAGAAAATTCATGGATTTGATGTGAGGGTTACTAAAGCTATGGTTGATTCCTAACAAAATGGCAGGGTCAAAATTGATGGTGTTTCCCACCAAATCTCTGAGGGTCTCATTGTGGAGGTGACTAGATTTTCTCAAGATGGCCTGAACTTCTACAAGGACAAGAAGATGTCTACCAATGCTATCAATAACTTTGTTAAGGATGATAAGGAGAAAACCAATTTTTTCAAGATTGACACCTACTATGATATTGATTCCATCAAAAAGTTTTGGAGGTATGTTCTCAGGATCATCATTAAATATGTCACTCTTGACCCCAGGTTTGATAGAATTAGGACTCATCATTTTGTTTTGTTAAATCATTTTAGATATAGAGTGAAAATTTCTTTTTCATTTTTCATTTTCACCTCCATGGCCAAGAATATAGAGGGGTTCAAGAAATGCCCTGTCAAAAATCCTATCCTCCATGAGGGTCTCCTGCTTATGATTTATGAGTTCTTGAAAACTCAAACTAGAAGTAAAACCATTGGGAATTTGGGTAGTGCCTTAGAGGACACTGCCAATTCTAATTTCGGGGATAAGCTTGTAGTGAAATTAGAGAAAATTGACACCCCAAGCAAAGCTATCCCTGTTACCCATGACCCCCGCATCCCTAACAGAAAAAGCCCCAGATGTCTTCCCCCTATTCCCCCCTCTCCTCATCCTAAGGAGGTGAAAGAGGCCAGTGATGATGATGTGGAGTCTGATAAAGAGTTTGAGGAGGAGGACTCAGAGAAGGGGAAGGAAAGTGAGATGGAAGAAGATAAGGGGAGAGATAATGACAAGGAGATGGTGACCCCTATGGACCCAAGGTTAACCCCAAGAAAAGAAAAGTGAACCAGGCCCTGCCCCAGGAACATCCCAGTGACCTTGTTGAAGTGCCCCCTAGCCCCACCCCACCCAATTCACTTCAAGAGGTTCCCATTTCACCCCCAAAGGAGATGATTGAAATCATGGTTGAAGAAGGGGGGGAGGTCATCAGAAAGAACAAGAGGAGGGCCTGGAGGAACTTCTATGGGGACAAGGTCAGTTTGGGAATTGTTAGAGAACCTGCTAAAATCCAAGTGTTGGAGGACCTTAAGAGAAGCACCCACTATGACTAGCTCCTTGACCCGGCTCTTCTGGTTATCTTTGAAAATGTGCAAGAAATTGGTTTGAACTTCCTGAACAATGCAAAGAATAGTCTGCATTCCATCAAGTGGCTTTTTCAAGAAATTTAGGCTCTGAAGAATAGGAGCAACTAGCCCAACAACCAAGATAATGACAAGGACTAGAAAGCCAAAGGGAGCAAGGACCAGGTGGGTAGCTAGGAGAAAGAAAAAGGCCAAGTCTCTAGAGACCATCAGGATGACAGAATCACCTAGCTAGAGCAGAAGGTCCAAAGGCTAGATTCTATCCACCAGATAATCACCAAATAGATAGTAGAGACCCTTCACACCTTAAATGAGAATATTGTCAATATGAATGACTATCTAACTACAACTAGCCTTAAAAGGGATGTGGAGTGGAACACAGAGCATGGATTCAACTGGGATGAATTTTAGAAAGAGGCTAGTGACCAAGTGAATTAGGGGAACCAGATGAACACTCCTACTAGGATTTAGGAAGAAGCAGCCAGTCAGAAGGATGATGATGCTGCAAAAACCCTACAGGCCATGGACACAGATGGCCACTAGCCTATTCACCTAGCCTTGTCTTTGGCCTTTGTACTTTGGCTTTGAGCCTTCTTTTGTTTCTAGTGTTTTGAGGTAGTTTTTATGTTTGTTTAGACTATTTTTTCTCACTCTTTTTGCTGTAAAACTTTGGGTTTTAGGATCCCTATAAAACCTATTTTACCTAATCAAAAAAAAATTCCCCCTATAAGGAACTCATCCTAAAAGAGTTTTCTCCTAGAATTTCCACGATCTGATAAGGACCAATCCACAAACATTGAAACTTTGTATGCCTACCTAAATTTTCTTTCACCTTGTCCCAGAGTAGAATGAGGTTAGATACTCTAAAAGACTTTATCATGGCCCTCTTGTCAAACCACCTCTTGATGAAAACTTGATGTTTAGCTATATGCTCCAAAGTAGCTATCCATTTTTCATCCATCTCTAAAATATTCATCAATCTAATTTGTACTCTAGTAGCATCTTCAGTATACTGACTTGTCAATTTAAAAATAGGAATTCTAATATTAAGTGGGAATATTGGCTCTTGTCCATAAACTAGTAGATATGGAGATGTCCCTAAGGCATTCTTAACCCTTACTCAGTTGGTCCATAACTCATATTTGAGTTGTGTATGCCAATCTTTAGGATTTTCCTTCAACAAATGTCTTATTACTATGGTCAGGTTCTTGTTCATAGATTTAGTTACACCATTTCCTTCTAGATAATAATTTGAGGAGAACTTGATAATGAATTGATTTTCCAATACCCATTGAGTTAAGAATACTGATGCAAAAGCTGATCCATTATCATGCACAAAGGAGAATGGTATCTCAAATCTAGTAACAATGTGTTCTTCCAAGAAGTACATGACCACCTTGGCTGTGTAGTTTCTTAATGTCTCTACTTCTATCCATTGTATACAATAATTAGTAGCTGTGAGAATAAAAGTGTACCCTATTGATGATGGTGGATTCACTAGACCAATAAAGTCTAGCCCCCACTTTACGAAGGGGCTTATCTCAAACACTAGTTGTAAGGTATTGTAGGATGTCTTTCTCTATTAGCACTAGTCTAACAAATATGAAAAGTATGCACATACTCAAAAGTATCTTTGAATATTGTGGGTTAGAAAAACCCTAATCTCAAAATCATATGAGTAGTTGCTACTGATAAACCATGCCCTATACCATACTTATCATGAAATTTTTCTAGAACTTCCTTTACTTCTTCTTGTTCCAAGCATTTTAGATAAATCCCTTCATAGTTCCTTTTGTATAACTTTCTATCATGCAACATGTAGGATTTACTCTTCATTTTGAGTCCCCTATGCTATAAAATATTCATCCAACTAGGATACTAATTTTTTAAAAGATAGTAAACAATATCCTGGTACCAGACACTAATTATTATACCCTAACCAATATCAACTTGAGATACTACAATCCTTTTTTGATAATCATATCTATCTCACTTTCAAACTAGAATTTATTTTCATCTTATATTTGATTGTTTGCTATCATTTTTGATAATCCTTGACCCCTTACTAACTTCATCGATCCAATCTCTAGATCAAATTCATGAAGTATCATCATCCATTTCCCTCATCTTTTAGCAAGTTCATTTTACATCAACAATGTCTTAACTGCTAGATCAGGCACACTCACATATACCTTTCTCCTTAGTATATAATGACGAAACTTCTTTACCACTTTGATTAGAGAAAAAGAATGTTTATCAAGGTTGGAATACTTTAACTCAACATTCTTCAAAAGGGAACTCATGAAGGAAATGTGTCTTTCATCTTCCTTTTCCTTTTTCTATGTAAGAATCCTTGCACATGAATGTTCTGAAGCAAAAGAGTATATTTTGAAGGGTAGTCCATTATCTAGACTTACCAGTATTGGGGCCATGGAAATGGTCACTTTGATATCCTCAAATGATTTCTTAACCTTCGGAACCCCTTCTTTCTTAGCTCCCTTTTTGAGTAAATCATTAAGGGGATGCACTATCTTAGTACAAATTTTATCTCCCCAAAGAAAGACTTCAACTCTTTTCAAATGTGGGGAGGCAATAACTGTAGAATGACATCAACTCTATCAAGATCAATAAATATTCCAGCTTTAGAGATGATATGTCCTAAGAGCTTCCCTTTGGTCACTCTAAATGAACATTTCTTGGGATTGATGGATAAGTCATATCTATGACACCTATTGAACACCTAACTTAGATCAGTGATATGAGTGATTTAGTCCTTTGAAAAGATAATTAGATCATCCATGTAGATGACTATACACTTATTTATCAATCCCTTAAAAACTTCATCCATGGCTCATTGAAATGTAGCTCTAGCATTAATTAGTCTGGAAGGCATCCTTCTATAGGAAAAAGTTCCCCATTTAGTCGTGAATGTTTTCTTTAGCCTATCCTCTTAATCAATCCTAATTTGATTATATCCTAAATATATGTCCAAGAAATACATCATCTTCAAACCACTAACAAATTCGTATAACCTCATCCAATGAAGGCAAAGGGTAATTAGCCTTTTGAGATGTGAGGTTCAAATTATGAAAATCTATGCAGAGATGAATCTCTCTAGTCTTTTTCCATACAATGACCAAATCAACCACCCATGTAGAATGATGAATGGGGAAGATGATCTTGGCATCAAGCGACTTCCTGACTTCCTTCATTATCAGTAGTTTAATAATAGGATTAACATGCCTTTGTCTTTGCCAGAAAGGATTTGCATTGGGTTTTAATGGAATTTCATTCATAATAATCTTAGGATCATACATTTTTAGCTTCTTGTAACTCCAAGAAATGACATCCTTATACTCTATGAGTAATCACCTTTCTAATCCTTATCATTCTAGGATCATCATCTGTACCCAAATAGTATGGATCACATTCTTCTGTCCCTTTTTTTGGACCATTTTTCTATTAAGTGATAATTCATCACGATCAAAAATGTGTTCCAACTCAATCATTCCCTTGGGAAAAGTGTTAGTTTTCAAATTTATGATCCCATCTTTATCTTCAAGTTCATCATCTTCAACTTTATTGTTAGGGGTTTCATCAATTTCTTGCCCTTTGAAGTGGCCATTATACATGATAAATTTTAGTATATGTTGATCATCCTAAAAAACTTAGAAGTTTGTAATGTTATCAAAGATATATGGAAAAACAACTAATTCAACCAAAAAAAATTTCAATTTCATTCTCTAGATAGGTTCTATTGCACTAGCTAAAATGGTGAGGGCATCTGCTACCATGTTTTTCCTCCTTGAAATAGATTTTATATTTAGAGCTTCAAAATCATCCATTAAATCTCATACTCTCTTCCTATATGCAAGAAACCTCATATTATTGCAAGAATGTACCAACTTAACTTGTCTTATAACTAACTTAGAATCTCCCTTGACTATGAGAGTTGTGATTCTTTTATCCAATGCAAAAAGGAGTCCTTAGACCAATGCTTCATATTATACAACATTATTAGTACATCTAAACTATAATCAATATTTTGCATAGAAAGACTTACCTTTTGGATTGATTAGCTCAATACCTACACTGGCTCCTAGTTTTCATTTGGAACTATTGAAGCAAAGTGTCTAGATTGGATCCTCTTTGGGTTTCCTAACTTTATGCTTATTCATCCTTAGGTTTTCTTTTACTTGGGCTTGGAAGGATTGTTTCTTGGGGACCCATTGTAGTCTTCCACAAGGTGGACTTAATGATTCTCCACTGTTGTTACTTGATATGGGAAGTGTATTTTTTCTTGCTTATCATGGATTTCCCCTATTTATTTTGTAATTTCATCCATTTTGGGTTTAGGATGGATGACTATGAGGTCCATCCTTGTCCTTTCATGTATTCTCTTCCTCTTTGAACTTAATCATTTTTGGTGGAGGAGAAGACAAACCTCCACTATCTAAAGAGGTATCACTGTATGATGCATTCAGGTCTTCAATTTCCTCTTCAACCTTTTCTATAGATTTGGATATGTTTATAGGATTTTGATTTTCTATGAGTTCATCTTTTGGACTATTACTATTCTCTAGTCTCATCATCTATGTCAATACTTGAGTGACAACCTCTTAGCAATATGAACATTCAAACTCTAAATGACTAACTTTATCCAATCAACAAAATCTTGCAAGAAGGAGGATACTAGGTTAGCTTCTTCTCCTAGACATTGTAAGTTGGCCATCATGTTGTCTATGAATTACATTATGATCTCATCCTTTGGGATTAAAATCTTGGATTCTACATCTTGATCATCTAATATTTTGATTGGAGTGGTATCAAAAGCCATCACGTTGTAGGAGCCCAAATCCATTTAGAGGAATGCTACCTCATTGGGAACATTGTATTATGTAATCATTGTTGTTAACTTTGACTCCATGTCTATCTTGATTTGATTGTTCAACCCTTTCCATGGTAACCATAACTGAGTAAAATTTGTAGAAAACCATCCTCTTAGGAATTTGGTCTATTCTCTTCTTAGTAGTAACCTATAAGTTTTTGGGATATCCACCACATGCATATCAATGATGTCTTGATTTTAGGGATCTATCATCAACTATACCCAAACATCTTTCAACACATCAATGACTTTCACCTCTATTTTATCCAATTGTACCACTATTTAGTTGGAGGGTTGAGGATTGACTCCTAACCTTGGTGTTATCAATAGCAAAATAACCTTACAAGAGGCTCTTGAATCAATTAGGCAATTATGAATATTATTCCCATATATCTTAATGTTGAGCAGAAATGGGGGTACCTCAACCTTGTCTTTAAATATAGTTGGCATTGCCTCCGAAGCATTGACTTGTTGCAATACTATCTTTTAAGGAGTAATATTTGTATTATGGGGTACTTTTGTATGATTGAGAGCCTTCATTAGTGCTTCTTGTTGATGGGGATAGTTTTGCAACATGTCAAACATGGACATGTTGGCTTTTTTTTGTTTCAAATCTTCCACTGCATTATATTTCTTAGTAGACCAAGCTGGGTTTTTCAAGATTGTTGGCACATTTTCTTGATTCAAACTTTGTTGTCCTCCATAGGGTGGGTTTATTGGTACCAAATTATTACTCACTCTAGGATCAAGAGGAGTTAGTTGTAATCTTGGTGGAATTCCATCTATCATAGGTTCTTTCTAACTTCGCAAGTTGTATGTATTTTTATTGTCATTGTGAAAGGAAAACATCTCTTTTGGCTAAATGTTTGGTTCATAACTGAATGGGAAAGATAATTCTTCATTGTTTGGTTGCTCCACCTATGTGTTATGTGTAGAATCATAAGAGTCTAGTAGCAATGTGTTAAATTGTATAGGAGGAACATTTTCATTTGCTTATGAATTCTTAGTCATGTCTTGATTTCTATTATAGTAGGAACCATCATTGTTGGATGAGTTTTGACCATCATCATATTATTGCAAAATAATGGTGGCATTGATTACATATTACAATCCTAAATTTATAAAAAATATTCTCCTCAATTTTTCTTGAGAGTGAAAGATATCTTTATGCAATCATATGCTTCTAAACTAATAAAATAAATCTATTTATGTACAAATTATCTATCTAACTAGTGCTAATTAGGACTTCATCCATTTTTATATCATTAATTGGATGCATGAGACATTACATGTCATAAAAAAAAGCATGAGAAAATAAGAAAGAGAAAGCCTTTAGTTAATGTAGGAGTGACTAGAAGTGGAAAAAATAGAAGCTTCATCTTCACTAGGTGTCTGTAGGATTTAAATTGCCATCATAATGTATTTCCAATGTATGGAAATCTCTAATTTTAGAATTGATAGTTAATTGTTGGTGCCCCTCTAAGTTATTAAAAATATTCCATGAAACTACTAAAAAAGTACACCTTCACACCTGGCTCACCTGTGCACTTGGTGCACGTAGCACAATAGTGCACCTTAGAAGCAGGCTCCAAAATTGCAAAATTTCACTAAGTGTCAAAATTGAAATTCTGGCATCGGGGTTTTGTTGTCCTTTATACCAAAGCTATGTTTGGATATTTTCCCTTGAATTTCTCAATTATCTCAATGACTTGAGCTACATCAAGAAAATCTAAAGCATTATTTTAACTTTTACTATTTGCCTGTAGTTTCCCACTTCTATACAAGATTCTGCAAAATCTTTGAGTTTTATATCAAGCTCTAATAAAGCTTCTTCCATTCCGAATGCCTACTTGATATCTTCATCATTAGAGGCTTCTTCAAAAGTCTTTTTAAATTTCTTAACTACTACCTCTACTAGTACTAGCTTCTCTCGTGTATCATTTTCAAAAATGGTCTAGACATGCATCATTATAATGTTTCTCAGTTTCAAAAATTTTCTCTTGGGTTTGGTCCTTGAGCCTATGAATCTCTGCATGTAATGTCTCCATTAATTTATTTCCATACAAAATATTTTCTATCTAATCATCTATTTTATCTAATTCCTTAGCTGTATATACATCCATTAGCATCTAATACCTTTGTCCTTTAATAGGTTGCAATGCTTGCAAGTCTTTTCCCTAGGTATGTACCTCATCCATTAGACCCAAATCTTGGTTCAAAATGGCTCCTAGCCTATTTGAATTATCTTTCATGATGTGTAATAGCTTCAAATTTCCTTGTATAATCATTACAACTTTCTCCTCAAAATTTTCCCTCCACTATTGACAAGCTCTCAAAAATGGGTCCAATTGGGCAGTACCCCTATCTCTTCTCTCAATTGTTATATTCAAAGTCTCCTCTAGATGCTTAGGGTCCAAGGGACCAAATTTTTTTCTTAGATATCCCTTTAGGATTTCATTTTTCCTCTGAAGTGTTATCAGTTCTACCCCATCCTACTCCAAACTCCTAAATACCTCCTTTATTCTAGTTTTAACCATTAGTTTTGCAGCATCCAAGGTAGGCTTTCCAAGCATAACCTCCTTGATTTGATAATCTCATCGAGTCAATTCTTCAACATTAAAATGTAGAGGAGGGATAGCCACATGAGCAAAAAAATCCTAGTTTTGATCACTCATAATAAATGATAATGTCAGTGCATCTTTTGGAGGTGAATCAGGCTTCCTCAGGACTTCAATCAATTCCATTCTATCTTCCTCCTCTGTGGTGAACTATTGTTTCTTATTCCTTATCACTTCTTTTCTCAGCCACCTTGGGATTAATTCTAATGGAGATTTTATTTTTGAGGATGAAGGAGTCTATTTTGGAATGCCCTTTCCATTATCTCCCCTTTTTGGAGTCTTTTCCTTCTGTGAGATATTAGCACTGGAAGTCTCAGTATTTGTGGAGTCAACAGTTCTCACCTTGGTGTCTTGGGAAGTTTTTTATGGTTTTTCACTTATCTTTCCTTCTTTAGACACTTCCTTGGTGGATACTTTTTTTTTATCTCCCTCCTATCCCATTTTGACTTTCTCTTCTTCATTTTTTGGAGGAAGGGGAGTAGTCGATCCCTTATCAAGAAAAAATGTGACTTGCACCTAGGATGGTGGTGCTACTTCAGGCCCTTGTGATTCTAGTGGCATCTAACTCCACTCCTCTTATTGAGGTTGATTGGTTGGAATATCCCTGATCTTACCTCCAACCAACTTGTTACCCACTAGCATGAAATCAAAATCTAATATCTTGAAGACATCAGTGCCTCCCACATCCTGCACATCTATCCATTTTTGAATCTCATCTTTTGATGTGGTGGTTTGAATGAGTTTCTCAAGAATATATGGAGGTGTGATGGTAGAGCATCTTATCCTTTCCAACTCTATAACTCTTGCTAGAGGAGTCTTCTAGTTCAAAGGTAAGTTATCCTCTTCATCCTCATCATCCTCTTCTTCTACTTCTTTAGGGATTGGCTCAAGAACTAATGGGAAAGGAATCACTTTCTTGATCACCTTTTACTTTCTCTTTATCAGAGTCTTGATCTTTATTCTTTATGGCACAAAGGGGGAGGCCTGCTCTACTTGTTGAGGTAGGGACACCTATTTTACTTTAATTTCTACTTCCCCTTGGCCTTATTTAGTTGATGGCACTTGGGGATCTCCTTGAGCTTTTGAAGCTTCTACATTTTCTAACCCTTGCACATTTTCTTCTCTAGTCTATGTGGGTGCCTAGATTTATTCCTCTTCGAGTACAATTTGTTGAAGAGAATTACACTTCCTTTTTCCATTACCTTTACCCTTTTGAGCTTGATAATATCCAATTGGTCTATCAATTTTGTGAACTATTTGTGGTCTTACTGGTGACTACGCTGTGAATCCAGGTACTATGACCTTTGCTTCTCTAACCTTAGTTGGACAAGCTTGAGCATGGAAGATCACTCTCTCAGGAATTGGATCAAGTTTGAAAGGTCTCTTGATCCAATCTTTTGTCAACTTGATGATGTGCCTTGCCCTATGATTAATGTCTAAGTTCTCTTCTTTGTCAATCTCAACATTCATGACAAGTCATTCACATATCTTATCCCTATTGAACAATGGATTAAGCAAATCCTTAGTGTCTTGTTGTGCTATCTTCAACAAAACCTTTATCTTCAAGGCCTTCTCTACTAGATACAAATTCATCTCATAATAATCCCTTATGTATACTTTGTAGTCATTTGTTGCATTCATCAACTGATCTTCAATGACATCTTCATGTTGAAATGTTTTACCAGCTAAGCATTGTACTCTCCCAATTATGTCAAAATATGGCCGAGGAGAATTATACTCATTCATGGGATAATAATCCCATTCACACTCAAAAGAAGGAATATCTTGCCTTTGATCCACCTAGAAAGGTCCTATAGTCATAGGCCACATCCAACATGTTTTGTGCTACTTTCTAACTTTTTCATATGCAAACAAGAGTTATCAGGAGATCTCTAGGAGAATAAGTCTATCACTGGGATAACTAGGGAGCTTCTTAGGGTTGATAGTTGTACCCACTACCCTCAAATATGTAAATGTCTAGAACTGGATATAATAAGCTCTGACTAGTGATATTTGTGCAATGGCCTACTCTAATATTCTCTTTGCATAATCCCCTTATATGAACCAAATTATTGTGACTATGAAAGCATCATTTACAATTCTATATTCTTTTCTTTTTGCTAAAATTCTCTTTTTTACCAACTGAGGATATATAATATAAGGCCATGCATTTTCATCCTACATGCTACCCATCTTATAGAGCCCTAGATAATCTATCACTCTTGGGGCTAACAAGTACACCATGTGTGATGTCATGTAAAATTTCTCATTGTTCTTTGCCACCACCAATTGCTCACCCAAATTCTCACTGAGTAGAAGCCCAATCAAGTGGCATTTCTTCTTTCTTTAATGTCTTAATAAAATGTACCATGAAAATATTCAGGTGTCTGGTTGCTGGCAAACCCATAACTTTACTCAAGAGTATGATTAAATATCTAATGTCTTCCTTGACATATCCCCTTGTCATGTCTACATTTTCTACCTTCTTTCCTAGAGGAATCTTCTCTATAAGGTATGAATATTGGATGATCTTAGAAGCCTCATCAATATGTTCCCTATACCATCTCTCTGCTTGTTCATAGGTTAATCTAATGAATTGATTTTCCCTTGGGAGATGGAACATGTTTTCAATGTTCTTGGGTAAAAGATCAAGAATGATCTCTCCTATAATGATTTTAACTACCCTTTCTTTAGGAACAAAATTCTCTACAAGTGTCATGATTAATTCGAAGGACTGTACTAACACTGGGTGTGATGTCGCACTGCTAAGCCCTACTTGGATCAATGTGGAAACCATTTGAGATATTTTTGTTGTTTTATTGCATAGTTTTAGGAACTTACCCAAATCTATATGACCTAACTTTCTATCTTGGATCTCTAATTCCTCATCCTAAAACCATGATTTTGTAGGAATGCCCTCAAACTTGAATACCAATGGTTTTGGTGCCATCTTTTCAATAAGGGAAGATGATAAAGATGCCATTGTATCTGCATAAAAGTACATCCATTAGCTCAAAATTGAAGAAATATTGATTAATTAAGACCCTATACTAACTCACACAAAAACCCTAAAAAGTAGACAGCTCAAAAAAAATCTAAAACCTAGTTTATACCCTTAAATGCAAAAATTGGTGCACCTAGCGCACCTTATAGGTGTGCCTAGTGCACCCATTTTTAAAAGAAAACTTCAATATAATGAGGCACACATCAGTACACCTCTTGGGGTGCATTTATTTGCACCTCATTTTAGACTTGCACAATTTATTATGTTTCTTTTTAAGTTGTACAATAGTGCACCTCATGAGGTGCACTATTGTGCACCTTAAAAAAAGGTTTTTGACTTAGATTTTTTCTTAAAAGGTTTTAAGTGTTTTGTTTTTGAAGTTTTTTAGTGCTTGTGAAGTAAATAAGGTGCCCACTAGTACACCTCATGAGTTATGTTTTTGTGCACCTTATTTTGTACATTTTAACTTTGTTTAAGCTTTTTGCAGGTGGCGAAGAAGTGTGGAGGTGTACCTCACTTGGTGCAGAGTTCTAGTTCTACAAGAATGGAGGCAATGAATGAAGAGAAGTATGGAAAAGAAGGGGGGTGGGGGTTATATAGACCCCAACACCCTCAATGCTATGTGGGTGCATAACTGTACATCACCAATGCATAATGCCCCCTCTTCAAGCAATTTGGCACACTAGCACACCTAGGGAGGTGCACTGGTGTGCCCCTTTTATTTTGTAAACTAACTTATCTAATATTTTTAATTTTTGACCACTGGATTTTCTAGTCAGGGCTTAGACATGAACTAAGAGACTAGATAAAACCTTAAAAAGGACTTAGACTCTGAACTAGTGTTCTGAGAAATTGAAAAATAAAGTAGGGGGTCCTCATTTTTGGATGAAATGGGGCATGCATTGTGAAACCAAAATATTTACCAATATGATCACCCTAGAATTTGAAACTTTAAAAGTAGCACAAGTCATATGAATACATCTCTCAATCCTTGATTCTTCATCCTTAGAATTCTCCTACAAGGCCTATTAGGCTTTGTAACCATAATGCATCATTGAGTCTAGTTTTTACTAAAAACATTTAAGTGTACCTTTACTCATTTACTAGAGTCCAACTCCAATGTCCCTATACTTCTATCCTCTAGAAAATCCATATAGCCCATATATGCAAGTATTACACATCAAAGAAATTATATTACTAGTCATGAATCTTTGTTCACTCAGTCATACCTTCATTAATATGTCTATAGAACTAAACCTAGTCAATAATCTCTTTATTCCCTATCATTGTCAATTTCATTTTGTATGAAGATTTATTGACAAGTAACTTTGTTCATTTCATACTATAGCAACATGCATATTCCATGCAATTCCAAAGACCCTCTCAACAAAGTAATATCATTGAAATACTATTTTTTTCCTACACAAGGCCATGTTTATTATCCACATATTTTCATTCAATGATGGATCATAATCATAAAACATTTAAATGACATCTCTTATTAAAAGGTCTTTTATATAGAGGAATAATTACTTCAATTTGAGATTGACTGTTAAGATTTGGATAATAGTTCCTACAACTAGTTTGATATTCATATCTATTAGTTTTTTCCATTCAAGCTTATAGTTGGTGCATTGTATAATCCTTACACTCGATAACTATATTTCATGGATTAAAACCATCAAACATTTATCATTTGATCAATAAGTCATCTTCAAGATTGACATGACTATCATTTTATGATAGTTTTCTAGACACTCACTCAATCACTTGTAGCTTTCCCACTAGATAAAATTTGGAAAATCACTCGGATAAAAGTAATATCATTCAAATACTATTTTTTTCCCACACAAGGCCATGTTTATTATCCACATATTTTCATTCAATGATGGATCATAATCATAAAACATTTAAATGATGTCTCTTATTAAAATGTCTTTTATATCGAGGAATAATGACTTTAATTTGAGGTCAACTATTAAGATTTGGATAATAGTTCCTACAACTAGTTCACTATTCATATCTATTAGTTTTTTACATTCAAGCTTATAGTTGGTGCATTTTATAATCCTTACACTCGATAACTATATATCATGGATTAAAACCATAACTCATTTATCATTTGATCAACAAGTCATCTCCAAGATTGACATGACTGTCATTTTATGATGGTTTTCTAGACACTCACTTAGTGAATTGTAGCTTTCCCACTAGATAGAATTTGGAAAGTCACTCCCATAAATGTATGGTGAGCTAGGTTTCCTCAAACATATCAAAATTTATAAAGGTTTAATAGTTTAATTGGGATTCATGGACTCTGTACATAGACTATTTTCTGATTGTCTCAAAATTAACATATTATATTTTGTAGGTCATAAAATTCCTTACATGTCCCACATGAAATCAATGTAAAACCAAAAAAAATTTAAATGTTGATTAATAAACTCTAGGGAGCTTAAAATAGATTCATAAACAAACCCTTGTGTGAGACTCATTCATGGAGGGTTTCAACCAATTTTTATAAAACCTAGTGGGTCTCCCACCATACATCATGGTATAATCTCAAATTAGTTTCAAATAAAATCCAACTCTCTTATTAATATTCTCAGATTAATTCAAAAACTCATTTAATCCATTTTCTATTATGAAATGCAAAAAGAAGCTACAAAGATGTACATAGATAGTTATAGTAGTAGTAAAGGTTGTATCCAAACTTACAAAGTGTTTGCTTAATAAAGTATGATACATTAAAATGATTAGAAGGTTTTTGATGCTTCCTTCTTGATCTTCAAAGTCCTTAAATGAATTTTAATCCTTCCCTTTATGACTTTTACTCCTTATACTTTTAGGAATGAATGAGACTTAAGGGTGATTTTTCCATATTCATCTAAGAATGATATCTCCACCTTATGCTTGACCATGAATTGATATTTTAAAGAACCTCATATCCTTCTTAAGGCTATTATAGACTTTCCAACCACCCTTTGAATCAAACATCTTCTTATGACAACTATTTGGTGTAATATTACTTTGATAACTTTTGTTACTACATGGACAAATTTTATGACTTAAAAAAACATGACTCTATGGCTTTGCATAAAACTTCAAGATATATCCCATTGACCATTCGAAAACCTTTTACACTCTTACTACCTTTTCAAGGGTCATTTTACAATTTTTGACCCACTTAACCAATCGAGACCTTAACTAGGACCATTCAGACAACATTACAATTGGAAATATAAGAGGAGTAACTAAGAGGGGAGGGGTGAATTAGTTACCACTAAAATAAATCCTAGATCTATTAGATGTCAACATAGAACATAAACTTCATTGAAAATATTGATGCTCAGTAAACACGTAGGCACTTAGTTTACACTTAAAAATATTGTAACTTGAAAAATGCTTAACATGAAAATCTTATGATATTTTCTATGATTAACCTTACTTAACTTAGTTACATACACATAAAAGAAATAGCACGAACATAGGTGACACCAAGATTTAACATGGAAACCCAATATGGGAAAAACCACCAATTGCAACTAGTTATTTATTTTCACTCTTCTAAAGTGAGATCTGTTAGGAGCCAACCCTATTAAAGGTTACAAAACACACTATTAGTGTGACCCTATTAGAGGACTTAGTCACCCTATTAGGAGTGACCTTGTTAGAGGATTTACAAATAGCTATCAAGCCAACTCTATTTAAGAGATTTACATGACGACTACAATGGTTAGACAGTAATAATGAGATGACCTAATTTATGATGCAACTGAATTGGTGATTATAGATCTCAATTTTGGCTTGTATACTTGATCCTTTCTAATCAAATCTATCTTTGTAGCTCCACAAGGATATTCTTCTTATCCTACCAATTCACTTCCTCTAAGCATCTTCTATATTTCCATCCACTTGCACACATTCAATCCTCAACTTGACCTTATATTTATATCATAGATATTTTAAAGTTGACTTGAATACAATTTAGAATAATTAATATTCATCTCCTCAGTTGGCTAGAACCAACAAACAAATCCATTGAACTCAATATGCCAAAACAAGAAAATCCTTCATTAACCAACCCTACTTGGCAGACACTAACTTAGAATTGATTTTCCTATGTCAACCAAGTGAACTTGGTTAATGCTACATATTCACAAAGTTCTTTTGGAAATTGAGTGAGCTCAGTTAACACTGGTTCCATCTAACTTTTTCTTCATTAACTTACTGAGCTCGGTTAACACTCAATCTTTTGTGAACTTCTCTTTGTCACCCAAGTGAACTTGGTAGACACTATCTTCTAAACTTGGAAAGCTTTGGAATGCTTGGTATACATAGAAAACTATCTTCATCACCTGAGTGAGCTTTGGATACACTAATTAGCAAAGATATGACATTTTGTGTAACATTAAAGACAAAACACAATTAACCAATTGTTTTCAACATTCTCCCTCTTTGGCATTGATGACAACACAACATGTCACAATAAAATAAAAATTTAGAGCAAGAATAAAGTAAGGAATATATCCTTAGTGTCATTTTGATTCTCATCCATGAGAAATCCCTTTATCAGTGTGAACTCCCTCTATCAACAAACTCTATTTTCAACATTTACTTTTGATAGCAAATTTTTATTCTTTGATATCAAACCAAGTTCACTCTCTCTTTCCTTTATAATTTTGTGAAATGTATACTCTCCCTCTATAGAATTTTTTTTTGATATGACAAAAAATTCTCCCTCTTTGACATCTCATGCCAAAGACAATATTCAGTGAATATCAATGTACTACATGTACTAATTCATATGCAATTTCCCCTTTTCAATACTGCATCAACTAAATGATCTTCAACATTCGCTGGTTGATGAATTACTAAACTTCATTTTAGTGAGATTCAAATAGGGGAATGACCCTTAACTTACCTCTTAGATACAAAAATGCATCCTTAGGTAATGACTTAGTGAATATGTCTACAATTTGTTCTTTAGTATTCACAAATTCCAATCTTACCTCTTTATCGTGCACCAATTCTCTTAGAAAATGATATTTTGTAGCAATGTGATTGGTTTTGGTATGCATCATAGGGTAAGTGCAAAAAGTTGTGGTGCCAAAAGGGGGGTATAAGTGGACACCTTTTTCCTGAAATCTGCAAATTTTGAACTTCAACAAGAATTTGAAGATAGTTACGCTCAAAATTTTCAGATATGACAAAAAAAAAAAGTCGTAGTCCTTTGAATCTAGTTTCTAGACTACTAATTTTTTTTCAAAATGGTTTAGTTTTAGTTCCTCAAAAAAGGGGGCCACAAAAAGTGGTACTGTTTATTCCAAAAAAACATAGCACAGTACAAAGTGTGCCCCCCCCTAGAATTTTAACTTTTTTTTTGAAATTTTTTAATTGCTCTGGTCAAAAGTTACTTAACACTATGTAGTTTATCCCAAAAATTTTGAGTAATTTTATAATGTCTATTTTTTTAACGAATTTTTTAACTAGACACATCCCAAAAACATGAAATATCTGTGTGCTCCCCCTAGAAATAATTGAAAACTAATCTAAAATCAAAACTTTTTTTTTCAAAGTGTGTAGAATGGAGTCTAGTTTCTAAAAAACTAAGTTGTTAAAAAATTTGATGAACGAGCTAAAATCTATATCCCAATTAGTACATGGTGGTTTTTGACAAAAAATGAACGTACATTCAAAAGAAATTATAGATGAAAGGCTTGAAATAGTTCAAATTAAAAATAAATTATATGGTTAGATAGCTAACACAAAGACCTATAATGCTATGTAACCTGATCTTATTGATACCCAACCACGAGAAATCTTGAAGGGGAGCACAAAAGAAAAAACAATCATTTTTTGTATGTTTGCTGGAAAATACATCTTAGGCCTATTCATCAAATCCAAACCTTTGGGTTGGATCTCCAAGGAAAAACCAAGCCTTAGGCTTGGGTTTGATTAAATTTTAAATAGCGCGTGCACCCTATAGCATGCACATGCTATAGCATGCACACACTATTTAAACCTCAGTTCTAAATAGTGCGTGCGCACTATAGGGCGCAAGCACTATAGTGCACACACACTATTAAGATGTAAGTTGCAAAAGAGAACTAGGTGGGGGGGGATAGGGGAATGGCTATGTGTGTGCATGAAAGAGATAGAGAGAAAGTAGGGGATAGGAGAGGGGAGAGAGTACATGATGAGAGAGAGAAAGTGAGAAAGAGTAGGGGTGGAAAAGAGAGTATAGGATGAGAGAGAGAGAGTAGGGGTGGCAAAGAAAGGAAATGTGAGAGAGAGTATGGGTGGAAAAGAGAGAGTGCAAGATGGGGGAAAGAGATTTAAAGTAGGGGATGGGAGAGAGAGGAAGTGTGAGACAGAGTACAGGTTGGGAGAGAGAGATTAAGAGTAGGGGATGGAGGAGAGAGAGAGTAGGTGATGGGAGACAGAGTGGGAGAGGAAGAACTTGAGAGAGAGGAGGATGGGAGTGCATGTGTGTGAAAGAGAGAGAGTATGGAATGGGAGAGGCAGAAGACAAAGTAGCTCAAGAGAGACTATGGGATGGAAGAGAGTAGGCGATGGGAGAGGGAGTGGGAGAGGGGGAGATAGGAGGGAATATAAATGTGTGTAAGAGAGAAAGAGAGAGAGAGAGAGAGAGAGAGAGAGAGAGAGAGAGAGAGAGAGAGAGAGAGAGAGAGAGAGAGAGTAGGGGATAGGAGAGAGTGTGAAAATTTAAGAGAGACTAGAGGGTAGCACAGAGAGAGAGAGAGAGTGGAGAGGGAGAGAGTAAGAGTGAGAGTGAGAGAGAGAGTAGGCGGTGGGAGAGGGAGTGGGAGAGGGAGAGAAAGTGAGAGAAAAAGTAGGGGATGGAAGAGGAGACATGGGGGATGGGTGTGTGTGTGTCAAAGAGAGAGAGAGAGAGTAAAGAATGAGAGAGGGGAGAGAGAGATAGTGAGAGTAGGCAATGGTAGAGGGATGGGAGAGAGAGAGAGAGAGAGAGAGAGAGAGAGAGAGAGAGAGAGATAGTAGGTGGTGGAAGAGGGAGTGGGAGAGAGAGAGGTGGAATGGAAGAATTTAAGAGAGATAGAGTAGGAGATGGGAGAGAGTAGGTAGTGGGACAAGGACTGTGAGAGAGAGAGAGAGGGGGGGAATGGGAATGCGTATTTATTTATAAGAGAGATAGAGTAAAGGATGGGAGAGAGCGTGAGAGTTTGAGAGAAATTAGTAGGGGATGGGAGAGAGAGTGAGAGTAAGGGATGGGAGGGAGAGAGAGAGAGAGAGAGAGAGAGAGAGAGAGAGAGAGAGAGAGAGTAGAGAGGAAGAAAGAGAACTTGAGAGAGATAGATAGTAGGTAGTAGGAGAGGGAGTGGGAGAGGGAGAGGGAGAGGGAGAGAAATAGGGGGGATGGGAGTGTGTGTGACAGATGTAGAGAGTAGGGGATGGGAGAGAAGAAGAAGAGTGGGGGGATAAGAGTGTGTGTATCTATGAAAGTGAGAGAGTAGGGGATGGAAGAGAGTGTGAAAGTGTGAAAATAGGGGGTGGCAGAGAGAGAGTATGACGATGGGGGAGAGAAAGTAGGCGATAGGAGAGGAAAAGAGAGAGGGGGGATGGGAGTGTGTGTGTGCAAGAGAGATAGAGCAAGGGATGGGAGAGAGTGTGAGAGTGTGAGAGTAGGGGGTGGATGAGAGAGAGAGTACGACGATTGGGGAGAGAAAGTAGGCAGTGGGAGAGGGAAAGAGAGAGGGGGATGGGGGTGTATGTGTAAGAGAGATAGAGTAGGGGATGGGAGAGAGTGAGAGTGTGAGAGAGTAGGGGATGGGAGAGGGGAGAGAGAGTAGGGGATGGGGGAGAGTGTGAGAGTGTGAGAGAGTAGGGGATGGGAGATGAGAGAGAGAGAGCAAGGGATGGGGGAGAGAAAGTAGGCGGTGGGAGAGAGAGTGGGAGAGGCAGAGAGAGCTTGTACAAGATGGGAGAGAGAGAGAGAGTAGAGAGGGAGAGAGAGAACTTGAGAGAGAGATAGTAGGTCATAGTGTGAGTGTGAGAGAGAGTAGGGGGTGGTAGAGAGAGTACGACGATGGGGGAGAGAAAGTAGGCAGTGGGAGAGGGAGAGAGAGGGGGAATGGGAATGTGTGTAAGGGTGACAAATTAGGGGATGGAAGAGAAGAGAGAGAGTAGGGGATGGGGGAGAGAAATTAGGTGGTAGGAGAGGGAGAGAGATAGGGGGGATAAGAGTGTGTGTGAGAGATCTAAAGAGCCAAGGATGGGAGAGGAGAGGGGGTGAGAGAGGTAGAGAGAGTAGGTGGTGGGAGAGGGAGAGTGAGAGAGAGTAAAGGATGGGAGAGAGTAGGAAGAGAGAGAGGGAGGGGATGGGAGAGAGAGTAGGGAGGATGGGTAGGATGTGTTTTGAGAAAGTAGGGGGTGGCAGAGAGAGAGTATGACAACGGGGGAGAGAAAGTAGGTGGTGGGAGAGGAAAAGAGAGAGGGGGGATGGGAGTGTGTATGTAAGAGAGACAAAGCAGGGGATGGGACAGAGTGTGAGAGTGTGAGAGTAGGGGGTGGCAGAGAGAGAGAGTATGACAATGGGGGAGAGAAAGTAGGCGGTGGGAGAGGGAAAGAGAGAGGGGGGATGGGGGTATATGTGTAAGAGAGATAGAGTAGGGGATGGGAGAGAGTGAGAGTGTGAGAGAGTAGGGGATGGGGGAGAGTGTGAGAGTGTGAGAGAGTAGGGGATGGGAGATGAGAGAGAGAGAGCAGGGGATGGGGGAGAGAAAGTAGGCAATGGGAGAGAGAGTGGGAGAGGCAGAGAGAGCTTGTACAAGATGGGGGAGAGAGAGTAGAGAGGGAGAGAGAGAACTTAAGAGAGAGAGATAGTAGGTAGTAGTGGTAGTGTGAGGGTGAGAGAGAGTAGGGTGTGGTAGAGAGAGTACGACAATGGGGGAGAGAAAGTAGGCAGTGAGAGAGGGAGAGAGAGGGGGAATGGGAATGTGTGTAAGAGAGACAAAGTTGGGGATGGGAGAGAAGAGAGAGAGAGTAGGGGATGGGGGAGAGAAATTAGGTGGTAGGAGAGGGAGAGGGAGAGAGATAGGGGGGATAAGAGTGTGTGTGAGAGATCTATAGAGTCGAGGATGGGAGAGGAGAGGGGGTGAGAGAGGTAGAGAGAGTAGGTGGTGGGAGAGGGAGGGTGAGAGAGAGTAAAGGATGGGAGAGAGTAGGAAAAGAGAGAGGGAGGGGATGGGAGAGAGAGTAGGGAGGATAGAGAGTAGAGAGGATGGGGAGTGATGTGTTTTGAGATAGTGCATATGCGCTATAGTGCATACGCACTATCTCAAATCATCAAAAAATGGTCAAAAACCAACCTTGGGGCCCATTTCATCCATTTTTAACCTTTGGTCTATTATGCTCTCTATTATTCCAATAGAAAACACTGGTTTCAACATCTAGCAAACACTATTTCAACACTTTTGGAAGCTAGCAAACACCAAATTCAATCGTTGGATACGGGATTTGAAGAATTTTTGAATATTCTTTTAATAGAAAAGGTTAGTGCAATCCATTTTAAATATTTTTTTTCAATATATAGATACAAATTTGATTATAATTTGATATGTTATGTAATATATAGTGAATTCATTAAAAATTGTATGTTTGAATGAAATGTTATTTTAAAATGGTTAGAAATTTGACAAGTCGTTTGATATATATTGTGTATTCATTCAAATAATTATAATTTTTATATGTAATTGAATAATTTGTAATTTACACATTTTAAGTAATTCAGATGTTTGAATAATTTGACATGTAGAAATCATCATCATGCCAAGGAAGAAACCAAAGATTCAAACAAATGCAAATAGGGAGAGAGATTTGACAATTAAAAGAGATAAAATGAAATTACTACATGAACAAAGAAAATTGCAAAGCAATGATGAAGAATTAACTTTCGAAGAGGATCAAGAACCACTAGTACAAAGAAACAAGGAGGAAGAATTAGAAAGACAAAGAGAACAAATGAGATTGTTACGCTCAAGAAGACAATTGAATTGTGAAGCTACACCATCCTCCAATGTTGGAGTCATATCGTCTGCTACACCATCTTCGAATGTTGGAGTCATATCATCCACTACACCATCTTCCAATGTTGAAGTCATATCATCCTCTCATGTTGAAGAGACACTGATTTATAGATCTGACGATATACACACTCCATCATGTCATGTTGAAAGCACAACATCAACACATCAAGTAGGTGATATTCCATCTTTTACATCTTATTGCCAAGGTACATCATCTTCAGTTCAAGGTACGAAATACACTCAACCTTATATTGATGTTCAAAATGTTGAGAGAATTGAAGAGATTAGAACACCTTCTAGAATTCGTTTTAGAAAACCAAAATATTTGATTGATATTGATACTAACATTTTGAAATCAATGTCTGACATGATTAGCAAGTGTACTTGTCAAAGAAAAGTTAATCATATGTGGAGATTATTTTTTGAAGAATTAAATATTACAAGTCAATTCCAATTCTTTTTTGAAATGATGAGAAATTTAAAATTTAGGCCTATCATGAAGATTCTTAGGCTAAGAACGATGGATGATTCAAATGAAAAAAATATTGTAAAGAATCTAATGAGTGCTTATGACAAAGTGGGTTCTAAATCATGCACCAAAGGTAGTAATATCACAAGACAAGTACTCACATCAACAATAGTAAGTAGCCAAATGAAGAAAGCTTGACTCATGAGAAAGACAAGCAAAACATTAAAAATTGGTAGAGGTACCTTAAGGAGAGCCATGCTAAGGCGTGAGAGATTAGAAGATCCAACAAAAAATGAGCTATGGACATTTAGCGATAGACTACCGCGAAAGGATAAAGAAATTAGTGAAGCCTTGAAATCATTGATTGAAGATTTTTGGAAAAATAACACACATGTTTCTCCTAATCAAAGAGATGTTGTAAGAAGGAGGATTGGTAGCCGAAATCGCGAGCCAAATACGAAACATTTTTTGGACTCAACTTAGACACAATTTTTTGCAAAATTTATTGGTATGTATGCTCAAATTTGAATAAGTCAAAGATTTTTGAGATGGGTAAATCTTTTTATGTGAAAATAAATCACACACGCACAACTTGTTGTTGTAGGATACATATTAAATTTTCTAACTATTTTGATGTTTTTAGGCACATATGCGTAGTTTTGCATTCTCAGTTTGTTTTGCAGGATTGTGACATAAAAGACCCACCAAGATCTTCAAGGGAATTCATATCCAACATTTTATGTGAAATAGGGGACGACCAACAATTTTACAAGGCATCATGCTTGGATGGTACGTGCTTATTTTGCGGTTCTTTGCAACTTTTATCAACTTGTCAACATATGGATAGTACACATGCAATTGGAAATGAAATAGTAGATTACAGAAAATTCAAGACAGTGACATATGCTGTAAAAGATGGGAAACATGGTAAAAGATGTGATCTAGTTATTGAAAAGATTCCAGTGTATGAGTTCATGAAGATTTTTTGTGAAAAGATTATGTACGAGTATGCAAGGCATACCCATAGAGCTTGATGGTTGGATTTTCAATTCAAGTTGTGCAAGGATACGTTTCCATTGGATACCATTGTTTTAGTTGTAGATTTTGTAGAGAACTACACACTACAACCACAAAATGAGGTGAAAACAAAGTATTATACATCTCAACAGGTTTCTATATTTGTTCACATAACATTTATGCATTCAGCTACAAGTACAGAGGATGACAGGAAGATTTTGAGGGAGTACCATTTTTACATCAACGATGATCGATCACATTCTATGGAGTTTGTACATGGTTTTTTTCAACTATTATATGGAGATTTGGCTAATAGGGGCTTATCATATCATCAACACATTATTTGGTTAGACAATTGTGCATCTCAATTCAAGAATGCACGGATGTTCTATTGGTTGAGCAGGATGCACAGGTTGTGTAGAATTCAATATATGTGGAATTTCACAAAGGCTGGTCATGGTAAGGGAGAGCATGATGGTGTAGGCGCATGCATTAAAAGAGCCTTGGATCATGAAGAACTAAAGTATAAAGATGGAGCAATATTGATAGATGCAAAATCCATCGTCCAATGGTGTAACGCTACAATGGGTCCCGGTAAGGAAGGTGAGTCTACAGTTCATAGATTTTTTTGGTTGATAGATAATACTAACATTGCACCATATCAAGATTGTTGCACACTAACAGGATCTAGTGAGTTACACTCTTTTAGAAGCTCTGATGTAGGTTCATGGAGTATCCACACACAAAAAATGGCATGCTATTGTCCATCATGTGCAAAGGAAAATTGGGATGACAGTGAGTCAACTGAATGGGTGGACAAATGGGATATAGGGGTTTTGGACCCAATTGACACCTATCATCCCCCACAAGCATTGAAAATGGTAGAGATGGATTCATCGATTGACTTTGACCATTTGTCAAATTTAGCGCAACCTAGTAATATATATATATTTATATATCTTTGTAATTTCAATATGTAACTTTATAACTTTTACCCAAGTATTTTTTGAATTAATGACCGCATTTTGTACATTTGTCACTGCAGGCCATGTTTTTACTATTATTGCATCTGAAGACAATGAAGAAGGGATAGATTATTATTTGTGTCATTGTGTTGAAGCCAAAAAAAATTTGGATCACTCGATTATAGATGGTGAAGGTTTAGAGTACCATGTTGGTGTGGTGGTTGTAACAGGCACATGGCTTAGACGATATCTTATGAAGAATCCTAACTTGTGGTTATTTGAGGATTGGCAAACAGAGAGGAAGATTCTTCATTATTCAAACTTTTTTGTCGCATCAAATGTCCACTTGATAAAATATGGTGGAAAACCACATAATAAGATTCTTTGGAAAGTTCACGAGTCAGACCATGAGGCAATACTTGAGACATTAAAATGTCGAGCAGATCCAGTTGGCTCATTAGATTGAATTGGGAGAGAGAGAAAAAGTGATCAATTGGATCCAAATACAATGTTACAACCTCTTCCCCAAGACTATCACATGACTAAGGCGGACCATATTGTTATGATGTGTAAGTGATGAGATTTAGTTTTGATTTGTTTAGAATATAGATACATTATTTGAATTTATATTAGATTCTTTAATAGGACCCTTTTTTTAATCTTATCTTAGATTTTTTACTGTGCTAATTCTTCATTTGTAGGTCAGCAAAGAAGAGGGCTAATAAAGTTGAAGCACAAGTGATAAAGGGTGAGATGCCAAAATCATTTGTGAAATGGTATTATCAATTCACATCCTCAATATTTATTAGTGTTCTTTGTTCAAGTACCATTGTATGCTAATCATCTTATGCCTGGAATTGCAGAGGTTAAATTATGTCAATACTAAGGTTTGTAGCATCAATACTAAGGTTTTTAGCATCAATTGGTCATGCTAAGTATAGTAGTTGTATCATGAATCCTTCTGAACCAATATGACTAAGATTCTCGAAAGAAGACTAAACCATATCATCTGTCTACTCCCTCTTTATGTAAGAGTTTGTCAAACAATGAGAATGAAACATTGATTATTACTCCCCCCTCAATGTAAAATTCTCATTGATTGCATTTTGTAAAGTTTTAAGTCACTATCAACCTCTATATCATTGTATTCTTCTTATCATCAAATTACACAACAATGAGAATATAAACGATGACTTCTTCACATGAACCTAACAATTATAAATGCTACACCTTAATAAATGTTTGGGCTTGGTCTTTACTATTCAAGCTTATAATACAATACATTGGCTTCATTTGTATTTGGAAGTATTTATTATGTTTGTTCCAAAAGTCATTCTTCATTTGCCAATATGAAAATGCAACTATCATGAAAGGCATAGTCTTATAATTTGTAATTTGTATAATGCTATAAAATCTTGGTTGTGGGCTTGAATCCATTGCCCCCATGACCCTCCTTCTCATGCATTTATTCTATTTATTCTTCTACCTCCTCCTCTACTTGGCAATTTTGCAACACCATCTGGATGGAACTCTAGCCTTCCTCAAAACCATTATACATGACCTCTCCTTCTTCAAGATATTCTATAAAAAGTTCCTCAACCCTTGAACCTTTCAAAACCCCAATCTCAATGGAAGGCTTCTAGACCAAAGGAACTAGTAGATCCGGTTCTTTAAGAGAAAGAAACAACAAATCCAATTTTCTAGTGACTAGATGGAAAATTGGGGAAATCATTTCAATTAGTTGTAAATCGAAAGGAATTATAAGTAAAATATATCAATATAATAAGTAACTTAGTAATTATATCAATATAATTTAATTACTAAGGAAATGAATTTATTACTCTAACATATAGTACATTATTTTGTAGACAAAGGTGTTGAATTTGATGCTTAACAGATTTACATACATGTGTAATAAATAATAAGTGTTGTAGCTTTGGGATCAACACTATAAAATGAACAATGTCATACTACATTCACAGAGGTACCAAAATATTTTATTTGATATGGAGACAAAAGAAAATGTGTATTCTTCATAACTGCATTTGAGTCTCATGTATTATCATTTTCAGCTATTGACATCAGAGATACCTTTACATCTTCATCATTGTATTGATCAACGAGTCCTTATTGCACTCACTAGTTCTAAGCCAATGACTAAGGTATGAAAGAGTTTACATTAAAATTTCATTGGTACTAAAATTCAATATAAAATTCATAGGCACAATCGAGTGGTAACTTTGATGATTTTTGTAGGGTCTTATTATTCCTAACCATCAGTATATCCCTAAGGTGTATATACAGAGGAATTATCAGCTAGCTGTAAGAAAATATTAAGTTTTATGTGTAAATATATATATATATTTTTATATAAAATAGTTATTTATTCATATATGATTTTGATTGTAACATGTCGAGTTACAGAAGATTCTAGACTAATGGACTAGTGAGCATGTTAGGAAGACCTTGTTATATACACTGGTCATCTCCCACTTGTTGGAAATTAAAGACAATTAGGGATTTATTTTGTTCCCCTAGTTGGAAAGAGTATATATCTAATGATGTACATTTTACACCTATATGGCATTATTGGGCATATGTTTTGTATAATTTTTTCTATGTATGTCATTTTTTACATATATTTCATGTATGACATTATTAGACATATGCTTATGATGTTTCAAATTATTGATAAATGAATTATATGATATTGTTAGACCTTATGGAATCAACTTTGATTTTTTGTTATCACATTGGTTTGATGCTTGTATTCAATCAATCAACATATTTTCCTTTTAATTCTTCCACATTTGGCATATCCATCTAACAATGAACTTATGATACTCCCGTCAAGAAGTGCATGATTGCATGGTTTTATGGTGGTTGTCCCTCTCTTTTTTAAATTCCAATTTTATTCATCTAAATGAGTAAGGGATATCAATTCCATTTCTTTCAATTGTATTTAAAGGTCATTAAAGTTTTTTCAAACAATGTGATTAAATAAATATTATTCAACATTTACCTCTATCATCAAGGTTGATTCATTCCTCCTCTTATTTTACCAAATAATTTGGATGAATCACCCATGGCTCCTTACATTTCTTGAAGAAATTTTTCAAAGACTTTGCAACATGTCTTCTCTTCTTCCATATAGTTCATGTTCATTGAAGACATTTGGTCAAACAATATATATGCTTTGTATATTCTCACAACACCAATAGTCATGGTACAATGCTTACAAGATCCATAGTTGAAGAGAAGCTATGTAAAGCTTCTAGAACCATGGACCTATAATTAATTTAGTATTATTGCATCCATGTTACTTATGAAATTGGAACTTTCCCATAGATAAGTAGGGAAACCAAAATTGAAAGCCAAACTTAACATAGAAAAGTAAAGCAAGCCTCAACTATATTCTCATTAAACATTGTGAATTCAAATATCTCTGATGAGGCATATCTCAGAGCTCATGCAAGATATGGATAAGGTTCTAGTTCCTACAGGAATGTGTTGTAGAGACCCACAATAACCTCTCTCACTTTTTGGAGATCGCATTCCATTTTCATTGTACAATGCCATCTCGGGTGATGTTGAAACTTGCAGTGTTGGCGAGTACAAAGTTGCCAACTGCCAAATCTCTCTCATCTTTCATCGTGGGATCAAACTATCTACTCCATTAGCTCTGAGCGGCTGGGTAAACCCTATCTCCAACCTCATCTTGTCCCCTTCAGTGCTCGAACGTTCTCAGGAACGCTGAACCGGAATGTCTCTAAAGGTCACTAAATGCCACAGGGCTGCAATCTTTGACGGGGCATATCTTGGAGCTCGTGTAAGATATGGATGAGATTACAATTCCTACAGGACTATGTTATAGAGACCTACAATAACCTCTCTCACTTTTTGGAGATTGCGTTCCATTTTCATTCTACAATGCCATCTCAGGTGATGCTGAAACTTGCAGTGTTGGCTAGTACAAAGTTGCCAACTGCCAAATCTCTCTCATCTTTCATCGTGGGATCAAAATATCTTCTCCATTAGCTCTGAGTGGCCAGATAAACCCTATCCCCAACCTCATCTTGTCACCTTCAGTGCTCGAACGTTCTCAGTCACGCTCAACCGAAATGTCCCTAAGGGTCACTAAATGCCATAGGGTTGCAATTTTTGATGAGGCATATCTCAGAGCTCGTGTGAGATATGGATGAGATTCTAGTTCCTACAAGACCATGTTATAGATACCTACAATAACCTCTCTCACTTTTTGGAGATCACATTCCATTTTCATTCTACAACGCCATCTCGGGTGATGCTGAAACTTGCAGTGTTGGCCAGTACAAAGTTGCCAACTGCCAAATCTCTCTCATCTTTCATCGTGGGATCAAACTATTTGCTCCATTAGCTCTGGGTGGCTGGGTAAACCCTATCCCAAACCTCATCTTGTCACCTTCAATGCTCAAACATTCTTAGGCACGCTGAACCAGAATGTCCCTAAGGGTCACTAAATGCCACAGGGCTGCAATCTTTGACAGGGCATATCTCGGAACTCGTGCAAGATATGGATGAGATTCCAATTCCTACAAGACCATGTTATAGAGACCTACAATAACCTCTCTCACTTTTTTAAGATCACATTCCATTTTCATTCTACAATGCCATCTCGGGTGATGCTGAAACTTGCAATGTTAGCCAGTACAAAGTTGCCAACTGCCAAATCTCTCTCATCTTTCGTCGTGGGATCAAACTGTCTGCTCCATCAGCTCCAAGTGGCTAGGTAAACCCTATCCCCAACCTCATCTTGTCCCCTTCAGTGCTCGAATGTTCTCAGGAACACTGAATCGGAATGTCCCTAAGGGTCACTAAATGCCACAGGGCTGTAATCTTTGATGGGGCATATCTCGGAGCTCGTGTGAGATATGGATGAGATTCCAATTCCTATAGGGTTGTGTTGTAGAGACCTACAATAACCTCTCTCACTTTTTGAAGATCACATTTCATTTTCATTCTACAACACCATCTCAGGTGATGTTGAAACTTGCAGTGTTGGCGAGTACAAAGTTGCCAACTGCCAAATCTCTCTCATCTTTCATCGTGGGATCAAGCTGTCTACTCCATTAGCTCTGGGTGACCGGGTAAACCCTATCCCCAACCTCATCTTGTCCCCTTCAGTGCTTAAAGATTCTCAGGCACACTGAACTGGAATGTCCCTAAGGGTCACTAAATGCCACAGGGCTGCAATCTTTGACGGGGCATATCTCAGAGCTCGTGCGAGATATGGATGAGATTCTAGTTCCTACAGGACCATGTTACATAGACCTACAATCTCTCACTTTTTGGAGATCCCATTCCATTTTTATTCTAGAATGCCATCTCGGGTGATGCTGAAACTTGCAGTGTTGGCTAGTACAAAGTTGCCAACTACTAAATCTCTCTAATCTTTCATCGTGGGATCAAATTGTCTACTCCATTAGCTCTCGGTGGCTAGGTAAACCCTATCCCCAACCTTGTCTTATCCCCTTCAGTGCTCGAACGTTCTCAGGCATGCTGAACCAAAATGTCCCTAAGGGTCACTAAATGCCACAAGGCTGCAATCTTTGACGGGGCATATCTCAGAGCTTGTGTGAGATATGGATGAGATTCCAATTCCTACAGGACTATGTTGTAAAGACCTACAATAACCTCTCTCTCTTTTTGGATATCACATTTCATTTTCATTCTACAACGCCATCTCGGGTGATGTTGAAACTTGCAGTGTTGGCCAGTACAAAGTTGCCAACTGCCAAATCTCTCTCATCTTTCGTCGTGGGATCAAAATGTCTGCTCCATTAGCTCTAGGTGGCCAGGTAAACCCTATCCCTAACCTCATCTTGTCCCCTTCAATGCTCGAATATTCTCAGGCACACTAAATCGAAATGTCCCTAAGGGTCACTAAATGCCATAGGGCTGCAATCTTTGATGAGGCATATCTTGAAGCTCGTACGAGATATGGATGAGATTCTAGTTCCTACAAGACCGTGTTACAGAGACCTACAATAAATTCTCTCACTTTTTGGAGATTGCATTCTATTTTCATTCTACAATGCCATCTCGGGTGATGTTGAAACTTGCAGTGTTGGCCAGTACAAAGTTGCCAACTGCCAAATCTCTCTCATCTTTCATCGTGGGATCAAACTGTCTACTCCATTAGCTCTAGGTGGCTAGGTAAACCTTATCCCCAACCTCATCTTGTCCCCTTCAGTGCTCGAATGTTCTCAGGCATGCTGAACTGGAATGTCCCTAAGGGTCACTAAATCCCATAGGGCTTCAATCTTTGATGGGGCATATCTCAGAGCTCGTGCAAGATATGGATGAGATTCCAATTCCTATAGGACCGTGTTGTAGAGACCTACAATAACCTCTCTCACTTTTTGGAGATCACATTCCATTTTCATTCTACAATGTCATTTGGGGTGATGTTGAAACTTGTACTGTTGGCCAGTACAAAGTTGCCAACTACCAAATCTCTCTCATCTTTTATTGTGGGATCAAACTGTCTACTCCATTACCTTCGGGTGGTCGAGTAAACCCTATCCCCAACCTTTCCTTTTCCCCTTCAGTGCTCAAACATTCTCAGGCATGCTGAACCGAAATGTCCCTAAGGGTCACTAAATGCCATAGGGCTGCAATATTTGATGGGGCATATCTCGGAGCTCGTACAAGATATGGATGAGATTCTAGTTCCTATAGGACCATGTTGCAGAGACATACAATAACCTCTCTCATTTTTTGGAGATTGCATTCTATTTTCATTCTACAATGCCATCTTGGGTGATGCTGAAACTTGCAGTGTTGGCCAGTACAAAGTTACCAACTGCCAAATCTCTCTCATATTTCGTCGTGGGATCAAACTGTTTGCTCCATTAGCTCTAGGTGGCTAGGTAAACCCTATCCTCAACATTGTCTTGTCCCCTTTAGTGCTCAAACATTCTCAGGCATGCTTAACCGGAATGTCCCTAAGGGTTACTAAATGCCACAGGGCTGCAATGTTTGACGGGGCATATCTCGGAGCTCGTGTGAGATATGGATGAGATTCTAATTCCTACAAGATCATGTTGCAGAGACCTACAATAACCTCTCTCACTTTTTGGATATCACATTCTATTTTCATTCAACAATGCCATCTCGGGTGATGCTGAAACTTGCAGTGTTGGCTAGTACAAAGTTGCCAACTGCCAAATCTCTCTCATCTTTCGTCATGGGATCAAACCGTCAGCTCCATTAGCTCTGGGTGTCCAGGTAAACCCTATCCCCAACCTCATCTTGTCCCCTTTAGTGCTCAAACATTGTCAGGCATGCTCAACTGGAATGTCCCTAAGGGTCACTAAATGCCATAGGGCTGCAATCTTTGACAGGGCATATCTCAGAGCTCATGTGAGATATGGATGAGATTTCAATTCCTATAAGACCATGTTGTAGAGACCTACAATAACCTCTCTTTCTTTTTAGAGATCCCATTTTATTTTCATTCTACAATGTCATCTCGGGTGATGCGTATCTTAATTATATTGTTGGAAAGCGTATCTAGCATGTCATTTTTGGAAAGAAAAATCATGGAACTTGGTAAATGTTTCATAAGTTAACAAAATGTGTTACTACCAGATTATGTAAACTTAGGATTATATGATCTCCAAGAGTTTGGTTATGTTCTTTAGCGCACCTTGGACGCAAGGTAGTGTGTAGCTTCTACTCCCTCTTTGTGACTAATGTTAGTCACTTTGTATATGTAAATTGGTTTTCAATTGGGATGTTATTTTCAACCTTAATGGTGATGAAGGATTAGCTTGAATCAGCTTGTAACTATCTAGCCACCAAATTTTTTGTGATTCCATCAAATGTGAGTTTTTTTCATATTTATTTTTTTTATTTTTTTTGTTGTGCTCTTGACCTTTGAGGCTTTGAATTTAAACTTGTGCACTTTGGTTTTTGAAATTTTATGTTCTTGAGGTGGCTAGGAGGTATGTTCTATGTTGCTAGTTATGTGTTGTGATGTTCTCTATCAGGTTCAATGTGAAACATTGATAGAATATATAAGGGAGTAGATTGTGAAGAACATACCATTCTCCTTTTTGTAATACACTATTTATTATGTTTTAATTAAACTCACTTCTAAATCCTAACTTCCACTTGGACCCATTCCTCTTTTGGCAATCCCTAAGATTGCCAATTCTTATTAATTCAAGTAGAGACAAGATGAACCATATTAATACAGTGACCTATAGATCGAAGGAGGATGGTTAAGAAATGGTCTACCAGAGATCAGCCAAGGATAAGGATAGCATAGTAAGAAAATGATTATTTATCTAGTGGATATAAGTCTTTTATATAACAAACCATTTATATGCATAGTAAAAGAACTGAATATAGATTTGAGACATATTGATCACCTGCAGTCTGATCATCTTCACAAGTATGCAATTTTTGTTTCACTATTTCATGCGGGTTTATTGAACTTTCTTTATGAGGTCATTTACAGATGGGATGTTCAAAGGTTGAGTTCCTATGGGCTATCAATACTTTGACTATACTTTAAGTCAACGATTATCAATATGGGAAAAAATGGAACTCGTTGTATTTTGAAGTACTGAGAAGATGGCCTTGCCCTTCCCCAAGAGTTTCAAAAATGGGAGACATTAGGTAAGAGAGTGAAAATGTTACTATCGCTTCAACGCACATGACACAATTGGAAATGCAAATTTTGATGGTAATCATTTTGTGATAAGGGAGAGACTAGGGATGATCATTGTTACTATCTCTTTAGTAGTGGATTTTTGTTTTCTCTTGAATTTGGTGGTGGGGGATCAGTGGTAATTCTCCTTGGATATTCCTTCTTATGATGTTAGTGACAAGTGTTGCTCTTTGAAAACACTTGTACAATCTTTTTTAAATTATTAGATAAAAACAAAGAATTGTAAGTATTAAACACGATTAGCCTTTAGTTCCTAGAAGATCTTTATTTCCCCATCAATGCATTTAGAAAGTTAAGTTTTAAGAAGATCATAAATAGAAAAAATTAGAGAAGCAATTTAAACATTTATATTGATTGGAAACATGTGAGTCTTGAGTTTCCTCTGCCTTTTAAAGAATGTTCCTTAGCTAGCATACCTAATTCCACATTCCATAAGAGTGTCATTGCGCTAAAGATTTAGGAAACCAAATACTCTAAGATAAAGCTTCCGAGTCAATAATAATCTAGCCTATTGAGGTACATAATAATTCTCAATTAAACTTGTGTTAATTCAGTATTAATTTTGTAATTAACTACAATTTCAGTATCTATGTACATGGGGTGACTGAGAAAACTATTTGAGGTCCAATTTGAAAATATATTTGTAAGGATCTCGACCAAGGTTCACAACTTCGATGATTAATACATTCATTCAGGCTAGAACCTCACTACAAAATATATATATATATATAAAAGGTAGTGAATAACATCATGTCTAGACCCAAATCAACCAATGAAAGTCAAATCAGCATAATGTGGAACAACAATATATGCATTGAGTGGGTTGTCATAGAAAAGCTTCAAAATAAAATTCATGTCTAGAATTAAAAGACCTTAAAGAAAATTTATGCTTTTAACACAAATGGCCATTCAAAATTGAATATGATTGCAATATGTGAAATAGCATTACAAGAACTTGTAATGCTCTTGTGAACATCGTGTTAATTCTTGTAAGAATCCCTAAGATGCTTGTTATACTCAAAATTTTGTTGAAATTGAATTAATTTTTATCCTGTCAATTAATTGGCTTAGGGTGATATATGCTTCTTGGATGGAATAATGAGTTCATGATTAACTCTGTATTAAGATTCATAGCATCTTCTAGTTATTTGAAAAGGAAATTTATAAATTAAGCTAATGTCATATGGCTTACTTGAGAAAGATGTCCGTGTTCTTATTGATGGGTACTAATGAATGTCCACATTTAGTTATTCAATATCCTATTTGACAAGCTTTCCATAGACATTTCTTTGCCATACTAAGTATTTTTGAATACATATTTGAGTAGAAGCACTATAGTAGATACTACATGATGTTTTAACAAATAAAGTAATGGGTTAAAGACTATTATTTCCAAGGTATTATGTCATAGTATTTTAATTGTAATGATCTTAGACTAATGATATTCTTGAAGGTAACTTTGACATGCAGCAAGAAAGACAACCTACAGCCAAGGCTATATTGTGCCTACAACCAAAGCCATAAATGCTCACAGCCAAAGCCACTAGTACACATAGCCAAAGCCATGGATGCTTATAGCCAAAGTTACAAGTGTTTGCAGCCAAAGCCATGAGTACATGAAGTTGATGATCACAATTGTTTACAACTATTCACCAAAAACAACTTCTTTGCAGTTTTTGAGAAATACTAATAAAGAAAAAAATAACATCTACTAGTTGGTAGACATAATGGCAACTCTCTAGCAATTGAATTTAATTTCATACATGCACATATCTAATTTAATGTCATACACAAACATATCTAATTTAACGTCATACATGAACAAACATATAATATAAAATGATAACCAATAATGTCATATACATTAACAAACACATAATGTATTATGATAACCAATAATGTCGTATATGAACAAACATATCATATATTAACCAATAATGTCATACATCAAATATAGAATGTCATATGTACATCAAATGTATGTTGAATATGTCTCTCTGATGCCTATATATATACATCAGGAAGGAAACAAGTCTCTCTCTCTCTCTCTCTCTCTCTCTCTCTCTCTCTCTCTCTCTCTCTTTATATATATATATATATATATATATATATATATATGTATGTATGTATGTATCGAATATCTCAACTACATCTTTTCCTTCCCATGAGGGGAAGGAAACAAGTCTCTCGACATCCTCTGTCATCGTGTGGAGGGAGACAATGGAGATGACAGAGCCCTCCTGACACACTCGCTTGACCTCTTGTTGAGGCTCTTCTCCAAGTCCAACTGATACAAAGAAAGTAGATATGAATCAATATTTATTATACATTGAAATCAAATATATGAACACACAAAATCAATTATTTTCTTACCGCCAACAAATAGTCACTCTATAAGTCCACCTCAAATGCTCATGGATGATCAGGCATGACAAGACCCTACAACAATTCAATAAATATAATCACTTATAAATAACATTAGAAATTTTGAGATTAACTATTATAAACAAAAACTAAAATGAAGAAAATTCTTTCATACCTCTGTCAGTGGCTATGAGCTAGCCACAGCTGCGGCCACTCCACTATCAACAGACTGTCGCAGATGAGGAGGTGTGTTTGACATCATAAGCTGCATGTCATACAATACACATTATATCTAACATGAAACATGGAATAAATATAATCAAATGAATTAAATTAACATGAAACAACTGTACCTGTGTGAAGCTCGTATGATGTCTTTGCTCTGTGTCTGTGGTAAAGGTTAAGGGTCTTGTGGAGAACTGATGCACATGCATAATTTTTTTTGTCAATCCTTAATATGATTACGTAATAAATATATGTATTAATTAAAATGATTAAATTGATACATACCTCAAGACTCGTCGAAGGGACAAAAAATGGGCCTGGAGGATCGCTGCTAGGCCTAACAACACTATGACCCTAAATTTTGAACAATGTCAATAAATGCTAATTAATTAATCATTCACTATACATATGAAATGTGATCAAATTAGTAATTTACCTGTGTGTCAATGCCAAATGTCTCGTTCAGGAACTCATCGGTGACAAGCCCATCATTCCCACCATCTCTGGCATGAGTGCCAAATGTGCATAGGGATCCGCATGAAGTGCACATGTGACCATGACACATAGAAGGCTCCCCCTCAACTAATGGGCTCATGGAATGGATGAGGGTCTGCGTCAAAGAATTAATGGTCCCTAGAGTGCTGGCCTCTACATGTTCCTTCACAACTGAAGGAATAATCACATGCTCGTGCTATGGATGGACCACAGGTGCCCTAAATACATTAGGGTCATGACGTGCTCCTGGCCTCTCAAATGATGATCCCCCACCTCTACCCTAGGAGTCTAACATATCAAAATAATTGGGGATCTCCCCAAGGACAAACTCACAATATAATTTCTTCAAAAAATACATGGGGACCTCGTGATTGTTGCAAGGAGGGGCATCAAAAACCATCCACCATCTATCCCAAAAATTATTTCTAATAGCATCGTGTATGCACCAATGGATGGGGAATCATTTAGTACCCTCCCTAATAGTATTTGGCTCACTGGGTTTTCTAAATAATGCACATATACTACCTTTTGATATTTCTTTTTTTTTAACATTTTCATATGACAATTTATTTGCATAAAATCTTTTTTGTTCATCCCTCTTAGCCTTCCAAATATCTAATTGACCACTAACTGAGGCTATCTAAGTGTTAATGGATTCGAGGGATCATGCCAATTGAGCCCTCATTGGATTGGTTTGTCCGAATTCTTTCGACCAAGCAATGAGTCTTTCTAATTCAGTTTTTCCTCTCTATATTTCATTTCTTATATTTTCTTGTGTGCCTGGCAGAGGTCTTGCAATTGGTTCAAGTTGTGGAATTTGTTGTTCTTCTTGAGGAGGGTTTTTATTTTGAGGTTCTTGAGGGTTTTGTGGATTTTCTGGTTGATTATGGACATTTCCTGATAAAAAATCAATTGAAATCCAACTAAATAAATAAATCTAAATGAAATTTGTGAAAACCCTACAAAAGAATATCAAAAACCAATAAAAGAATATGGAAAACATATTAAACAATGCAAAGTTAGGTTTATATCACTTACCTCATTGTCGTGGGTGTGCTCATTGTCTTGGATTTTTTCGGTGAGGAGGCATTTTGGCAAATGGTGGTGAATTTTTGCTGTCAAACCCGCATACGCGCTGTTGGAGAGCCAAAAAAAAAAAAAAAAAATGATGGGTCGCAGGTCTGCAGCCCATCATATAACTTTTTGGACATCAGAATAGCACGTACGCACTATTGAAAATTAGAAAAAAAAAAACTTGTCATCTTTTTGGCACCACAACTCGGTGCATATGCCCCATAGGATTCTTTGATATATTAATTTCATTGGTGTCATCATAGAAGATAACCACTGGATCCTTGATTTCTATCTTCATACCTACCAATAGTTTCTTGAACCAAACAACATCAGAGCAATTAATTATTGCTACCACATACTCTGCCTCTGTTGTAGACTGAAAAATAAAATTCTTCTTCTTGCTTGTCTAAGACACTTGTATTTTACCAAGAAAGAATGCTCCACCACTAGTTCTCTTCCTATCATCAACACTTCTTGCCCAATCAGTATTTGTGAAGACTTTCAAATCTAGGTTACCTCCTTTTTTGTTCCATAATCCATAATCTTTAGTACCCTTCAGATACCTCATGATTCTTTTGATTTCCATCATGTGATTTTCTTTACGATTTGTTGAGAATCTTGATACCATACCAACTACTAATGCAATATCAGGCCTTGTGTGCACTACATATTGCAATTTTCCAATAATTGATCTATACGTGGTCTGATCTACCTCCTTGGAATCATCATTCTTGGAAAGCTTATTTCTAGTAGACATAGGTGTTCCAACTGGTCTTGAATCTTTCATTCAAAATTTATTTAGTATCTCCTTGATATATTTGGATTGAGTAATGTAGATACCATCTTTATTCTATTTAATCTGTAATCCAACAAAGAATTTTATTTCTCCAAACATTGACATCTCAAATTCTTTACTCATTTCTTCTAAAAAAGCTTTGCATAAGTCATCATTTCATGTGAACAATGCGTCATCTACAAATATTTTAGCCAACACAATCTTCTTGTTTAGTCCTTCTTTGATGTACACGTTTTCATTATCATTAGTCCTTTGAAAACTAATATATATCAAGTAGTTATGAAGTCTTTCATACCAAACTCTAAGAGCTTTCTTGAGACCATACAATACCTTGTGCAATTTACAAACAATATCCTTTTTGCTAGGATCTAAAAAACCTTTTGGTTGTTTAATATAAACTTCCTCTTCAAGAATTCAATTCAAAAATAAAAATTTCATAGTCATTTGATAAACTTTAAATATTTTATGTGCAATTTTGTTGTGTCCACAACACATGCCCCATTCCTCACTAGGAATGGGGACCCCCCACTTTTTTTTGACTCCTGGACTCATAGTTTGGGAGTTGAGAGAAGAAGAGTTTTATTAGACCTTAGAATTTTAGAGTTAAATATTTGAAAAAATCACAAAAAAATCAAAAAATTGAAAAAAAAAAGAACTTGAAAAAGTGCTGCACACATTTGCGCTACCAAACGCATTCGCGCCACCACGCACTCATGCACTGGCTTAGCACGAGTTGCACTCGCGCAAATATATCATTTAAGTATAAGTTGATGTATATTTAATTCCTTATACTTAAGATATATTTTAATATATGTGACGAATCTTTTGAGATAGGTTTCAGACCTCCCTAAGATAAGGTAAAGATTCTAGGAAATTTCACGGCTTCAAAAATCCAGACTTAGACAAATTTTAGGGCTTCAGGATTTCAGAATCAACCAGATTTTAGGATTCACCTCTAGTTTTGTTTGAGTAGCTAGTGTGTTTTTACTATGCATTGTTAACTATACTGACTAATGTTTGCTTCTTTTGTAGGTAAAAATGGCATCCTCAACTTGTTGAGGTCATAACTTTTGAATCGGACCTTGGAATTCAGAACTGCTTACATCATTGGAAAGAAAAACTAAAGATCTAATTTCAATCCCTAAATAGTGAGCCTTCGGTTGCCCAATTTTAGGGACTGACAAATGTTCCGACTTAAAATTTTGAGCAAAAGACCTCCAAAAAGGTCATTTAAAAATGCATAGAAAAATTTGCGAAAAAATATGAAAAAGTTGCAAACATTTGATCGTCTTGGATAATCTAGATCACTTGGTTTCTCACCGGGAAGGATTGGATAGGTGGAGAGAAGAAAAAGGTCAAAGATATAGAGGTTGGACACATAAAGAAAATTAGGTTCCTCATCTTATGCAGCTACTGGGGACAAGATTTAATGTAGGTGCCTTGAGATTTTTGATTGAAGAAGCAAAGGGAGTGTCAGTTTATGAAAGTAATTGGCTATAAAGATGGTGTAAATTATCAGAAAGGGGAATGGAGTGTATACTAAAAGTGATCTAAAACCTCATTTGAGAAAAACCTAGAAAATGTTTTCAAAATTGAGAATTTTGATTTTTTGGCGAATTGAGCTTCGTAGGTCCATAGCTCCATAGGTACGCAGGTTTGTAGCTTTATAGCTCTATAGGTTTGTAGGTACATAGGTCTATAGCTTTGCAGGTATTCAGGTCCATAGCTCTACATTTTCATACAGGTCTGCAATTTAGAGGTGCGCCGACAGTTGACTGCCAGTTCCAAAAATACCACTTTCCATGCAATGGGAGCACATTTTGATGGCAAGTTAACTCTGACACATATCAAGTGAAGGGCCAACTTCAATTTTTGGTATTTGCATGCACTTCTACTTCGACTGATGGCTTCCTCCTACTTTCTCTCTCATGCTTTCATTGTTTTTGACATGTAAAGGGCTCATGCATCCAATTAATGAATAAAATATGGATGGAGTCCCTCTAAGCACCAGTTAGATTGTCAGTTTGCATATATTTAGTTTGTTTAAATGTTTTTAAAAGCATTTTATTGCATCAAGATATCTCTCACTCTAAACACAAATTAAGAAGACGATTTCTTATAAATACCCCATTGTAAAATGTAAGAAGGGCCGCCGTTATTATGCAATAAAGTTATGCTTTTGGTGCTAGCATTAGGAGTGTAGTTATTCTTGCTTGAATGTGTCATTGTTTTGTGGATTTTATTCATGAGATTGTGATTGAGCCAAAGGTTTATTGCATTGTTTTTGGTTGTGCGATCTTTTAGTTCTAGTGTTTGCTATAGATATATGAATTTTATTGATGTAACGAGCTTGAGAAGAGATCACCCGATTGTGTTTACATAGCTTTTTGTCTCACATGAGTGCACTTTCCGTGGCCTTGCAATTTGATGAAGAGTGAAATATCATTCGATTTGTTAAATATTCTCACCGATGATTGCATCAGTGGATTCTAGGAAGCATTGCTCCTATTTTTATTGGTTTCCTACTAATTTCTTCGAAGGTTTAACTTGTAGTGTGTTGTGTTCTGTAGCTTATGTCCTTTTACGAATTTCAATTTCAAGTTATTTGATTTCATGTTATTTTCTTATAGTTTCGTTATTTTCTTTGCTAACCCCCTATTAGAATAGGACCTCATAGTAGCTACATTGTTAGAATTGCATTAATTGAAAAAATAGAAAAATAGAAAAATATTGTTCTTTTGGTGTGATATTTTGAGATAGAAAACATATTTTACTTCAATTCCAAGATAAAAGGGTTTTAGAACCAGCAAAGGCCTCCTTGTGAACACTCACATTTATGTTCTACTGAGTAGATTTTGGTACGTCGTAAGACAAACACTAAACCTTAGAGTGGATCCTTAAAAAGATTTTCTTTTCAAGAGAGGAATTACTCTATCGATTCCTACCATTGACCTCATGCAAAATGAATGCCCAACATGCAACATAAGCAAGTAAAGTTCTAACACCTTCTAGTCTTGCAATAGGAGCAAACATTTCACTATAATCAATAGCTTCTTCTCGATAATAGCCTTTGCATACTAACCTTGCTTTGTTTCTAGAAACTTCTCCATCTTCATTTAGCTTATTTCTAAAACCCACTTAGTGCTAATTACATTCTTATCCTTGGGTTTAGGAAAAAGAGTCCTTATTCCTCTCTATATATTCTATATCTTCATTTATAGCTTCAATGTAACTTTCATTATCCAAAGAATATTTGACTAATATAGGTTCAAATTCAGCAAGAAAACACATACCTTTCAATTTATTTATTATCATTGTTCCATCTGACTTGTCTCTAATGATCTGATCAGTTGCATGGTGCCTTCTAACATATCTTGCTAGCAAAGGTACTTTAGATTTAGAACTCGGTCCACTAGCCTCACCATGATATTTTGTATCAAGTTTGGGTCCTAGTATCTGTGACTCAGGTCCTTCAGACTTAGTTTTCTCTAGCAATAGCTTGGTAGCTTTTGATTGCTACTTAAGTCCTTCAAACTATGACTTAGGTTGCACTCATTAAAAATCTATAGCCTTTGGAGATTTTCGGGACCTAGGAGGTGAAGTCTACTGACTTTCGATTGGATTTGGAAATGTATTAGGTTCATAGTAGATAAATATTTTCTTAGTAATCCTCAGGTTCTTTATTTCTCTCTTCTTCACTCTTTTCTACAATCTCGTCAATTCTCACATGTTAACTTTCTATGATCTTATGAGTTGATAAATTAAAACATTTATATGCTTTATTTCTATAGGAATATCCTAGGAATATGTCTTCATCACCTTTAACATCAAATTTACCATTCCTAGATTCCTTTAAGATCTGACATTTTCTACCAAATACTTTCAAGTAACTTACATTAGGTTTGTAGCCATACCATAGTTCATAAGCAGTTTTATTTGGATCCTTCTTCAACTATACTCTATTCAAGGTATGCACTACAAATTGATTACTTCCTTCTAATATTTGATTGCAACATTCTTTTCTATCATGAAGGTTCTTGCACAATCCATGATGGATCTATTCCTTCTTTCAGCTATACCATTGAGCTGAGGCATACTAGGGGATAATACTTGTCTTTTATTCCTCTTTCAATGAATAATTTATTGGAAATGAATTTTCTACCTTTGTCTAGCCTCAAACACTTTAGTTTCTTTCTCCACTCTTTCCAGATACCACTTAAACTTGCTTCAAACTTATGTTTCAAATACATTACAGTCATCATTCTAGAATATTCATCAACAAAACTAATAAAATACTTATCTCCATTGTAACTCTAAATTCCAATAGGTCCACATAATTCTATATGAACTAGCTCCAAGACCTTTTCATAATGATGGTTTTTCCTTTTGAAACTTTTCTTTCCCATCTTACCAATTTGGCAATTTCTACATAGGCCCATATCAGGTTTCCTCGGACTAGGAATACCTCTTACTCTTTTATTTTTTCTTATCTTGATTAGATTATCAAAGTTTTCATGACATATCCTTTTATTCCATGACCATCTCTCTTCTACTTGATCTATGAAACATGAACTTTCACTGATATCTAGGTAGAATATAATACCTTTTGTTTGGTTACCAAACCCAACCAGATTTCCTTTTCCATCTAGTAGCTTGACCTTCCCATTCATGAATTTTACCTTGAATTCAATGTTATTCAACTATGCCACACTTAGTATTTTATTAGTTAATCCTTCAACCCAATAAGTATTATCACATCTAAGTTCATTGATTAGTGAGATACACACTTTTTCCTTCAAGCAACATGGTTCATTGTTTCCAAATCTCACACTTCCACCATTATAGTGTTCCATTTGTTCAAACTTTATTTTTTCACTAATCATATGATGTGAGAAACCAAAATCAATAATCCATCTATCATTTTTTCTAACATGAGAGATAAGTTCCATTTTATCTCCTTCATCATCATATTCATCTTTTACAACAATATAGACTATTTCATCATCTTCACTGCTATCTGAATCTTTAGCCATAAAATAAGATTTCTTACCTTTGTCCTTATAGTCCTTTAAGTTCTTGAAATCCTTCTTGCCTTTGTACTTATTGTGTTTCTTTTCATCCTTGTCTTCTCTATTTGGACATCTTGCAACAACGTGTCCAACTCCTTCACAAGAGAAACATATCAAAGGAATTTTACCTTTATAATTTCCTTTTCCTTTGGAATACCTTCATGCAAGTAATGCCTCAATATTTTCAAGATCACTGTCAAAACTATCTTCCTCTTCAATTTTATATTGTTTGGCTTTTGACATGTTAGCTTTCTTCTTGAGTGAAAACTTGGCTTCAAATGCAAATGCAATATTGCTAGAACTAAGAATGTAATTATCATAGTTATCTAGCTCAAATGTTGTCAATCTTCCAACTACTACATCCAATGATACATCATTCTTTGGATTTCATCTTTTTTATTAAATTTTTGATACTTTGATTCCATTTATAAGAAGAAGTGTTCTAAGAAACTTACTTACCATAGTTTTATCTTCAATCTTTCCTCTTGAAGCTTTGATTGCACAAATACTGGCTTTGATTTTGTCACTGTACTTTGCAATGTTCTCATCTTCTCTAATCTTTATTTGATCAAATTTCCCTTTGAGACTTTCATCTTTATCTCTTCTTACATTATCATCTCCTCCATATATGGATTCCAATTTGATGCACATCTCATGAGTAAATCCATAGTCTTTAACTTCATCATATTTGGCATAGTTGAGAGATGAAGAAATATCAATCATCATAATATTATGACTATTCTTTTCTATAATTTCTTCAACAGTCATAGTTCTAGAAGGTGTTATGTATTTGGTGTCTAGATACTTTTGCCTTAAATCTCCAATGGTTTCCAAGTGCAGCCTCATGATTTCCTGCCATGCCTTGAAGCTATCTCTATTCATCTTGGGGATCTCCCTTCTATAAGACATCTTGATCTTTAGCTTAGGTCCTTGAAACCTTATTTGTAAGCACCAAGAAGCTCTGATACCAATTATTGGAAATATAAGAGGAGTAAGTAAGAGGAGGGGTGGATTAGTTACCACTAAAATAAATCCCAAAACCTTTAGATGTCAACATAGAACATAAACTTCATGGAAAATATTGATGCTAGGTAAACACACATGCACTCAATTTAGACTAGAAAATGTGGTAACTTGGAAAATTCTTAATATGCAAAATCTTATGATATTTTTTGTGATTAACCTTAACTTAGTGGCATACACAAAAAAGAAATATCATGAACATAGGTGGCACCAAGATTTAACGTGGAAACCCAATTTGGGAAAAACTACCAATTGCAACTAGTTACTGATTTTCACTCTTTTGAAGTGAGCCATATTAGGATCCAACCCTATTAAAGGATACAAAAAACATTGTTAGGTGTGATCCTATTAGAGGATTTAATCACCCTGTTAGGAGGTGGCCTTGTTAGAGGTCTTTAGACACTTCAATCTAGAAATGCCACCTTGTTAAAGGATTTACAAATAGCTGTTAAGCCAACTCTATTTAAGAGATTTATATCATTGCTATAATGATTAGAGTAATAATGAGATGAACTACTTTCTAATATAACTAAATTTCTTATTAAAGATCTCAGTTTTGTCTTGTATACTACAAGGATATTCTTCTTATCCTTCTTATTCGCTTCCTCTAAGCATCTTATATATTTCCATCCACTTGCATACATTCAATCCTCAACTTGACCTTATATTTATATCATAGACATTTTTAGGTTAGCTTGAATATAAATTAGAATAATTAATATTTATATCCTTAGTTGGCTAGAAGCAACAAACAAATCTATTGAACTCAATATGCCAAAACAAGAAAATCCTTCATTAGCTGACCCTACTCGATAGATACTAACTCAAAACTAATTTTCTTATGTTAAACAAGTGAACCTCATTAACACTACTTCATAAAGTTCCTTTGGTAACTGAGTGATCTTTGTTAACACTAGTTCCATCCAAATTTTCCTTCATTAGCTAAGTGAGCTCAGTGAACACTCAATCTTTTGAAAACTTCTCTTTTTCACCCAAGTGAACTTGGTAGACACTGTCTTCTAAAATTGGAAAACTCTATAATGCTTGGTAGACACAGGAAATTGTCTTAATCACCTAAGTGAGCTTTTCATACATTTACTATCAAAGATATAACATTTTGTGTAACATCAAAGATAATACAAAAATAACCAATTATTTTGAATAATTATATATTTGATCACAACTTTCTTTACAATTGGATTCTATTATATGTAATGAAATTACCAAACAAATGAGTGTATATAAAACATAAAAATACTTTTAAGGATCTCATGTAGCCATCTAATGCATAGGTTCTCCTAACCATACTCTTGAACTTGAAAATTTTCCAAACCTCTTGAAAACATGGATGGAATAACCCATGACAAAAAAATGAGTGAAAATTTTGTCTTTGTCTTCACTTTTCCTTTATCTCTATATGCTAATTTTTCTTCTTTTCTTGAGATGCCTTGTACTACACTTTACCTTCAAAAAATCTTTGTGAGTGATTCCTATCAATGGATTGTAATGGGTTCCTTCCATGGTGTTTTTTCCAACCATTAGACTACGATATCAATGATTTGTTATCTGAATAACTTTGTGCCTCACCCTAGAGTCCTCCTCTTTTCCTCTCTCACTAGGAATTTAGGAAACCAAGGGACCATATCCTATGGCCTTTTACTAGACCTCTATGTCTTCCCATTTTCAGCTACTTGACATGTGCTTGCAATGAAAAGTTTATGAACAAAAATAAAATAAAAAAATCATAAGGCTAGGTCTTAGTGTAATTTTCCACCCCTCATACTCTCAAGAGATTTTATCTCTAATACCAATTTGATTCATATCATCTTCAAAACCCATTCTAGGACTTAAATTAACCATGAATCCCAATATTTAAACACAAATTCTTTGATTAGTTAGAGGAATTTCTATGTATCTTCATCAAACAATTAGTCATCTTACCAATATGATTAGACTATAATAAAAAAACTTTCAAGGTAAAAAAATTCATTTGAATGCATCTCCCAATCCTTGATTATCATCCTTAGAATGCTACTACAAGGCCTATTAGTCTTTTTAATAACATTTCATCATTGGTTTAGTTTTTAATACAAATATTCAAGTATGTGTTTACTCCTTTCTAAAGTTCAATTCCAAGGCCCTTGTACTTCTATCCTCAAGAATGTTCCTTAGAAACTCCATATAGCTTGTAACTACAAACATTACACATCAACAGAATACCATTACCAATCAAGAATCTTTATTTCCTTAGAACTTCATTGATTTGTACATAGCATTAATCTTAAACAATAGGATCTTTAGTCCTTGTTGACATCAAGGCCTTTTACTTTGCAAATTAATTCAAAAGTTACTCTATCCATTTCACATTATATAAACATTAATATTCCATGCATACAATTCCCAAGACTCTAATAATAGAATACTACCATTCAAATACTAATTTTTTCCTTCACAACAAGGCCACATTTACTATCCACATTTTTCATTCATTCATGGATTATAATAATAAAACATCTTAATGATGTATCCCATCAAAAAATATTTTTTACAAAGGAACAATGACTTTAATTTGAGATTGATTGTTAACATTTAGATAGTAGTTCCTACAAAAATCCTTTGTTCAGATCCATTAGCTTCGATATTCAATCTTATAATTGCTCCATTGTATAATCCTTACCCTCAGTAACTACATTTTATGGATCAAAATCCTAAATTATTTATCTTCTAATCAACAAGTCATCTTTAAGATTGATATGATAATCATCTTATGATAGTTTTCTAGACACTCACTTATTCACATGTAACTTTTGCACCAAACAGAATTTGGAAATTGATATGGTTAGAGTGTAGAGAACTATATCTCCTTAATTATATAAAAAATACAAAATGATCCAATGGTTAAATTTGGAGGTCTAGACCTCATGCAAAGACTATTTTATGATTACAAAACTAACCAAATGAACATATAATCTTATGCAGGCCATCAAATTTCTCTCATGTGGTACATCCAATTAATATAAAACAAAATATATTTGAAAGACCCATACATCAAGATACTCAATTAGTGACTTTTAACATTCCAATAGATAAAATTGGAAAATCACTCTAGTTAGAGTGTGGATAACTATATTTCCTCAAACATATTTAAAATGTAGAAAGATCCAACTATTCAATTGGGAGATATGGACCTTGTACACTAACTATTTTATAATTGTCTCAAAATGAACATATATTCATATGTAGGGCATAAAATTTCTCTCATGTAGCACAACCAATCAATATACAACCAAATACAATTGAAATACCAATTAATCAACTGTAGGAATCCATATTTCACAATTTTTTAGAGGTTAAAAATAGACTTATAAACAAACTCTTGTGATAGACTCATTAATGGAGGGTTTTAGATAGTTTTCAAAAAACTCAATGGATCACCCATTATACATTATGAAATTCTCTCAAGTTAGGTTCAAATAAAAAACAACTATTTTCTAACATTTAGAAATTGATTTGTACACTCATCCAATCCATTCAATGTTGAGAAAATGAATACAAAAGCAACAAAAACATGCATGGACAATTATAATAGTAGAAAAGGTTGCATCCAAACTTTAAAAGTGTTTGATTGATTTAGTATGCATGCATTACAATGATTGAAATGTTTTTAACCCTTCCTCATTGATCTTAAAACTCCTTAAATAAATTCAAATCCTTCCCTTTGTGACTAATCACTCCTTAATTTTGTACAAATTAGTGGCAATCATGGGTGATTTCCTTATTCACCCAAGAATGACTTCTACACCTTATTCCTAGCCATGAATTGATCTTTTAAATACCCTCTTATTCTTCTAAAGAAACTTAAAAACTAAACAAATGCCCTTTGAACTATACATCTCCTTATGATAAGTATTTGGTGTAGTATTATTTTGACAACTTTTATGACTTTTGAAATATATGAATCTGTGGATTTTCATGAACCTTCAAGCTATATCCAAAGGAACATTTAACAATATTTTATAAGCTTAATACCATTTCAAGGGTCATTTTACAACTTTTGACTCATTTAACCAACCAAGACCTTAACTAGGATAGTTTGGACAACATTACATATTTGATAACAACTTTCTTTACAATTGGATTCCATTACATGCAATGGAATTAGAAAACATATAAATGAATATAAAACATAAAAATATCCCTTAGAATATTCTCTAACCATTTGATTCCTAGGTACTCCTATAGTTGGCCTCTATATTTTTTTTTCTATTAATGGAAAACACTTAGTCATTTATTTGGTAGAGTAGGTTGGTCATCACTACGACTGAGCCATCTCACTAAGGGGAAGAAATTGTTATTGCCAAGAATTATATGGTTGTTGAGTGCTGCTATACATGTCATGTAATAAATAAGTTAGTTTTCACCAAGAAACACATAGTCAATTCATGTCAAGTTATATAGTAAGTGTTGAGCATTCAGAAGTTGAGGGACATCATGAAGATTATGTTGAGAATAATTGATCAATTATATATTGTCTTTGATGTTACACAAAATATCATATCTTTACTAATCGGTGTATATTGATCTCACTTAGGTGACAAAGAAATTTTTTTGTGTCTCCCAATCATTCTAGTATTTACCAAGTTCAGAAGACAGTGTATACTGAGTTCACTTGGGCAGCTAAGAGAAGTTCAAAAAAGTTTAGTATTAACTGAGCTCACTCAATTAACAAAGGAAAAGTTGAATGAAACCAATTTTAACCAAGATCACTTAGTTACCAAAGGAATTTGATGAAGTTTTAATGTTAATCATGTTCACTTAGTTAATATAAGAAAATCATTTTAGAAGTTAATATCTATCGAGCAGGGTTGGCTAACAAAGGATTTTCTTGTTTTGGCATATTAAGTTTAATGGGTTTGTTTGTTTTCTGTAGCTAACTTGAGAGATGAAGAATTATTTTTATAAGTTATATTTATGTCAAATTTAAAATGTATATGATATATGTATAAGGTCAACTTGAGCATTGAATGTGTGCAAGTGGATGGAAATATAGAAGATGCTTAGAGGAAGTGAATTAGAAGGACAAGAAGAATATCCTTGTGGAGCTACAAAGATACATTTGATAAAAAAGGATCAATTATACAAGCCAAAATTGAGATCTATAATCACCAATTTAGTTGCATCATAAATCAGGTCATCTCATTATTACTCTCTAACCATTGTAGTAGTGATGTAAATCTCTTGAACCAAGTTGGCTTAATAGCTATTTATAAATCCTCCAACAAGGTGGCATTTCTAGATTGAAGTGTCCAAAGACCACTAACAAGGCCACTCCTAATAGAGTAACTAAATCCTCTAATAGGGTCACACCTAATAGTGTGTTTTGTAACCTTTAATAGGGTTGGCTCTTAATAGGGCTCACTTTAGAAGAGTGAAAATTAGTAACTAGTTGCAATTGGTGGTTTTTCTCATATTGGGTTTCCACATTAAATCTTGGTGGAACCTGTGTTCATGCTATTTCTTTTATGTGTATGAAACTAAGTTAAGTAAGGTTAATCATAGAAAATATAAAAAGATTTTCATGTTAAGCATTTGCTAAGTTACAATATTTTTTAGTGTAAACTAAGTGCCTGTGTGTTTATTGACCATTACTATTTTCAATGAAGTGTGTTTTGTGTTGACATCTAATGGATCTAGGATTTATTTTAGTGGTAACTAATTCATCCCTCCCCTCTTAGTTACTTCTCCCATATTTCCAATAGTAATATTGTCTGAATGATCGTAGTTAAGGTCTTGATTGGTTAAGAGGGTCAAAAGTTGTAAAATGACCCTTGAAAAGGTAGTAAGAGTGTAAAAGGTTTTCAAATGGTTACTGGGATATATCTTGAAGTTTTATGCAAGGCCATAGAGTCATGTTTTTTTTAAGTCATAAAAGTTTTCCATGTAGTAACAAAAGTTGTCAAAGTAATATTACACCAAATAGTTGTCATTAGAAGATGTTTGATTCAAAGGGTGGTTGGAAATTTTGTAATAGCCTTAAGAAGGATATGAGGCTATTTAAAATATCAATTCATGGTCAAGCATAAGGTGGAGATATCATTCTTAGATGAATATGGAAAAATCACCCTTAAGTGTCATTCATCCTAAAAGTATAAGGAGTGAAAATCATATAGGGAAGGATTCAAATTCATTTAAGGGCTTTGAAGATCAATGATAAAGTGTCAAAAACCTTCTAATAATTTAAATGTATTCATACTTTATTAATCAAACACTTTGTAAGTTTGGATGCAACCTTTACTACTACTATAACTGTCTATGTACATCTAATCAGATATCCTTGTTGGGCTGCAAAGATTAATCTGATCAGGAAAGATCAAGTATTCAAGTTAGAATTAAGATCAAAAATTAGTTGCAAAAGGAATTAGGTCATTTCATTGATACTCTCTAACCATTGTAGCAGTGTATCAAATCTCTTGACAATGTTATCCTAATAGTTATTTTTTAAATCCTATAACAAGATGGCATTTCTAGATTGAAGTGCCTAAAGACCTCTAACAAGGCCACTCCTAATAGGGTGATTGAATCATCTAATAAGGTCACACTTAAAAATGTGTTTTGTAAACTTTAGCAAGGTTGGCTCCTAACATGGCTCACTTTAGAAGAGTGAAAAACAATAACTAGTTGCAATTGGTGGTTTTTCCCATATTGGATTTCCATGTTAAATCTTAGTGTCACTTGTGTTCATGCTATTTATTTTATGTGTATGCAACTAAGTTAATTAAGGTTAATCACACTTAATATATTAAGATATGCATGTTCATTATTTTTTGAGTTATAGTTGTTATTATAGTACTTGTCCAGTTACACCACATTGCTAGTGTTAATTGAGTTCCTGTGTGTTAATCGAGTGGCATCAATTTCTATAGAGTTTATGTTTTATAATAACATCTAAGGGATATAGGATGTATTTTTGTGGTAACTAATTCACCCCTCCCCTCTTAGTTACTCCTCTTATATTTCCAAAAATTGGTATTAGAGATTTTGGTGTTTACAGAGAAGGTTTTAGGGACCTAAGCTAGAGATCAGGATGTCTTACAAAAGAGAGATTCCCAAGTTGAACAAAGATAACTTTGAGGCATGGAAGGAACTTATGAAGATAAATATGGTAACCATCAATGATTCATGTCTAAAATATTGTAATACCTAGTATAAGGCTCCTACTATAGCATTGATCATGGAGGAGACTGCTACAAAGAAGAATCATAACATTATGATGATTGACATTGCATTAACTCTTAACTATGTTAAATTTGATGAAGTCAAAGGGGTTACTATTGATCACGATATGTGGACCAAACTAAAAGATAACTATAGAGGTGATGATAATGTGAGAAGAGCCAAGGCATAAAGCTTAACAGGTCAGTTCAATCAGATGAAGATGAGGGCAAATGAAAACACTACAAAATATATTGAGAGAATCAAAGGTAGTGTAAGTGCAATCAAAGCCTTTGGAGGGAGAATTGATGATGTGATTGTTGTAGGCAAGGTACTTAGAACCCTTCTTCCTATCTATGCAATTAGAGTATCATATATTTAAGAGATGAGATGTGATCCCAGTAATAAGAAAAATTTGGATGCTCTAGTGGGAAAGTTGACATCATTTGAGCTAGATAACTATGATAACTATGTTCCTAGTTCTAGCAATCTGTGTCTGCATTTGAAGCTAAGTTGTCATTTCAAGAAGAAAGCTACAAAGTCTAAAGGAAAAAAAATTGAAAGTGAAGAGGAAGAAAATGCTGATAGTGATCTTGAAGCCAATGAATCCCTTTTTGCAAGAAGATATCCCAAAGGCAAAGGAAAGTACAAAGGTAAAAATCCTTGTGAAGAAGTTATTTAAATTGTTGCAAGGTGTCCAAATAGAGAAGACAAAGAAGAAAATAAGAACAAAAAGTAAAAAGGCTAGAAGAATTTCAAAACCTACAAAGACTACAAGGATAAAGGTAAGAAGTCTTCTTTCATAGCTAAAGATTCAGATAGTAGTGATGATGATGAAATGGTCTATATTGATGTAAAAGATGAATCTAATAATGAAGAAGATAAGATGGCACTTATTTCTCATGTTAGGAAAAATGATACATGAATTATTGATAGTGGTTGTCCTCATCATATGACTGGTGAAAAAACAAAGTTTGAACATATGGAACACTATGATGGTGGAAGTGTAAGATTTGGAAACAATGAACCATGTTGCATAAAAGGAAAAGGTTGTATTTCTCTAACAATTGAACTCAAATGTGATCATTCTTATTAGGTTGAAGGACTGAAATATAATCTACGTATAGTTGAAAAACATTGGGTTCAAGTTAAAATTCATGAATGGGAAGGCCAAGTTGCTAGATGGAAAAGAAAATCTAGTTAGCTCTGATAATCAAACAAAAGGTAACCTATTCTACCTAGATCTAAGTGAAAGTTCATGTTTCATTGCTTAAGTAGAAGAAATCTAGTTATGACATAAAAGATTGTGTCATGTGAACATTGATAACCTAATCAAGATAAGGAAAAAAAAGGAGTGAGAGGTATTCTGAGGAAACCTAATATGGAACTATGCAAGAATTGTCAAATTGGTAAGATGGAAAAGACAAGTTTCAAAAGCAAGAACTATCATTCTATAGAAGTCTCAGAGCTAGTTCATACAACCTTTTATGGACCTATTAGCATAGAGAGCCATAGTGGAGATAAGTATTTCATTTTATTTTTTGATGATTATTCTAGGATGATAACAATAATGTATCTAAAAGATAAGTCTGAATCTTTTCAAAAGTTTAATTGGTATCTGGCTAGAGTTGAGAAGGAAATAAGAAAGAAGCTGAAATGTTTGAGATTAGATAGAGGAGGTGAATTCATTTGTAATGAATTAAATGAATTCTACATTGAGAAAGGAATCAAAAGAAAAGTTTCAGCCCCAAGTACACCTCAATAGAATGGTATAGTAGAAAGAAGTGATGGATCAATCATGGATTGTCCAAGAACCCTGATGATAGAGAAGAATGTTGCAATCAAATACTGGAAGAAAGTAATCAGTACAATAATTCATACCTTAAATAGAGTACATTTGAAGAAAGACTCAAATCAAACTCCTTATGAGCTATGGTATGGCTATAAATCTAATTTAAGTTACTTGAAAGTATTTGGTAGCAAATGTTATATTTTGAAGGAGATTGGGAAAGGTAAATTTGATGTCAAAAGTGATGAAGGCATATTTGTAGGATACTCCAGTAGAAGTAAAGAATACAAAATTTTAAATCTAACTACTCATAAGATCATAGAAAGTTCACATGTGAAGATTGATGAGTTTGAGGAAAAGAGTAAAGAAGAGATCAACAAAAAACCTGAGGATTGCAAAAAGTTTATTTACTTTGAACCTGATGCATTGCCTAATCCAATTGGAAGTCAAAAGAATTCACCTCCCAAGCCCCCAAAATCTCTAGAAGTACCTAGGTTGTAGCAAGTGCAACCTAAGTCATAGTTTGAAGAATCGAAGTCATAGTTAGAAGCTATCGAGTTGTAGTGAGTGCAACCCTAGTCTGAGTTTGAAGGACCTAAGTCATAGATAAAGGGACTCAAGCATGATACAGAATATCATGGTGAGGCAAGTGAAAGAATCTCTAAATCTTAAGTACATGTACTTGCAAGATTTATTAGAAGGCACTATGCACCTAAGAAAATCATTGGAGACAAGTCAAAAGGTACAATGACAAGGAAAAAATTAAAAGGTGCATGTTTGCTTATTGAATTTGAACCTAGAATAGTTTAAAATGCTTTAGATATTGAAAGTTGGATTGAAGAAATGAATGAAGAGATAGAACATATAGAAAGGAATAAGACTTGGAATCTTGTTCCTAGACCCAAGGATAAGAATGTAAATGGCATAAAGTGGGTGTTCAAAAATAAGTTGAATGAAGATGGATAAGTTTCAAGAAACAAAGCAAGGATAGTATGCAAACATTATTCTCAAGAGGAAGGTATTGATTATGATGAAATTTTTTCTTTTTTTGTAAGATTAGAAGGTCTTAGGACTCTACTTGTGTATGTTGCACATAAAGGATTTAAGGTGTATTAGATGGATTTGAAATCTACATTCTTGAATGGAATTCTATAAGAAGTCTACATAGAACAACCTAAAGGTTTTGTAGATCCTTGCAAAAGTGATATGGGTTGTAAATTGCACAAAGTATTATATGGTCTCAAGCAAGCTCCTAGAGCTCAGCATAAAAGATTTCACAATTATTTAATGAAGATTGGGTTTTAAAGAACAAATGATAACAACAACCTATACATCAAAGAAAGACCAGATAAGAAGATTGTGTTGGTAGAAATCTTTGTGGATGATACATTGTTTACTAGAAATGATGATTTGTGCAAATATTTTTCAAAGGAAATGAGTAAGGAATTTGAGATGTCAATGTTTGAAGAAATAAAATTGTTTGTTTGCCTATAGATTAAATAGAAGAAAGAGGGCATCTTCATTACTCAATCTAAGTATATCAAGGAGATACTAAAGAAGTTTGAATGGATAATTGAAGACTAGTTGGAACACCTATGTCTACTAGACATAAGCTCTACAAAAATGATGATTCCAAGGAGGTAGATCATACCACATATAGATCTATGATTGGAAAACTTCAATATGTAGTACATACTAGGCTTGTTATTGTTCTTGCAGTTGGTATGGTGGCAAGATTTTCAACTAATCCTAAAGAAAATTATATGATGGAAATAAAGAGAATCATGAGGTATCTGAAGGGTACTGAAGATTATAGATTATGGTACAAGAAAGGAGCTAACTTAGATTTGAAAGCCTTCACTAATGTAGATTGGGTAGGAATTATTGATGATAGGAAGAGCACCAATGGTGGAGCATTCTTTCTTGGTAAGAGACTAGTGTCTTGGATAAGTAAGAAGAAAAATTGTATTTCTTAGTCTATAGTAGAGACAGATATGTTGTAGTAGTAGTCAATTATTCCAATATTATTTGGTTCAAACAACTATTGGCATGTATGAAGGTAAAAATCAAGGATCTAATAGTTATATTTTGTGATAACACCAATTAGATCAATATATCAAAGAATCCTATGATGCATACCAAGACCAGACATATTGCAAAAAAATATTTTTTTTGAGAGAATCAGTGCAAGACAAAGAGGTGAGATTGGAATATGTGAATACTAAAGAACAAATTGTAGACATGTTCACCAAGCCATTATCTAAGGATGCATTTTTGTATCTAAGAGGTAAGCTGGGGGTTATTCCCTTATCTAAAGCTCACTAAACATCATTTAATGATGCATCAACTAAGTATTCTTGAAGATCAGTCAAATTGATGCAATATTAGAAGGGTGGATTACATATGAATATGTACATCAGGTACATTGAAATTTACTAAATATTTTCTATGGCATAAGATGTCAAAGAGGGAGATTTTGTTGTGTCATCTCATAGAAATTGTTAGAAATGGAAAAAGAAATCTATAAATAAGCAAAACCAAGAAAGAATCTAAGTGAGTTAATGCATGAAAAGACATTACCATAAGATAGGAGAGATAAAGCTTCAAGATCCAACACCATGAGACAAGATATTTGGAAAGGGGAAAGAAAAGAAAACCCCTTGTGATGTTATGAATGAGGCATGAAAAGCCTAAGAAGAAAGAAAGAGAGAGCAAGAGAGCAATTGCTCATACAATAATTGAGAAGAGGAAGAAACCTCATTGAGAAATGAGAGAGGAGGGTCATCTCTTAAATAGAGATGAGAGAGAGGAGTTAGAATTTAAATCCCATCTCTATGAATGCCACCATTCATAAGTGTGTGAGGCCAAGTGTGAGATTCCTCTTAAGGAGGAATAATCTAAATTACAAATTATAATAAATATTTGTCCTCACATATTCCACTAAATAAGATGTAGTGGAAAAAGGAAAAAAAAGAAATATATTAGGATACCTTGGCTTATATCCTAATATATTACAACAATAAATAAAGAAGGTCTAACCTTGGTTTATAAACACACCAAGGAAAGATTACAACCTCTAACACCCCCCTTTAATCTTTACTTGGGGTAATTACATCAAAGGGTATTAAACCCATTTTTTACAAAAATCTGCAACTTAATCTTCAATATGAAGTAATTTGATTGTCTTCAAGCCATATGGAACATTTGTAGATCCAAAAGAAGTACATGAGTCCATTGAATGTGATCAAGTGGAAGCATAGACGCATCTTCATATGTGAAAAATTGAGAAGGTTCCTTGATGGATCACCTGAAAAAAAATAGAGAACAAAAAACAAGACAACTATCCACAAGTAGAATTACATCTTAAATTCAAATTAGAAACCTTATATTCATAGAGAAATAGAGAGGAAAATAAACATGTTACCACAAAGCAATGGAGTTAACCTGATATCAAGATAAATTATATGCTCAAAAAAATTGTCAACAAGGACAAATTGAGTAAAAAGCTTGATCAATGCTCTCATGAAAAGTATATTATACTAATGCACAAATGACCACATACAAAGCCAACTAATGATACTCGCATCAATCTTGCATCAATCACGTGGATATAGACAGTCCACTTAATGAATCATCTCACTGCAAGTTAATGGGTTGCAACACCATAACTTACATGACTCATGATCTAAGCAACAAAGTATGAAGATCATTATCACATTAATATATGAAAATAAAGTAAAAGGAGAGACATGTGATCTAATTAGTATTATCATGATTTTTTAGGATACTGAAACGAATGGATTATGAGGATTTAACAACATATTGCCTTCAAATTGGAAATCCATCATGGACAAGCAACTCCGTTGCCATGAGGAAAAAGAAATCATCATGGGTCAAAACAACTTTCTTAAATAGAGTCTTCAATGTTGGAGTGCTCCAAGATATGGTAGCCTCATCACCTATACACTAAAAAATGAGAAAAGTGTAGGAAGTCATACCATGAATAAATCACAACTAGGAGCATACACCAAGGAGACAAGGAGATTGGAATGCGAAATTCCCATAAAATATCATCCTCGCATTGAGGAATAGAGTGGGACAAATGGAAGGAAACTCCATTGAAGTAAGTGCACACCAATGATAGGTTGGAGGGATACTCCATGAGCTAGATAAGGTAACTATGAGTCAGTTAAAACTATCGGGTCCACCATAGTTAACCTTGGTAAATTGGCTCCCGATGCAACTTACAAAAAATATATATATAATAAAAGAATGGTATTAAACCATGAAATGCTACTATGAGCATAAAGAGATGCTATAAAAGCATAAAATTGCAACCATGTGCAGATAGATCAATTAAATTAAATCATTAAATAATGAAGGCAATAGTGTAAGATAACTCATAAACCAATCATAATTAAGGTAAATGCTGGTATCCAAGGAAGATCAATGAGAAAATATATGGATATCAGGTATAAAACTCCATTGAGGGTAACATGGGTACTTAATTCATTTGTAAATTTGAACATGTTCATTTGAAATAAGAATATACAAGAGACTTTAATAATCATTGTAGTCATAATAGTTTGTATATTTATCTAGGTATATATGTGTGCACCCATATGTACTTGAATAAATATACTTGAAACATTATGGTATGAAATCTCATAATTAAAATAATGTAAAATAGGGTCAAAGCTAACTTGCATGAAAGCCAAATGGCCAATGGAACATAAATACTTTACATAAAGTAAATACATTGGAAGAATTAGAAAAAATTGTAAAATTTTGAAATGAATAGAGCCCTTCTTTAGGCACCAAAGATATTTGAAAAATAACTTTTAACAAAGTGAGACTACTAAAATTGAGTATAAGACAAGATAATTTATCCTAATAGTAATAATTATACTATAGGCTTTAACTCATGTCATAGCAATGCAAAAGATCACCTTAGCTCACCTTAAAGCATTTTTTAATTTGGAATAGACTATCTTAGAGAGAATTAAAGCAGTTTAGTATAACCATCAATAAGCATGAATTTAATCAAAAATAAATAAAATCAAATGAAAATATAATAAACATAGTAAAATTAAATCAAAGGAATAATTGTATTCTAAAGAAAGGTTCTGACAGCTATAATGAAATATGTAAATAAGAAAAAGACAGAAAATGTTACAACAGAAGCTAAATATAAGAAAAGACAAAAAACATAAGTTCTATTTGTAAGAACAATAGTTTTACAGCCTGTGAGCTTTGCAGGCATAGCTAGATTTAAAGCTGTTGAACGTAGGACTGCAGTTCCACCTGGCACATAAAGACCCACTGTAGAGGGCACTATCACCATGTGTTTTAAAAATTCTTTGACCTTATTTAACGTCTGGAACAACTTTCTCTAAGATTTTAAACAGACGTGGGTGTATTATTTTGGGGTTTCAAATTTTTGTTGCTGTGATGTATTATTTCTGGTTAATAGAATCAATTTAAATGGCCCTGAAAACGCAGACAAATTTTACTTCGCTTCATCTCAAAGTAAGCAATTCAAATTTAAAATTTCTCACCTTTATACTCAGTTGCCTTGCAAAGTTAGGCGAAAAACTCAAAATCATAAGCCCCGAAGCTCCTGCGTAAGCAAAATCCTTCCCTATCCTCGACTTCCTTTTGAAGTCAGACTGTTCAAATTTTGTAGAGCCAGAGGACAGATCCACCTTTCATGAGAAGGCGTAGCAGATCTACAACTATGACGGGAAAATGGAGCTGCCGGACTAGACCATCGGGCTCAATCACTCGCACTGTTTGGCGTCCACACTGATAAATCCTTAGGGAAAAATGCACCGCATGGTCATGGTCATGGCCGTCCCCTACAACTTGTGTGGCAGTCTCTTGAATTCTTGGCCGCCAACTTCTTGACACCGTTGCGCATGCGCGCAGATGCCATTGTGGTTTCTCTTTCAACGTAGACACAATCATCATCCTCCATGATTATTTCTAGCAAAAGCTCCCAAACCCTATTGCACTTCACCACAGTGGCGCCGTTCTTACCACCGCCTCTGCTACTACCGGCGGAGGCCTCACAAAGCGAAATGCCCTCAGGGGAGATCTTAGAAAAGGCCCAGTGGTGCTTGTCAGACTAGATTGAGGGACTGCACTTGATGAACGCCCTAAAGTCATCTTCCTCCTCCGCTGCGGGCTGCTGGGCAAAGCACGGGCATGTCCTGGGCAGTGATAGAAGGGCGGAGGTTGGAAAGAGGCATGACAATGGTGAAAGCTGGTAAATTCCTCCGCTCTCGAGCTACGCTTCCAGCAGCAGAATGGCTCCTCCGTCGATGTGGCTCACGCAATAGTGTGGATGTAGGCGTTTATCATGTGTATGCGACAATTTGATAAATAATGTCAACATGATGCACAAGTGAAATGTGCAAAGTATGAGTAGATATTATACACAAAGCCATTCAATTTCCTCAAAATATACAAACTCCAAGCAGATACAAAGGTCACACTCTCACAGCTTTGGGATTTTGAATACAGAGATAGCAAGCCTGCAAATAATTCTGCATTCCAAAATCACAAATTTAAATAAATGAATGGTTAGCAAGCGTATAATGGTTAGCAAGAAAGTTGAGGATTATCATCAAACATGTTGGTTTATCGTTGTGTTGTGCTTCACATTTCTAATGAAACATTAAAGAGTCTTGAGACAAAGGGTAACAAGGCTACAAGCAATGCTTTTGGGAATTGTTCATGGGGTAAATGTCCACACCCAGATATTGCAAATAATCTAGAGTTAGGAAGCTTTGATGCTAAAGCATGATGCTAGAGAACGCCAACAAAACTTGGAGAGGAGAGCAAAATTGAAAGAGCTTGAACGGAAAAAATTAAATGGAGTCAATGAGAAGAGCCACACACCTCCGAATTGGAGATAGTAGCACGTTGTCAGTGAGAGAACATGTGCGAGGTGGCACCAAGTTCCACATCAAAGATGTAGAACAATGAGCTATCACCAAATGTTGCAGCATTACTGCGCATACAGGTGAAGGGAAACACCTTTGCTTCATTTTTAAAAAAATAATAAAGCTTTGATTATCTTTAAATTTTATTTTTTTTACTAAGACAGATATCAAAAGAGCACAGAGTGGCTTATAAGGAAAATCCTTTGGCAGCAAGCCTTCCAAAGGGGGTTAGATGAAAACTAATAAAAAATAAAAAGTAACCTGCACAAATTAGAGCAAACAAAAGTTAATCAGGTTTGGCGGTAAACCAGCCAAACTCAAAAAAAAAAAATTCAATTTCTTCCATCTTAAGAAGATTAAAGAAGAAATTAGTGAAATCTCTCTCAAGAGTCTCCTTCGAATCATACCTTCATGCAAACACTCAAAACAAAGATTAAACTTCTCTGATACCATGTTAGAAATGGAAAAAGAAATCTGTAAATAAGCAAAACCAAGAAAGAATCTAAGTGAGTTAATGCATGAAAAGATATTACCATAAGATAGGAGAGATAAAGCTTCAAGATCCAACACCATGAGACAAGATATTTGGAAAGGGGAAAGCAAAGAAAACCCCTTGTGATGTTATGAATGAGGCATGAAAAGCCTAAGAAAAAAGAAAGAGAGAGCAAGAGAGCAATTGCTCATACAATAATTGAGAAGAGGAAGAAACCTCATTGAGAAATGAGAGAGGAGGGTCATCTCTTAAATAGAGATGAGAGAGAGGAGTTAGAATGTAACTCCCATGTCTATGAATGCCACCATTCATAAGTGTGTGAGGCCAAGTGTGAGATTCCTCTTAAGGAGGAATAATCTAAATTATAAATTATAATAAATATTTGTCCTCACATATTCCACTAGATGACAAAATAAGATGTAGTGGAAAAAGGACAAAAAAGAAATATATTAGGATACCTTGGCTTATATCCTAATATATTACAACAATAAATAAAGAAGGTCTAACCTTGGTTTATAAACACACCAAGGAAAGATTACAACCTCTAATAGAAATTTTGTAAAGAGAGTTTTCTATATCAAAGATTTTTTTTGAATGTTTGAAGATGTCAAAGTAGAAGGCCTTGATGAAGAATAAACTTGGAGAGTTTTCCGATAGAGGGAGAAACTAAAATTAGAAGGAGAGATTAATGTCAGAGGGAATTCATACTGATAGAGAGAGTTCTCATGGATGAGAAATAGAATAAAACTAAAGATGTTATCCTTAATTTTATTTTAATCTAAAATTTCTTTTTATTATGACATGTTGTGTTGCCATAAGTTCCAAAGACAGAGATTGTTGAAAATAGTTGGTCAATTGTATATTGTCTTTGATGTTACAAAAAATGTCATCTCTTTACCAGTCAGTGTATGTCAAAATCACTTTAGTGATGAAGAAAGTTTGTTGTATCTACAAAGCATTCCATCATTTTCCAAGTGTAGAAGATAGTGTCTACCAAGTTTACTAGGGAACCTACCAGAAGTTTGCAAAGGTTCAGTGTTAACCAAGCTCACTCGTTTAACAAAGGAAAAGTTGAATAGAACCAGTGTTAACCAAGCTCACTTTGTTACCAAATGAAGTTGAAAAAGTTGTAGTGTTAACCAAGCTCACTTGGTTAACATAGAAAAATTATTTCAAAAGTTAGTATATATCGAGCAGGGTCAACTAACAAAGGATTTTCTTGTTTTGACATATTGTGTTTCATAGATGTGTTTGTTGGTTCTAGTTGACTGAAGAGATGAAGAATTATTGTTATAAGTTGTATTCAAGCCAACTTTAAAATATGTATGATATATTTATAAGGTCAAGTTGAGGATTGAAAAAGTGAGAATGTGTGGAAGATAAGAAGATGCTTACAGGAATTGAATTGGAAGGATAAGAAGAATATCCTTGTTGGGCTACAAAAATTAATCTAATAAATAAGGATTGAGTATTTGAGCTAGAATTGAGATCTAAAATAAAAAATACAATTGCATTAGCAATCAGGTCATTTCATTGTTACTCTAACCATTATAATAGTGTATCAAATCTCTTAATAGAGTTAGCCTAACAACTATTTTCCAAATCCTCTAATAAGGTGGCATTTCTAGATTGAAGTGTTTAAGGACCTCTAACAAGGACACTCCTAATAGGGTGATTAAATACTCTAATAGGGTCACACCTAATAGCATGTTTTGTAACATTTAATAGGGTTGGCTCCTAATAGGGCTCACTTCAAAAGAGTGAGAAATAGTAACTAGTTGAAATTGTTGCTTTTTCCCATTTTGGGTATTCCATGTTAAATCTTGGTGTCACTTTTGTTCATGCTATTTATTTTATGTGTATGCAACTAAGTTAATTAAGGTTAATCACACTTAACATCTTATGATCTTCATGTTCAATATTTTCCAAATTATATTTATTATTATAGTGCTTGTCAAGTTATAGCATATTGCTAGTGTTAACCAAGTGACAACAGTTTCTATAGAGTTTATGTTTTGTACTAACATCTAAGGGATTTGGGAAATTTGTTTTGGTAACTAATTTACCCCTCACCTTTGTTACTCCTCTTATATTTTCAATAGATTAGTCATGACTAAGTATTAGAGTGTTCATGTGTCAAGAAAGCTAGTATTAACATATTTATTGTTGATCTCAGATTGGTTTTGACAAGTGAGTGTCTATACACTTAAGTGATTTAATTAGTTCATGCCAAACAAGTAGTATATGTCAAACATAACATGAATAAGATAGATCATGTTGAGTCCACAGTGAGTGCCGAGTCACTCAAGTGCCAAGTAGATAGTGTATGTCGAGTGATTCAAGAGCTGAGCAGATAGGGTATGCTAAGTCATATAGATACCAAGTCACAGTATAGAAATCATTATATGCCAAGCATCAGAGACTTTCAATTTTGAGTAACATAATTTTTTTATAGTTGTTTGTATTGGCAAAAACTACTATGTAAACCATTTTTGAGCTGACTTACATATTGAATTATGATATTTTGGTGATAAGGATGAATCTTAAGTTGGAATCCCTATGAATCACATGCATCTAGTTAGATAAAGGGAAACTTTATGTGGAAGAATGAATGAATCATAGTCATTGATTCATACCTAACCCCAAGTCACCTAGGTCTTCTTAAGGAGGAAAAACCCTAAACTTCATATAAGCTTGGAAGGAGAAAAGAGAGAAGTTTTCATGTGCAAATAGAGTATTTATGGTGGCTAAGGAGTTGTGAATTGAAATTGCATTGCAGAATCAGTTAAAGTAGAATAGAGGAAGGAATTAGTATACATCAGAGAAACATCTCATCAAGAAGAATCAATAATACATTAGTTTAGAGTTGATTTGTCATCAAGCAACAAATTGCTAACCGCTAGATCAATGTTGAGTCATTCTAATAGGTGAATTAGTTAAATCTCTTAATAGAGTAGTCCTAATAGACTATATTGAAATCCTCTTACAAGGTTCTTACTTAAGTGTGAGTTAAAGTCCTTTAACAAGGCACACTTCTAACAAGGTGTTAAAATCCTTTAATAGGGTAAGACCTACCAGTCTTTCTAAGCCTTTGACAAGGTAGGCCTTTTAGAGTGTAGATCATGTCTCATGATCAAACATTGTAACCTTCATTGGATACACTTTATTACTATAGTAGTGAAGATTTTTGGGTGTCATCCCCACCCCAATTTTTCCTTCTCATTGGAGGTTTTTCGGGTAATCATATCTGGTGTTATATATGTGTGAATGCTTACTTGTTTACATGATTTAGGTGTACATGCTTTACATGGTATTTTAGTTTACTTATTGAATCTATGAGATGAATGTGTGGTGAATGTTTAATGGGTCAAAGTTTAAACTACTATTTCATCCCCCACCCCCCCTTAGTAGTTTACCTTTCTTATTGTAATTCCAACATTTGTTTGGAACTACACAAACATTAAGGGAAAGAATTTTTGGTAGACTTATTGTATATTTTAATGATCAAGGAGTAATTTAAGGAATTGATTATGCATTTTGACATGGATCACTAATCCCTATACAAGGTGTTTAACCAATAAAATAAATGGAAGGTTTAAGCTGAAAAAGGGAAGTTGGTTATATAAGGAGGATCCAAACCCTATTTCAGGATAGTGAGTATGTATATGGATATGTAAGATTTAGATGCCAAAGAAAAGTTTGAAGGTGAAACAAGGTAGAGTGACCAAGTAGAGTAGTGAAGTGCACAACAAAATTGTATCAGATCAGAGAAGGATTAGATAGTGGAAAGAGGATATCCATAATGAAGCATTACAATGCTAACCAAAGGAATGAGCATTGATATATCTTTTAATAGAGTGAATAAGGGAAAATCTATTAACAAAATAGTCCTAACAAGCCTATGTAAATATTTTAATAGAGTTTTGATGTAGTGGTAAGTTTTAAATCCTTTAATCAAGGTAGACTGAATAAGTCTTGTAACTCTTAATAGGGAATTCCTCTCATAAGGTAGATCATCAAAACTAGTCAAAATTGTAGCCCTAATAGGAAAACTTTATTGCTATAGTACTAAAGATTTGTGGGTGCCATCCCCATCCTAGTATTACCTTCACCTTGGAGGGTTTCTAGATTACCAAATCTTTGTGTTGTGTGTTGATCATTTACTTTCATGTTTATGGTTTTGATCAGTAGATTAGATATAATATATCATTCTAGTATGTGTTTATGTGATTTATAGTATTGTTAAGATAAGGGTTAGTGGTGAAAGATGTTAGTTTGATCATTTTTTCAAAGGAAAAAAGTTTTATAGGTCCTAATTCCCCCACCCACACTCTTAGTATCTTAATTTTTCTATAGATTTCCAATAATTGGTATTAAAGCCCTATTCTCTTAGAAAAATTCTAATCACTTGAGATCTTTGAGATGGAGGCTTATAAGTTGGGAAATATCATTAAAAATAAGAAGCTTGAGATAACTTACACTACAAAATCTTGAGTCAGTAAGAGAAGAAGTGAATAAATCCTTAAAGATAAAGGAAGGAATTAGCAATCCAACAAAATGACATGCACTATCAAGAAGAAGACACTAAAGGAATAATTGATGATGGAAATTTTAGTGAAAGTGATGCAGCATTAGAATATCTATTTGAGAGGAAGAATACCTTGAATGATGAGATCAAAGGACTAAAAAGAGAGTATGAAATTCATTTAGCAACACTATATAAAGTGACTAAACAAAAAAAGACATTTAGGGAAGACAAGACAATGGATGATGAAGACAAGAGACAAATGGACACAAGACTTGATGAAAGAATATCTAATGTGCAAAAATTCATCGATAAGAAATTTGATATGGTCAATCAATTGCTATGTGCAAATCAAGAACTAAATAGAAAAGATGTAGAGATTGAAAATGTAAAATCTAAGAATGATCATCTGAGCAATGATCTAAGATCTAAAATGTAATTTAGTGAAAGGTTGAACAAACCCAAAGAAGCTATGAGATACTATGAATAACTAATGAGATCACAAAGAAGACCCCATGATACATCTAGTCTAGGCTATTGTTAATCTCATTATGGTTTTGAAAAAGTAGTGACAAAACACTTAGTCATTATTTAGCAAATAATAGTGCAATACAAGTGCATTGTGTATGCCAAGCATAAGACTCCAAACAATACATGTCAAGTAATATAATAGTTAGTGTCAAGCACTAGTATGTGTTAGGTAGTCAATGTGTGTCAAAACACTTAGGTGCAGAGAAAGCATAAGAAGTTGAAAAAATAGTGTGTGCCAAGTGATGTAGGTGTCAAGAAGAAGCAAGTTTCAAGCCATTCAGAAGTTGAGTATTAGTATAAAGAGCATAGTGAAGTCCAAGCATCAGAGTCTATTGTTGTCAAATTATGAGTTTTTGACACTGATGTTTGTTATGGCACAAAATTCTATGTAAATCATTTTTGGCCAACATTATGAATTTTTTACATTAAGAAATAAGGATCTAGTCATATTATGAATCCCTATGCTAATACATGTGGACAATCAAATAACAAAAAGAGTTAGGTGAAATAAGGATTAACTAGAGCCATTGATTTTAACCTAGCCCATCTCCATAATGCTTCCTTAAAGAGGTAAACCCTAAGGGGAAATATGCATGTGAAGAAGTTGCAAAGAGAAGTATTACATATGCAAGGAGATGAATGCTAAGAGCATAGAGATCATTTCATGGTGGAAATTATGGCTAAGTTATGGAACTACAATGCATAATTAGTTTGAGAAGAATAGGGATAAGTAGTAAAATGATGAAGAAGATAGATTAGGAGGATCAAGAGATAACCAATAAACAAGAGACTTGACATCAAGCAACAAGGTGCTAACCAAAGGATTGGGTGTTGAATCATTCTAATAGGTGATACTAAGTAAATATTTTAATAGAGTAGTCCTAATAGGCTTTTGTAAATCTCTTAATAGAGTTCTTACTTAGTTGTGAGTTTAAATCCTTTAATCAATGTGAAACCTAATAGCCTTGTAAGAATTTAACAAGGCAGAACTTTCACATGGTAGATCATAGATTATGATCAAAACTTTGTAGCCATAATAGGCCATAGTTTACAACTATAGTAGTGAAGATTTATGGGTGTCATCCCCATGTCATCCCCACCCTAGTTTTACCTTCTCCTTCAAGGGTTTCTAGGTAACCAAAATCTTATGTATTATGTGTTTATTTACCTTACACTTTGGATGTGATGCATGGTTACTAATTTTAGTGTACATATTAAATTATGAGATGGATGTATGGTGAATTATTTTAGAGGTAAAATTTTTAAGTGTTGATTCACCCCCCTCCCCTCAAAAATTACTTTCCCATTGTTATTTCCAACAAATGGTATTAGAGCTTTTTTTTTCTAGAAAGGAAATTTTGATAGCTTTGGAGGTAAGATCTTGAAGATGGAAGTCTACAAATTGAGAAATACTATTGAGAACTAGAAGATTGAAATATAACTTGCCCTACATGAACTCAAGGAGGCAAGAGATGAACTGCAAAATTCATTGAATAAGATAAAGGAATTGGCCATTCAACAAAATGACACTCAATATCAAGAAGAAGACACTATTATATTATTTTAGGACAAGAACTCAAATAAATTTGATGCAACTATTATAGATTTGATGGAAAATAATAGTGCCCTAAATGAAGAATTCAAGAATCTAAAGAGAACAAGAAACTCAGTCACTATTTTTATGTGAGACAACTAAACTAAAAAACAAAGTTGAAGAAGATAGAGTCATGATTGAAGAATACAAAAGAATACTAGCTAATATACTTGAGGATAAGTCATCATATGTGTAAAATTTATCAAGCATTCAATTGGATATGATGAATCAACTGATTATTACAAATCAAAAGCTAAATAGGAAAGACATTGTGATTACAACTTTAGAAACAAAGAATGCCCTACTATAGAATGAATTGAAGACTAAAAAGGAAAATCTTAACAAGCCTACTAAAGTCATAAATATTTTGAAAATTTTATGGAAGCACCAAGATCAAACAATGACACTGCTAAACTGGGATATTCCACCACTAAGAAAGGAGAATCATCTAGAAGGGGTGAACAAAGGAACAATAAGGTAAAGAGGAACAATCCCACTTTTCATCACTATAGAAAATTGGATCACATAGAAATTTTTTGTAGGAGAAATACTAGAAATTGCCATAACTACCAAAACCAAGGACATTAGGCACATGAATGTAGGACAAAAATGACCAATACTTAGAGATTTGAAGGATACTATTACAATTGTTAGAATTTTGGACACAAGGAATATAAATTTAGATCCAAACCCAAGTTGATATCAAACAAGAAAACTAAGTTGCATTATCATTGGCATTCTTCTGATTGGAATTACAATACAAGGTATAGTTGTCATTGTTGTGGTGATTATGGAAATTTTTTTGAAAATTGCATTAGGATGCATTTTAGAGGTAATTACACTTGATGGTTGAATGAGATTATATTCTTTAGTTGTCTTAAGACCAGTCATGTAAGTATAAACTATCTAACTTGACCACTTGCACCAAGTAATGAATTTAGCAAAGGCAAAGGAAAGGTAGATGTTGAAAAGACAAAGATGTAGATAAACAAGACATGAAGAAAGAAAGATGATTGCAATACATCAAGCCAATATGAGGTCACTTCATCCAATGGATTAGGTGATCACAACACCCCCAACTAGGTAACCAAATTTATGTGTGGAACTAACATCTAAAATGATATATTTAGCATTAGTTCCAAGCATTCAAGTAATGAAAATGATCTATTAGCATCTATTAATATGAAATGAAGTGATTAGAACAAAGAGATATTCTATTGTTATGTTATATTTTGTTTTGTTGTCGAGTATTAGAAGTGTTGTAGTAAGTGTTGAGTAATGAGGTACTATATTGACTACCAAGATAGCTATGATAGCCAAGTGAATTAAAAACCTTATAGTGATTGAGATTATAGTTGTATATGCACTAAGAATTAATTGCAAGGTTTTGAAGGCTATATACTCAATCTTTTGAGTTATTTTCATTTAGTAGAAGATCAAAGAGCACAAAGGAAATTTGAGAAAGTGATTCCAACGACTATTTACTAGATTCAATTGCTACATGATATTTTAAATTGATTTGAAATGTATTTCACTTGTGTTGAGTTATATTGTTTTGCATTTTGCAAACCCTAGCAAGTGAAACATGGTAGAAAGTTCATCAGAGAGAGTAAGAAAGGAAGGTAAATAGGTTACAAATATATAATTGATTAGTAATGATGATCAAAAACCACCATTTTGTGTTCTTCTAGAGATTTCATACAAAGGAGATCCATCTGGTGCATTATCAACAATTTCATCCAAGGTTTTAATGATTCAAGATGTAAGATGTTGTTACGCATGCAAGGTTGGAGAAGTTGGAGATTCAAAAATCATATTGACTTATCAAAAGTTGTGTGAAAATGGTGTTTTGAAAGAAGAAAACAAAATCATAGAGAGAAAAGGGTTAATACATGCCCTAGGTTTTTCACAAGTTTTCAAAATAGAATGGATAAAGATTATATTGAGCCAAATACATGACACTCAACTATGGTTAGAGAATGCACCTATCAGAATATCAAAGATGATCATTCATAGAGTGATAGGGTATCCTACCCTATATAGGCCAAATACATTGAGGAGCAATGCAAAAGAAGTAATTGAGAAGAATATTAGAGCCGTATGGAAAAAGGGGAATGTCAATTGATACAATTAAAGACCCTATTATTGTGTTCACGATGAGAGTGATATCACATAGATTCTAGTAGTCAATTCAACTCAATAGTGTGCCATGCATTGTCATTGACTAGGTTACAAGATCATAGAGAAAGGTCATTCCCATGACCTAGTTGAGCTTCAGCTTCAACAACTATAAGAAAACCTAGAAGCTATTAGAAAGGAAAAGAGTTCTTCATGTAAGTTTGGTTCACTCTTTATTTTTAATTTTTTTAATATGCAAAAAACATTTCCTACATTTTGCAAGGTATTATGGAAGTCAAATCAGTCTATTACCCAAAAGATAGGTGAGTTCATTGAGCAATTAGAAGAAAATTTCGATTCAGTTATGACTAGTTATTTTGAAGATTTCAAGAATTCATGTATCTATTGAATTTTTTTTTTATCTAGTAATGTAATTATTTTCATAAATGGAAAAACATGATGTACTTACTTTTAGAAAACCTCAAAAATAAAGATACTTAGCTTTTGGTACTCAGAAAAGGTCTAAGTATGAAATTTGCTTACAATAGTACATTGTTTTATATGTAAAATGTTTTTGATGTCATATTATAACTAGAAAAGATAGGAGACAATATACATGTTGATGATGATGTGTATAACCTCATACATCAATACGGATAGTATGGAAAAGAGATATTCATGATTTACTAGTAAAATAGAATAGTGAAATTATAGGGAAAGGAATTATTTTGTTTACAAAATAATTACTTGACCAATTAGGGCCAACATCATAGATGTTTACTCTAAGTTTGAAAAGTGTATTGTGGTCTTAGTCAACCTAGCAAAAATTTGTAAAAAGGCATGGTATTTATGCAAAGACATCTTTCAAAGTCATTAGTAATGCGAAGTACTGTACAATGGTAATATGAGAAGTGATATGTGAAATTTTTGTGAAGAAAAATATACAAAGTTTTTGTGAACCTAATTTCATGATCCGAGATCAAGGTGAAGTCAGAGATTAGTCAAGAAAGAAGGTACAACATCTATATACTTGACGATTAATTACTTGTTTGGGCAATGAGCTCCTCTTGTAATTGGAAGTGCATGTTTGGGTAGTGAGCTCTCCTTGCATCCACTGTACTACAACTCCTAACAGGGTCCATCCTCTAACAAGGAACATATATATCAATATATTATTTAGTGGGTATCATCCCCACTAGAGTTTTCCCTTGGCTAGGGTTTCCCTAGTTAACAAAATATGGTGTTATGAGTTCTCTTTATTCATGGTTATTATTACTTTTCAACATTACTTTTTTACTTTCTTGTGCATGGTTCAAAGTAACTAATAATATTCAATTGGCAAAAAAATTTTGTAGAATATTGATTCACCGCTTCTCAATATTCCCTATTTCTAACAATTGGTATTAGAGCACAATTACTTAGAAGAGGCTTAAAAGCTTGAGTAAGATCCCTATGGATATGGAATAGTTAATGAAGAACCTTGAAGAGGCACTTAAACAAATTGATTTCCTTACTAAAGAAAGAGATAAGCTGAAAGATAGATATGAAGACTCCAAAGTATACATTGGACAATAAAAGAACAAAATTGAACATCTCAAATTCAAGCCTAAATCTACTAAATCTACTGTTGATGATGAATATTCAAAATTGAAAATAGAGTACAATATCTTGAAGCATGAATTGAAGATTACTAGCTTAAAGTTGAGTTTGAGAAATGATCCTAGCAAAATTGAATCTGATTTGAAGACTAAAAATTTGGATCTTAGAGAAAGTCTTGCAAAGAGGACATTTGAATTTGAAACATTGAAAGAAGATCATGCAAAAATTGTGAGAGCTAAACTATCTCAGTCCAAGCAACAACTTGAAAATCTTTACATTAGAAAAGAAAAGCTTGATGAATCAAAGTCAATATGAAGACCTACCTATGATAAAGTTGGTCTTGGTTATCTATTTAACATGTCTACAAAGAAACCTCAAAGTAAAGTAGATCCAAAAGAGAAAGATAAATTTGATGATAAGATTGAATCTAGTCAATCTTCTGATAAATCCAAAGAAGTTGGATAAGAGAAGGTAATTGAGAAATTGGATGACTTAAGCAAGTGGAGTCTCCTAAGGAAACTAGGTATGAATTTAGAGGTAAATATTTTTCATGTAAAGAAATAGGTCATATGAAAAGAGATTGTACAAATAAATCATTTAATAATGTTATAAAATTTTACTATCATAATTGTCATGGTATTAGTCATAATGCAATTGTTTGTAGGAAACCTAAATATGATAATAATAGAAGAAATAGTAGAATGTTTGGAAACACTAACTCTACAAATAGAAGAAGATCTAATGAAAGGACATCAAGGGAAAGTAGACCTTATGAAGAAAGGAAGTAGATCATATTTTATAAGTATAGCAACTTTGGACACATAGCCTAGAATTGTCAAGCACCTATTGATCAATAGAATCCTAGAAGCAGAACCCTAGTATGTAATTTATGCAATAACTTTGAACATACAAAAAAGTACTATAGAATGGATAGAAGAAATAATAGAAGGAAATTCAAAAATGATAGAAGGAATCATGGAAGAAACTTTAGAAATATAAGCAATAGTGGGAGGAATTTTGGAAATGATAGAAGGAATCATGAGAGTAAGTCTAGAACTAAAAAAGACAATGAAGAACAAAAAAATCTAGTCAATAAATTTTGAGAAGAACTTAACGAGGCATTTGTAAAAGGACTAGATATTTTAGAGGAAAAGTTAGATGATGGTGAGATAGGAAAATGGAATTCAATAATCAAGTTTGATTCAACCAAGTTGAATTAATCTTGTTCACAACACTAGAATCAAAAACTTCATTTAGAGATCAAGATACTCATAGCAAGGTTGGGAGAAGATATATCATGATGAGTTTGGATTGTAGTTAAACTTTCTTGTAATCTAGAGCTTATTGAAAAAAGTTACGAAGGAAATAAGAGTTACTATTATAATAGAGAAAGTTTACTCTATGATAGAACATGAAATCTATGTTTCTATAGAAAATTTTGCGAAGCAAAGTTTTGTGGAGCATTGTCATGATGAAAGGAAGATATGGTGAACCTTGGATAGCATTCAAGGAATTGGATAGTTGATCTTGAGAAAAATATTTGATTTCAAAATGAAATAAACAACTTTTTTGATTTAGCAAAGTATTAAATTGATGCAAGTTCTAGCTAAATAAATAGAGTACAAACTTAATTATTTCTACATTTTGATCATCTCAAAAGCTAAGAGTACACATAACTAATTTGGAAAAAGTGATTTTGAGCAAAACCCTACTCAAAAAAAGGTATTTTATAATTCCTCACACAAAAATTCTTTGATAATTTTTTTTGGCCTAATCATGGATATGCTAGTTGTTTTGAATATTGAAAATTTTGAGAAACCTAAATTAAAGGTTGTTCCTATAGAGGAAAACCCTAATTTGACTTTGTCAATTACTCTAGACAACATAATTTTCTTGGAAGATGTAGGAAGGTACCTGTATAGTAAGTTTGAAACCATTGGAAGTGAGTTTGTGAACAAAGATATGGAAATTATTTTCAGTCATGATATTACTATTAAGCCTAGATATGAGCATCTGAAAGACTTAGACTTAGATATCATTTTTACTATGAACTTGATCCAGAAGAATGGACTCAAAACATATTGAGTAGAATTCACAATGGACAGATTTGGATGGGAGACAATTTAGTTGACATCTCTACTAACCTTATTCATGAGGTCATTGGTCTTAGTAAACAAGGTAGTTTACCTATTGGTGAGAAATTAGTTAAGAATAAGGTTGAAAGTTATACTAAGGAAATTTACAATGGTAAAGAAATGGTGATCAACACCATCAGACAACATGATGTAAGATTCTTGAGTAGAATCATTACATATTCTATTTGTGCAAGTTCTAAGAATGATGAGTTGTGAGCATGCTTCATTTATGAAACTTATAAGATATGTGTTGAGAAAGAACAAGTGAATTTGAGTGATATTCTGAGAGTAAAACTTCTTGAGAATTTGGAGAAGATTAAGAGAACTAAGAATGGTGTATTTAGATTCTAGTCTCTAATTAATCATATTTTCTTTCATGTACTTAAAATATTTCCATTTTTATAAGTTATTGATATTATGAGTAGTGAAAGATGCCCTATGGACAAGATAATAGATGTGTGTAGAAGGCATTTAGTAGAGAAAATATTGGACAATGTAAATTTGATTGTGAGAACATTTTAAAATGAGATGAAATAGAGATTTAGAATTGCCCCTACAATTGTTGACACATTCAAGATTAATATATGTTTTATGGTGGATACTGACTTAACCTATATTGAAGTAGTAGAACCTTAGGAAACATTTCTTGAGTCCTTAGGTTATAAATTGAGTGATGATATAGCTATTAGTTACATTGATTTAATGTTGAAATCCAATATAGATCAAGCATCATACATATTGGGAACATATGAGGAGATAACCCAATCAGCTTACCAGACATCATTAGAAAAGGAATCTCATAAGAAGATTGCATCTATAATGAATAAAGAAATATTTGAGGTTGGTATGTCAAAACAGGAATCACAAGTAGTTAGACAAACTATCTCCAAACTGAAATAAACTAGGGAACAAGGTGTAATGTATGTGACACCTTTGTCAGTTGGCCAAGCATCTGATGTATCTATTGCAAAAACTCCTATAGAATAGAGCATCCCATATGTTGTTGTATCAACCAAACATCCAAGTGAATTCAAAAGGAAGTTAAAGATAGTTAAGCAGCAAGCTACTAGACCAGAGAAGAGAAAGAAGACATTGTTGACAATTGAAGACTCCAGTGATGAAGAAGAAGAGGAACAAGAAGACAAAAAACTAGAGAAATTCATTGTTCCAAGTAGTCACAGGTAAAACAAGGCAACCCTGGAAACCTAAGATAGAGAAGATTGACAAAACCATTTCTAATGAGGAACTTTGTATAGATGAACAAATTTTATGATTTTTACAGTGATATGGAGAAAGAAAAGATTGATATCTCTATTATGAGATATATGATTCTAAATAACTTCAAGGTTAAGGATATTAAAGGATTTTTAAATTAGAAAGTCTATGATAGACTTATAACAAAGAAGGCACCAGTTTGGTAAGAAGATATGGAACTTTGGTAATTAATGATAAGAACTACATTCAAGACTAAAGATGAAGAAAAAATTAAGAAATAGATGGGTAAACTAGCACCCTACCTACAAAACAAAATTAGGCCTATTCTATTTATGGGAGGTGATAAGAATACAATAAGAAGTGAAACTATTGCAGCTATCAATAAAATGTTGATGGAGGTAGAGACAACTCCTACCACTATAGAGAAAAATTTGGAGGTATCAATAAGTGGTGATACTATGAAAATTAATCAAACTAGTGTCAAAATTTACATTGATGATAATCCCTTCATAAGTTATGATCAACATAAGCCCCTCTCTAAAGATACTCAAGATTAGTTGAGACTGATAGAAGAAGAGAAAAGATAGACAAAACAAGAAAAGAAGAAGATTAAAGAACCCATGATGAAATGTATTAAAGAGGAAAAGAAGTAGAAAGAAGATGAAAAGAGGAAAGAAGAAGAGAAAGAGATAAATTTGGAAGAAGAAAAGGAAGAAAGAGAATACAAGGAAGAAGAAGAGAGAAAATCTAAGAAGGCAATAGAGAAGAAACTAGTGGAAGATGAGGTGAAAGCATCTAGCTCATCCTCTCCTATATCTCTTGCTAACCTTACAGGTTATAATGATGATGAATCTAACCTAATCTCATCCCTCACAAAATTATTTGAGAAAAAAAAAAAGGTCATAAGTCTACAAAGAGCATTAATGAAGGTGACTGATAGATTATATAGCACCCTCACAACCAAACACACTAAAGTAGACCCTGAACAAAGTCCACAAGTAGTTGTAAATTTTTTGATGATGAGTTTACAAATTTTTTGAATGCTATTGAGTCTAAGGCTCAAATTCACATGATGGTAATCTTTTTAGCACCATTTGTTAGAATATTTAGAATGATTTGCTAAGTCTTGATACCTGTATCAAAGAACTCCAAAGATGTCAACAAGTTGGCAAGGTACTATACATAAAATGTAATTTATCTCATAAGTTGACCAAAGATTTGGATAGAAATATTCAAGGGAAGTTGAGTGTGCTAGAATCTCTAACTAGTCAGATACATCAACCCTCTTGTAGAGTTGATGAATAGGAAGGACAGGTTGTTTGTGTTCACATTGACATCAAGAAACTAGAAATTAAAAAAGAACTAACTTTGAAAAGACTATTAGAATTCTAAGAGACTATTTCTCCGAGGATATCAACCATTGAGATATAGTTGGAAGAATATGTCAAAGAAAAAGACACTTATGCAAACTTCACCTACTCTGACCTTAATGCAGTTGAGATTGCATCATATGCCTTATGTGCAATGCTCACTACTGCCAAAGCAACAAAGAACACATGGGAGAAAGGTATGAAAATTTTGAAGGAAAATTTTGATGATTATATGAATATTTTAACAACTTAAGGTAGAAAGATAGTGTTTTGACATTAGACAAACAACTTTTTTGAAAGTTTTTGGATTTTCTGACCTTTGTCATTGATGTCAAAGGGGGAGAAGTTCAAGAAAAAAATTGTGTAGTAATTTATGTATGTAGAAATCATATCCAAAGGGGGAGAAATTTAGAAATTGAGAATTATATATAATGTAATAGATGATAAGTATTGTAAGTTTTTGTTAAGGTTTTGTCATTTAGCCAATTTTCCTTACTTTGTTGCCATTAATGCCAAAGGGGAGATTGTTGACAATTGGCTTTACATAGTGATGTAATTGTTGTCATTAATGGAAACACATGATGTACTTAATTGCAAAAAACCTTAGAAATAGAGATATTTAGCTCTTTGTACTCAGAAAATTGTCTAAGTATGAAATTGGCTTACAATGGTACATTGTTTTATATGTAAAATATTTCAAACATCATATTATGACTAAAAAAGATAGATGGAGATAGTATACATGTTGATGATGATGTGTATAATCTCAAACATCAATATAGGTAGTGCAAAAAAAAGATATTCATGATTTACCAATGAAATATAACAATAGAATTAAAGGGAAAGGAATTATTTTGTTTACAAAATAATTACTTGACCAATTAGGGCTGATATCCTAGATGTTCACTCTAAGTTGGAAAATTATATTGTGGTCTTAGTTGACCTAACAAAAATTTGTGAAAAGGCATGATATTTATGCAAAGACATATTGTGAAGTCATTAGTAATGCAAAGTAGTGTGCAATTGTAATATGAGAAGTGATATGTGAACTTTTTGTGAAGCCATATATGTGAAGTTTTTGTGAACCTGATTTCATGATCCAAGATTGAGGTAAAGTTACAGATTAGTCATGAGAGAAGGTACAACATCTATATACTTGAGGATTAATCACTTGTTTCAGCAATGAGATCTTCTTGTAATTGGAAATGCATGTTTGGGCAATGAGCTCTTCTTGAGTACATTATACTACAACTCCTAACATGGTTGGAATATCCTAATAGGGATTCAAAGTCTCCTAACAAGGACTCTCTATACTAAATTTACTCATTGAATCCTAATAAGGTATATCCTCTAACAAGGAACATATATGTTAGTATATTATCTTGTGGGTATCATCTCCACCAAGGTTTTCCCTTGGCTAGGGTTTCCCTAGTTAACAAAATATGTTGTTATGAGTTATTTTTATGCATGGTTATTATTACTATTCAATAGTACTTGTTTAATTTCTTATGCATGGTTCAAAATAATTAAAAATATCTAGTTGGTGGAAAAAATTTGTAGAATATTGATTCACCCCTAGCCCCCCTCTCAATATTCCCTATTTCTAACAGTATCTATAGTGGAGCAACATTATAATGATGTTTGTTTCTTAGTAGATGTCAGCTATACCTATGTTTAGGAAGCCATTCCAAGGGTTAGATGGTTGAGACCATTAACTTATGAGATAAATGTTGATGAGGCTTCAACAACCATAACTACACTATTGGTAGAAGAGATTGACAAGGATGCTACATCCTTTGGGAATTATGATGAAGCAAAATCAAGAATAACTATAAACTTGTAAACTACCACCATCATCAAGAAGAAGAACAAAATGGTGAAGGAATTGAAATAAAAGTTTGGTGAAGGAGAAGAAGAAGTAGTAGTAGTGGAAGAAGAAGAAGATAAAGGACCTTTATAGCTCACAGAAGGACAAGGAGAAGATCAAGCTTCAAAGGATGAAGAGGAAGCTAAGCTAGAACCAAAAAAAATGGAAAAGAAGAGGAAGGCACTACATAAGAAAGTTGAGAAACCAAAGAAAGTGGAAAAGAAGGAAAAATAGAAGCTAGTGGTATCTTTCACAAGGTCAAGAACAAGGGTTGCCATTATACAATATAAAGAAGCTCAATCGGCAAAAGGTAAAAAGATGAATGATATAGCAAAGCTGAATATGCCTACTACGAAAATAAGAAGGAAGTATAAGCCATAGGAGGAATTAGTTGATGAAAGGATAAAATTAGATGACAAAATTCAATTCAAAGTGACCACAGTCCTTCATCTAATATTGAAAACCTACATGACAATATAAATAGTAATGCAGATTTGTCAGGTTTTCAATGTGTTGATTTTGATAAGTTAGATAATGGAGATAAGGAAAATATTGAAGAAGTTATTTATGGTATGATGGATATATTTATAAAAGCACTCCATTAGAGATTTCTAACTCATTACCCATAAGCTTATGTGAAAGATTTGAGCAAAAATTGAAGTTCAGTATGGAAACTGAAAATTTTTTTAGGGGGTCTAATTTAGCTCAAGTGTTGCCTAAATTTGATAATAAATGGATCAAAAAGATTTTAGAGAAACACAAAGGAATATTTTATCCAAAATATAGAGCCTTTCATATTTTGGGAAGTAGAGTTGAAGAGGTGGTAACCTAGAGCAAGTTACTTTGGAAAATAATCTATGGGTTGACCAAATGAATAATGGAAGAGAAGAAAGAGGAAGAGGTAGAGAAGAATTTAACAAAACAAGATGAAACAACTTAGGATGACATAGGTGAGGAAGATTCACAAGATTCCAATGTGTTGAGCACCATTCCTACACATGGAGAGAAAGAGAGTCAACAAGACTTAGTGACTATTGAGGACATTCCTAACAATTCTATACATAATCTAAATCCATTTAGTGAGGAAGATTTGAAGACACAACAACAAGAATCCACTAATACTATTATTCCATGCACAAATTCTATATTAGTAAGGACTTATGAATCTCAAAAGGATGATATTGCATCCACTGAGACATAATAAAAAGAGACATCTATTATGCCCCCATATGTTGTAGAAGTTAAGGAGAAGGATTCAAATGAACAAATAACATATCAAAGTGTAAATCTAGAACAACAAGGTGAAGTTAATCAAGTACCATTTTCAATGACTAATGTTGTCATTGAGATGAAGGAGAAAGTGGTAGATACATTAGCTACATTAATACTAAGTTTGCATAGCTCAAGGTTGCTAGCACTTTTCATAATTGATAAAGAGGGTAATAAAGAGAATGAGGATAAGGAATAGAATCCTGTAATCACCTCACTAAAACCCATTGAAGATCAGATGGAGGTTGAACAACAAGAAGAGGATAAGATGACTACTAAGGTAGAGGAATGAGTAGCCATATAGACACTGGTCACTTTACCAATCACTAAACCTCCTCCTAGTAGCCAAACTCTTCAAAGGCTAAGTACTCAAGCTACACCATTATAGATATCCAAGATGAGTACTAGTACACCTAAGAATGATGAGACTAGATCATTTGAGGATGTGAACCTAGATGAATTTATTGTTCTACCCTATTTTGATCCAAAAAAAATCACACTTGAAGAGATGGTTGTTCTTCAAGAAGCTCTTTAGAGGAAATCAAGTCAAGAAATCTTGAGAAGGGAGCATAAGTAAAAATAGGTTTTAGATGATATTAGAGATATTTTGTAGATGCTTTTGATAATTCAAATTCATTTTCCAATAAGCCTATCTTAGAGAAACTTTTACATATAGTTGATAAGGTAAGGATGAAGATATAGAGTCAAATGTAAAATTATTGGAATGGTCTGAAAGGAAGTTTCACACTAAGGTCATGGACAAGATATCTAGTGTCATTGCACTAAGACAAGCTGATTTATCAACTAAGATGGAGAGTGTGAAGAATTTTTTGGGTAACATTTTCTCTCTATATAGAAAATTATGTGATGTTGATATCTTTACCAAAGAAACTCAATAGTAAATTGACCAATTGCAAGGATATTTACAATTAACAAGTACTATATTGAGACAATCTCCTAGCACTAGTCAAATTCATTTTAAAAGATTATTACTGACACAGAGTAGGCTTGTCAAGTTGCAAGAAAAATATGCAAATATTAGATCAAACTTGATCAACATTAAGTCCATGATGACCCCACGCATGGAAGTTTTGTAGAAGGAACTAGCCTTTGTAAAAACATTGTTGAAGAAAGATTCTCATCTTTCTACACAAGAAGGTCTAGAAGATATGGCAATGAAACTAGAAATACATATTCAATATTTAGATGCTACCAACAATAATTGGGATTTCACTTTGGGAATCATAATGGAACTTAATAAGTCATTTTTGGACAAATATACTATAAGTGTACCACTCAAATGACATAAGTGTCAAAAGGGGGGATTTTGAAGATTTTGCAGGTTTTGTAAATTTTGGAGATATTATCAAGGCAAATATCTACTCAGATTGAGTTACAAAAATGAAATGAAGTATTTTCTCAAGGGGAGTAATAAGGTATGGAAGCTAGAAACATTTTTGTAAATTTTGAGATTTTGAAAATTTGTATAAAATCCAAATAGAGATGATGTATTGTCTAACTTATGCATAAAAGAAGATTTTATATTCCATGACAAAGTGTTTTTTCAACTCATGTTAAGGGGGAGATTGTTAATCTCATTGTGTTTTTGATAAAGTAGTGACAAAAAACTTAGTAATTATCTAGAAAAGAATAGTGCAAGTTGAGTGCATAGTGTATGTTGAGCATAAGTCTCTAGACAATACATGTTGAGTAATATGATAGTTAGTGTCAAGTACTTGTATGTGTTAGGAAGTTAATGTGTGTCAAGTCACTCAGGTGCCAAGCAAAAAGAAAGAACCTAAAACACAATGTGTGTCAAGTGCTTCAAGTGCCAAGCAAGAGTGAGTGTTGAGCCACTCAAAAGTTGAGTATCAATATAAAGAGCATAGTGAAGGTCGAGCATTAGAGTCTATTGATGTCAAGCTACCACTCTTTGACATAAATGTTTTTTATGGTGTAAACTTCTATGTAAACCATTTTTTGTCGACATGAACATGAATTTTGACATTAATAAATAAGGATCCATTCATATTATGAATCCCTATGCTAATACATGCATCCAATCAAATAAACAGAAGAGTTAGGTAGTAATAAGGATCAACCACAACCATTGATTTTAACCTAGCCCATCTCCATAATGCCTACTTAAAGAGGTAAATCCTATGTGGGGAATGCATGTAGAGAAGTTGTGAAGAGAACCATTACATGCACATGGAGAGGAATGCTAAGAGAATAGAGAACATTTCATGGTTGAAATGATGGCTAAGTTATGGAACTACAATGTAGAATCAATTTGAGAAGAACTTGGATAAGCAGTGAAAGGAAAGAGAAGATAGATTTGATTAGGAGGATCAATAGATAGCTAGTAATGAGGAGATCTGACATCAAGTAGCAAGGTGCTAACTAAAGGATTGGCTACTAAATTATTCTAATAGGTGATATAAAGTAAATATCTTAACAAAGTAGTCCTAACATGCTTTTGTATATCTCTTAAAAAAGTGCTTGCTTAGTTGTGAGTTTCAATCCTTTAATCAAGGTGAGACCTAATAGTCTTGTAAACATTTAATAGGGTAGACCTTTCACATGGTAGATCATAGATTATGATCAAAACTTTGTAGCCACAGTAGGCCACACTTTACAAATGCAACAGTGGATATTTGTGGGTATCATCCCTACCCCAGTTTTACCTTCTCCTTGGAGGGTTTTTGGGTAACCAAAATCTTATGTGTTGTGTTTTCATTTACTTTACATTTTCTTAACCATTCAACCAAACTAAACAACAACCATAAAAATATGCACATAGACAATTATACCAAATATGCTGACTAGGGAAACCCTAGTGAGAATGATGCCCACAAGATGATGTACTAATATAAATATTCCTTGTTAGAGGATGGATCTTGTTAGGATCCCATTACAATATTTAGTACAATGAGTCCCTATTAGGAGACTTTGAATCCCTGTTAAAGGATTCCAACCCTATTAGGAGTTGTGGTACAATGTATGCAAGAAGAGCCTGCTACCCAAACATGCAATTTCAATTACAAGAAGAGCTCACTGCTCAAACAAGTAATTTACTAGTATTTTCTTTTTTCCTCTATCCTATCAATTGAACCAATCACTATTAGACCTTGTAGACTAGGTCACAAACCTCAAATCCAAATACCAAACCTTGGATCACTCAACAAAACCTCAGCAATGAAGTTTCCTTCACTTCCACACTCTTTGCTACTTACTAAACATTCACAATTTGCATTCATCCATACCATGATAAAGGAAAATTTTCTTCCTTTATGCAAAGTCCATAAATTTTTTTTGAGTTGGTTGTTAGTCTTTCTCAATTAATTATTTTAGGAACTTACTAAGAACACGTTACACTTAGCGATAACCTTAATCTTCCACTTTGAAACTTGAATAATTTTTTGTACATGCAATATTATGACAAATGAGCTTAGCCACATCATCCTCAACATATCTTCTTCATGTCCTCAACCCCAATCCTCAAGAAATCAATTCTACTAGGAGATATAACAAGTTTACCAAAACATGCCTCTGTAAACTCTATCTCATAATAGACATCACCAAAACTTACATAACTTCTTCTAGACTTGTCCTTTCTACTTCCAACATTGACTACATATACCAGATGCTTAGAAGTATCTTCCATAACTTTGGGTGGTTATCATGATCAACTAGTCATCATTACCAAATTAATCTTTATGTTGTTCTACTATCAAATACCACAAAAGACATCAAACATGCTATGTTGACATCAATGATAAACTCAGTCATGAATGTAACATATCATCATCAAACAAATCTTCCAATATTTCCAATCTTCCAACAATATCCCCCTTTTAAATTGATGGCAACATAGATGAAAACATCTAGTTCTAAGAATACCAACAAAAGATAGACAATCTTCAAATCCTCTGCATCAATCATACTCCCCCATTGATATACCTCAATGTGATTAGCACCAAAACTTCCCCTTTAGTATAATACTTTCCTACAATACTTCTCACCCATAGTATAATTTTTTTCATGCCACACTTCTCCCCCATTGACATTAAAGTCAAAGGTTTCTACAACCAACATCTCTACATCAAACTCTACAACAACTGATCCTTGCTCAGCTTGAGTGTCCTGAATGACTCTATCCATCATAGATACTCCCCCATATAGGAATCATCAACATCTAGTCTACACAAACAATGTTATTATATTTCCCTAGATTAATTCACTCTTGCATATTCTAATCTGATGTAGGAAGGGGCATAACCCCAAGCATACCTCACAAATTCTCAAAAGTCTCTTTGGGAAGAAGCTTAGTGAATATATCTACAATCTACTCTTTAGTGCTCACATACTCCAATCTAATTTCCTTTTCTTCAACTTTTTCTCTCAACATATGACACTTAAATAGAAATGTGCTTCATTCTCGAATGCAATTAGATTCTTAGAATTATTTACCATGCTTGTGTTGTCACAATATATAACAATAGTTTCACTAATTTCTATCCTTATATCCTTCAACATTTGCTTCATCTAGATAACTTGATTGCAATTATTTGTTGCTACAACATACTCAACTTATGTTGTAATTTGAGATGTACAATCCTACTTCTTGCTTAACCAAGAAACCAATCTTCCTCCAAGAAAGAAAGCTCCTCCACTAGTGTTCTTTTTGTCATCCATATTTCCTACCCAATCTACATTAGTATAAGCACTTGGAGTAAAATCCAAAATTCTTTTATACCATAATCCAAATTCTAAAGTTCCTTTCAGATATGTAAATATCCTTTTCACTTCTACATAATGTGCTTCTCTAGGATTAGCCTAGAATCTTGCAACAATTCCAACTACATTTGTTATATCTAGCCTTGTGTGAGTCAGATATTGCAAACCTTCAATCATAGATCTGTACTTCTTCTACTCAACAATAGGTGTCTCATCCTTAGAAGATAACTTGTGTCTAGTTACCATAGGTGTTTCAATAGGTTTACATGTTTCCAAACCAAACTTTTTTAGTAAATCCTTCAAGTACTTAGTCTAAGAAATAAAGATTCCTTCTTTATTCTATACTATCTACAATCTTAGGAAATATTTCATCTCTCATATCATACTCATTTCAAATTCTTTCTTCATTTCTTCTACAAACTTCTTAATTTATTCAATGACTTGATGCTCTGATACCAATTGTTAGAAATAATAGTCCACCAAGATAACTAGGGGGGGGGGGGGGGGTGTTGAATCAATTATTCAATATCTAAAGCACTTATCTTCATTAAACAAACTTAACCATTCAACCAAAGTAAACAACAACCATACAAAGATGCACATAGACAATTAAACCAAAGATGTTGACTAGGGAAACCCTTGATTAGAGGGAAAACTCTAGTGGGAATGATGCCCACAAGATGATGTACTAATATAAATATTCCTTGTAAGAGGATGGACCCTATTAGGAGTCTATTACAACATTTAGTACAATTAATCCCTATTAGGAGACTTTGAATCCCTATTAAGAGTTTCCAACCGTGTTAGGAGTTGTGGTACAATGTATGCAAGAAGAGCCCACTACCCAAACATGCAATTTCAACTACAAGAAGAGCTCACTATTTAAACAAGTAATTTATTGGTATCTTATTTTTTCCTCTATCCTATCAATCAAACCAATCACTGTCAAACCTTGTAGACTAGGTCATGAGCCTCAGATCCAAATACCAAACCTCAAATCACTCAACAAAACCTCAACAATGAAGTTTCCTTCAGTTGTACACTACTCTTCTCAACTTTGAATTCTACACTCTCTACTGCTTATCAAACATTCACAATTCATATTCATCCATACCATGATAAAGGAAAATGTCCTTTCCTTATACCAAGTCCATAAAATAATTCCTTGAGTTGGCTATTAGTCCTTAATTAATTATTATAGGACCTGACTAAGAACACATTACACTTAGCAATAACCTTAATCTGTTGCTTTTCAACTTGAATAAATTCTTGTACATACAATATTATGACAAGAAAGCTTAGCCACTTCATCATCAACATGTCATCTTCATGTCCTCAACCTTGATCCTCAAGATATCAACTCTGCTAGGAGATATAACAAGTTTATCAGAACATGCCTCTATAAACTCTATCTTAGAATAGACATCACCAAAACTTACATAACTTCTTCTAGACTTTTCCTTTCTACTTTTGATGTTAATTTCATATACCAAATACTTAGAAGTATCTCCCATAACCTTGAGTGGTTATCATGCTCAACTAGCCATTTGTTTTAATTTAATCTTTTTGTTGTTCTTTTATCAAATACCATAGAAGACATGAAACATGCTATGTTGACATCAATGACAAACTAAGTCATGAATATAACATATCATCATCAAGCCAATCTTCCAATCTTGCCAATCTTCTAATAGTCATTAGATGCTAGGACAATTGTAATACACTATGTGTATACCTCTTATATGTATGAAATATTGAATGCAAGGGTATTTTGACCATTTGAAAGTATATAGTGAATTTTGTGTTATTTTTTTCTTCATCCAATGATTTAGAGTTTGTAGAGAAATTAAAAGTTTATTACAGAGTGATTTGTGTAAATTTTGCAGAGACTTAGTGCATTTTGTTGGCAAAATCTTGTAAGTTTAGGAAGCATATTTGAACTAGGTTTGGTTTCTTTGTGAGATTGTTTTTAATTTTGAAAAAACCTAGTTTAAAATGGAATATTTAGCACCTAGATCTAGAAAGGAGGTATTAAAGGATTGTGGCTTAAATTATGTGAAATGATACACATCCCCCATCAAAATTCAAGGCCTATCTTGAGATAGTGATGACTAGGGACACATCTGGCACATTGTCATCTATTCCTCCAAGAGTTATTATAGTACATGATGTGTGATCTGTTAGAGTAAATAATTAATATCTAATTATTTATTCTATTGCTTAAGCTTACTTAGGTCATGCATTTATTTAATATTTCATATTTAATGCATGTAGTGGTTAGTTGTTGACAACTCGGGAGTTTTCTCCTTTTTTAGGATATTCCACTTTTTGTGGATATGTGCTGAGTTGTCATTTTTGTCCTCTACCTCCTTCTAGCTTGTTCTACAAGCTTCCTGGAGCTCTTTATATTCGGGCTCTCTCTCATTGTAAAATATCGATCATCATATCATTTCTTATTGTAAATACATTTCTTCTTGTGTTTGCATTATGATGGCTCTCATGTCCATTTAGGGTTTTGCCCATGCTCCATGCTTTTCCCCTTCTTGGCTTCTCTTTCACTAGGTTCGCATGCAGGTGATCTTGGCGTCTTCGGAGTTGGATTTCCTCAACTCCAACATGATCTTGTTACATGAAAATTATTGGAGAAATTATAGATTTTGAGTTGAGGAATGCACATGACAAACTATGCGTAAATGGAGTTCTAAAGGAAGAAAACATAGTAGTTACCAAGAAGGGCTTATCCATTCTCTGGCATTTCCTAAAGTCTTCAAGATTGAGTGGATGAAAAATAGGTTTGAGAAGAATACATGATATGAAGTTGTGGCTAGAAAATGGGCCAATGAAGATTAAAAAATCAATCATCCACCAAGTCATTGGATACACTACCCTTGACCAAGTGAAATTTGTGTGATGCCAAGCTAAAAATGTGATTGAAGAACTCACCATGGAAAAATGGAATGGCTGAGTGATGTTAATTGATCATAGTGATGATCTTGTTATAGGGTTTTTAGTTAGGGAAATTTCTCATAAATTCTATAATTCAATCTGACCAAGTAGTGTAACTTGTATACCTATTGATTTGGGTTATGAAATTTTCAAGAAGGACCACATATATGATTTGGTCAAGTTGTAGTTGATTTAACTAGCAAAAAATATGGGAGGCATAAGAAAATAAAATAATACTTCATGTAAGTTTCTCTCACTTATCTTGTTCTTATTTTTTTATGTAAAAAATTAATTTCCTACAATTGTTGAAGTAGTATGGGACAAGACTGGACCTATACTTGAGCATATTAATGGTTAAATTAAGCAATTAGGTGAGAGTTCCTAAGTGGATTGTTGATCATTATTATGATAATATATGCTTCATGGTGGACACTAACTACACTTGTTCTTAGGTAGTTATACCAAGTGTTGCATGGTTGAGGCCTATGCAATATGAAGTCAATGTTGATGAAATGTTTGTAGTAGTGACAACTTTACTGTCAGAAGAAATTGATAAGAATGTCAAGCCATCCGACACATATGAGACTATAAAGATAAAGATGATGATATAGAAAAAAGTGCTAAAGATGGATAGGAAGAGAAAGAAAGTGATAGAATATTTAGAAGGAAAACTTGGAGAGGCACCCCTAAAAAGTGCAATAGAAAAAAGGGAAGACCAAAAGAGTGATGATGAAGAAGATGAATCAAAGAGTATGGAATTAGTGGTTTTTAAGCCTTAGGAACCAAAAGGGAAAAATATAGTAATTTTTTATCCTGAGGTCAAGAGGAGTTTGAATTAAGTGGTTACACCACCCTCCTCCATACAAAGAAGAGTAACAAGACAAGGATCAAAGGAAACCTCCCCTAATGGTCCTAAGCCCAAGAAAGGAACTGTTAAGATTCCCAAGCCAAATAAGGGGAAGTCTCATAAGAAGAAAGATAGAAGGTAAAGAGACTAAGAAAGGTCAAAAGAAGAGGCTAGGGAGGAAGCTTATTATAAAGCCTAAGTATGAAGAGGATGATGAAGGATAAAGGATAGAATCTAGCAATCTAAAATTTGTTTAGATTGAGCCCAAGTAGGCTTCTCCAAATATTTAAATGATATGTAATGATATTAGGATTTTAGCAGGCCTTTCTAGATTTTAAGCATGTAAAATATGATTCTTTAGATAAAGGAGATAAAGAAAAAGTAGAGCAAGTGATCTTGGATATGATCACAAATTTTAAGTATACTTCATTGAGTTAGGTAAAGCAATGCTAGAGGAGTTGTATTATAAAATGGATTCTAAATAGAAATGGGAATTGTCTAATAAGAAACAAATAAGGGAAACAACCCTAGCCCAAATAATATGAGATTTAGAGAAGACTCATATGTCTATATCTCTAAGAGATCGTGCAAAGAAATTTGTGCCCAAGACAAGAACATACAAAATTTTGAGAAATAGAATTGAGGAAGTGATACAAGAAAGTAAGTTGGTGTGGAAGAAAGCATTTGGATTGTTAGCACCAACTACAAAGGAAGAGGAAAAAGAAGATGAGAAAATAGATGTGGATAATAGAAAGGATCTATATAGTGATGTTCAATAGTTTATAGATATTATAAATAAAATGGCTCAAGACAAGTTAAAAAAGATAGAGACAATCACTATTGAGAATGAAACTCTTGATGTGACTCTAGTGTCAACCGAGCCAAAAATATATAGTATCTGTCAAGCTAGAACAAAGGAACCAAGCTCTAAAATATATCAAGGACACCTTGATTGATACATCCAATCTAGTGTTAGTTCAAATCAAGGAATATCCTAAGATTGGAGACCAAGGAATAGAGCAATGAGTAACTGTATCAATTACTCAACACCTATTATTACTATTGACTTAAATGAATAATTAAAATAAATTCAACAAAAGAATTTGATTATAGATGTCAAGGAATATATTGGATTGAAAATTGAAGACAAGAAAGGTGAAGATCCTACAAAGGCGGATCGGACCACATAGGGTCAGATTGATGGGATAAACACATGAGCAGGTAATTCTACTATTGGTGAGATTCAAGAACTAGTCTTGGGACCTTTTTTAGAAGGAAATAAGGAGATGAAAAAAAAGTGATGGAGGGATTAGGGTAAAGGTTTATAAATAGGAACATAAAAAATACAAGATTAAGTGTAGAACTTTCTATACAATCTAAGGCTAAGATAAGTGGTATAGTTGAAAAGTAGGTGATTGTAACTTACAAGGAGTCATCCTCAGTAAGTATGGATTCTAGTGGAGAAAAAGAGCCACAAAGACCAGGTGTTGATGTTTAATCACACTCACTTTAGATAGCATTACCAAGAAAAAACACACCAAAGAAGAAATTGTTGAAGAAGAAAGCAAGGTCACTAGAAAGCGAGTAACATTAGACAAAGTAATTGTCATACCCAAATATGAAATTATCAATTTGACATTTGAACAAATGCAAACTTTTTAAGATTTGTTGGCAAGAAAGACCAAACAAGAAGATTTGAGGGGAGAGAAATAATAAAGCAAGTGCTAGAGGATATTAAGGACATTTTTCTTGAAGCATTTGATGTTAAAAGCCTTAATGAGAGTGTACACGATGGAATCACATATTCATGAGACCTTAGTGTAGAGTGCAATCAGAATAACAATGAACTAATCTAGACCCAATACATCACTGTTAAACAAAGAATCCACAAACATCTCATATTTCCCTAACTACAAAGGCTAAAATTGCTCTCAAACCAGCATCTTGGTGATAGTTCTAGAATGGTAGTATGTTATTAATGCAGATCTAGGTAAGTCTATAGTGAGATCTATATGGAAATGCAGATTATATGAAGATAATAACACTAGAATGCTATTAGATGTGCATGCATGAGACTAAATAAATGCTAAATAGTTATCAAAATGATGCTAAAATGAACCTAACATGACATTAATTCTCAACAACAATGATGCTAAATGATAACTCTAAATGCCTATAATATGGATGCCTATAAAACTTGGGTCCCTTTTCTATTTATTTTCCCTCCTATTTATAAGATTTTAGGAGGGGGTTGGGGTAAGGATCAAAATTTTACTTTTCATTGGAGGATAATGGTAAAAGTGGAAATATCTCATAAGGTGCCAAGTGGAAAACTCCAACATACTTAGTTTGTGAGGATAAATAAGGATTTTTCAATTATTTTAATTTCAAAAAGGAGGATTTTCACTTTTGAGAGAACTAATGGCTTTTGTTGATTTATTCAAATGTTGCATTTACTTTCAACCTTTGTCTTTACCTTTTTCCTTTTTTATTTTTTTAATGATTTTATGAATTGTTTTTCCTCTTTTTTAAGTGATTTTGTTCCTTTTAGATTTGATAGGCGATTGACTAATTTAATCCCATGAATGACCTGATGTTACCATTGATTTGAAAGTCTGTTATTTTCCTCTGTTATCTAGTTTTTTCATTAATTTTTGTTGCTTGATCAAATTTATCATTGTTTTAGGTCTTTGCCAATTTTAGGGTGTCTACAAATGCCCCCCTTTGAGCTAATATGCAAAGCATGTTAGTTCAAAAACTGTCTTGATTTTTTGATTTTTAGCTAGATTTTTCTATTTGAGTGTTTGATCAAAAATGTTTTCTTGATTATTGATTATTTGATGTTTAATTGCTGACATTGATATGGTGTTTAATTTGAAATTGGTACAATGTCTAATTCTTGATAATTTGATGTCTGATTGTTTGATTTGATATTGCAATGTTTAAAATCCTTCATTTAGAATAACTTGCTTGAATGCCCCAATTTTTTTTGATTTGATATTGAAATTTGGCTGGGGTAGAATATTTTTTATGTTTGTAATATTGTGATGCCTTGATTTGATGTAGGTTATAATACCCCCTTAGAAATTAAATTGGAAAAATGGGAGATTCCAATTTAATTTCTTAAAAATGTTGATGGTAGTTTGACAGTAGATTGGGGTTGACAAAGAATGTTTAAGTTGAAATGGAATAATACCCAGGTCAAAGAAAAGGGTCAAAAGGCATTAATTTTGGGTGTAGAATGTTGAAAATGTCATAAAAATTCCCCAAGGGAGAGTTAAATAGGTCAAAAGACCTTTTACCCATTTCATTGTCACACTCCCTTTTAACCTTTTATCTTGGAGCTCTAAGCCAATGAGGATGATTTTCCCATTGTGAGAGCATAGATTCAAGAGGGATCACTGATATGAGCATCCAGCTAACTATGATGCCCTAGTAAGTCGTCGAGATCCTCTACAATTTAGAATTCTTGAATTTTTGTATGAAATTTTAGATTTTTACTTGAGTTTTCCCAATAAATGCTTAGATCAAATATTTTAGCATATCTAAAGTTTATTTTAGTACATTTAAAATATTTTAGCACATGTGTAGCTTAGGATAGTGCATTTGTGACATAGAATAGCACATTTGAAATTATATTGGCACAATGAAACAACACACAGGGATAGAATATACCAAAAATGTAAGGTTCTATAGTGCATTTTCATTCTATAGCACATTTAAATAATTCTTTAGCATACATGACTTGGATAATAGTGCATATGCAGCTTGAGATAGATGGATCATAGGTGATGAATTTTTATAAGTGGGGTGTTTCTTTGGTACTGCATATGTAGAAGGTTATAGTGCTTTTACTTTTGATAGTGCATCTATGGGATAAGATAGAGCATATGATGAACTTGGTGGCACTTCAAAGTTTGATAGTGCATGTGATCAATTTAATAGCTTGTATGTTTAGTTCAATAATAGTTAGGACTATTGTAGCACATCCATGTTAGGGAACAATGCATGTGATAAGTTTAATAGTGCATTTGATTTTTGTAGCTCTAATGCCTTGTTGAAGAGTTCATATGATTGATGAAATAGTGTGAAGGAAACTTGCAACACATTTGGTGCATTAAATAACACATAGGGATAGACTAGGGTTTGTCTAATAATAGAATTATTAGATAGTTGGGTTCAAATGTGCGTAGCATTTCTCAGAGCATAGGATAGGATCCCAATGTAGGATTGATGAGTCTAGAGTCATGTTAAGGAATAGTTCACATAACAATTCAAACAATAGGGAATGTGGAGTCATAAAGTGATGTGAAGAATCAATCAGATGATATTGGATAGTTGAAAAAGTGCCCCCCTTAGGATACAAAGTGGGGAAAACTAACCTGTTCATCTCAAGATATAGAGTAGAATAGATATTAGGTTCAAGATAGAACCATTAGCTAGATAGATAGGTGTCTATTTTTTATTGATGTAGGATATTCACTTTTGATGAATAATTAATGCCATTATTTGGTTTTTTGATGAAACAAGTATGTGGGTGAAAGTTCATGGTTTGGGGATTGTATATGTGGCCATTAGAGTCTATAGGAAGATTGTCATGATAGATGTGGGTTCTATAGGAAGATTGTTTATGATAGATGTGGGTTCACATACCTTCTATAGATGTCTTAGTTCCAAGTGAACAAAGGATTATAAATAGTTGTGGTCAAGTGGTGGTATGTGGATCACAACACCTTTTACATAGCCCTAGGAGAGATGATGATTACTCTGAAGGATGTATACAAGATTCTTAGGATCCCTACTATGGTGGATATTTTCTATTCTGATTAGAATATTGATGGGACAACATTCAAGGATGTAATTGGGGATGACAAAATTGGTGATGACAATGTTCCATGGTTCCAGATGCTATAGTATGACCATTGGCTATGATATTAGCCAGATTGATAGGAAGGTTTCTTTTACCAAATAAGTGAGGACACATATGTCCCATTGGATGGGGTCATATTATTTGGGATATGATCAACCAATCATAGATATTTTCATGGGGGGGCTATATATTAGCACACTTGTATCACAATTTACATCAAGTGGTGTATTCAAGGGCTACTTCACTATCAATAGGAGTTGTATTATTATAGATATGGACATGGGAGCATTTTTTCTTAATCAATATGTGTGCATCAATGGCCATAAGATATATCGTATATTTATGTGTATTCAAGTGTGATCATCCAATCCCATCTAGGCAAGATAATACTAGCGGTGTATGTTGGATGACCTCGATGAGGTCATGTGGAGACCATGCAAATTTATAGAGCCATGAGTAGAGGATGATGATGCGATGGTCTATTTATTTTCTCCTTGATATTTTCTCAGTTGGATCCCTGTAATGATTGAGATATTCTTATTTATGTGGGTAGTCCAATAGTTTGGTCATCAATAGGGGATGTCCTAGGGAATGGCACATTATGCTTGATTTTAGGTAGAGAGGCCCATATGGGTCTAATATTGGAGTATGATGTGTGTCAAAATGCATTTATACAGATGATAGAGATGCCACATGAGCTTTGAGGGATGGGGAGGCAAATTCAGGGATGGAGGGAGATTATTGTCTATGGTTTAGAGAGCATCCCTTTCCAAGGTACATGGATCCAGCACAGATGACACCCAAGATAGAGGAGGAGTCTAGTGGAGGACAAGATGATGATGATGGTGGTGGATGAGGGAGAGGCAGGGTTAGAGGTCAAGCCAAAGGTAGAGCTATAGTATGGGGAATATATGAGGGCCAAGCTAGGGTAAAAACATTACCACAATAGAGGATTCTTGTATGGGGCCTAGTGTAGAGGATAGGGGATGTTGCAATAGATAGACATAGAGAGGTTTGTGGGTGAGGTAGGGTAGTGATGAGAGGTAGCATAGGTAGTAGCACAAGGTCGAGTAGGAGGACAACTGATGTGGGTACAGGTAGGCTAGCTAATACTAGGGCCATTTTATTAGATGATGTTTAGTTTATCAGGAGATAGAGGCCACGTGTACTAGTTCCTATCGTAGGGGCATAGAGCTCATAGTCACATGGGTAGCTATAAGTGCATCCATAGGTTTTTATAGTGCTAGAGCCACTGCTAGGGAGATTAAATAGGCTAGCAAATATAGAGACTTGTATGAGGGTCATGGAGACATAGGTTGAGTTGATGGGGACACAAATTACTCAAATGACTAGTATAGTGTAGGAATTTATAGTCTCAATGGCACTGAGGCCTCTACCCCCATCACTGTCAAGGATAGATGCTACAGATTGAGTAGATCAAGCTCCTTAAGAGGGGATGAGTGCCCCCAGAGATCATGCAACTCCTGATTAGACATATACAGATGATGTAGGTGGTGAGACATAGGGGTGATCTATGTATCATATTGTATTGCATCTTATTGATTTATCATGTGTATCATGTATGATGATGACCTTATGATGTATGATGATTTGATCTTTTTGATGGATGATTATTTGAGCTTTTTGATGTTCATACTTTTACAATTTTTGTATCATGGACTTTATATATCTAATGTCATGGATGGATGTATGTGATTTTGTGATTTTATTTATATGATAGTCATAGATGTTGATGTAATTTGGATGATTAATGTAGTTATTGTTAGCATGAATGTTGATGATACTACTTTGGGGGAGTATCATGGGCATTGGAGAGTATTGACATGTTGCATTCATGACTATGAATGACAATGAAAATATAATTCAATAAGATGGGTTAATGAGAGAAAATGAAATGATAATAATGAAATGAGGAGTAAATAAATAAATAAAAGAGTGAAAATGAAAAATTAGAATGAACTAATGAAATGAATATGAAATGGTATAAAAAGAAATAAAATGAAATGGTATAAAAAAAAAGAAAAATGAATATGATATAAAAATAAATAAAAATGAATATGAAATGTAAATAAATGAAATCTAATAGATGAAATGAGGATGCAATGGGAAATATCATTAAAAAATGATACTAGGAGATGAAATGACATTAATAGATGTAACTTAGCATTTGAAATTTGAAGGCCATAAAGGAACTTTGAGGCCTCAATGAGGAGTGTGAAATAGGGAACACATACAACATGATTGATAATGGCAGAAAAAGAAGTGTGAGATGAGGAAATAGTGACCAAAACTTTTGAGATTTGAAGATCATGTAATGCAATAGATGGAATGGATATTATGGGATAATGAAGTGTGATGAATGGGTGGTGGTGTTGTGATGAAAAAAATTCTACAATACTTTCAAGTGTTAAAATCTCACGGTGATGTTGATGTTGTTGTCTACCATTTGATAGCCATATCTTAGTTTTGTTACCAATTTGTTGGATGATGTTGTGTAGGAATGCTAGTGTATTCCTGATTTATGTGCCAACCATTTGTTTTTAAGTTACCCAAGATGAAATGAAAACTAGATGGATGCAACTAATTGTAAAATTTTGTAAAGAGATGAAAAGCAAATGTCATCATTGAGCACCTAAATAAAAAGTGACATAGTACAACCACCACTATCTCAGCTATAGTAATATGTACTCTATCATATTGATAATCATTTAAGAACATAAGTTATTGCCACAATAAATGAAAAAAAAAACACAAAAATAGATACATGTTAGATATAGAACCTCACCTTAGATGTCATGGAAAACTATTTGAGGTACACATGGCCTTCCAAACGAAAGGAAGAACTTAAAAGTGGACACCAATAATGTATAAAATCAAATGATCACTAGATTAGATTAGTGAAGACACAAAGAAAATAAAATATTATGGCTTCATCTTGATGCCTCTAGTCAAATACATCATGGAGGTACTAGAAGCTCATAATAGTAGAAAAGTCATTATTTGTAGACCAGTAGTGTCGAGAGTTATGTGTAGTAGTGGCAATTTTGTTTAGTTTTATGTGTATAAAGCTATTGTAGGATTTGGGTAATAAGTCATGGGATGTGCCAGTGGAAAGTGTGCAGTTGAATGCGTGGTAATTGTGTTGGAAGATATTCATTGATGGGGATTAGGGCGTCATAATGTCAAAGCAAAGCAACAAGTGTAGTTAGTATTGGTGTGGTGGGTTGCATAGACTGAACATGTGGAAAGTAATGTGAATTGTAGTGCATGTTGAGTGATGGACATAAATATATGAGTAATGCACATACAAAAGGAAGCACACTGAAGGGATAGGTAGTGTAGTTGTTGGGAGAGCTAGTTATTTGAGAGGCCAAGTATGTGTGCATTTGAAAGTATGTTGAGTGCACTAGATTAGTCACAATAGGAGGTAGAGATGGGATATGTTATCTAGGGAGGATGGGAGAGGCAAGGATGGAGGGAAAAGTGTATCAACTTGATCTCCAAGTGATAGTTCATGAGTAGGGTAAGTCAAGTCATGTAGATTTGGCACAAGCATAGCCTAGGGATTTGGGAATTAGGGTGGAAGAAACTCCTTTGTTAGAATTGATGATGTTGTTAGGGAGTGTGGTGTATTAAGAATTACAAAAAGGACTAGGGGATGATTTGATGATTTAGGAAAAAAATAGTCCTCTTGGAGTGACAAAAAGCATGTCAAAGGTAGCAACAAAGGCAGGGGAGATGGGCTCTATGGGAAAAAACACAAAAAATCTTAGAGAGAAATAAAGGATATCAGTGTGGATAAGTTAATGAGTGTAGAAAATTAGTTGATTAGCCTTAGAATCATGGGTCAATAAGAGAAGAGATGGACGTATTAAGTGTGGTGGAGCCACAACCAAGGGTGGAGGGTGGAGTGCAAGTAATAAGAAAAGTGGAGGATTTATGGAAAATGTTGGCCACAGAGAGAGTTTGGACATAAAATGCATAACAAGAAGTCACAATTTTGTTGGGTTTTATGGACAAAGCTCATGAGAATGGAGCACAAATAGAATCTAGATGGCTCCAAGTGGTGGTGAATACAGAATGAGCATGAGTGCAATCATTAGAAGATGAGCTGTGTGTGAAATGGTCACGAGCAGAGGGAAATGATGCAGGGACCTAGGCTGAGCAAGTGTGGGCATAGATGCTACACAATTCACTGAGGATGGCACAAGTAGGTTTGGAAAGAATTCAAAATGAATTGGTGTTACTACATGTTTAATCAGAGTCTTTTAGGGATGTAGTGTCAAAAATGAACATTGTATCATTGCAACTGCAAGATCAATTAGTGGCTAGTGAGTCAAATGTGAGGGAGTCATAGTAATGGCTAAGTAAGATGAAAGAGGATGTGGAGTGCTAGAGAATAGTGATTGAACAGATGCAACATGAACATAATGTGGCTCAACGGGCGATCATTGTATCGAGTATAAATAAGTTGGTGGATAATGTGTTTATGGATATGCAAAGGACTATGAAAGTATATTGGAAAGCCACCTATTATATGGGGCTATATTATTAGTTGATCCCCTTGGAGTGGTGATGGGAGACCCAGTTCTTAGATAGACAATTTACACAACTATTGAATGTGCAACTGCATAGTGGGAGGTTCCCAATACTGATGGATGTTGTTTGGTTATGAGGCGGATCTATGTCAGGAGCCTCATCTTCTAGGATTGGGACCAAGAAAATGTTCCTAGCCAAAAATCCTAACCTACCACCTCCATAAGGGAGGTTAGAATAAGTGACTGAGGAGATGTCTCTTTGAATGTAATGTTTCTTTTGTTGCATAATAGAATATAAAAGTGTATTTTTTGTGGCAAGCAAAAAAAGGGTGGCTGGCCCTCATTTCATGTTGAAAGCATTTGATTATTATTGTCATTTCTATTTTTGATATTTTTGTTGATATGTTTTGGATATTTTTGGTATGTTTGAAATATTTGGATATTTTTGGTGTTTTTGAAATAATGTGGATGTTTTTGGGATTTTTGGAAATTATTGGAAGGTTTCCAACATCCATCAAAGCATGAGTGATGGGGTATTTTGAGGAAGATTAACCTTCACTTATGTGTGGTAACCAAATGCTAATGTGGGCTCTCAATGAAAGATGAGTACAAACTTGTGTAACAATTTGAGAGCAGAAGTGCACGAGGTGGAAAAAGAAGGAAGTGCTAAGCCATGAGTTGTAATCAAAATTGGATTGTAAAATTTTGTGTATATTGATAGCCTTTACAGAAAGGCTTAGGGCTAAAGCTGGGATTTTTCTCTAGGTGTATGCCAAGATGTATACTCATGATGCTTATGAAAAAACATTTGGTCCTATAATAGGCTCTAATGGACTAAAAAGGCACTAGAGGGGCCTTGAAAAATGTGTTTAGTTCTAAAAAGGGGAAACAAGGCCCTGAAAAAGGTGTTTGGGCCTGAAAAGGTGAAACTAGGCCTTCAAAAAGGTGTTTGGGTCAAAAAAGATGTTATGGGGCTCTAAAAAAGGCATTTGGGCTAAGAAAAAGGCACTCTAGGGCTCTGAAAAAGGTGTTTGGGCCTAAAAAGGTGCTTAGTGGCCTTGAAAAAGGCATTTGGGCCTAAAAAGCCACTTAAGAGCCCTAAAAAAGGCATTTGAAGGCCTAAAAAGGTGGGGGGGGGTCATTATGGTCTCTTAAAGACACACTTATTTTGTGCCACTGTTGAGTGGCAATGAAAGAGTACAACGTATATTGGTGGCAATCCGAATGGTGTTCAGATTACTAAGGTGTCCTTCAATTGTAAGGATGAGTCATGAGACCATAAGGACATTTCAGGATATCATTGATATATTTGTTGAAGGGTACTAGATCAATCGTGGTCTTTGTAACATTAATAAGTTTGAAAAACCCATTTGATATCATTGTGAGAGAGACAAAGGCAAGAATTCTTCTGTGATCCTTATTGTGCAAGATTTTTCAAAGTTGTAAGATATGTTTCAAGACATAATGACATTGCTTCTTAATTAATTGATGTACTTGTTTATTGTCTTTGTTGGAGGTAATAGGGAAAGAAGCATGCCATAAAATATTTAAATATTTCTCAATGTAGGGGGCCTCACAATTGATTTCATATAAAACTGGTCGAGATAAGCAAACTTGTCCTAAAGGAGAAGAAATTAAAGACAGACAATAGCTCAACATCAAATCAATGGATCGTCAGATTGAAAAATACAAAAATAATTTATGCCAAATTAAAGACAATATATGTGGCATGTTTGTGATTTATCGTTCAATTTTTTAAAAAAAAATTGTGATTTGTTTGTTGATTTTTTTAAAAGGAGAACGGAAGTGGGATTTTTTGTATTATGGAGATCACTGGAGCCATTTTAGAGCACATAAAGAGTTAAGGAGACCAAAAGTGGGCTTGGAAGGCTAAAAGGGAGCTTGGAGAGTTATATTTGGAATAATGGAGGTGAAATATTTTTTTTTTTTGGGACTACAAATGAAATTTTAAAAAGTTAAAATGGATGTTGGGAAATATTGGTAGTGATAGATATTTGAGATGTTCATTGATTTTCCTATAATTCAAGCCTATGATATCTTAGAACATAATTGGACTCCATATTTCCTCTAATTTTCTTGTCTACCCTTTTTTTCTATTTTTTCTAGCTGTCTCTACTATGAATTGTTTCTAATGCCAAGAAACCATTGTGCTATAACCCACAAGTGTTTCTCAATTGGGTATGTGTAAAATTAAGTCAATTGTGCCAAGTAGTGTGGAGATATGAAAGGAAAAGGCTAAAAACAAGCAAAATTTGGCTCATAGAGTTTGTTGTAGCCATGTCCTATTCTATTTTTACATTGAAGGACTTGGGTTGTTAGCAAAGTCCAAAGGTATTATCTCTCACTCCTTTTATACCAAAGGTGGTATCTCTTGTTCCTTTTATACCAAATTCCTCTTTTTTTGGAATTTTTTCTAGTTTTTTTTGGATTTATTTGATATTTTTAGATATGAAGTAAGTCTTAAGGGTTTTAGACATAGAACTATTTGATATGGATACTATTAATGGATTCTACTAGTTGTTCTTGATCACAATCAAAAAGTTTGTAGGTACATATCTTTATTGATGTTGTTTTACTCAAAAGATACCTAAGTGGATCTATTCTAGCTATGAGTTTTACTTTGTGGGTTAGGAGATAGTGAAGTATTTATGGGAAGCAAAAACTACTGCCAAATAAGCCTTCTCAATGAAAGTGTAGTTTAACTCATAGTTGACCAAGGTTTGACTAATATAGTAGATGAAACATTCTTTTCCTTGGTCATTCTCTTGTGCCAAGAGTGCTTCTATGAATTTTTTCATCAAAGATATATATAACAATAATGGTTTGTGCAACATAGGAGGCACCAAAATAAGTGGATTTATTAGGTATTTCTTGAGAAGATCAAAGGCTTCTTGATATTGATTGTCCCTCTTACAAGCTATATCTTTGTGAAGGAGATGGGTAAAAGGTAAGTACATTTTAGCTAGCTGAGATATGAATCTACAAATTGACTAAAGTCTCCCCTAGAGGGAGTGTAGTTGGCTAAGGTTCTTAGGAGGTTGCATGCTAACAATAGCTTGGACCTTTTTTGGGGTCAACTTCTATCCCTTTTGTAGAGACAATATAACCTAGGAGCTTTCCAAATTGTATGCAAAAAGCACATTTCTTAGGATTTAGTCTGACTTTAAAGGATTCCAGGTTTGTGAATATCATATCTAACATTGGTAGATAGTCTTCACGAGTATGATATTTTTCCAAAAGGTCATCTACATAATCCTCCATAAAGGTATGCATCATTTCATGCAATATAGTGGTCATAGCCTACTGGTATGTAGCTCCTATATTTTTAAGACCAAAGGGAATAATGTTCCAATAAAAGTTTCCCCATGCACAAGTTAATGTCATTTTCTCTTTATCTTCAAGTGCTATTGATAGGAAAACAAGAGGGAAAATAATTAAGAAACAATTAACAATTTATGATGAAGTTTAGCTAGTCAATACATGTCAATCCAAGAGCATAAGCTTGTGAAAGGTATTTGAGAAATATGCTACCAAGGGATGATGGCTGCAAGATGAGGGATTATGAATATAGCTATCATTCACAAAATGAATCTATGAAAAACCAAATAAATTTTTGCAATAGGAACTATCACTTCCTGGTGGCAGGAACGTCAGAAATAAAACAAAAAAACATTAATCCATAAAATAAGAAAAACAATAATTTATAAAATAGATAAAAATAACATAAATTGTCATAGAAATAATAAACTCAACTTGAAATCAACTAATCTAAACATTACTAAACAAATGCAAATATGAACATCTATATTAACAACGTCAAATTCCTAAATAATACATCAAATAAATACACCAAACTTAATTACAAAAATCACCAGTCTGAAATATAAAATAATTTACAATATTAATAACTTCACTAAACATTCCAAGAGTGGGCCCTTTCTCTTGTCTGCAAGGTGAGTGAACAAACTATGTCTTTCTACGTTGGATTAATTAGTAGAACTGTTATTTCATTCCTCATATTCAACAAAGGGAGAATAGTAATACACTTTATTCTACATTACATTGTTTATATACATGTAGCTATAAAAACTATTCAACTATTTTGATAATGTAGACCATACAGATAATAACTGATGGAACAATACACTAGAAATCAGTTCTACCAAGAATAGTCAACATTTTGTAGCAACAATATTTTCTTCAACCAATATGGTTTTGAAACAATGTGCAAATAGTGTGGATTTGAAATAGTTTGCAATAGTCTAATTAATGGGTTTTATTTCCACACGAGACTTGCACTATTAGTAGTAATAGGGACTAATATTTAATCAGGCTCTTTTTTGTTCACTCATACATTATCCTCCTTGTTGTCTTCTTAGCGTATGAGATCCTATAGTACAAATCTGATGTGGAGAGGATCATAGTTTTGTCTAGTCCATAAAAGAATATCAGCCTCACATCTCATGTAAGAATTTATTCTATTATAACAATATCTCCCAAGAAATGGTATAGTTTAGTGGCACATATCATGAAGGTTCCATATTGCATTGTATCTTGAACAAAGACATCCCCCAATGATTGGGTAGAAAGTGAGTGCTAGGGAGTATTATTTATCCAACATGAAACAAGAAGAAAGTGTGAAATAGGTAACAGGAACATCTACACCAATTAGTCAACATGCTGCAATAATAAAGATTAGTAAAAAACAATAAAAAATGAATTTTCCATATTTTAATCCAAAACTATATAAATATTACTTATATATATTAAATCATATGCAACGTAAAATAGGAAAATGGGATGCAAATGGAATAGGAAAGTAAATATGGAAGTGAATGAAATTGATTAAAATATGGCATAAAATGGGTCATAAATGTCTCTCACTAGCTATACTAATTTGGTTATAGCCAGAAAAACCATGCATAAGGGAGAACATAAAATGTGTTGTTGTTAAGTATACGATGATGTCAATACTAGGTAATGGAAAATCATCTTTAGGACATGCTTTGTTGACATCCTGAAAGTCAATGTAGATATGTATCCTACCATCTTTCTTGGAAATGGGCACAATGTTTGAGATCCATGAAGGCCAATGACGTAATGAAGTTGGTGTGAAGTAACTTTTCCAACTCTATTTTGACAAAGAATGGTATATGCGGATACATTTTTTTGAGTTTTAGTTTGAATGGCTTGGCATCTAGAGCAATGTTGAGCTGATGAAGGATTAGATTAGGATCTAACCCTAGATTATCAACATAGGACCAAAAAAAATTAAATTTTATATCTTTGGAGAAGCAAATAAATTCACATCTCTCTTCTAGAGTGAATGACTATGCCAAGTGGATAATTATAGGTTCTTGCTATGTTTTGATGTTAACTTTCTCTATGGGCTCAATTAGGGTTGATGACCTCTCTTATGAATATTTGGGTAAAGGATCAATCATCTGATCTTTAGGTGTCATAGTTGGGTTTTCACCATCAGATGTGTAACTTCTATTTGTTTCTATTCTTTTTATCCAAACTTGCCACAACATGGTTTGGGTTGTTGGATATGTGAAGTGTTAGACCTCTATTTGTATGACTAAGATGATTGATAGAAAACCCATCCATAGGTGTTTCTTTTGGTCCTATTTTTACAAATGGTTCAATTGCATTAAGGTATACACAAATTTTGTGGTCAATGTCAAAGTTGGGAATATAACGAGACTTGGTTGTATCCCAATCAATAAGCTCAGGATGGATCAAGGATAATGGCTTGGGATATGGACATGGTTTGGCCTAGTTTAAGGACATGACCTTGTTTGATGACTCATATATTGTATCTATTAATTCTATAATGTCCACCTCTTCTAATTTGTTTAGGAAACTAGAGGTGCTAAACTACTCATTATCCTTATGTTCAATTTATACCAAAAATAAATCTAGAAATAGGGTTTGGAAAAAGAACTCTTCATTCAGTGGATCATTATGCTAAGGAGTAAAACTAGGTGTATGTTCCATATCTTCTTCTGATTAGTCTATCATGAGTTGGCTCTATGTGGTGAAGGGGAGTTTGAGAAAAATCTTGTGTTGTGACAATGCTCTATTTAGGAATGTGAATTACATCACATTCTTTATCATGAGTAGATTCCTCAGATAGAGAATCAAATTCCTATTTGGTAGATTCATCATCATCTTCATCATTGATGGCACCCATGAATGTTTCTTTCATAAATTAGGGATTGATAGGTTTATATCCTTTAGATGGGATGAGCTCTGATCTACAATGTCCTTCTCTTTTGGTAGGAGGAGGAAACTTTGTGTATATGTTGTGACTTATCTATTGGAATACTTTAGAATAACTGAGATGGGTGGGGGGTGAATCAATTATCCAAGGTCTAGATATATAAATAAAACTTTTCATAGCTTAGTGAACCCATAAAACATCATTCATTGTGAATGCATCCATAAGATTATGCAATCACTTAAAAATTCTAAGTTACTATCAAATCAACTTTGTAGAAATATAAAACATGAAACATAATTGATTCATCAACACACTTGACACAATGATTTGTGTGAAAACACAATTTGGAAAAAATTACCAATAACATGCTACTCTTTTCACTCTTTAGAAGTGATGCTCTATGAAATGCCAACCCTATTAAAGGTTACAATACACACTATTAAATGTGACCATGTTAAAGGATTTCAATCACCCTATTATGAGTGAGCCTTTTTAGAGGACTTTAGACCATTCACTTGGACTGCCACCCGATTAAAGGATTTACAAATGACTGTTAGGTCAACCTTAAATCAAAGAATTTTCCCTAGACTGATATGACTATTAGAGAGTAATAGTAAGGCTTGATTTGATATAACTTACATCTTCATTTTCAGATTATAGATCTCTATTTAGTCCTTAATTTTTCTTAGCCTTCATACTTTGTAGCTATGATAGCTTGCTTACCCTTCAAGCATTCATCTCCTTAAACTTTCTTGCTTAACATGCCATTACAGGCTCTTCTCTTAAGTCACTAGATTTACCAAAACCCTTGACTCCTTGTCTCCCTTAGGTTCTTGCACATGAAAACCTTGCTTCATGACTAGCCATTCCTATAAATAGGAAATTAAGATCTTTTTCTACTCATTTTCCATCATCCAATTTAGGATTTGGATGGATTAGGTATGATATAATGTATCTACCCCATATCTCATATCTCTTCTAGAAACTTCTCCTAGAATCCTCTTTGAATTTGCCTAAAAATGATTTACCTTGAATTTTGTACCACCAACTCATCAACTTTATCTTCCACCTAGTTCACATAATCCATGAAGACAAACTTGTCAGCTCAAATTCATCGAATTTATAATATTTTTAATAATGCATTAGCTCAGCATTATTAAGCTTATGATGCTTGGCACATATTATGTTGCTTGGCATCCATTATGAAATCACTCGGCATTAACTAAATTTTACTAGTGCTCGGCATCAACTAAACTTTACTTAGCATCCACTATTCTACTTGGCATACACTAGAATGAACTTTTACTTAGCTCCAACTAATTTTATGCTCGACTTGCACTAGCTTTTCTCGGCACCTACTATCCACTCAGTCAAGCTTGGCAGACAAACTTTGTGTAACTTGTTCTTCTAAAATTTCTTAGTGTAACAAACCTTTGTAACCTTTAGTAGATTATCAATACATCATGTCATCACTATCTTAATTGATTCTTGTACTTCATTACATAATCATAACTCAACCTTTCCTCTAGATGTTGTTGCTACATTTTTTGATCAAATCCTCTTCATCAATCAAATAAGTGATAGTACTTAAATATTATAAGTAGTTGTCTAACCAGAAAATAGGAGGTTTGACATTAGTGACAAAATAATAATTGAAACACATAGTCTTCTTCAACAATCTCCCTCTTTTGCATTGATGGAAAGCTAAACTAATCAACCAAATGGTAAATACCTTGTTAAACCAAACTGACTAGGTTAAAATAGTAAGACAATACCAAAAAGAAAACTTGTATTGAAATCTCCCCCTCTATCAACAACTTCCATCTTCTGAATAGGTTACAAAACACTCTCTTATAACTCCCTATTACTATATCCCTCTCTTACTAGGTAGATGTTAGGATTTCTCTTTCTTTTCTCACCTGATCAATAATTGACTCCTTTAGCAATTATCTCCCTCCTAGGATCAGTAAACTCTCCCTTTTTGACGACAATGCTCTCTTGATCAATAAAACTCTCCCACTTGGACAAAAATGCCAAAGACTTGTTATGTTTAACATGATAGATATAAAAAATTTCAATTTCTTCAATTTCTCCCTTTGTCACCTTTCTTGTGACTGATTTGAAGTTTTAGCTCTTTGATTACTTTATGGAGCTCCTAAAGTAAGATCATTTGTATCAATGGGTAACATATAAACATTAGCTTGTTTGATGCAGGGCACTCCTCTTGTTACTTAGATAGCCTTACATAGGGGTATCACCCCTAGTTTACCTCTTAGATACTCATGAGCATCCTTAGGTAATTCTTTTGTAAAGATATCAGCAATTTTCTCTTTTATGTTAACATATTCCATCTTCACCTCTTTATCTTGAACTAACTCTCTCAAGTAATGATACTTGATTGCAATGTCCTTAGTCTTTGTGCGCATCATAGGATTCTTTGATATATTAATAGCAATTGTACTATAACAATAAATTATCATTGGTTATGTGATCTCTTCCTTTATATCTTTGAGTATTTTTTTTATCCATACAATATTTGTATAATTTACAGTAGCACCAACATATTTAGCTTCAGTAGTAAATTGTGAGATATAATTTTGTTTCTCTCTAGTCCATGTAACTAGTCTCTTGCCTAAGAAAAATGCTCCTCCACTATTTCTTTTTCTATAATCAATGTTTCTAACTAATCAACATTAGTGTAGGCTCTCAATTCAAATTTCTCATTCTTCTTGTAGTATAGGAAAAACTCTTATGTTCCTTTCAGATATCTCATTATTCTTTTTACAACGATCAAATGATTCTCCTTAGGATTAGCGGAGAATCTTGCAACTATCCATATAGATAATGCAATGTCAAGTCTACTATGTACTACATATTGAAATTTGCCAATCATAGACCTTTACAGTGTTTGATTCACCTTAGTTGAATCATCATTCTTTGACAACTTATGTCCTGTTACCATTGGTCTACTTACTAGTTTGAAATCTTCCAATCCAAAAAAAATCAATATATCCTTGACATACTTTGACTCAGTGATATATATACCACATTTCATCTGATATACTTGCAAACCTACAAAGAATTTGATCTCTCCAAACATAGACATCTCAAATTCTTGCTTCATCATATTTGCAAAATACTTACATAAACCATCTTTACCTCCAAATATGATATCATCAATAAAAATTTTAGGTAAGAAAATATCTTTGCCTTTCTTTGTCTTCATGTATAGATTGTTGTTATCATCAGTCCTTTCAAATCTAATCTTTGCAAGATAATTATGAAGTCTCTCATACCATGTTATTGGTGCTTATTTCAAACCATATAAAGCCTTGTGTAGTCTACATACCATGTTCTTATTTTTAAAATCAACAAAACCTTTTGGTTGTTTGATGTAAACTTCTTCCTCTAATATACCATTTAGAAATGTAGATTTAACATCCATTTGATAAACTTTGAATCCTTTGTATGTAGAATAAGAAAGTAAAGTTATTACTCCTTCCAATCTAGTAGTAGGAGTGAATGTATCTCCATAGTCAATTCCTTCTTTTTGTGTATATCCCTTGCAAACTAGTTTTGCTTTATTCCTTGTGACTTAACCATTTTCATCTAGATTATTTTTAAATACCCAATTGGTAACAATCACATTTTTTTTTCTGGTCTAGGAACTAGAGTCCATTTTTTTTTTTTCTTAATTTGTTCAATCTCTTCTTCCATGACTTTACTCCAACCATCATCTTCTAAAGCATCTCTCATTGATTTGGGTTCCTTCATGCTCAACATACATGTACCATTTCTCAATTTATTTCTTTTCATTAGTCTAGCACCTTTATCTCCAATGATTTGAGTAGTAGGATGATGTCTTTTGACGTACTTAGACAATCTTGGTTTAGCTCTTCTTTCTTCATTTTGTCTTTCAACATCAGAGTCACTGTGTACATCTCTATCAAGTAGCTCAACATCTCTTTCATGTACACTAATTTCAAAATCAAAATGTGTATCTACTTCATTCTATAACTCAACATCTGTATGTAGCTTTATTCCTAAATGAAACTTGACATTCATAGAGTGTGACTTGACAATCACTAAAACTTGTTGATTTGTAGCCCAATTTGTAACATCTTCACTAAGAGACATACCTTCATAAAAGCATACAAATGATTTATATTCTTATGGTTATTTCATAGTTTCAGCCTCATATACCTCTGTATATTCATCAAAGTTCACATTTTCACTTTCCATAATTTTGTTAGTGTTAGTATTTAAACACTTATAAGCTTTACTTCTTGTGGAGTATCTTAGGAATATACCTTCTGCACTTTTTGCATCAAGTTTATCATTCCTCAAATATTTAAGAATGTAACATTTACTTCCAAATACCTTAAAGTATTTTACATTGGGTGAGTACCCATACCATATTTAAAAGGTGTTGAATGAGTACCTTTCTTGATTTGTACACGGTCCAAGTGTAGAAAGCTGTACTTATAGCTTCTCTCCAGTATTTCAAAGAAAAATTCTTCTACATCATGAGTATTCTAGCACAGTCCATTATAGATCTATTCCTCCTTTCATCTATTCTATTTTGTCATAATTTTACCTATTTCCTTCTCAACTCTTGCTAAGTACCACTGAACATTTGGAAAGCATCAGATTTTTGTTTTAGAAACATAATTGTCATCATCCTAGAAGAGTCATCAACAAATAACATAATTTACTTATCTCCTTTGTAGCTTTACACATCAATTGGTCCACACAAGTTATTATGAACAATCTCTAATATTCCTTTAGAGGTACAAATTTTACTCTTAAAGCTTGACTTTGTCATTTTGTCTAACTAACATTGTTTGCATATTACATTATCAAGCTTCTTCAATTTAGGAAAACCTCTAAATTTCTTCATGTTACTAATATTAACCAAGTTATCAAAGTTAACATGACATAACCTCTTGTTCCATAGCCATACCTCATCAAATTTTACAACAAGTAGCATCCTCTATATCAAGATAGAATAGAATACTTCTAGTTTAATCGCCCTTTTCAATCAGTTTCCCATTTGTGTCATATATCTTAGCAATCTTGTTTTCAAACTCAACCTTACATCCCAAATTATTTAGTTGTGACACACTCAAAAAATTATAGTTAATTCCTTCAACATAGTAAGCATTGTCACATAAAATCTTATCTGTGAGTTTGATAAAACCATTTCCTTTTATCAAACATGGTGCATCATTATCAAATCTTACACTATTTATATCATAACAATTTAGGTTAATGAACTTACTTTTGTCTCCAGTCATGTGATGTGAACACCTACTATCAACGATCCATCTATCATTTTTGTTCAGAAAGTCACAAGTTCAGTTGCCTCATCTTCATCAGATTCATCCTTCTTTACAATATACACCACTTCATCATCATGTTCATTAGATTCTTCTTTTGTTTCCTCTTCAACAATGTAGCAAGACTTCTTAACTTTTTCTTTTTAATCCTTGTTGTCTTCATCTCTTATGCTTTTGTACTGGTCACCACCTTTGTAGTTCTTCTTCTTTGGACATCTAGCAACAATATGACCAATCTCATTGCAATTGAAACCAATGATGGGTAACATACTTTTGAACTTTCCTTTACCTTTGTTGAATCTTCTTTCTATTAGTGCTTCAAGTTGTTCAACATCCTCCTCATCTATATCACTATTACTAGACACATACTTCTTCTTCTCATTAGGTTCCATTAATAATACTTTAGCTTTGGAAAAAATTCAATCTTTTGAAGTTTGTAATTATCAAAGTTAGATAGCTCAAAAGTAGTGAGTCTACCTACTAGACCTTCAAGTGATAGTTTATTCCTTGGAATACATCTTATTTCTTGAATTGCAAAAACTCTAATAGCATATATAAGCAATATTATCTTTAAAACTTTGCTTAGTACAATATCATCATCTATATTACTAGCAGCTCCTCTTATTACATTAACAACTTCTTTCATCCTTTCAACATATTGAGCAATATTCTCACCTTCTTCTATTCTCATATCATCAAATTTACCTCTAAGAATTTTAGCTTTGGCTCTTAGAATATTTACATCTCCTCCATAGATAGTGTTTAGGGCATCCCACATTTTCTTTGCACTATCAAGACATTTGATATCATCAAATTCAGCATAATTTAGGGTAGAAGCAATCTCCAACATTGTCTAGTTGTGTTCTTTCTTCTTCTTCATATCCACAATAGTAGGGGCTCTAGCAAGATCAACATGCTCTACAAAAATAGTAGATTGTACATCATATCCAAGTCTGTAAGGCCCACACTAGTACCTTATTCTAGATCCTGATGAAATAACAATGTGGGTTATGATTTTAGGAGACTAATATAGATTTGGATACTCTCTCCAGTAACATTAGGTCGATAAGATAAGACCACATGGAAATGAGATTTAAAATGTTCAAGACAAGAATCTGACCAGGAGACACTATGGATGATCTACTAGGTAGTTAGGACAGATAAAATAACATTCAACCTACTAAGAACAACTATTAGTATAGGTTATGATGATAATAAGATACATGGATATGTTTGAAACTTGGTTTTAAATTATTATGACATAATTACTAAAACATTCTAACAGTCTGAGGAGTTAAACTTAATCAAAGTTACTAGTTAACCAGTCCGCACATATCCATTTTATATTGTTTTTACGATTTACTAAAGATGATTCAGAGTTTCTTTGTTAGGTGAAAAAGAGTTGTGATGATACTCTAATTGAAAATGATTTATACTCAGAAAGATTACTGTGGATACACATATTCGATATTTCATTGTTTTAAATATTTTATGAGAATGATAATGAAATGTTTTGAATATGCACTTAGATGAAAGTTAAATGGAATATGCTATTGCAATGTTTTATTGATAGTACTTAGAATAGAAATGATTAGATGATACTTACTTGTATACGTTAATGAGTAGTATGAGATATTGGATTTATGTTGTACATGTTTGTATGGATCCTGTATTATCTTATTGGATTACTAATGTTTAAGTTGAGTGTGCAGGAAAGTGGAAGCATGGTGATTAATGGGGGAAACAAGGTTCAATCTTATGTGAACATGGTTAAGCCAAGGTGAATCTTTGGAAGATTCAAAACCTCGTTGTATTGTGTTTATTTTGTACTGTGACTATGTATGAGTGTTGTAATCAGAGAGCATGGTTGATTAGTGACATGTCATCATAATGTGTGAAGCGTTTTTATGTGCATGTGTGTGTCATTTGACACTTGTATTGTCTATGTGTAAATGACATGTCCAATAGGATTATTTGGCGTGAATTCACTTAACCTAAGCCTAATCCTCATTGCGATATCAATTAAACCACCTTGGAGAGTGTTAGTAAGAATCACCTTTTTGACGGAATGCAAGTTACAAGTGATAGGAATTTTAGAGAGCCTAAGTGATTCTTAAGTGTTAATTTTGTGAAAATAAGTCACCCACATGGTAATAGTATGGGTTGGGGGGTTAAATATTATAATAAGTGAGTCTAGGGGACCTAGGGGACCCTCAAAAAGAGTCATTTCCAAGCCAATTCGAAAATCCTATTGTAACCTAACTTCTTTCCTCATGACACCACTTGGTTAAGTCCTCATTGGTGGAAAAACACAAAAGTAAAAGAGGTATGTGAGGATGAAAGTGAAGGTCTTTATAGGGAAGTTGTGCCAATCTTGGGGATTCATTCACCCACTCTCTAATTTTAGAGACAGCCAGGGATTGGGAAGGAGAAGGTCGAAAGCCAAGCAGGAATAGGTCTTTATTCCATTGCCATAGCTTGTAATTAGGTTAGTGCTTCATGCCATGCTTCTTCATTGGAAATTGTAAGAGTGCCTTTGGTAGGATTGTTCTTGGAATTCTTGTGTTGTGATAATGTGATGTACTCTTGAAAATTTCTTGTTTTATTTTTACTTGGTTTTGTTTTCTTGTTTGTGCTTGAGTGTTGTTATGGGTGTGGGACTTACACTCATCCTTGTGGGAAGGGAAGAGAAGTCCAGGGTGAATGGGCAGTAGTTGGATTGCATAGTTGAGGAACCTGGAGTATGGGCTCCATTGTATGCCATTGTCATATTCATATTTTGCCTTGGGGAAGGATAAGAAAAAAAAAATAACAAAGATATAAATGGTGAGGAAGGAAGTAACTGAAGTATGGGTTGTAGGAAGCTAAAGTTGTTGGTTGTGTGTGGTGGAGGATGTTGTGTTGGTAGTGTGTGTGGTGGAAGATGTTTATGAAGCCTCGAAAGGGACTTGTATTTTGTTGATTTAGCCCTGAAAGGGCATGATTTTTATGGCAGATATGATATGAAATGGTAAACCTCCTTGTGTTTCCACCTTCACCCAACGTGTATGATTCCAATTGAGAATCATTGTGCAGACCTTGGTTGGGGTTGTAAATGTGTTGCAACATATGTGATTGTGTTAGTTTATGTGTTGTGTTGATGTGTGGATGAAACTTGGTTGAGCCTTGTTTCCCCTAGCATGGGGGTGGCCTCCTTGAGGCCTAGGTTGGGAGGTGAGCCTCCATGGTTCCTATTTATCTTTCTCATGTGCAGGTATTCCTTGGAGAGTTTTGGAAGTTTGACATTATGGAGTCTATTTCTTGAATAGGAGCAAGTGCATTCTTATTGTATTGTGAAGTGTAGTGTTGTTTCTTTTCTTATGTCCCTAGGAGGAGAAGTTGTTGTATCATTTTCATGATTGATCTCTCTGTTGTGATCAGATTGATAGAATTGATGCTTGATATTGTCTTAAAGGAAATTTGAAAGGATCATGTCAGAAGGGCTATGTGGTTCTACTATTGTTTCATTTATATTTACGTTGCAATGTGAAGAAAGAAGAATTTGAGTATCTTGAGATTACAATAGGATTGAAACTGAACTTTACCAACTTGATATCTTATGTTTTCTATTGGGGAATAATGTAAAAGTTTGATGTTAGTATTGAGATTGTTAATGCAGTAAGGTATGCAATTGATAGAAGGAATGGTAAATAGTTTAAATCTTAATATTCATGATATCAAAGAAAATGAAGACTTTTGTTGTATTAAAAGTTAGCTCAACACTTCATGAGTTTTATAGTTTTTTTCAAATTTGAATTCTCTAGCATGTTTTTCCATATATTGATTTAAGTGAAATACTTTGTCCAAATGATCTAATAAGCTTATGAATCTAATTGGTAAAAACAAGATTAATGATTCATAATGTGTCATTATAATAACACAGGAGGATGACCTCTATTAAGAGAGAAGAAAATTAGAATAATACACATAAGTGTAAAGAACCTAAAAAACTAACTAGCTGAAGGTGCCCATTTAACTTTCTGGAATTTATATGGGAAGGTGACTAAATTCCCTCCTATTACAGGGCAATATTTAATTGGCTAGAGTCTACATAGGACTCTAGAGAAATGAGACTTTCCTAGCTAGCAATAACATTCAAATAAACAATGAGCTATATCAAATCACTCTCCATAAAGAAACAAATTAATAATAGAAAACAAAAAAGAGGAAGTCTGCATATAATAGTGTTAATATAAATGTTATACATGATTGCCCAGGGCGTCACCTTTTTTGAGCATGGCCAACTCAACAACAAAATCTGCAAATATAATGAAAAAACATAAACAAATACAAGTGGCATCCCATTCTAGGCGTACCCTCTAAGGACATGGTGAAAAGTTGATTGAAAAGTCATAAATTGCTGCTGCATGGTTATGATTACTTTTTCCTCCTTGGGCAGCGCTATCCACTATATGATTAAGATAGGAAGGACTTAGGGAAACCTTGGGGAGTGCACAAACCATTCTCTTTGCTCCCCACCTACCACCATCCTCTTGGGCACCCATCTGGCAAGAAGGAAAGTGAATTAACTTTATTGTGTTAAGTTTTCAAGGGAAAAATCTGCATTAGACAAGATTGACTTAAAACACATGTGTTTGAAAAAGAAGATGGGTTTTTATTGCATGAATTTGAGTGATATGAAAGCCTTAGCATACTCATGATGTAAGCTTAGACCCTTAGCTTAGGAAAGATAGGCATAATCAAGTGGTATTTAGAAGTGGGTTTGAATTTTAATTTAGTATTTGTTTGAAATTTAGACATGACATGTAAATTAATAAAGTTATGTTTTAATGGAAATTAATTTATAAATGGGTTATAGATACTTAATCATCTAAATGATTATATTAACATGTTATTTAATTTAATAAAATAGATAAAGGAGATTAAAAGTATGTGGGGATGTAATGGGTAACTAGGGATATGTCTTATATTTCTCTTATTATGTAAGTAGATATATATATATAAGTTTAGATTATTTAGGTATATACTATTTAAAATTATATTATATCATTTTGATCTATCTTATATTAATTAGTGGTTATTTAGGTCGAGCGTAGTATAGTCAAGATGACCAAGATGGGCACTTAATTTTAAATATGAATTAACAATATTTTGATGTCAACATAAAGAGATACGAGATTGAACACTAATCTGATCAAGATAATAATTGCACAATAACTCCAAGCTCTGTAGATGATAATTGAAAATAATAATGTAACCTGTTCGTGAAAAGATGCAAACTAAGAAAGTATAGGCACTGGTAAGGTATAACTATAATAGAAGTAAACTCATAATAGAACATATAATAATAATGGTAACCCAAATACTGATGGAGACACACTGAGTAATAACTCATCCTCTTGTTGCCATCTTCTATGTTATCATCACCACATTCACATAAGATAAATCATGTCTACCCATCAGAGTGTCTTGGTTTGAGTGTAGAAAACTAAGGGCTCATAACTTCATTTCCTTAGTAGAGCCTTTTAATCCATTAACAAACCTTAACAACTCCAAGTTTAAATACGGATAGTGTATCCTTTAATCTTATCGAAAACTCCAATTAGGTAATTATCGAAGCTTCATTGTAAACTCTAAACTTAGCATGAAACTCACACTTTTAATCATACAAAGTAATAATCAAATATAACCACCACCTGATAGGAGTATAATCCCCCTTCACAATGCACACGAAACCATTCATCTAGTCAAGAAAAAGTTAATGTATTCTACAAAAAAAAAAAAAAAAAAAATTGGTTGTGTTCTCGCGTTAAAATTTTATGTTAAAAATTTATGGCATGACAAAGTCCTCCAAGGTGTAGCTTCATCAAGCTTTTTCATGTGGAAAAGTTATCTCTATTGAGCTTGGGTACTTCTCTTTTTGACATCTTGATCTTTGTGCTTCTAGTACCTTCAAACTAGTCCTCTTAAGAAGATGGCTCTAATACCAATTGTTGGAATTCTTTAGAATAACTAAGAGTGGGGGGGTGGGGGGTGAATTAGTTATCCAAGGTCCAAATGTATAAATAAAAATTTTCACAGTTTAGTGAACCCATAAAAAATCATTCATCATGCATCCATAAGATTATGCAATCACTTAAAACTTGTAGGTTATTATTAAATCAACTTTGTAAAAATGTAAAACATGAAACGTAACAAATTCATCAACACACTTAACACAATGATTTATGTGGAAACCCAATTTGGGAAAAACCACCAGTAACATGCTACTCTTTTCACTCTTCTAAAGTGATGCCCTGTGAAAGGCCAATCTTGTTAAAAGTTACAATACACACTATTAAATGAGACCTTGTTAAAGGATTTCAATCACCCTATTAGGAGTAATCCTTTTCTAAGGACTTTAGACCATTCACTTGGAATGTCACCTAATTAAAGGATTTACAAATGATTGTTAGGTCAACCTTAATCCAAAGGATTTACCCTAGAATAATACAATTGTTAGAGAGTAATAGTAAAGCTTGATTTAATACAACTTACAACTTCATTTGTAGATTATAGATCTCTATTCAGTCTTTAATTTTGCTTGGCCTTCATACTTTGCATCTCTGATAGCTTGTTCACCCTTCGAGCATTCATCTCCTTAAGCCTTTTTGCTTAACATTTCATTGCAAACTCTTCTTGTAAGTCACTAGATGAGGCAAAACCCTTGACTCCTTGTCTCCCTTAGGTTCTCACACATGACAACCTTGTTTCATGACTAGTCATTCCTATAAATAGGAAATTAAGATTTTTTTCCACTCATTCTCCATCATCTAATTTAGGGTTTGAATGGATTAGGTAGGATACAATGGTTAGATTTTTAGGTGACTCTACAACACCCCCAGGATCAAATGAATGACCAAGAAAACTTTCACAAGAGATTGGCAAGACAATTGCATGAAGATGCAAGAATGTTATTATTGATAATGGACTTAATTAACATCCAATGGATTGATTTTAAATATACATAATAGGCCTCCTTATATAGGAGAGGTGATAGGAGACAATGATAAGGAGAAGATAAGCTATCACCCACATAATGTGGAATCACATGTCCACCAAAGGTGGATTATCCTCCATTATGCAATGAAGTATGTGAAATGATGAGGATGATAATGTGATAAGTACACTAAATGTGGATTAAGATAACAACTATGACCACCTAGATTGAAATTCTCCTACACCATGTGTTTAATTAAGGTGCAAACTCCCAAGTATCTCAATCACAAACTACTATGTAATGCATTATCCTAAGTAAGCTTAAGTGTAATTAGTGAATATCTAATTACACCAATAGTATCTATCCATATCTCATACCTCTTCTAGAAACTTCTCCTATAATCCTCTTTGAATTGCCTAAAAATGGTTTACCTTGAATTCTGTGCCACTAGCTCATCAACCTTATCTTCCACCTAGTTTGAATAATCCAAGAAAATAAACTTGTCAGCTCAGATTTATCAAATTCATGATCTTTTAAATAATGTTGTAGCTCGGCATTGTCAAGTTTCTAATTCTTGGCATATACTGTGAAATCACTCGGCATGAACTAAAGTTTACTAGTGCTCAGCATCAACTAAACTTTACTTGGCATCCATTTTTCTGCTTGACATATACTAGAATGAACTTTTACTCGACTCCAACTAATTTTTTGCTTGTCTTGCACTAGTTTTTCTTGGTACCTACTATCCACTCACTCAAGATTAGTAGAAAATCTTTTTGTAACTTTTTCTTCTAAACTTTCTTAGTGTACCCAATCTTTGTAACATTAAGTAGATTATCAATACATCATGTCATCACTATCTTAATTGATTCTTGTACTTCATTACATTATCATAACTCAACCTTTCCTCTAGGTATTTTTGTTACATATTTTGATCAAATCCTCTTCATCAATCAAATAAGTGATAGTACTTAAATATTATAAGTAGTTGTCTTAGCAGTAAATAGCAAGTTTGACATTACTGACAAAACAATGATTGAAACACATAGTCTTCTTCAACAATCTCCTTCTTTCAATCTAGTTTGAATAATCTACCTCAAAAATGATCTTTTCAATTTGATCTCAACATTATCAAGGTGTGGGGGCTTAAGATAAGGTTGAAAACCTTCCTTTCCTTGTTGTGAATAGCCCACTCCTATTTTTAGTTTGTTGGGTCTAAATTGTGTTGTTAGCGGTTCCACAATACCTTGTCCTTTTCCTAAAGGACCATCCCCTTGGTAACCCATTTTTTTCATCAACTCATAACCTTTTCTAAAAATGTGGGGGGATATATCAACATGTCATATTCTCTCATTTTCTTCTTCTTTTTTTCTTGTAGGCATACCAATTTCTTTAATAAAGTGTCATTGTAAGTGTTCTTTGTAGGTGGTTTGTCATGCAATTTTGGAGATGATTGTGGGTCAAGCAATGAAAGTGAATATTCACATACACCCTTGTGTTGTAGTTTGAATTTTTAGTCAAATTCTTTCATTAAAAATCCATTTTCTCATAATGTGTCTGCTTAGAGCCTCTTGAAGATAGTGGTGATGGAGTGGAAGAACTGGAACAACCTACTTTCTCTTTCCCTTAACTGTTGTGGAAGAACTGGAACAACCTACTTTCTCTTTCCCTTAACTGTTGTGGATTAGCAATCATTGTCTTGACCAGTGGATGATGAGGTTTTTGCTGATGTAGATTGGCTAACAACACTTGTCAAAATGTTGATTTCTTCCCTATTGTGAGAAACAAGGGACTTACAGTAGTGTGTATAGTTTTTGTCCTTGGGTATGGTTACCTCTTGGCCCTTGTATGGAAATTTTAGACTTTGCTGATAAGTGGAAGGGATTCCTTGCATATCATGGATCCATGGCCTTCCTAATAAGATGTTGTAGGTAAGCTTCATGTCGAGAACTTGACAAATGGTTTCTTTTACAACCAGGCCAACCCTTGTGGATAAAATTACCATGTCTTTAGAAGATCTCTCTTCATTATCATGAGCTTTATTTGTGATCTTTTTATCAAGATCAACAACATACTCTATATATCCTAGTGCTTTTACTAGGTTTAGTGTGAAAATATTTAGACTTTCCCTACCATCAACCAAGGCTCTCTTCACTCTATTTGTTTGTATGAATACTTCAATGTGCAATGGGGGGTTTTGAGGATGAGTGAAGGACATGTCATCCCAGGATAAGAAGGATATACAGTGAGGGGCAACAAGGTTTCTCACCATGTTTTGGAATCTATTTACATCAAGGTCATTGGGCACTAAAGCTTTGGTGAGTATCTCCCTGTGCTTTGGGGATATTTGCAATAGTTCAAAGATGGAAATATGGGCTAGAGTTTTCAATATTTGGGTATGGTGGAACTTGTTGTAGCTTGGTCTGAACTAGTGGTTGTGCCTGATAGAACCATTTTAGATGTGTGACCTTGGGTTATAGAATTCAAGGCTTGTTTCTTATGTTTATCTTTGAACATGATGACATTGGTAGTATCATCAAATCTTGAGATAATGTTAATTGTGTTATCATAATTATGAGTGTAGTTGACTTTGTCATTCAAGAATGTGGGCTGGTTACTTTTGGAAGACTCACCTTTCTCATGATTCATGAAATGATTTTTCAAAGCCATGTGATCTTTATTATTATGAAGATGGTGTACTTCAATTTTCTCATCATCAATTAATTTTTGGATGGCTCCTTTAAGAGAATAAAAGTTATTCGTGAGGTGTCCTCGGTTCTGATTATAAGAACAAAAATATTTTTCATTCCACCACTATGGTTTAACTTGTGGATCATAAGGTTTACCTTCTAGTAGTATGATGAGATCATCAGCTAAGAGCATTTGTAAATCTCTTTCATATGTCTTGCCAATGGGTGTGTATACCTTGGGTATGTTGGTGGATCTGTATCCTCTTGGAGGAGGAGCTTGATTGTATGCTACTTGTTGATTGGGATTGTTTTGCTTTGGAGGAGTAGTTATATTTTGTTGATAGAATGGATGGATTTTATCTTGTTTCGGTGGGTTTTGGTGAGTATGTATATTGGTGTTATTGATAATTTTGTATGGTTGATTTGGATATGGGTGAAGTTGTGGTTTAACATGATTGGCTTCTACCACCCCATCATTTACCATGTTTTTATTATTGTTCCTCCACCATGATTTATGTTTGTCATTCAACTAGCTGGAAGATTTATGTGGTTGTAAGGAGCTATTTCAGAAACCTTTTCCATCTTTCAATAGCTTAATGATGTCATTTCTTAATAGGTTTTCTTCCACTTTAGACCTTGGAGCTGCAATCAGTAATTCATGGGTTTAGATAGCCTATTGATGAAGATATATGTCTTTAATTTTTCTAGAATGTCTCAATGATATTTAGTGAAGATATGTCTCCATCTTTGTAAAAATACCTTAAAGGTCTTTCCTAGGAGTTGTTTTGTATTGCATAAATCAATCATGGTAACCTCCCTTTCAATGTTGTATGAGTATTTTACGATGAAAATTGAAGCTAGTTGGTTGAATGATTTGATATTGGAGGGGAGTTTTGAGAACCACACCATGGCTTCTCCCCCAAAAATCTTAAGGAATAGCCACATAAGGTAGGTCATGTCATGAAAAAATTCCATGCTTATAATATAGAATTTTCATAGATGATCTTGAGGATTTGATGTGCCAAAATACTTGTCATATTTTGGTATTTGCATGTACTATGGAAAAGGTTTCAAGGTGATGCTTCTGTCAAATAGGAGAAGGCATACCTTCTCAAGGCTGAATTTAGTTAGTTGGACTTTTCCCCATTTCATTCTCTCCATTTCTAATGGTAGGTCTTGGAGTTTTTGAGTGGCAACCTCTAGGGGTGATTCTTCTTGATCCCTCTTGGAGTTTGTTATGTCAAAGTTATATGGTAATTTTGCACCTTGTTGTGCCAATGATAGAAAGTAATGTTCTTTATGTCATTCAAGTATCTTTTTCATTATATCAATGAGTTTAGGATTTTTTTCAGAAATCCTTGATCTTTGTTTCAAGGCTATTTTCGTCCCATATTTGAGATGAACCCATTTTGTTAGAGGGTTTTGAGCTTTGCTATTTGAAAAAGGGTGATTCATTAATAATGGTAGTTGATAAGAAGTCAACATGTGTAACAAGCTCAATGATATTTGGGGATTGCACAGATTTGATAGTTCATTTCACTATTCTGGCACTTACCCATATGGGTGATCTTTTAGGTTCCTTTTGTTTAGCAGGTACATTGGTTTTAAACAATGGCATGAGACACAAATGAGACCCCTTTAATTCTTCTACATTTAAATGGTATAAGGATTGTTTTTAGACCAAAATGTGTTGTAACATCAAGCTATGTTTCAAAAAGGTGTTTAGCAATGTTAATGATGATAAGATTCAATTTTGTGAAGTCAGGTAAAGGACAAATGTGTGTTTCCATTTATGTCTTACTTAAAGTATGAAGTTGAGGTAACAATGGCTATTGGATAAGAGTCTCTATGTAGGGTTGGAACATTTCTTGCTTTAAAGATGTTGATCATTTCTAGGATTCCTCAATTTTGCAGAATGTTAATGAAGGAAAAGGGTATCCAAATATATTGTCTATTTATGGATATTCTATGTACAAATAGCCTCTATTTTGAAAATTCTTTCAAATGAGCTACAAGAATCTTCAAATGTGTTATTTAAGTACTTATATACATCATTTCATGGTGTGTTAGACATTGTTCTATAGGGTGTAAACATTGTTATTGATGCAAGAGCATCCAGAGGTATAAGGGCAATCCTGTGTCACCCAAAAAATGTACTTAGACTTAGTTTTTGTTTCATGTTTTTTCATTTTTGGATACCCATTTGGGCCAAATAAAGGTTCAAACTCTCATAGTTCCACTATTAGTGTTTTGGGTTAGAGTTTTTAATCACCTTGGGATACGTGTAAATGCCAAAAAATAAGAGTATGTAATTGAGCCATCATTTTGGTGAATTAGAAGGTGTAAATTGGCCAGATGATTTTCATTGTAATTTAGAGCATTCCAAAAAAAGAATCAGGTCAAAAGGCCCCACGGTTTGAACGTTATCGTAGTTTTTCAATTTTTGGAGACATCCTAAGAATGCTTCAAAGTCAAGTTAGGGGCATTAAATGACCTCAAACAAGGATGAAAATGGGGGAAAATAAAAGCTCCTCCATATGGCTATAGAGAACTTCAAGAGCTTTTCAAAAATGTAAACGGTTCGTCAATTAGAGCTACGGTTCAAAAGTTATGCCTCCTAGAAGTTTGGTTACCATTTCTGGATTCTTCTAATTTTGTGCCAACTTCTAATGTGACTTTTAGAGCCATCTATTTGGTCAGTGGATGCCAACTAGAACTTTCTAGAATGTATTCCTAATCCTTAACTCTTTGAAGTCTATTTAAGAACATTTCTAGCATTGTAAAAGGTAGTTTGGAGTGGAGTTTGAGAGAAGGTACTAGGAGAAGAATTTATCTCCAAATTTATGCTATTGTAAGCCCTAGGGCATGTTTTAGAGTCTGTTTCTCTACGCTAAGTGTACTAGCATATTTTCACAGTTAATAAAATTTTCCCTTTCCTGTTGTGTTGGGTTGTGTCCCCATCAGTTATATATGCAGATGAGCCATTCTATTGTTCAAATGTGTTGTTTCAATTACCAAATGCACTAGTATAGGATTCAAATGCACTGCAAAAGGAATTAGATCCATTGTTTTAGGTATTTAATGCACTATTCTAGGATACACAACAACATTTGTGTTTGGTTTAGTGCTAGTTTGTTGTTGCATTTGAATTGTCTTAGAAGGATGATAATATTGAGTTCATTAACATGTATTAAACAAATGCATCCAATCACAACAATGAAAAGAAAATGGAATATTCAATGCATAAACCTATAAAATGGGAAATGGATTCCTAACAAAGGTTAACTAAGGCTGGTGACTATGAGGTTTTGGTGTTTAACCAATAGTGTTTAAATTTACCTCTCTTTTGATAGAGAGCTTCCCACCAATGCAAAGGAGGTTTGACATAATATCTTGCAAGGCTGCTAGAGAAAGGCTATGTTTCGAACATGATTGACTTTCATTCAATTAGAAATGCAAGATGGAAGGATTTCCCTCTTTCCAACCCTTCTAAGGAAAATCTTGGGAGGTTTCCTTTCTATGGCTGACTATCTACCTAGTGAAAAGAAGGAGAAATAGATATTAGAGGCAGGTTTGGGATTTGATCACCCTAAAAAAGTGAGATCATATCCCTACTACTCCAATCCCTCAAAAATGACAAATAGGATTGTTTAGTTACAAGCTTTTAACTATGGAAGACAAGAGACTCCTATTTAATTTATGCATATGTTCATTCTTAGATTAATTCCTACTAACCCATTTCAAAAGGTTTGGCATTTTGATCAACTCAATGAGTTGAGAGAATAGGCCTATTTCTAAACAAATTAGAGGAATCAAACTCCTTACTTGAGCTATGTTATGAACTTTGAAATGATACAATCTAATTAACAAGGGTTTAGGCCTACCTGATTTGATGTTAGGAAAGGCTAGGTGCATTTTTTATTGTCTTCATTCCCTTCTCACAATTTAGTGGCCAAGGAGTTCCTATCTAGTCTAGAAGAGACCTATAAATATCTAGTAATCAGATCTACAAGTTAGATATGGTAGTTTATAGCTTTGATAAGATGTGCTACTAAAAATGGCAGATGCATTACAAAAATGTGCAAATGCATTATAATATTAGTCAAAAGTGTTAATTGAACATGTAAATGCACTACAAAATATGGTAAATGCACTATAAAAAAATGCAAATGCATTGTACAAGACTTCAAATGTGTTATAAAACACTTCAAATGCATTAGAACACATTGTGAAAGTGTTAAAATAATGTTCAAAAGTTCCCAAACATCAGAGAAATCTCAAATTCGATATACGTAAGCTTAGAAATGTCTTCAAAAGGTTAATGCTCCTGCTATGAGTCTTCCCAAGCATTGTAAAACCTATAAAAAGTTAGATCTGCACAAGAAACTAGAGTAATATGTAGATCTACAAGAAAAATCAAATATTAGAATGAAAGGTTAAAGAAAAAATGAGGCTTTAGAATGAAACCCTAATGTGGGTGCCAATTTGTACATAGTGGAATTGTGTATTCATGAGACCTTAGTGTAGAGTACAATCAGAATAACAATGAACTAATCTAGACCCAAAAATAGTTGTTAAACAAAGAATCCATGAACATCTCATGTTTCTCTAACTACAACTACTAAAATTGCTCTTAGACCAACATCTTAGTGACAGTTCTAGAATGAGAGTGTGTTATTAATGCACATATAGATAAGTCTATAGTGAGATCTATTGGAAATATAAGAGGAGTAACTAAGAGGGGAGGGGTGAATTAGTTACTACAAAAATAAATCCTAGATCCCTTAGATGTTAGTACAAAATAATTTTGTCAAAACTTGATTCTGCTAATGCTTGACAAACAAAGAAATGTTGTAACTCAGTAAACACTATAATTGCTCAGTAATTACTTAGCATGAAAATCTTAAGATGTTATTTGTGATTACCATTACTTTAACTTAGTTTCAAATACAGAAAAGGAATAGCATGAACACATTAGACACCAAGATTTAACATGGAAATAGAATTTGGGAAAAACCACCAATTACAACTAGTTACTACTTTCACTCTTCTAAAGTGAGCCCTATTAGGAACCAACCCTATTAAAGGTTACAAAAAAATATTTTTTGGTGTGACCTTATTAGAGGATTTAATTACCCTATTTTTGATTAAGTAAAAAAAGTTTTACAAGGATCCTGAAACCCAAAAGTTTTTACAACATATCTGAAATAGAAATATTAAGAAAAGTCTAGCCATAGAGAAACTGCTTAACAAAATCCAACCATAAACAACAGGCCCACAGCCAGGAAACAAAAAACTAGCTATAGTAGAACAAGAAAGAACCAACTACACAAGGAAAAATTGAGAAAACAAAGTAGCACTAACTATCAGTTCTCTCTATCAAGAACTTGTAGGGTCTCTACAACTTCATTGGTCTTCTTGTCATTCGCATCCTCCTAGTCCTAGTTCTGAGCATCCACCTAGTCCCTAGTTTCTTTTGGATCATCCTCAACCTACCCAATGTCCAAGCTAGCCTTCTCCATCTTTTCCTCACCAAATCTAGCACTAATTAGTGATTCACCCAAACTATTAATGTTCTTCTTGTCGTCTGCATCCTCTTGGTCCTGGATTTGAGCATCCACCTGGTCCTTGGTTTCTTTCAGATCATCCTTAGCCTACCCAAGGTCAAATCTAGCCTTCTCCATATTTTCCCCACCAAATCCAATGCTAATCAGTGACTCACCCAGGATTTAATCACCCTATTATGAGTGGCCTTGTTACAGGTATTTAGAAAATTCAATATAATTTCCACCTTATTAGAGGATTTAAAAATAGCTATTAAGCCAACTCTGTTAAGAGATTTAGATCACTGCTACAATGGTTAGAGAGTAATAATGACATGACTTGATTTGGATGCAACTAAATTTTTTGATTACAAATCTCAATTTTGGCTTATATACTTGATCCTTCCTAATTGAATATATCTTTTATGCTCCATGAGGATATTCTTCTTATTATTCTGATTTGCTTCCTCTTTTCATCATCAAATCTTCAATACATTTGCATATCCATCTTCTTACTTCTAATCCTCAACTTGAACTTTTATTTATATCTTTCATATTGTCAAGTTAGCTCAAATACAACTTTCAATAACTAATATTCATCTTCTCAGTTGGCTAGAACCAACAATCAAATCAATTGAACTCAATATGCCAAAATAAGAAAATCCTTTCTTAGCCAACCCTACTTGGTAGACACTAACTTAGAGACAATTTTTCTGTGTTAACTAAGTGAACTCGATTAACATTGCATACTTGCATAGATCCTTTGGTAATTGTGTGAGCTTGGTTAGCATTGGTTCCATCCAATATTTTCTTCATTAACCAAGTGAGCTTAGTTAACACTCATATTTCTTAGACTTTCCTTAGATACCCAAGTGAACTCAGTAGACACTGCCTTCTAAACTAGACAAACTTTGGAATGCTTAGTAGACACATAAAACTATTTTTATTACCTAAGTGATCTCATCATACACTAACTAATAATGATATAACATTTTGTGTAATATCAAAAACAATATACAATTAATCAATTGTATTCAACAATCTCTCTCTTTGGCATTGACGGCAACACAACATGTCATACATAATAAAATTTTTGGAGCAAGAATAAAGTAAGGAACATATCCTTAGTTTCATTCTAATTCTCATCCATGAGAACTCTCTCTATTAGTGTAAACTCTCTTTGCCTTTAGTTTCTCCCTCTTTTAGAAAACTTTTGTCTATATAGAAATTTTTCCAAGTTCATTCTCCCTTTTTGGTAATTCTTCTCTTCTAATCTCCCTCTATGACATCTCTTTACTATGATAGCACACTTCTCCATCTTTTAAACAAAATTTTTATGAGATATGATATTGTATGTCTCCCTCTTTGAAAACACATGCCAAAGATAATACTTGGTGAAAATCAATGTACCTTAAGTACTAATTCATTTGCAATATGCCCTTGTCAACACTACACCAACTAATTGATCTTCAACATGCTCCAGTTGATGCATTAGTAAACTTCATTAGTGAGCTCTATATAGGGGACTAACCCCTAGCTTACCTCTTAGATACAAAAATGCATCCTTAGGTAATGGCTTGGTGAATATGTCTCCAATTTGTTCTTTTGTGTTCACATATTCCAATCTGACTTCTTTATCTTGCACCAATTCTCTTAAGACGTGATATTTTATAGCAATGTGCTTTGTTTTGGTATGCATCATTGGATTCTTTGATATACTAATTGCACTGGTGTTATCATAGTATATGACTACTGGATCCTTGATCTCTACCTTCATACCTATCATCAGTTATTTGAACCAAACAATGTTAGAATAATTAACTATTGCTACCACATATGTTGCCTCTACTGTGGACTGAGAGATACAATTTTGTTTCTTGCTTGTCCAAGATACTAGCCTTTTACCAAGAAAAAGTGCTCCTCCACTAGTTTTTTTCTGTCATCAACACTTCCTTCCCATTCAACATTAGTGAATACCTTTAAGTCCAAATTGTCTCCTATTTTTTACCATAATCCATAATCTTCAGTACCTTTTAGATATCTCATGATTATTTTGATTGTCATCAAATTATTTTCTTTTGGATTTGCTAAAAATCTTGCCACCATACCAACTACTAATGCAATATTAGGTCTTGTATGTACTACATACTGCAATTTTCCAATCATTGATCTATAAGTGGTATGATTTATCTCTTTGGAATTATCATTTTTAGAAAGCTTATGTCTAGTAGACATAGGAGCTCAAACTAGTCTTGAATCTTTCATTCCAAATTTCTTTAGTATTTTCTTGATATATTTAGATTGAGTAATGTAGATACCACCTTTCTTCTACTGAATCTATAATCTAACAAAGAACTTTATTTCTCCAAACATGGACATCTCAAATTCTTTACTCATTTCTTTTTTAAATGGTTTGCAATAATCATCATTTCCTGTGAATAAGGTATCATCAATAAATATTTCTACCAAAATAATCCTTTTATCTGGCCCTTGTTTAATATATAGAGTACTATTATCATTTTTTCTTTGAAAGGCAATATGTATCAAGTAATTATGAAGTCTTTCATACCAAGCTCTGGGAGTTTTCTTGAGTCCATATAATGCCTTATGTAATTTTCAAACCATGTCCCTTTTATTGGGATCTACAAAACTTTCTAGTTGTTCAATGTAGACTTCCTCATCAAGAATTCCATTCAAAAATGTAGGTTTTACATCCATTTGATATACTTTAGATCCGTTGTGAGCTTCATATGCTAATAGAGTTGTAACACCTTCTAATCTTGCAACAGGAGCAAAATTTTTGCCATAATCAATACCTTCTTCTTGAGAATAGCCTTTACACACCAAACTTTCTTTGTTTCTCAATACTTTTCCATCTTCATTTAGCTTGTTTTAGAACACCCACTTTGTGCCAATTACATTTTTTATCCTTGGTCCTAGGAACAAGAGTCTAGGTTTTGTTCTTATCTATTTTTTCTATTTCTTCATTTATTTCTTCAATCCAACTTTCATTTTCCAAAGCATCTTTAACACTTCTAGGTTCAAATTCAGCAAGTAAACGTGTACCTTTCAATTTGCTTCTTGTCATTGTTCCATCAAATTTGTCTCCAATAATCTAATCAAGTGCATGATGCCTTCTAACATATCTTTCTAACACAAGTTGTTTAGATTTGGAATGAGTTTCATTGATTTCATCATGAATTTTAGTATCAACCTTGGGTCCTACTATCTTTGACTTAAGTTGTACTACTTGCAACTCAGTAATTGTTGGAGATTTTGGGGACTCAGGAGGTTAAGCTTCTTTTCTTTTAGATAGATTTGGTAGGGTATCAAGTTCATAGTAAAAAAATCTTTTGTAATCTTCTGGCACTTTGTTTCTTTCTTCTTCACTCTTTTCTAAAAATTCATCAATTCTCACATGTGTAGTTTCTATGATTTTATGAGTAGAAAAATTCGAACATTTGTGCTTTACTTCTACAAGAGTATCCTAGAAATATGCCTTCATCACCTTTCACGTCAAATTTTTTCTTTTCTAGATCCTTTCAAGATATAAAATTTTCTACCAAATACTTTCAAGTAACTTACACTAGATTTGTAGCCATACCATAGTTCATAAGGAGTTTGATTTGAGTCTTTCTTCAACTGTAATTTGTTTAAGATATGAACTAGGTTTCAGGTCCTTTTAAAATTTGGGTGCATTCTATGGCCATTTTATGTGGTTTAAGGTCCCTTTAAAACCTAATTTTGCTACTATTTAAACTACAGGTTTCAAGTCCTTGTAAAACCTGGTAGTGCTTTATGGTTTATCTTTTTCTTTTCTGTTAAAGGTTTTGGGGCCCTTCAAAACCTATTTTTACCTTAATCTAAAATAGTGTGTTTTGTAACCTTTAATAGGTTTGGCTCCTAATAGGGCTCACTTCAAAAGAGTGAAAATAGTAACTAGTTGCAATTGGTGGTTTTTTCCAAATTGGGTTTCTATGTTAAATATTGGTGTTTAATGAGTTCATGCTATTTCTTTTATCATTTTGACCACCTCTTTACCGATCTTCGCAATGCCTTGAATGGTATAAGTAGCCAAACCTCTAGTAGCCTCAACTACCCTTTTCCTAGAGCTCTATCTAGTTCTTTTACTTAGTCCTCCTGGAGACATAATTTCTTCATTGGTGTGCTTCCCAAGACTCATAGTTGTAGAAAAAATACTGGAAGTAACTTGTTCCATCTTATTGCCACTTTCTTTGATCAAAAATTGAAGTTTATGTTCATACTCCTTTAGTTTCTCTAGTATATTACCCACCTATATTTCCATCTAACTAATCTTAGCATGATCAATTTTTTGGTTTTTTTGCACCTTTTCCATTTTCCTTTTTAGACTCATTAATTCATTATACATCCATGAGTCAGCTAAAGAGAAGTATCAGTCTTGAGCTTTACAATATGTAGAAAAGAAAGCATAGTATCCATTTGAATAGACTCGTTCTTCTCCTTCCCCAATTCTTCTCGACTAGAAGACTCATCCTTTTCTATCCTTACCTCTTCCCTTACATTGACATTAGAAGGGTCCTCCTTTTCCTTGGTCATTTCTTCTTTTCTAGCCCTCACTCCCTTGGAATGCTCACTTTGATTTTCCTCCTCACCATCATTACTCAACCTTGTATTTTTCTCACTACTCTCTTCCTCTTCATCCTTACCAATTTCATCCTTGCTTCTTGGGTAGCCTTCCAAGTTGGAGCTGAATTCTCCCACTTCTGTGTTCTCCTCCTTCACCGAGTTTTTTTCCTCCTTATTCTTTGAATTATCAAACTCAATAATCTCTTCAAAATTTTACTAAGGGGTTTGCCGGGTTTCTTGCTTCAGACTCCTCCTTTTACCCTTTACAATATCATCATCCTTACTCTTTCTAGAGTAAGTTTTGCTAGTAGATCCCTTCTTTCAAAAGGAGGAGAAGACACAAAAGCCTTGCTTTTGTAATAACCCTCAATAAGTAAAATTAACCCTTCATGCAAAATAAGACTCGATTATTTTTTCCTATGAGCTTGCAAACATTGGAGTAAAGAAAATCTCAAATAAAAAGGAAACAAGAACCTATCCTTGTGCCTAAAGTGATTAAGGAATACAAAATGAAATTTATGCACATGCTTAGCTCTTCCATCTAAAATAAAATACTCACGAATACAGGAGAGCATATCATACCAGATGACCTTAATCTGACCTAGTTCATAAAAATCACCATTCCTCTCAAGGTTTTTCTCCTCTTCATCCATTTTTGGAAATTTCTTAAATGAAACATTTGAAATACTCATTTCTTTGTTGAACTTAATGCCTTCCTTAGGCAAACCCATCACCTTAGCTATGAACTCTTCAGTCAAATGCACAGTCACTTCATGTAGAGAAACCCTATCTTCAATCCATTTTTTGAAGAAATTAAGATGCTCCAAATAAGTGGTGACATTACCCTTTTGCAAAATATAGCATATAGAAGCTTTGGCCTTCCAAGCCTTGCAATTTTTTGGCTCATGTTTTAGTGGTTTTCTAACCATTTCCAAAGACTTCAAATTACTGCAATAAACTAGAATCAAGTGGAGAAAAAGACCAGAAGAATTAATCAAAGATAATACATTCATTGATACAACTAAGGAACACATTAAAATTGATACATACAAAGCCAAGATTAAAATCACATAAGTGTACTTCCTCAGGGAGAGAACACTGACATCTATATCCCCACTCCCAAATATCATTGAATTACTAATCTTGGAAAATATTTCCCACCATCACATGACTAATACGATAATTAATAAGGGCTTTCAAATCCACATTTCTACTTAATTTTCCATTCCATGTCATCTTATATCCCATTTGGATAGCATGGTTGGAAATCTAATTTGCAACCGCATTACCTTTGTAGAAAGAGTGAGATATAACCACTTTTTCAAATTTATTCATTGAAGTTTTAATTTCCATAACACTTTCTTCAATCAACCAAGTAATATACTTTTTATCTTTAAGAATATTAACAATATTTAAATAATCTCCTTCCATCCAGAGGTTTGGAGAACCAATTTGAACTGCTAACCTCATTGTATATAGAGTAGTAGTTCCCTCAACTTTGTGATTGTTAGAGATACCAATAGGTATTGTAATGGCATCTATTATATTACTTGTATGATCTCTCAAAACTCCTCCACAACCTACTTGTCCCAGATTTCCCTTCATAGCACCATCAAAATTCCCTTTAAGCCATCCAATAGGGGGATCCTTCCATCTAGTCATCAATCTTGGGTCATCATTTTTAAGTTAGATCCTTTGGTAAACATAGGATAGTCAATTTGAAAGTTTTGATCACATATTCTTTGAGACTTAAAGTTTTCTTTTATTACCCTGATAATATTTTGTCCAAGCACCCACCCTGGCATTTCTTTATTTCTAAAAAATTTGTTATTTATTTCTTTCTAGATACCCCACCAAAGATGAGGAAGAGTAATCTTCCATAGAAACTCAACATCAACATCCTTAGAGGGACATCTCCAACTTTTTAAAAAAAGTTTGACATTATTATGATGAACCCAAGTTATGTTCCAATAATTGAGAATAGAGGTCCTAACTTGTTGACCGTAAGAATAGTTCAAAAACAAATGATCTCTATCTTCAAAAACTCCTTTAAATAGAGTACACCTATTTACCACATTAATGCCTCTTTTTTGCAAATCATCTTGTGTAAGAATTTTGTTTTGAAGGAAAATCAATAAAAGATATTTATTTTTGGTATGAGACCATTTATCCAAGCTTGAGACCATAAAGGTTGATTTCCTTTCTCCTTAGATTTAAAAATAGAAGAAACTTTAAACTGGCCACTAGGATCAGCATTCCATATCATCTTATCCTCCTGATGGGGATACAAAGAAAAGGCATTCGATATTATATGGATTTTATAAAAACTTTGGTCAACATTAAGTAGGTTTACCAAAGTATTATTATGCCAGTAATGTCTCACAAAAGTCCCATACAATTTATTGCATCTATCAACTTGAGTAGTATCCTCAAAGTCCTCAATTAGAGGATGATCCATTAAACAAGAACCTTCCCAAAATCTAACCTTTTTCTGATTTCAAATTTTCCATGAACAACCGTTGGCTAATGTATTCTTCATTCCCTAAATAGATCCCCAAATAGCAGAAGGGGAAAGAACATCAAGAGATGATAGGAAATCAGATAGAGAGTTGGCATTAAAGAGATACTTATGTTTCCATATAGTACTCCATTCCTTATCATCATGATAAACTTTCCATACTTGTTTCACCAAATGAGCTCTATTAATGCTTTGTATAGACCCAATTCCCAATTCTCCATCCCTGATGGGCTTATAAAGTTGATCCCATGCAATCAAAGTCATTCTCTTCTTTTCCTTAGTTCTAATCCATAGAAAAATTCTTTGAATTTTATCAATAGTATCTGTAAATTTCATTGGTATTCTAAAAAGACTCAATGCATAGGTAGGGATACTTTGGAGATAGGCTTTAAGGAAGGTAATTTTACCAACTTAACTCAAAAGACTACCCTTCCAGCCTGCTAATTTCTTATTAAATTTCTTTATTAGATCTTCCCAAAAAGAATTAGGAGCTTTTGGACCCACAGGAAGACCTAAATAAATATAGGGAAAAGATCCTATTGAGCACCCAAGAATTTTAGGAATTTTTTTCTATCTTCGGATAGGAGTATTAATAAAAAAACAAAGAGCTCTTGTTCCAATTTACCAACTAACTTGAGGTAGAAGAGTACAAATTAAGGGCTTGCTTGAGATTTTTGGCTTCCTTAACTTTAGCTTTACACATGAAAATAGTATCATCAACAAATTGGCCATGAGAGCAAGTAAGAGGTTGGGAGGAAGGCTGCAAACCTTTAATATCCCCTTGTTGGACCAATTTCCTAATATATCTCCCCAAATAGTCAGCCATAATAACAAAGAGAATAGGGGATAAAGGGTCTCCCTATCTCAATCCTCTTTAGGGACTAAAAAATTTAGAAGAACAACCATTCACCAAGATAATAATAGAAGTAGTAGAGATCAACTGATAAATAGCTCCAACAATCTTTTATCAAACCCAAAGACCTATAAAATCTTAACAAGAAAATCTCATTCAACTTTGTCATAGGCTTTAGCAATATCAACTTTCATGAGAAAACCCTAATTATTAGAATAAGATAAATAGTGAATATTCTCATGAGCTACAATGAAAAAATTAAGAATTTTCCTACCCAGGATAAAACCATTTTTCTGAATAGCAATAAGAGAAGGAACCACCAGTAGCAACCTAGATGTTAGGACTTTTGAGATAATCTTGTAAAAGGAATTACAAAGACTAATAAGTCTGAACTAGTCTAGAGAATTAGCCCCAGTCTTTTTGGGAATCAAACATAGGAAAGTAGAATTAATTTCCTTAAGAATTCTTTTTGCCCAAAAAAATTCCTTAATAGCATCACAAACATCTCTTCCAACCAGCTTCCATCTCTTTTGGAAAAAAAACATGGGCAAACCATCTAGTCCTAGTGATTTTTCCCCTCCTAAGGAGCAAGCAGCTTTAAAGAATTCTTCTTCCTTTGGAATAGAACCTAAAAATTTATTCTTCTCCTTAGTAATTAAAGGATGGGTCACCTTTAAAAGTTCAACGTGGTGCGCAGGGTCAATGTTGGGATCAACTGACATTAAAGAAGAAAAATAGGATATCATCTCTTCCAAAATATCCTTTTCCTCGGTAATCTTTGAATTTCCTTTTTTAAGATATTAGATACAATTTTTGACTCTATGCTTTAGAGTAGAAAGCTGGAAAAACCTAGTATTCTTATCTCCTTCATTTAGCTAGATTAATTTGGATCTTTGCCTCAAATAGATCTCTTCTTTAGTAAAAATTTCATGGTATTGAACCAACTTTTCATTCTCCTCCCTAACAAGGTTAGGGGTATACCCTTCCTTCTGTATCTTGTCCTAGATAATATGGATATCATCCTTAATACTTTCTTTGCTCCCAAAAATATTACCAAAACATCTTTTATTCCATATTTTAAACTCATTTTTAACATTTCTTAACTTTGAGGCCACTCTAAATAGAGCAATACCTTCAACATCTATATTCCACCATTTAACCAATTTCCTTTCAAACTATGTATTCTATATCCACATTTTTTCAAATCTAATAGGAAAATTTTTCTTGAGATTAATCTTTTCAGTAGAAAAAATCAAAGGGAAATGATTTGACCCAAGTTTCTAAAGTGCCTCCAATTTGCAAACAAACTCTTTAGTCCAATTAGGTGAAATAAGAGCTCTATCCAATCAAGCTTGAATGCAGTCATTACCTAGCCTCTTATTACTCTAGGTAAATTGAATTCCATGAAGATCCATATCCATTAAACCCTCCTTATTGATGAAATCCATAAAATCTAGTCTGCCTTCCAGCTCACTCACATTTCCTCCCTTTTTTCATGATCGTAAAAGGAACATTAAAGTCTCCCATAATAATCTATTGACCAAAGTATTCTTTACTCTTTATATGAGAGAGAATGTCCCATACCTTTTTCCTAAGGTTATTGATATTTGGAGCATACATGTTGACAATATACCAATCCTTTTTCTGATCAATACTAGTAAATTTAACCACCATGAAATGTTTACTAGCATTCAAAATAATTCCTAAGTAATTAGATTTCTTCCATAACATCAGAGTTCACCCTGATGCTCCTTTTGAACTACTAGCTTTTAGACAATAATCTTTAAAAGATTTAATTTGTTTAGCTTTCTCCTTTTCCATGTTTGTTTCTTGCAATAATAGAATATTTGGTTTATGCTCTCCTAAAAAATTCCTAGCATCAAGTTTATAAGTACTATTCAAACCCATAATATTCCAAGTAATAATTTTCATATCTATTTTTTAGGAGTAAAGTCCAAAATAGTTTGATGTCATTCATCAGTAATATTTTGTATACTTTCCATGTCTCTAGTTCTCCTAGAATATTTCCTTCCAGGTTTATCTAGAGTACCAACATTTGGTTTCACCTTGGCTTCTTGGTCCAATTTACTACTTCTAGTCTCCACTCCTTTGGGAACTGTATTACTCTTCTTTTCTATCTTTTTCCTTCGACTCAATTTGTGTTTAAGATCTCGCCCTTCCTCCTTAATTTCCTCAAGCTCTAATTCATTCCTAAAGGGAACAATTTCTTTGCACACAAGTGTCTCAAGAGACTTTGGGGTAGCATTTTGATTTTTAGTCATTTGGGGATTCTAAGAATCTCCTAACACCATCTGTTTACTAGAGTTAGACAGAATTTCCCCCTCCTCTAATTCATCCATCTTAATTAGATCTTCCTAATTATCATCAAACTTCTGATAAATTACTATCTATTTCATCAAATCCACCATATCTTCTATATTTTTCTCAAGTACCACAGATTCCAGCATCTTTGCATCCCCCTTATTTTCAATGTTCAAATTTTCCTTCAAGGCTAAATTTGACATTGTGCCACTATCTTGAGGTTCCAAACTCAATTTATCCTTCATATCTTTCATATGAGTACCTTTAGGTTTCTAAACTTTCTTCTGAATTTTTACTTCTTTCTTTTTAGCTTCTTGTTTAGTCTTGGGATTATTCTTTCCTTTACTAGGATAAATTTTCACCCAGTGGCCCTATTTTTTACAAGTAAAGAAGGTATTTGGAAGATCTTCATATATAATTTCTTGTATTCTTTTACCTAGTTTTGAAATTAGTTCCACTTTTTCTGGGAGGTGATTTAAGTTTTCCACTTTCACATATAATTTGGCACTTTGGAGTTTAGATCTCGATGCTGTTGCATGATCCATAGCAACCAGTTACCCAAAAGAGCTAGCAATTCCTTTAAAGATATCTTCATGCCAAAATTCTAAAGGAAGGCTAGGGAGTCTAACCCAGATCGATGTGGTTAAGAAGAAAGCATCTATTAAGTCCATATTTAGCTCCCATTTTTTAATAGTGAGAGTACTTTTTCCAAACAACCATGAGCCTCCATAGAGAACCATATTCATATCTTCTTTAAAATTAAAAACAAATGAGAAGAAGCCATTTAACATAGGGGCTATATCAACATCACCATAGACAACCCATTTCTATTTAATCATTTTTTCAAAGTATCCATATCTGGTCTAGACCCCATAAATTTTTCCACAAGAGTAAACTCCATGGAAGACACAAAAAAATCAACAATAGGATCAAAAATAAAAATTTGGAACTCACCTTTCTCCCAGCAAGATTTTGAAGTGACTGGTGAGAAAGATGATTTACCACCAAGTTTCCTACCAAACAAGGAAGACCATGTCCTTTGATTAGTAAACCTTGTCTTTGACCCATCTGATTTCTTCTCAATATTGACCTTCACATTCTACAAAGGGTTCAGGCATGTGAAATGCAAAAGACTAATCCAAAGAAAGGTCCCAGATCCCACAACTAGTGGTACCTGCATCCAAATTTTTTTAGAATAATCCACAATTCTACCTTCTGTCGAAACAACTTTAGCTAGGTTTTCCTCTATTCATCCTTCTATCCCTCTAGGATTAGTAGCTTTTTCTAGATTCTCCCCTACTAGTTTCCCACCTAGTAGAGAACCAACCAATTCAAAAACACTTAAAGTGCCAACCATCTACTTCGCCAGAGCTAGCATTATGTTTAATGAAAAAGAATCAATTTTTGTTTTGCTATAATTCCAAGGAGACCAAGTTGTGTCAATAGTAATTGAGTACTAGAAAATAGTGCTAATTGAGTGCCAGTTAGTGGTGACTAAGTGACAACTGGGAAGTTTTGTGTGATATTATGCCTATGGATTGGTGTCATATTCTATTGGGTAGACCTTGGCAATATGATAGATATGCTATGCATGATGGAAGATTGAATCAATATACTCTTTGAGTGGATGGGAAGAAACAAATATTTCTGCTTTTAATTGAAAGTCCATATGAGGTTAATTTAACTACTATAAAAATTTTCATGGTTAAGGGGAAACATTTTGAAAAGGAAATAAAAAAGAATCAATAGTAACCGAGTGCTAGAAAATAGTGTTAACTGAGTGCCGGTCAGTGGTGACCGAGTGACAACTGGGAAGTTTTGTGCGAAATTATACCTATGGATTATTGTCACATTATATCATTTTGCTATAATTCCAAGTAGACCGAGTTGTGTCAATAGTAACCAAGTGGTAGAAAAGAGTGTTAACCGAGTGCCAGTCAGTGGTGGTCGAGTGACAACTAGGAAGTTTTGTGTGATATTATGTCTGCTTCACCAGAGCTGGCATTACAAGAAATGAAAAAGAATCAAATTTTTTTTTCTATAATTCCAAGGAGACTGAGTTGTGTCAATAGTAATTGAATGCTAGAAAATAGTGTTAACCGAGTGCTAGTTAGTGATGACCGAGTGACAACTGGAAAGTTTTGTGTGATATTATGCCTATGGATTATTGTCATATTATGTTGGGTAGACCTTGGCAATATGAACACTATTAGGTGTGACCTTGTTAGAGGTCTTTAGAAAATTCAATAGAACTGCCACCTTATTAGAGGATTTACAAATAGTTATTAAGCCAACTCTATTAAGAGATTTAGATCACTACTACAATGGTTAGAGAGTAACAATGACATGACTTGATTTTGATGCAACATAATTTGCTGATTATAGATTTCAACTTTGGCTTGTATACTTGATCCTTCCTGATTGAATATATCTTTTGAGCTCCATAAGAATATTATGCTTATCCTTCTAATTTGCTTCCTCTTTTCATCATCAAATCTTCAATATATTTATATCTCCATCTTCTTACTTCTAATCCTCAACTTGACCTTTTATTTATATCTTTCATATTGTCAAGTCAGCTCAAATACAACTTATAATATGTAAGGCCCCTTCCCTAGTACCTTATTACAAATCTTAATAACATGAATATGATTAGATCTAGGAGGAATAAAGGAGATAAGATGTTACATTCTATCTCTTGTGAATTATAGATTGATACCATACACCTTATGATAGAACGATGGTAAGAAGGCCTTGGAATCTAAGTATGTCTTGATTTGTAATGAACCTAGAATCTTATTGAGATTGATGTATATTGTAGTCATTGTTGTGCTAAGTATCATGTTAAAATTACATTAGGTTGATAAGCTAAGACCCTATGGAATAAAGAATTGAGGTACCATAACTTAGAAAACTATGTCAATGGGTTCCTAATATTTGATGGCCTATTAGGATAATTAAATTAGATGGCTAGTATGGAAAGATGAATCAACACCCACTCTTGTGAATAATATTAACAGTCAAAAGATGAAAATTGTTATCAGATTTGGATGAAGGTATACATGGAAGAATTTGATATGATGTAATATGATGAGTCAATTAGGTGGATATCTGGATATTAATAAGGAAATATTTTATGAATCAATAAAACATAATCTAATCAATTTATTCTATGATTGGATCCTGAAACTATTTAACATGACTATGCAAACATCCTATCTACTTGGCATAATTGATAACTATCTCATAATGATAATGGGATATTGACAACAACCAAATGATATTTAACTAAATCAAAGGATATTAGTTGAGATGTTTTTATTTTGATGATTTTGACCTAAAATATGTATTTGGAACTAATTTCCATGTTGACTGATTTAATAGTATAGATTCAAAATTCCATCACTATGATAGAAAATGGAATTATGACATGATTCAAAATGTGTAAATTGATCTTGTTGGGAAGTCAGTAATATGCAGATTTTTGAGGTATAATAATCAAATGTTTTGTAGGTAAATGATGGAGAATAGGAAGTTAATTATGAAATATTTTAAATGTGAATTGTAGAATAATGAAATTTTCATGCATCTTTACTTTCATATGTATTTTATATGTGACTTTTCATTGGACTACTAATGCTCAAATTTAGTGTGTAGGAAAGGAACCATGGAAACATAATGGGGAAACAAGGTATAAACACATGTTAATATGACATTACCAAGGTGAAACTTTAGAAGATTCATAAACCTCATTGTGATGTGTTTATTTTGTAAATGTGAGATGCATGTGTGTAGTATTTATTTCATGAGTAGATTCAGAACATGTCATGTGTGATATATAGTGAATTTTGTGTGTGTCACTTGACACTTGTACTCGTTATGTGAAAATGACATCTTCTCGGAAGATGGATCATGTGGCCACATTATCTCAAGTTAAATTCCTTAATTAATAATTAGACTTATTACCTTGACCTAGTAAGGTTAACAAAGGTTATCACCGTAGGAAATTCGAAATTGGACTTTAACTAGCATTATGAGGGCCAAAAGTAGCCCTAAGATGAATTTTTAATAAAAATAAACCCTACCCATGATAATACTTTAAGCTAGGGGGCTAATAGTAACCCCTAGGGTGCCTAGAAGACCTAGGAAACCCCAAAAAGAATGCACTTTTTATTGAATCCCAAAAAAGGAAGTCTTATATAGAGGAATGGCCAAATTAGAAACCCACTTACCTACTCTCTAACTTTAGAGACATTTAGGGTTCGCAGGAAGAGGACAAGTAGCTCTACAAAAACTTTAATTTGCCATTTCTTGGAGTGAGGTTGGTATCCATGATACATGGTGTTTCTTCATTGAATTGTAGATTTGGTATGGTGTAGATGAGATTTTGTGAAGAATCTTGTTGTATGTGAGTTGAATGTGAAAATTTTTATGTGATTTCTTCCTTTAATCTTGCTTTGTTCATGTTGTTTGTTGTATAAAATGGGTGTGAAGCATCACTCACCCTTGGAAGGGAAGAGATGCTTGGGTGAAGGGGATAGTTGGACTCACCCATGTAGTTGAGAAACCCTCCCATGTGTGGAGATAATTTTGATGTGTTTTAATGGAGTATGGACTTCATGGTTACTTGCTTTCTTGGAGGTATAAGGAGGTGTATGAAGAGGAAAGACATTGTTAATCCTTGAAAGGGCATGTTACTTATGAGAAAATATGAATATATGTGATTCATGGTTTTGAATTCTCCTCATGGAGAGAGCACACCTTCACCCTATTTCTTGATTCTATTGTTGAATCCTTGTGCAAGCCTTGGGATGGGTTGTATTGTGATGTGTTGTGTTGAGTTGTGTTGTTATGATTATGCATGATATGTGAGTTTGAGGTGTGCAACCATTTGTGCCTTGTTTCCTCAAGCTCAGTGGGTGGCTTCATAGAAGACTAGGATGGGAGGTGAGCCTCCATGGTTCTTGTGTAAATGTTTGCAGGTTTTGTGCTCATTAGATCTATGAAGAAAATAGGGTTTTCCTTCCTTGCATTGATAAAGAAAGAAAATATATTATATTAATATTATGTAAATGGAAGGAATAAATATTCCTCTATGTCTTGATCATTGTATTTGTAAGTCAAATCACCATTGTTTCCTTGTGTATTGTATTGTGTAAGAAGTTTACCATGTCATGCACACTATTGTGCAATATGGATTTTATTTTATTTTTAAAAAGAGTGAAGAAATGTGGCTATTTTCAAAGGTAATTGTTAATAATATTTAATTTTATGCATTTAGTGCATCGAAAAGGAAGAATGGTTTTGATACCATAATAGTCATGAATGGAAAGTGAAAGAGATTCAGTTCTAGCAGCCCTTTATCATTAACACTTAAGTGATGTATATGTTTCACTTGTATTATGTTCATTTAACTCAAGAATTATTGCAAGGAAATGTTCCTAATATTGATTATGTAAAGAGACTTTACTATGCATATGTTCAATAGGAAATAACATAAAGGTTCCATTATTGAGATATTAAGGTGAATCCAATAGTTGTCAAGATTATGCTTCCATTGTAGTGTTCAAGTAAATGATATTATTTTCAAAGTTTTTAAGGGCTTCACAATTCTAACTTTTCTTTGAAATATCCACTAACTTCATGTCATTGCTACACTAAGAGCCACCATATCATAGTTGAGTAGAAGGGAGGAACTAATTGATAACTTGGCATAAAAATATTCATAAGGGAAATTTGTTGTAGGTGCAACTCTCTATCTTTTGTATGGGGAAATGAAAATAAACCCAACTCCTACTATAGTCCAATAAAATATTGATAGGGGATATTCAATAAGATTCTTTCATTTAAGTAATATTATAACTTAATACATAAAAATTATGATGATAGTATATCCTAGGGTGTAAAACAAAGAGCTCTACCTAATAGGGTCTCCTGATCAAGTCTATTGACTTTCATAAAGGTAGTCAAATGAATTTTAAAACAAAATATATGTAATAAAAATAAAATAAGTTAACTATATCAGCATAGAAAAGTACTTAGCTTTTCCCCCATTAAACAATTGATACCCCACCCATATCTACCTCTATAGCCCATCGGCCTAGGTGCATGGGAAATGCTTTTTATATTAAGATAAATATATTCAAAATCTTTCAAATGCATGAGAAGGGAGGGTGCTATGGGAATTGGGTTTCACCTCTTCCACACACTCCTTTCATCACACAACACCTGACATGTCAGATCAACTTACCTTGGGAATTTACCCTCCTTCCTATTAACACGACCCATCTCTAGTTTAGAGGGAACTGCCAAACACACCATCCTAGGTGGCATTTGAGTCACGAGATTTCTTATTTGGTTAGCTAGCACTCATTTACAGAGGGATCATGTGGGGTCAAGTAGTGGTATGCAATTTGAGGAGGGAAGGAGTTAGTAGTTAGTGTGAAGTGGGAAGTAGGTGATATTTAGTGTTTTATGGGGTTGGAATTAATTTGGGTATGTTATATTGGAAGTATAGTTTGAAAATCTAGTAAAGGGAAGTTAATATGTGTGTTAGTAAATTTTAGGTAATGTAATAGAAGGGAGGGGTAGTGGTTAGGATAAGGTGGATAGGATTAATTGTTGTAAACTAAATATATTTATATATAAGCATGACTGGTTAATAATTTAATAAAAATTAGTCTAGGATAGTATATTGTAATAGATTAGAAATGGATGTTGCATAATGTTATACAAATTGTGTATAGTTTTAAAATGTATCTATATTTCATCATGTTATGACATATATATTGGATTTAAAGAAGTAGATTATAGACATATATTATATGTTTGATATTTGAGCACTTAACCTTTATATAAACAATTTCTCTTAATGCAACACATTAATATAGGTAAAATTTTGAGAGGGTCTATAGGTCATTTAATGTGCCTTTAACCCATATTAAACATTATTCTTAAATAAAGATATGGATTGGAACCTTAATTGTGAGAATAAAACAAAATAAAGTAGTTTAATGAGATACATTATTAAGGACTAAAGAGGGAATTGTCTAGCAGGTCCATTGATTAGTGGTGTCATAATAGACATGACTATGACAATGTAAACATAGAAAAAAATGGTAGGAGTCCTTAATAATTGAAATTGATAAGAGATAGAAAAGTTAGTAATGAGATCAATTAAATAGTGAGTCATGAGAATGGATAATTATCCTTCTGGATTATGAATCACAATGCTCAAGTTCAAATATCATAGCAAGACCACTGTGGTTAGGATATGAAAAGTATGTAGTAACTATAATAACCCAATAGATATGACTACTAAGCATTGTGTACTCTTGGCAAAAGATTGACCTAGTTGGAAATGTATCATCCTTGTGAGGGATACACAATTGCAATAAATAAAATAAAAATTTAATAAAGAAGAAGAAAAAAAATTAGTTGTGTTTTTTTTGCCCTTTAATTTTGGGCGTGACATAATAACTAATATTCATCTTCTCAATTGGCTAGAAACAACATTCGAATCAATTGAACTCAATATGCCAAAACAAGAAAATCCTTCATTAGTTGACCCTACTTGGTAGACATTAACTCAAAGATGATTTTCCTATGTTAACCAAGTGAACTTGGTTAACACTACATACTTGCATAGATCCTTTGGTAATTGAGTGAGCTTGATTAGTACTAGTTCCATCCAACATTTTCTTCATTAATTGAGTGAGCTCAATTAACACTCATCTTCCATAGACTTTCCTTAGACACCTAAGTAAACTCAGTAGATATTGCCTTCTAAACTAGACAAACTCTAGAATTCTCGATAGACCCAAAATTATGTCTTCACTGCCTGAGTGAGCTCAACATACACTAATTGACAATGATATGACATTTTGTGTAACATCAAAGACAATACACAATTAATCAATTGTATTCAACAAGATCTATATGAAAATGTGAACTATATAAAGATAATAACACTAGAATGTTATGATATGTGCATGCATGAGACTAAAACAATGCTAAATAGTTATCAAAATGATGCTAAAATAAAGCTAACATGACATTAATTCTCAACAAAAATGATGGTAACTGATAATTCTAAATGCCTATAGTATGGATGTGTACAAAAGTTGGGTCCTTTTGCTCTTGACTTTCCCTCCAATTTATAGGATTTTAGGAGGGGGTTGGGGTAAGGATCAAGATTTTTCTTTTCACTAGAGGATAAAGGTGAAACTAGAAATATCTCATAAAACTACAATAGACTTAGTTTGTGAGCATAAATGAGGATTTTTCAATTCTTTTAATTTCAAAAAGGAGGATTTTCAATTTTGAGAGGATAAATGGATTTTGTTGATTTATTAAAATGTTAGATTTAGTTTCAACTCGTGTCTTTACCTTTTTCCTTTTTTATTTTTTTTAACAATTTTATGAATTGGTTTTCCTCTTTTTCAAGTGATTTTGGTCCTTTTAGATTTGATAGGTGATTGATTGATTTAATCACCCAAATGACCTGATGTTACCATTGATTTTGAAGTCTATTATTTGCTTCTATTATCTAATTTTGACCTTAATTTTAGTTACTTGATCAAAATTCTTGTTGTTTTAGGTCTCTTCCAATTTTAAGGTGTCTACAGAGTGTGTTCCTATTAAAGCTCAATTGTTTCATATTGTTGAGAAAATAAATAATGATGATATAGATGCTAATGAAAAGTTGATGGAGTGGAGTTCCAAAAAATCTAAGAAGAAATTCATTTCAAAGGTATCCACTCAAATTTCAATAAGGCATGTACACTTGTCCAATATGATACATATTATAGAAGGTATTTTAAAGAAAATTCTTTCTTTGTACAAAAAGTTGTGTGATGTTTATAGAAGGTATTTTAAGGAACATCCTTTCTTTGTACAAAAATTTGTGTGATGTCAAATCCTTTACAAAGGAGAATCAAGATTTCATTGATAGACAATAATTAGATTTGAAAGCATCAACACATTGTTTGAACATGGACGCAAGTTCTAGTTCCAATTATTTCAATAAAATAAATTTTTCCGAAAGGAGATTATTCTAGCTATAGGCTAATGATGGAAAAATAAGGGCTAATCTTGTCTCCATTCAGAAAATGTTCTTACCTCATCTAGAGGTTATGCTGAGAGAGATTATATTAGTCAAGGAGGTAGCACAAAAAGATCTAAATCTCTCAATGACTGAGAGTTTATTTGATCTATCTTTTATGCTAGAAATCAATATTCAGCTACTTGAATTAGTTAGAAATAATTAGGATCACATACTATTATATTATAGCTTCACATACTATTTTTATATAAGTATGGTTTGACCACTACACCCGAATAGCCATAAGAAAACAAAATAAGGGGGGTTGTATATATGAATGGGATAAACATATTTGAATGGGGATAAAGGTATGATTCTCTGAAAAAAATTTGAAGATAGAGTATTGTAATACCCCAAAATTGGCTCATTGCCATCTCAACCAATTCTGGTTTATTTCTGATCGATTCTTAAGACCTATTCTAATGGGCAATTCTCATTCTACTACTTGCTATTTGACTTAATTGTTAGATGCAAAAAACCCTAATCTGCATTAATCAAACTCTTTATTTAATAGTATTGACTCATATTAGTTACATTAAACCTATTGATTAAGATTTAATTTAATTATTAAGTATTTATACTTTAATTAAATTAAATCATCACCTAAGGCTAATGTACTAAGGAGTTAAAAATATTTAATTTAATAATTATGCTCACTTTAATTAATTGAATGTGATTATTCAATTAAATGAAAAAGGCATTTATGAGGTCATATCTCACTTTATTAAATTAAATAATATCTTCAAAATCTTCTCTTCAATTCCAAAATGGAAACTCTCAGTGAACTCTCTCTCGAATTGGAAACAATCTACTTAACTCCTTATTCCACTCATGAAAAGCTCACTTAACTCTCCTTTCTTAAGGAAGTTTCTATTTTAACTGAATCTTGCTTCAATCTTGACTGTTGATCCGAATCGATCTCAACCATTGATGGATTCTAGGAAAGTCTATTTAAGAGACCCTCATTTCTTCATTACAGAGGTTGAATTCTTATGCTATCGAATTGCTGCTAAATTGCATACTCATTTGCTTATTATTGTCATAGCTTAATATCATCTAGCTTAATATCATTTAGATTAATTGTTCTCTCTCATTTAGATTTAATGTACATACATATAATCTAGTTTATTTTATCTATTCTTAGATTAATGCTTGCATAACATATAGATTAATCTGCATAATCATATAGTTGCATTTAAATCCTTCATTCTTAGAGGGTCTGGTTGCTTATGCCTCGAATCTAAGGATATCTAATAAGCAAAAACCCTTTAGATAGGAGGTAATATTTCACACTGTTGAGTGTTTTGGATGAACAATTCAATGTTCATTCCAGGATGATTCTGCAAGTAATGACCACATTGAAGTGTGTGTGTTAAACAAAGGCCCACAATTCACACATACATTTCTGACACCCACCGTGGGGCCAAAAAAATCAATTTCTCTGGCCTCATCTACATTTTTTTCTATTATTTTAATATTATGTCCGTACAGTCACTCGAATCTTTGCATGAGATATTCCATTTTCACGATAGGATTTGAAGTTCTCGTGCGAAGTTTTATGTTGTATCGTGCGAAAAAGTGCCCCATTGCGCAAATCTTCACGCGACACATTATTTTCTCATGCAGCTCGGTAAAAGATTTTGCACGAACTAGGCAAGATTTCATGTGAGAAAGAAAAACTTTGCGCGGACCTATAAATGATTTTGCGTGGGTATATGCATGATTTTGCGTGGGTATATGCATGATTTCACATGAATTTCTGCAACAGCAATACAAAAGACAATTTTTTTCCAATTTTCCAGATAAAATAATTTATTTATTTTTAAAAAAAGTATAAAACAAATTTTGACTTTTGATTTTTTCGTAGGTTTTAATATTTTCTAAGCTATTTTATGGGTATAGAAAAGAACAAAAAAAGTTAAATTTTATTTTCCCATAGTTAAGCTTCTGTTTGACTAACACTTTTTCTCTTAAGCATTTTTCTTTATTTTTATTTTTCTAGTTTTTTGCAGCCTAATAGTTGTCTGTAGGATGTTTGATGAAGACTCCTTTATACAAACTCTCCAAACATGGACTAACAATTTTCTTGCAAGATGTTATCAAAGATACGTTTGTCAAAGATCATCATTAAAACCCACTAAACAATGTGTCTTCTTTCCTTCTTTATAAACATAGTCTAATTAGGGGCTTGTGAACTTCCTAGGGTGCAAGATGGAAGAATAGGGAATTATGCTCTTCACCACTTGGAGGTCATGACTAAGGGTGAATCAGAAACCTAGACACTTCTGAAAGACGGCATTTCGAAGAAGGCAAGCAGCTTAGTGGTTCTCCAATAATTGTTCTCTTTTATGATAAGATGGTGATTTTCTTTTAAGAGAATCCAAATCTTTAAGGAAGAATAAGTTTGGATTGATTAAGCTAAGTTGGTAATTAACCTATTTTGTGTGTTTGGGCGAGAAAGTAAGGTAGAGGAGTATACTCTTTCCCCTTGGGGGAAATCAAAAACTTTGACCCTTGTGATCAAACCACTAGTCCAAGTTGACCCTTTAGAGGGCTTGTCAGAGTGATCCAACCTATGAGAATGACCCAAGTGAGCACACTCCTTTCACTGGAGATTTCAACTCACTATAATCAAGATGCTTTGTAGAGAAAAAGACTCCAAAGCCGGATTAATTTCTTCCCCTTGATTCTTGATATCACATATCGAGGGGAACCTCTATCTATGCACTAGTTAGCATCGGCCCCTGGCTTGCTGAGCAAGTAGTGTACACTTTTAGATGCTGGTGTGGGCTACTGGTCTCAACTCCGCTTGCTAAGCCATTGGGAATTAATATGAACAGAAGCCAAGTAAAAACCTCTTAGTTAGAAGCCACCTGGTTCACCTCCGAAAGGAGGCATAATTTTTGTGCAAGGAGGGGGAAGAATCTCTCCTATAGAACTCACCATAGGCATCCTACTAGACATTTGAAGGTGGTATACATGCTCATCCCCTGCCACGAGGGTTCTCGTTCAGCATATACTATTGAGTCCTTTGAATGTACCAAAAATACGAGTGCCCTCTAGGGGGTGACACGACTGTGTGAGGTACACGCATGCACATAAGATGTGGGACAAAGGTTTTGCCTTCTCTACCATTTTATATTTCTAGGGATAAAGCATTTTTATTATCAATTCCTAAACATGTCCAAACTTGCTCAAACAAACTGAAAGTCAAGACTCCCCTATCCCTCTGAGTTGCTTTGCCCTCAGTTGGATTGTATTCGACTATTGCTTGCTTCCCATGTCTTGTTAAAAACACTTGCCTTGTTCAAAACCAAATGCTATTTAAACACTTGAAAATCAACCTTGCTATCTATTTGAAATCTACCAAACAAATCAACAATCTGTCCAAAACTGTCTAAAATCTTTAAAGTCTTTTCAAAATCTAGTTTAGTTGTCAACCTGGTTTCCATTTTTGCACATAATTTGCAAACTTTTGTGTGAATACTTGTTGTCCTACCACTTCTTCACGCAACTCTATCCAAGTTCTCATGCAAATAGTTGCACATCTCCATGCGAGATCTTGCCTCAGACATCCTTATTTTTTTGTTAACCTTGCACTACTTCGCATGGCCTGGAGCACATCCTTGTGTGGAATTCTTATGTTATCTTGAGTCTTTGCATGGCCCTATGTACTTTCTCGTAAACCTCTTTGAGGATCTTCATGTTAGATCTTGAGTCTGAACTATCAAGTTAGTTTGTTAGAGCTATCTGTGCTCTATACCAAGTTTGTTTCGTACATTGGTTTACTATTTCTCTATCTGAAAATAGTCCCAAAAAGTGGCATCCCACTTAGCTAATGACTTGCGATCCATACTTTAACTAGTCTTGTCTCTCAATTATCTTGCTCTTGTGCTTTAGTGCTTGTTGTACTCCATGTCATGATAGTCATGATCTTTGGTCGTTCTAGCCTTCAAATTAGACTATTTGCACCTTAGTATACTGAACTCTTATCTTGCTTTTCTAAGACTACGTTCTAGTGTGGTCCTTGTCTAAGCTTTTTCTTTTTATCATTGTCTATGGCTTTGGAAACTTGACTTATGTTCTAAAACTTGGCTATCACTACTTGAAATATAGTACATCAAAATGGCTAATAACCAATGTGCTAAATCCAATGTTCCTAGTGAGGAAGAAGAGCTACTTATTGCAAACATGAAGCAACAAATCCAATCAATGAGCACTCAACTTCAAAGACTGAAGGAGGAAGATGAAACATCATCGAACAAATTCTCCTTGAGAGAAAATTTCCCTTCCTTCTATGACAACCAAAAATCAAATTCCTATGATCTTGAATCCAAGATATCTGAGAATGCTTCACAAACACCCAAGAAATCTAGGAATATCTTTGAAAAAAAACCTTGGGAATTTAAACCAAAGTGTGATTTCACACCTTTGGGAAAATCTTACGAATTAACCTTGGAAGAACTTCTTGAAGAAAAAGTCATTATTTTACCTAAGCTCACTTTGGCGAGAGTTTCCTTTATGAGTAACTATTGTGCCTATCACAGACATAATTTACATAAAACTTCACATTGTAAGGAGCTGAAAATCAAGATCCAAGATCTCTTTGATAATGACATAATTTAAAAATCTAGGTTCTTAGCTACTGGAGATTCTACTCTCAAGAAGGATCAATCTCATGAAACCATGTCTAGTAATGGTTCAAACTCAACTTCTCTTCTTCCAACATACATTCACCATCTAAAGTGTCCAATCTTTCCAACACATATTCACCAAAAGAACTCACTACTCTCCTAGTTGACTATGTGTACCCTGAAAGGCTGCCTCTAAAGGAAACTCAAGCTAATCTTGACTTAGCTGCAAACCTCTCCCATACTACTCAAACCAAAGATCCAAAATCTCCATGTGTTGCTCCTCCTATTATCCCCACTCCAACTATTCCTCCATTGTCCCTTCAAGAGCCTATTATGGAGACTCTAGAAATATATTCAAATATAGATTCAGATACTCCCTCATCCTCAAAATTGGTTTCATGTCAAGAGGACCACTTAAATGATGAAGAAACAAGTGTTGATCAAGAGCAAGATTCCTTCATCCTCTTTCAAGTCTTCCGAGATCGCGTGCCTCCATCTCAAGAGCCACATAGTCCTCCATCTCCCATGCCATGCACCTCTACTAAGCAAGATCAAGAGAAGGATACTTTTCCTATGCTACCTAAAATTCCTTTTGAAGAGAAAAGTGTTCCCTCACCCTCTTATTCTACCTCGCTACATTCACTTCAAAAATATTCTCAAGCTTTAAATACTCCTGTCAAAGGTATTGCTCCTATAATAGTTACTCTTAAATCTATTGATGGCTTTGGTCATGTTGCTCACTCTAAAGATGCTGATATCCCTACTCATGGTCCATTCACATCTTCTAAATCTATCCTTGGTCCCTACCCATCTAAGCTAAAACCTTCAAGTCTTCCATCCATATTAGGACCTTATGTTCCTCTATCTCCTACTTCCACTCTTAGCTCATTAGACATTCCTCCTACCCTACCCCAAGATCAACAAAGATACACATAATTGAACTCTTCACATTCACCTTTCCATCTAAACCAGTCATATTGGCCTCATTCATCCACAAGTCCCAAGTCCTTTGGAAGCAATTTGGATGATCAACTCGAACACAAGTGCATGAATCCATCCTCAAAAGTTCACACTATCTCCTCTAATCGACATGTGAATGTCAAGAAGAGAAAAACAAAAAAGAGACTGCAAAGGTCCACTATTCAAAGAGCTCAACCAAAGAAAGTATGGGTTCTTAAATCTATTATTGAAGAAATGCATTCGAAAGCATCTAATGAAAAATCAAAAGCTTTATGGATTCCCAAGTCTCTTTTGAAGGACTTGAATATTGAAAACAAATCAAAGTTGATATTTAAGCTTCCAAAGGCTTCCACTCCATCTCCTTCCTGACATCTTCCTAAAAAGGTCTCAAAACCTTCTACTCCACCCCTCTCCAAAATGACTTTGCTACCTCATATATCTAAGCCTCAATCTATTTCATCCATATTTCCTCCATCATTCCACTACCCTTCAAGGTGTGTGTCAATGTTGATCTTGCCTAATATCTTGTCCACCCTCATGAGATCCTATAAATCTTATGCTTGCTTGTCATCCTTGATTGTTTCAGTCTTCCAAAACCAACAACCTTATCCTCCATCTACCTCTCATTTTCCTATCATTTCCCTTCCATTACCTTATTAGCATGTTTGAGTGTACCTTTCTATGGCTTTGGCTTATCATAACGTATCTTTCTTATAGGAATGCTATATAACTTGAGAAAGGCTTGAATTATTTCCAAAAACTCTAAAAATCCAAAAAAAAAGGAAAAAATAAAAAATAAAAAAAATGTGCCTTGGTGAAAACTTGGAAACAGGTGCCTTTGTAGCAAAAGTAAAGAAAAATAAATCCATCCTATGGTGAAAACCACTTCTTGTGGCACCTTGGACAAGTACCATGATGAAAACCTAGTAAACAGGCATCATGCTTAATTCTTCCATCCATGACATCCTATCATGATCTTGCTTATCCTTCAGATGTCCTCATTCCTGAAGTCATTCACTCATAACCTCCATAACAAAATTTTCTATCCTATTTAGTTAACCCTTTGGTCTTGATCAATGAAAGAAAGAAAAAAACTCAGTTCTTAGAAATCTCTTGGCATGGTCATTTTCGTGGATTACTTACACGATACCCTTCATTACACCATGACCTTATATTGTTATATCTTTTCCCTAGCTTGGGTAATATTGTGAAGGCTTTCCTTGAGGGTAACATTCACCGCTTCATACTCCTTGCATATCGATCTCGACTTATCCACTAGCTTGCTACTACATATTGTCCTACACCTTGCTAGACACTGGAACAAAATCAAGGTAATCCTTCTTAAGAGCTAGTAATCTCTGAAAAAGTTCTAAAATTTTGAAAATATCTAAAAATTGAAAAAGTATTGAAAAAATTTATTACCCTAGTGAAAACCTAGCAATAGGCACCTTGGTGATAACAAAAAAAATTTTAAAAATAAAAAATACAAAAAAAATTCAAAAAAAGAAAAATACCAAAAAAATTGAAAAATAAAAAAAATTGCCATTAGTGAAAACCTGGTAAACAGGCACCTCTTGTTCCCAATGCTCCATCTGGCAGCACATCTTTTGGCTCTTTGTACAGTTGCTTCACTACTTTTCCTACTTTTCACTCATGTATCCATGGATTGAGTCTTGTCACATCTCGAGGGCATTCCCCTTCAGTGTCACTATTTTGAGATTCTCTTCATAGAATCTCCTTTGCGACAGTCACCAGTGGTCCTCACTGTGTCTGCCTACTATTGCTAGTGTCACTATTTTTGAGATTCTCCTCATAGAATCTCCTTTGCAACAGTCACCAGTGGTCCTCACTGCATCTACCTACTATCGCCACTATACCTCATTTTCAAGATTCTCCTCATAGAATCTCTTTCACAATAGTCACTAGTTGTTTCAGTTATGTCTGCCTACTATTGCTTGGGTCACCTCTCTAGATTCCTTTATGGAAGATCTCTCTTGTGTCAGTCACCAATCATTCTGGCTATGTCCATCTACTATCGCTTAGTCCACTTTAGGTTCTTCATCGTGAAGATTCCTCTTTGACCTCAGTCACTAGTCATTCTGACTATTTCTGCCTACTATCATCACCCTACTGAAGAGATTTCTTTCAAACATGTTTTGGACACTGACACTTGACATCAATCCCAAAAAGATTGAACTTAAACATGACATACTTGTTTGGATATACTGAGCTCTTTCTTTGTTTTCTTTGTTTTTGTTCATCATATCTCCTCGAACAACTCAATGATGTCATCTTCGATTAGACAAGTAATGACTGGGGGCATGATCTTTTCTTTGCTTTCTATTTGTGGTTTAGTTCCAATTAGTTGACATATTCCTATAAGAGGGGTGTCCACCATAAGAGCCTCCATCTCGTATTGGATGGCCATGTGTACCTCAGCTCCTTTTTTTATGAATACATCAATAACATTGGTTCTTCTCCTTGTTTTTTGGAGTAAACTCTTCATGCTATAGTAAATATTGATACTCATCCTGCTAAGTGAACGTATGGGTCACTGCAAGTATATCTAGCACACTTCTATCTCAGGTTACGAATGCAAGGGTTGTTATGGACAGAATACTTACTTAATACTGAGTAGAAGATGGATCTCCTGTGTATTTGGTGTGCCTATCATGCAAGCAACATTTTGGTCATCCTAGAATTTATGCTTTGATGCTTATGTTAATTTGCTATATTAAAAGGGAAAAATGTTCTGGTCATTATGGCTTTTTGTGCCTTGAATGCTTACATTTAATCCTGACAAACCTATAACGTATGTTCTATTTATATTCCCATGATTGTAATGTTAGTGGGAATTGTATAACATACAAGCTTTGTTCTATGTCTAGTGATGATAAATTGTCGAGGCTCGGTAACCAGACCTAGGGTTGCATTTAATAGTCTTGCATTACATACTTCACTTGCATATGCACGTAATTCGATTGTGATTCTATTTCTCCACTATGTGATGAAGGATTGGGGGCATCTTCAAACATATCAAGATTCTCCATGATTGCACAAATGATCAATTAATCACCCTCTTGGCTACTTTGGCTACTCTAAACTCATTTTTCTTCGGGATCAAATTCAAAATCTGACACACCTAAGTAGTTGAAAAATGCATTTTATTTTTTTGGGACTGATGCAATCAAATGCTTGTGCAACCCAAATTTTTTTGATACCTTCTGATTTTTTGGAATCCTTTCAACTCTACATTCTTCATACTTTCAAAATCCATTTTGGAAATAGTCAACTCAAGTCAACCATGGCCAATTCTAGTCACCTATTGGTCAAATTTGGTCTTTTGGACCTCAAAATCACTTTGGATTGACTTCCAATATTCTTTAGATCATTTTGATCTCTTCATATTTTCTTTTAATCATTCTGATCCTTTCCACACTCTATGACATCTCAGATTTCTTCTACTAGTTTACATCATATTTTTGGTGTGTCATCTTTTGATTTCCCTTGCAACGGGTAAGGATGATTACATCAAGATTTCCCTCGCAACGGGGCAGGATGATTACATCATTGAATACTTATCACTTGGGACATCTTGTTCCCATCTGATGTCCTCATCACTTGGGGCATCTCATCACTCAGGGCATCTTATTTCCTTCTTTTTGGCATATTTGTCATCTATTTCATCTAGTCATCAGTCAATTATAAGTATCAGGATAGTCTAAACCCTGACTCCTAAGGATCAAGCCTCATTCTGGGGATGATTCTATAACCCATCCTTTATCAATCTCAGTTATCTAGGTGTTCTATTTGGATCCTTGAAGGTTAAGCTCCATTCTGGAGATAATCTTCTAAATGCTTATCACTCTCAAGTATCTAGGTGTTCTATCTGGATTTTTGAAGGTTAAGCTCCATTTTGGAGATAATCTTCTAAATCCTTTCAATCTCAGGTATCTAGGTGTTCTATCTGGATCCTTAAAGGTTAAGCTCTGTTCCAGAGATAATCTTCTAAATGCTTTCAATCTCAAGTATCTAGGTGTTTTATCTGGATCCTTAAAGGTTAAGCTCCGTTCTGGAGATAATCTTTTAAATGCTTTCAATTTTAGGTATCTAGGTGTTCTATCTGGATCCTTAAAGGTCAAACTTCATTCTGAAGAAACCTTTTAAATGCTTATTAATTTTAGGTATCTAGGCATTCTGCTTGGATTCCTTGGGATTAAGCTCTGTTCTAGAGATGGTCCTTAAAAGCTTATCAATTGGTCTTCGTATCATCAATTTTGGAACCAATCTCATTTCTTGATCCTCACATCATGCTTTCTAATTTTCTTTGAATTGAACGTGTTGCTCACACATTCATTCAAAGAGGGGCAAAATGTAATACCCCAAAATTGGCTCATTGCCATCTCAAACAATTCTAGTCTATTTCTGATCGATTCTTAAGACCTATTCTAATAGGTGATTCTCATTCTTCTACTTGCTATTTAACTTAATTATCATATGCAAAAAACCCTAATTTGCATTAATCAGACTCTTTATTTAATTCCTATAGTATTGACTCATATTAGTCACATTAAACCTATTGATTAAGATTTAATTTAATTATTAAGTATTTATACTTTAATTAAATTAAATCGTCACCTAAGGCTAATGTACTAAGGAATTAAAAATATTTAATTTAATAATTATTCTCACTTTAATTAATTGAATGTGATTATTCAATTAAATGAAAAAGGCATTTATGAGGTCATATCTCACTTTATTAAATTAAACAATATCTTCAAAATCTTCTCTTTAGTTCTAAAATGGAAACTCTGAGTGAACTCTCTCTCGAATTGGAAACAATCTACTTAACTCCTTATTCCACTCATGAAAAGCTCAATTAACTCTCCTTTCTTAAGGAAGTTTCCATTTTAACTAAATCTTGCTTCAATCCTTACCGTTGATCCGAATTGATCTCAACCATTGATGGATTTCAAGAAAGTCTATTTATGAGACCCTCATTTCTTCATTACAGAGGTTGAATTCTTATGCTAACAAATTGTTGCCAAATTACATACTCATTTGCTTATTATTGTCATAGCTTAATATCATCTAGCTTAATATCATTTAGATTAATTGTTCTCTCTAATTTAGATTTAATGTGCATACATATAATCTAGTTTATTTTATCTATTCTTAGATTGATGCTTGCATAACATATAGATTAATCTGCATAATCATATAGTTGCATTTAAATCCTTCATTCTTAGAGGGTCTGGTTGCTTACGCCTTGAATATGAGGATATCTAATAAGCAAAAACCCTTTAGATAGGAGGCAATGGGTCGCACTATTGAGCGTTCTGGATGAACAATTCAATGTTCATTCCAGGATGATTTCATAGGTAATGACCACGTTGAAGTATGTGTGTTAAACAGAGGCCCACAATTCATGCATACAAGTATATCGAAGTCATGTGTATATATATTGAAGTCTTTATGAAGATCGAGTCATAGTCGAAGTGGGAGTACTATTTTTAGTTTTGAGATGTAATGTTGAATCACGAAAAAGTGTTTTTTCCACTAATGTCAAAGCGAGATGTTTTTGATCCCTATAGTTTGTTGTCTATTAGTGTTTAACACTTAGTCATTTATTTGGTAGAGTTGGTCAATCATCACAATGACTAAGCCATCTCACTAAGGTCGAGCAATTCTATGGCCACCGAGTGCTCTTATACATGTTGAGTAGATAGAAGTCAGTTTGTGTCAAGAAGCATAGATTCACTTCATTATAAATTATAAAATGAATGTTGAGCATTTAGAAGATAAGGGACAACATGAAGATTAGTCATGACTGAGCATCAAAGTGTTCATGTGTTGAGCAAGCCAATATTAACACATTTTTTAGGAACTACACAAACACTAAGGTGAAGCATTTTTGGCTGACTTATTTCATGTTTTAATGATTGAGAATTAGTTTAAGGAGTTGATTACACATTTTTTCATGGCTCATTAATCCTTATGCAAGTTGTTTAACCAATAAGAAAAATGGAAGGTTTAACTGGCAAAAGGAAGAAATCTAGATCATTGATCTTGATCTAGAACCTTGTCTAGTTGGTTATATAAAAGGGATCTAAACCCTAGTTTCATGATGGTGAGTTGTATGTGTTGTGCAAGGTTTGGATGCCAAAGACAATTTTGAAGTTGAAATAAGCCAGAATGACAAAGTAGAGAAGTGAAGTGCAAAACAAAATTATATCAGATTAAACAAGGATTAGATAGTGGAAAGAGGAGATCCATAATCAAGCATTACAATGCTAATCAAAGGATAAGGTATTGATACATTTTTTAGTAGAGTGAATCAAGGTAAATCTCTCAATAGAGTGGTCCTAACAAGACTATGTAAATATCTTAACATAGTGCTTACTTTATTGTAAGTTTTAAATCATTTAATCAAGGTAGTCTAAATAAGTCTTATACTTCTTAATGGGGAAGACCCCTCATAGGATAGATCATCATAAGTGATTGAAATTCTAGCCCTAATAGAAATAATTTATTGTTGCAGTAGTGAAATTTTTTGGGTATCATCCCCACCCTTGTTTTACCTTCACCTTGTATGGTTTTTGGGTTTCAAAATCTTTATATGTTATGTATTGATCATTTTCTTTAATGTTTATGGTTGTGATTAGTAGATTAGATCTAATATATCATTGCAGTATATGTTTATGTGATTTATGATATTGCTGAGATAAGGGTTAGTGGTGAAAGATATTAGTTTAATAATTATTTTAAAGGACAAAAGTTTTATAGATCTTGATTCACACCCCCCTCTTAGTATCTTTATTTCCCAATAAACTTCCAACACATACATTATAGTCCCAACCTTGAATAATATCCAAGCCTCTTGGAAACATGGATAGAATAAATTGCAAGAACAAATTTGAAGGAAATTTTCATCTTTGTCTTCACTTTTCCTTTATCTCTTTGTGTCTATTTGACTTATTATCATGGGATTCATTTTGATACACTTTAAACCTTCAAACAAATCTTTATGTGGGACTCCTATCAGTGATGTTTGTAATGACTACCTTCCATGTGCTTTTTCCAAACATAAGGCCACCCTATCAGTGATGCACTATCTCAACAACTTTATTCCTCACCTACAAGTCCCTCCTCTTTTCCTCTCCCTAGGAATTTTGGCAACCAATGAACCATCTTATATGGCCCTTAAACAAACCTCCTTATTTTTATATTTACAACTAGTCACCATGCACCTACAACCACAACTTCATCATCAAGATACAAATAAACTAATAAGGCTAGGTCCTAGTGTAATTTGACATCCCTCACACTACGAGGAGATTCTTTCTTTAATATAAATTTGATGTGGAGCATATTCATAAACCATTCTAGGACTCAAAATCAACCATGTCCAATATCTAAACACAAATATTATGATTAGTTAGAGTCATTTATTTGTATCTTCATCAAACAATCATTCATCTTACCAATAAGATCACCTAGAATCTAAAATTTTCCAAGTAACATAAGTCATATTAATGTATCTCCTAATCCTTGATTCCCCATCCTTAGATCATACTATAAGGATTATTAGGATTTGTACCCATAATTCATCACTAGTTCTATTTTTCACTAAAAAAATTCAAGCACACCTTTACTTCTTTACTAGAGTCCATCTACATGATCTTTGTTATGACTATCATTTTATCATGTTTTTATAGATGCTCAACTAGTTACCTTTAACTTTCACACCAGATAGAATTTGAAACATCACTTGGGTTATAGTGTGAGAAACTTGGCTTCCTAAAACATATAAAAATGTAGACAGCTCCAACAATTCTATTAGGAGCTATATACCCTGTATGAAGACTATTTTATGATTGTATCCAAATAAAAAAAATGAACACATATTATTTTGCAAGGCATCAAATTTCTCTTACATTTTACAACCAATCAATATAAAATCAAATTTTTAAAAATAATTTTAGTACCTCTCCCATTTGATTTCTATAAGTCATTCTGATGGATACTTGCTTGATGATCTTTCTTTGTCATGTGATTGTGTATAAATATTTACATTGTTCTTGAAGTAATCTTTTACTATTGTGATAATGAATAATTTAAATAGATTATTTTAATGAAATTAATTAGATTCTTTAATTATGCAATTGTGTATAATTGTTGCTTTGGCTATGCATTGTGCATCTACACTTGATTGTGTGTGTTTACTGTGCATGACTTATATAACTAGAAATGGCACATGGAGTTAGTGATCATACCTTTCATGTTGAGCCAATATCATACTTGTATGGGCAATATATCTTTATTGTTATTTTAATCCTCTAGTAATTGGTAAATCCAAATTCATAATTCATTGTGTGATTAGACTCGTGAGTGTGTCTATGCATTTAGGAATCCACAGTGGTCATGAAAGTTGTTTAATTATTGTGATTTTAATGTCTTAAGGGATTTTTTTTTCTTTTATTATTTTAATTACCGGTAGCTTTTCCTTAGTTAAATTCCATTTAATTGGATTGCCCAATTTTTTTTCCATTAAAAAGGGATTTAAATAAGTGAGCCATGTTGGTGTAATTAAGTATTTACTAATTACACTTTACTTAAGTTTACTTAGGTTAATGCATTAGCATATTAGTTGTCATATAGACACCAAGGAGTTTGCTTATTCATATGAATTGTCATGTAGACAACACAATAGTTTGCACTCCAATTAATTACATGTTGTCTACTACATCTCTTTATGAGATACACCTTTGCATTATTATCCTCTCATTGTTGCACATACATTCATGCACAATGGAGGATAATCCCCTCTTGGTGGATATGTGTTTAGTTGTTATGCTTATCTCTTTGCTGACTCCTAGTCATATCAGTTGCCTTTATATAAAAGGTACTTCTTTGATGTATTCATCCAAAATATTTGATATCCAATTATTCGATTAATCCAATCATCTGATATCTATTCTCATTTGATCATCATTTGTCTCTCTTGTGTTATCTACTGAGCTTCATGATCTTGGCATTGAATTATTGCCTTAGGAAAATTCATACATGTTATTAGATCTATACCAAATTCTTACATGGTATCAGAGCCATAGGAATTTCATTACATAGCCATTGGAGAGATTTTTTTTGCAAGTCAAGATTGGAGTTTGTTGGTGTGAATCAGATGTTGGTATCACATTCAAAAGGTCAAAAATACCCCAAATTGACTTTTTTTCATTAAAATTAGACATCTAAGGTGAAATCTAGAGTCATTTGATTTTTGGAGGTACAATGGTGGTGATTTAGGAAAAATAATTATAGAGGTGATTTTCAAACAACGATATCTCCCTCATACAGACTTCTTTTTTTGAGCAATTTTCTTTTGTTTTGAGGTAGAATTTCATGATCTACACATTGCTATAGGTTGTTTGTAATCTCTATTCCTAAATTTTTTTGAAATTTTTCAATCCCAATTTTTACAACTTCAGAGGCTTCATTTGAGCTCATATGGACACATATTCTATGCTTTTTTTTTTAAGTGCATAATTTTTTGATTACTTTCTAGATCTAGTATCAGTTTGGAGTAATTTTGAGTGGAAATAGTACTTTCAGCATATGAATATTTTTTGGTCTATTTTGGCACTTGTATTTAATTAGATCCTTGAAAGGTCTTGTGTCTTATCTTATTGAGTCATATATAGCTTCATATTTTTAGTTGTAAATACCAAAAATTAGAGTTCCACTTTAGCCCAAAATTGGCAAGTGGATATTTTACACACACTTAGTATAAAGTGCCAAAGAATCTATTTTGGGTGGGGGTTGAATTGATTAGTACATCATGGATGAGGAAAAATTAATTACCTTGACAACACAAAACTATAAGAAATGGAGTGAATTAGTTCTCACTTATCTTATGAGCATAATGCATTACCATATGTGAAAGGACTTTCATACAATGATGACACTGTTACAATCATTTTTCATGCACTCTTTCTACATATGGATATGGAGTTTATAGATTCACTTAATGACATGAAGTCAACTAATTTTTATGATATTTGTATCTATCTTTGGGGTATGTATGGAGATCCACATGCTCCTCCATTCTCAAAAGATCTTTTACCTCTAGTTGTAGCTACATCCTCTCCAGTTGAGATTAGTACATCAACTATTATTCTTGATGATGCTTTTATTCACACAATCATGGATTCACATGATTCAGTGCAACAAGATATTTATTCATTTTCTTCCAAACTCAATTCCTTGGGAAGAGTTTGTGACAGACATTGCAGGTTTGTTTGTGGAGTCCTACATTGAGGATATGGGAGACACTATTGATGATATACATCTTCTCTTTATTGAGGATGATCCTTCTTTAGTTGTTGTGAGGGAAAACTCTAACCCTCATGATTCTCCACTTTATTGTGGATACTTTCTTACAACATTTACAGGAGGTCCCTTTCAATTCAAAGAAGACATTTGAGTCTTTGGACATTGCTTTACATGAATCTCAAACTTCACTTGAGATGATAGATTGCATGGTTGATCATACTCATGTGTTGTATATTCCTATGTAGTTTCCTAGGATAAATTACATTCTGAAATTTCTTCCTATTAATTGGAGAGGATTATTTTGTACACCCATGACACCATTTCTTCCTCAAGGGAGAAATATCATTTAGTTTTCATGGTGCAACTTCTACATTGATCCAAGAGCATATTTCATCGGTGTAGATTCTACATTGAGGGGGGGGGCGCTTTTTTTTTTTCTTCCTACTTCTTTTGAGGAGGCATCTTGGTCTTTGTAGGTTGATTCACATTCTTATACAAAGAAGTTGCCATTGGTTCCTTGTCTATCACCTTATTCTATTGGACTTGATCTTGATTGGTTTGTGACATCTTTAGTAGTCAAGGACATGGTGACACATCTTCAAACTTTAGGGACAACATACTTTATTTTCTTATTTTAATATTTCATTGTTAAAGTGAATATATATCCCAAAAAGTGAGTTCTTTCTCACTTCTCACTTTTGAATTAGAAATTTTGAGAGCAAAACTCAAATCCTCTTCAGGAGGAATTATTGTTTGATTCATTGTAGGAGCTACACGCATGGGATCATTGTGAGGTTGGTCTCAATGAATTTGGCTCAGGGAGACTTTGGTTTGGAAAGCTTCTGGGTGACCTCCACAGAGTGATTATTTTATCTTGTGCATTCCTAGTTTGCCCCTTTTGGCTTCCAGGTAGGGCTCTCTAATTTTTATGTTTTGGCTATGTTTTAGAGTTTGTTTTGGATAGTAGTTTACTAGGATGTAGAGAACTAGTGTTCCACTCCATTCTTGAATGCTAGCTCTACTCAATTGGGTGGGTATGAGCATTTGATTGCTTTTTTACTTGTGGTTTTGGGTTTTCAAACCATTATGTTGGTCATTTTTGCATACAGACTCTAAACCCAAATTTTATTTGGTATCTAGAATTTTTATATCTAATAGTAAAAAGGGTTTTAATTTTGTAGCTTTTGGGCATTTTTGGTTTTCACCTCGATTTATGTATCACTCAACTTTCACAGGTATTTCTTGGAACAAATTGTGGGTCATTGATTTAGAATGAATTTTAGGTTTCTAATCTAACCATGGTCTTTATGATATTTTAATTGGGATTCATGTTGAATCCATACTCTTAGATTTAGGCTGGTTGAGTGAGTTCATGATGTTTGGTTTTGTTTCATCATTGGGATTCATGTAGAATTTGTACTCTTGAAAATAGGCTAGTTGAGTGATGTTGTACTTGATTTTTGCATTTCTCATATCCAACCCTTGCATTGGTTACTTGGTTATTTTGTGTAGTTGGTTGTGCCCATACATGAACATGTGCACATGCATTTGACGAGATCTCATCAGACCCAAACTCCTAGATATAGGTCAGTTGAGGGATTGTTCATTTGGGGTTGGGTTGGGAACTTGCATTGCCTTTGGGTACTCGGTGCGAGATGGTCATGGGTATGTAGGGTAGATGTGTAGAGTGACTTCTCTTGTATACCTTGATTGTATTCTGATAAGGTATCATGAAGAAGTTCTAACAAGTGATAACTAAATTAATAAATGGGCACTAAAACTTAATGAAAGATAAGAGTATGGAATACCTAGCCTCCTAAGGGAGTTGATTGAAGGTGTGTTTTTCTAGTCTCCTAAGGGATTTTATCAAAGGCATAATATTTGGCCTCATGCTGGAGTTTATCTAAGATACATTCTAGGTTTGACCTCTCGAGGGAGTTGATTGAAGGCTCAAAGTACTTGCATTACCCAATAGAAAGTAAGAACACTCCACTAGAGTCCTTGTATAGTTATCCTTAGTGGATCTAACCAGTGACCTATTGTACTACATTATCTTCATGATCATATAGATGTTAGTCTCACATTCTTATTGGTGTATGTGTTAGTCATGGATGATTACCTCATGTGATTATGGTTAGATCATTATCTTCATCAACATGATGGGAGTGTGCCTACAGGTACCATGTGGTTGGGAGGCATACCTACCTATACCACTATTGGGGACTAGGGTACAAAGATGGTCTATTTCTAGTTTCAAGATGATGCTAGATATTCACTTGGTACTTCATTGTATCTAGAGTATGTTTCTCTGTGATTTATGTTTTACTTTGGATGAATTTGATATCATGTTTAGATGATAGTAGTTGTTACTTGATGCATTCCTTATTATGATGTTGTATCTTATGATTTAGATGAGATTCCTTACCATTACTTTGGAAAGTGATGTTATTGATAGATTAGCATGATTTTGTGCATTTTTCCCTTATGTTGTTATTGATAGTATTGGTAAGAATGGTCTCATTATACAATTCCAACTATCTTGTTGGTAGTTTTAGATTCATGCTCAGGGGATGACTAGGGCCTTAAAGGTCTCATGATGCTATTATGGATGAGAGGAAATGAACACATTTTTTTTAATTTTAGCTTCATTTCTAGTTCTTTCCTTCTTGTGATATTTGATTTATGCACATGTATGTTTATTGAGATGTTTTTTTCACATGATTTCATTAGATGCTATGGATTAGATGTTAGATGCATCTCTTTTATGTTCTTGAGTGATCATTCCTTAATTTACATGGATCTGGTACTCCTTGTTGTGGAGGTTTCATATTTTTATACATTTTCATGTATTTTTTGGTCATGTTGTTGGTTTTTTTCTCTCATGGGAAGGACAGTTTCTCATGTGAGAATGTACTTCCCTATGTGGCATATGGACTTCCTTGTACACATCCTTATACTTCTTCACACACACTTATGTACTTCCTCATGTGCACTAATGCACTCTCTCACATGCAGTAATGTATTCTCTAATGTGAAAAAATGCAAAGTCTCACACGAGACTAGAGGGAATTATTTCCTCACATGAGAAATAGTGGGCATTTGGGCTTAGTAGAGGAAAGTTTGGAAGTTGGTTTTTTGTTGGGTTTCACACCTTCCTATTTCAAAATAGATTTTCTATGGGGTTTAAAATATATCATTTAAGTATATATTTTAATATATGTGATGATTCATTTGAGATAGCTTCCAGACCTCTCTGAGTTAAGATAAAGATTCTAGGAAATTTTAGGACTTCAAGATTTCAGACTTAGCCAAATTTTAGGAGTCAACATTTATCTTTCAGCATGGTGTCTAGTAGACAAGCTCTTGTAACTTTGATCACTCATCTTCTACATGACCATTATTGGTCTCTGCTTATGATTCTTGATTATGATATGATTAGTGGATATGGACTTGTATGTCTAACCATGCTAGGAGCTTTTACTTGGGGTTTGAAAGAGAACATCACCTTGCTATATTCTCATGATTCATGAATTTCAGTTTAGATCATGGAGATCTTTGGAAGTAGTTGTAAGACTTCCACTAGTGTAGGTGAACATGTGAGTCTTTCCATGTTCCCTATTCTTATCACTATGTTTTGATGCTTCACTATTGCACTTTGTTACTTTATGTTGTTGTTAAGTAACTTATCTTAAGAAAAAATTATTCAGTGCATGTTTTATCCTTGTGTTCCAAGGAGCTTAGGGTGGGGCATTACAATAATAGTGAATAAGCTCTATGAATCAATAGCTTCACAAATTTTGAGAGTTTGAAAATAGATTTATAAATAGCCCTTTTTGACAGACTCATTAATGGAGGGTTTCAAAGATTTTTAGAAAATGCAAAAAATTAAATATCCCACTATACATCATAACATACTCTTAAAGTAGGTTCAAATGAAATATGAATCTCTTAACAACATTATCAAATTGATCCCAACACTTATCCAATCCATTTTCTATTGAGAAAATGCATAAAGAAGAAACAAAAACATGCATGGACAATTATAACAGTAGTAAAGATTACATCCAAACTTACAAAGTGTTTGATTTCTTTAGTATGAATACATTACAATTATTGGAAGGTCATTAACCCTTCCTCCTTGATCTTCAAATCCCTTATATTAAATCAAATCATTTCCTTCATGGTTGTCCACTACTTATACCTACGTGAATGAGTGACTATTTAGGGTGATTTTTCCTTATTCACCCAACACTAACTTCTACACCTTATTTCCAAATATAAAATTTATCTTTTAAGACCCTCTTATACTTCTCAAGGAATTTATAATTTTTCTAACCACCCTTTGAGTCATACATCTCCTTATGACAACTATTTGGTGTAACATTATTGTGACAACTTTTGTTACTACATAGACATCTTTTATAATTTTTTAAAAATATGCCTCCATATCTTTGCATAAACTCTCAAGATATATTCAAATGACCATTTAACGACCTTTTAAATTCTTACTAACTTTTCAATTGTCATTTTACAAATTTTAAGTCATTTAACCAATCAAGACCTTAACTAGGATAATTCAAAGCACATTGTGTCTGTGATTACAACTTTATTTACAATTGTATTCCATTACATGAAATAAAACTAACAACATAAGAATAAGCATAAAACATCAAAATTTTCCTCAAGATCTCCTATAGTCATCTGATGCTTATGTTCTCTTGTACCACATGGGAGGGTTTTCTTTTCTTTTTCTCTTATTGGAAGTTAGAGGAGAAATATCCTTTTTTTTTGAAATAAAATGTTCCTTAGAAAGTATGGTAGTTGTAGGGGGTTTTAGAGGTTTATGCCAAGAGTCATTTTTATCACACCCAAATGATAACTAACCTTCTTGTCAGAAGGGTTGAGAGTATCAAGAATTGTAGCCTTTGGTGGTGAGCTCAAGTTAGAGGTGTCTAGAATAAAAAAATATTTTAGGGGGTATAAAGATAAATGAAATATATAAAGCCTATAAATTAGGTCGTAATGACAAGGGTGGATTTTTCCCCCTACCTTGTTTATGCTTTATTAATGTACTTATGTTAGTTTTATAAGGAATTTAGTAGGGATCAAGGGAATAGAATAAGGTCACAAATAAAAAAATTGTTCAACAATGGCATGTGATAGAAATAATAAACTTTAAACCTTCCTTAAAAGATGAAATACTTTATCAAAATTAACCAATCGTAACTCCATGGAGGTAGCTTTTCTCTTTAAAACCCCTGATTAGATTTGTTTTAGGAATAGAGAGATATAAGTAACAATTACATGAAAATATAACCAATATCACAAAGGAATAAATAACACATAATTGAATAGGAGACACAAATATCCAGCATGGTTAACCCAATCCCTAGGCTATGCTCACAAAATAATGAGTCTAATATTATTATATAGTGATTTCAACTTGATTATAATCTATTGGTCCCAACTGTTACTAAGAGAAAGGGGTAAATTAGTACTAGCTCTAAGACTACTTACTCCTTGAAATGCTCTAAATATACTTAGTGAAAGTTACTTGATAGCTAAAACCAAGATAAATGTAGTAAAGTAGAAGTAAGTAAGCTCTCACACTAAATTATGCATCAAGTTGACACAGATTTTTATATGTGGAAACCCTTAGTTAGAGGGTAAAAACCATGCTGGGGATAGTATAATATCCCTTATAATTCTTGTAAAAGGTTTCTTTATTAGGAGATACAACTATTTCTTCTTGAAACACATCATATTAGGAATGCTTATAACCTATCAAAGTTACTCAAGCTTGTGAAACCTACCTTGTTAGATGATTTACAAGTCTCCTTCTGAGAGACACCTTGTTAAAGGATTTCACACTAATCTTACTAATGAATCTTTCCTACAAATATATGCAATGGTAAGAAATAATTTTAATGTAATAGACTTGGAATATGGCACTGACTTCCCTTGTAGATCTCTTCTATGTATCCGTAAAGATACTTTGATCTTTATTTCCTTGGTGAGTTATTTGATCTCACCTCTTCCTTGGTTTTTTGCAATATCCAATTGTTATATCCTCTCTCTTTGAAACTTCTTCACTAGCTAGTGTTCTCCTTTATCATCTCTATGTGTTCTTTTACAAAGTCTTTTCCCTCTTCATTCTCTTCTCTTCAACAACACCAAACAACTTCAACATCTTTTCTCCTTTTGTTTTGATCACTTATATTCATTATGTGATGTCCAAGAAAAGTTACCTAGAACCAAATTATCTCACTCATTTTTGAATTCAAATTTTGAGTTACATGACTAGTCTATTAATAGGAAACTTGTGACTCCTACTCCTAGGGTCTAGACTAGTAGCCCTGCTAGTCCGTGAGTGAACTAGTGGTAGCCTTCATCTTTTCTTTCTTCTATCATTTCTCTCTTCACTATTGTTACATCCACTCAACCCATTACTCTCCTATCTCATCCATTAGGATTCACTTTTTTGATGGCATGGATCAACTAACTTGCATTTGTGTTTGCTAAGTTGTCATGGTGCACATAGGCATGTACTAGTTTATTGGTAATTATACCATCTTTTGTTTTCTTCTTCCTATTATTGGTTTTCAAAAAAAAAATCCCATCAATGAAAACACTTTTTCCAATCTTAATTCCAATTTGGGTTAAAAAATATCCCCCTTTGGCATTGATGGAAAAATGTTCTTTACTAACAATCCCCTTTATGCTTTGTGAAGTTTCCTTGATGGCAAAAGCTCCTCCTCATTTTTACCAAATCTTTGCTTGGACCATGAACACCATCTCACTAGTAGATGGACTTATCATTTTGTTGTTAGATCTCCCCCTAACAATGTTCTTTCTACCCCTATATGCTACCTTATATCCTCTTTTTAATAAATGTTACCTTTAGTGCATTCTTTGTTTTGTTTTTCTCTCCCCTTTTCTAATTGTGTTCATTCTTCCCTTATCTTCATTTACCTTTTCTTTGTATTCTCATTATTTTTCTATTCTTTTCCTTTTTATTATGCTATTCTCCTCATTTGTTCTCTATTACATATATTCTCCCCTTTATTCATATCATTTATTCATTCTACCCCTTTTTGTGACCAATGACAAAGGGTACAACTGTTAGATTCTGCAAGAAGCAAGAACCGAGCCAAGATCTGATGTTAGTCGTAGATCATATGCACCTCCACTCAACAGATGATTGAAGATCAAAATAGAAGAATGAAGAGATATCTGAAATGAGAGAAAAATAGAGACAAAGAAAGAGAATTTTGAGAAGGCTCTCAATACTCTCACTGAGCTATCACTTAACTAATGAAGGTGAGAGGAGAGGGCTATTTATATAGAAAAAATGGGGCATATACATCCAAGAGGTGCATTAACTCCCATATCCCATAAAAGGTGGGAGGTTGTACCTACTTGGTAAAATGTCAAAAACATGTGAGAAATCTAACTACCCCATGATCTACCTAGGTAAGGTATAAAAAGTGGTTATGAGAGGTGGCACAAAAAGCCAAAAGAGGATGTGTAACTCAACTACCCATGTATGGGAAAGAGTTACACATGTGGCTTATGTGTTTCACCATGTGTCCTCATAGTAACCACATAAAATAAACCTAAGCAAGCTTAAATAATATCTGTAGGAAAATAAATACCCCCTAACATAAAGAAAAAAAACTTACACTAACACCCCCACTTAAGCATAGCTTAGGTGGGTGAAAAGATATGGGTCCTAGCAAGTGAAGCCTGATGAGGTACCCATGTACGAAAAATCTCTCACAAATGGAGAAAAGGAGAAAACCCAATGGGAAAAAACTCCTCCTCAAAAGAGAGAAAAGAAAACACCCCCCCAAAGTAGAGAGAGTGAGATGAAGGACTAAGAAGCACCTTCAAAAGTAGACACTAGTCGCACCCCTAGCAAAGCTCGCAGCTGAAGGAACTTGCTCTTAGTGAAGGGTTTGGTGAAGATGTCTACAATCTATGCTGATGTTGGGATGTACTTGAGATCAATGATGTTTGCATGAATCAACTCCTGAATGTATTGCATGTGTATCTCAATGTATTTGGTCCTCTGGTGATGGACTAGATTCTTTGAGATCTGTATTACATTCTGATTATCACAAAAGATGACTATGGGCTTTCTGAATGAAATGCCAAACTCAGTGAGAATATTATGAAGCTAGATGGCCTTAGTGGTGGCATTAACTACCCCTCAATACTCAGCCTTAGTCGATGAAAGAGCAATTGCAGATTGCTTCTTGCTTGACCAACAAACTGGACCAGAACCAAGTGAAAAGCAATATCCTGAAGTAGATTTGTGATCTTAAGAATCACCTGCCCAATCTGAATCTGTGTATCACACCAAGTCAAAATCCATGCCTACTGCATAGTGAATGCCATAACTATGAGTTCCTTGAACATAGTGGAGAATCCACTTAGCTACTTCCCAATGCAACTCATGTGGCTCCTGCATAAATTGAGAGACTATGCCCATGACATATGCAATGTCAGGCCTTGTGTGAGTCAAATAGATGAGACTCCCAATAAGTTGTCGATATAAAGTGCCATCAACCAAGGGTGAAGAATACTTAGCCTCAAGTTCGACCCCTGACAGAAATGGAGTCGGTGCAGGCTTACAATCAGCCATGTGAAATCTAGAGAGCATATCAAGTGCATACTTGGGTTGTGCCATGAAGATACCTGACAAAGGCTAAGTGATCTCAATCCCCAAAAAATAGTGCAAAAGGCCCAAGTCTGACATCAAAAATTGATCATGAAGAGTAGCTTTCACTGCTTTTATGGTGGATGAGTGACTCCCTGTGATCAACAAGTCATCAACATAGAGAACCAAAAATGTCAGAGTATCATTCTGTTGCAGAAAGTAGACATTTAGATCAGAATGGCATCTAGTGAACCCAACTGTCAGAAGGAAGGTGTCCATCTTGGCATACCAAGCTTGAGGAGCCTATTTAAGGCCATAAAGAGACTTTTGAAGATGACAAACCAATGAAGGATCCTGGATGAACCCCTATGGTTGCTCCATGTAGATTTCCTCTTGAAGGTCACCATGAAGAAAAGCACTCTTCACATCCATTTGATGAACTTCCCAATGATGGGCTATAGCTATAGCAAGTACAAGTCAGATGGAATTCATCTTGGCTATTGGTGCAAAAGTCTTAGAGTAGTCAATTCTAGGCACCTGGGAAATCCTTTGGCAACCAAGCGAGCCTTATGCTTGTCAACTGACCCATCTACTACAAATTTTGTTCAATAGATCCACTTGCATCAAACAAGTTTTCTTCCCTTAGGAAGAGGGACTAAATCCTAGGTATGATTCCTTTCTAAGGAATTGATCTCTTCCTTCATTGTTGTATCCCACTCAGGGACACCAGAAGCTTCCCAAAAAGTCTGTGGATAAAAAACTGAAGCAATAAAGAGATGTCAAGCCACTAAAATTGTGACCTTGTTCTTCTTGCATCTAAAGGATCACAAACCCAATCACCTAATGACTGTAAAGTCTGGCAAGCCCAAAGAGGCCTTGTGGCAGAAGAATCTGGAGGAGAATCATCAACCTCTAAATGATAACTTAGAGAAGAAGATAGATCCTCATCATCACTTTCATCATTTGAAGTGGAGGAAGAAGACTCCTTATGTATATCAGGAAGATTAAGATTCTCTGAAGAACTGTCATCATGCTTCAATGTCTCCAATGTAATAGTGGATGGAGAAGTGATAGGAGAAGAACTGGAAGATTCCTCCTCAAAATGAACACTCCTCTCAATGAATAGTTCATGAGTTGTAGGGTGGAGAAGCCTATAGCCCTTGACACCATCTAGGTACCCAAAAAATATGCAAGGCTTGCTCTGTGGATCCATAGCCTTGCATTTCTCTGTTGGAATGTGGACCCATGTAGGAGAACCAAACACTCAAAAGTGCTTAACTATGGGTTTCTGACCAGTCCAAGCTTGGAAAGGAGTTACCCCCTTTATAGCTTTATGAGGAACATGATTTTGAATGTAACACACACAATTGATGGCCTCTTCCCAGTATTGAGGTGCCATAAACCTGGAGTGAATCATACAATTGGCCATCTCTTTCAAGGATCTATTTTTGCGTTCTGCAACACCATTCTGCTATGGACTATAGGGAACTATGTGCTAAAGATCAATGCCCTTAGAGGCACAAAAATGTTCAAACCTATGGTTGACATATTCCCCCCCATTATCTGTACGCAAAATTTTGATGGCCTTCCCAAATTGTTTCTCTACAAAAGCTTTGAAGTCCTAAAAAGACTCAATGACCTCAGACTTATGTTTTAGAAAATATACCCAAGTATATCTAGAAAGATCATCAATGAATGTCAAAACATATCTAGCCCTACTAAAAGATGGATGTGGAAATGGGCCTGCCAAGTCACTATGTACCAACTCTAGAAGCTGTGTAGCCCTCCATGCTTTGCATTTGCCATACTTCTCTTTTGGATGCTTACCAAGAATGCATCCTTGGAAAACTCCATCAAAAAAGTGAATTGAAGGCAACCCTACAACCATGTCCTATTGACTGAGTTGCTGCAAATAGCAGTCATTCAAGTGACCAAACCACTGATGCTACAAATGACTCACCTCATCTGAATGAGTGAGTAAAATGGTTGAAGGAGAGTCAGGAACAAAGTGAGAAAACTAATACAATCTGGATTGATGATCTACTTTCCCCACAACAACTGTAGACCCATCATGCAATTCACTAATTGCCACATTATCTAGTGTGAACTCAACCCACTTGCCAGAGCCAGTGTGAGTGATTTGATAAATAGATAAGAGATTAGTTGACAAAGATGGGACACAAAGAACATCCCGAAATGTTCCTTTACCCACATCAATAGACCCTCTCGCATGCACTTCAACAGGAGTGTCATCACCCATTAGTATGGCAGGCATAGTACATGGCTCTAAGGAAGCAAAACTTTCCTATGAAGAAGCCATGTGGTGTGAGGCACTTGAGTCAATTATCTAGGTATTACATTGTAAAGAATCTACAACTAGGGCCTTGCCCTTTCTTTTTCCCTTATTCTTTTCTATGTCCCTTGAAGACCCTTCTGATGAACTCTGCTTGATAGAGTCAGGCACCTTGATGTTGTTTTTCTCAAGCAGATGTGATAAGTGATCAATCTGCTTCTTCAAACACTTGTGCTCATCATGTCCTAGTCTTTTACAATAAGAACACTTGACCTTTTCCTTATTAGGTTGATCACCTTTTGATGAAGAAGTCTGATTATCTGCATTTGGAGCAACAAGCTTCTGATCTTTCTTCTTCTCTCCTTGATTCTTTTGTTTCTTTTCCTATTTGCCAAACCCTTTCTATTCTTTTGTGCCCTAATTTTCAACCAAGGCATGTGACTTTGAGGGTTTAATTGTACCCATGTGAACCAGTTTATCCTACTCCTAGGTGAGTTCTGTAGCAAACTCATCTAGAGAAGGCATTTTATAGTTTGAACCTAGGGCACTTTTTGTAGCATAAAAGGTAGAAACAAAGATTGAATAATTCAGACCAAGTTTAGAAAGAATGCTTAAGATTAGTTTTTTCTCCTCTTTTTCTATTCCACACTATTTCAACTGCAATCTAATGGATTTCAACTTTGTGAAGAAGTCTTGTATGGTGTCAAAATTGGTAGGACTTAACCCTATGAGTTTATTCTCCAATTGATGACCTCTTAACTCATCCTTCTTACCAAAGAGTGTTTCCAATTTGGTCCACACTTCATTTGGTGTAGTGGCAAATTCAATGTGAAAAAGAAGGTTAGGAGAAATTGACATACACAGAGTACCAAAGGCTTCATCATATTTATTAAACCATTTTGTCTTTTCTATAGCATCTTGAGGTTATGTCTCAAGTCCCATTGTAACCCTATGATATCTATGTCTTTTGAGATGATAATCATCTTTGATTTCCATTCAAAATAGTTATATGGTGTTAAAATAGGAACTGTAGATGCATCCATGAGTGCAAAAAAGTAGATTGCAAGGAATAAGAAAAGTGCAAGAAAGAAGACATGCGAGACATCCCCCCTTTCCACTAGTCTCAAAAATCACCTCCCAGATATTACAATGTTGGCACTTTATAATTAGTGCATTTACAAGGCTTTTACCATCTTACAATGCTTTCTAGGCTGATAATGGCCAAAATTACAATTTTTGGTACAATTTAAATCTGATAGAAAATATAAAAAAATAACCTTGTAGCTATGTATTAATCTTCAATGTCTTTTCAACGCCTATTCATTTTTGAAAAATGAAGATCTGAGATGAAAGTTATGGCATATTGAAAATAAACATATGTAGTAGATTCAACCTGCAATATCTGATGAAAAATGACATACTTTTTTAATAATACCTACATGGATGGAAAGGTCTCATTTTCAACTTTCCGTCAAGTATTTGTTTATGAAAAACGGACACCCGAGGCAAACGTTATTAAAATTTTAAGAAACGTTGCTAAATCTGTCTGTCAAAAATAGCATATGCCTAATTCAGACGCGATTTTCACAAAATTGATCAACTAATTGAAAAAAGTGATAGAAACCTAGATAGTTTTTTGACCCTAGGAACAAAATCCAGAAATCATTTTTTCTAAAAATAAGCAAAAGCTAGAAATTCGAAGCACAACTGAAAACGGCTCCAGTAAAAAAATTTTTAAAAAATAATTTTGATTTGTTACCGTCTCCTCCAATCTCTGATTTTGGTGAAGTCAAAGTCACTTTTAACTTTCTCAAGCCTTCTGGACACTCTAGAAGTAGTTAAAGATGCCCCTAGTATTACCACAAAGCTGCAATCACCCAGATCTCACAGGAACACATATATGTAAACTAGATTAACCATATGCCTATTTTCTTTTAAACTGTTCTGATTCTCTAGTTCATTCAAGGATGTAGGAGAAGAGCATACTTGGTTTTAAAGAAAAATATTAGCTATCTAATAATCTCAAATTTCTCAAATAAATCAGAAAAATAATGAGCTATACTAGACAACCTTGCTCTGATACCATGTTAGATTCTGCAAGAAGCGAGAACCGAGCCAAGATCTGATGTTGGTCATAGATCATATGCACCTCCACTCAACAAATAGTCAAAGATCAAAATAGAAGAATGAAGAGATATCTGAAAGAGAAAAATAGAGACAAAGAAAGAGAATTTTGAGAAGACTCTCAATACTCTCACCGAGCTATCACTTAACTAATGAAGGTGAGAGGAGAGGGCTGTTTATATAGAAAAAATGGGGCATATACATCCAAGAGGTGCATTAATTCCCATATCCCATAAAAGGTGGTAGGTTGTACCTACTTGGTAAAATGTCAAAAATATGTGAGAAATCTAACTACCCCATGACCTACCTAGGTAAGGTCAAAAAAGTGGTTATGAGAGGTGGCACAAAAAGCCAAAAGAGGATGTGTAACTCAACTACCCATGTGTGGGAAAGAGTTACACATGTGGCTTATGTATTTCACCATGTTTCCTCATAGCAACCACATAAAATAAACCTAAGCAAGCTTAAATAATATGTGTAGGAAAATAAATACCCCCTAACATAAAGAAAAAAAACCTACACTAACAACAAGAAGCTATCAAATACTTATTTTTATTGACCCTGTGTGGTGGAATTTGTTGGAAATGTAATACAACCTAGGTGATTGAGGGGGGAGGGGGGTGAATTAGTAACCACTTAAACTTATATCACTTGATCCACTTTGTTATGTTATCTATTCGACTTGCATGAAATAAAAATAAAGCAAGAAAGTAACAACACCATAACATTTTATTTGGTAACCTAGAAACCCTCCAAATGTAAAACTAGAGTGGGGATGACACCCACAATGGTTCGCTACTATAGTAATAAAATTGACATGTTAAGACTTACAATTGATCACTTCTAGTGATCTGATTAGTTAAGAGTAATAAGGACTGCTAGGTCCACCTTGTGAAAGGATTTCTACAATACAATTATGTACTTTATTAGGAGTTTCTACAAAGGACTATTAGTTCCACCCTCTTAAAGGATTTAGGACTGATACACTTGTTAGGATGAATCATTGGATTGATCTCTGATATGAAACTCTAATTACTGATGAATATCCTTTGAAGTAAACTAATCACCTAACTATGATAGATTAATCTCTTCCTTTCCTTGTGTTTCTTGTATCTTTCTAAATATCCTACTCTTCCATATTCACTTATAGAGAATGTTTTTCAAATCTTAGTTCATCACACACATGTCTCATTTGGATAAAAAATTATCCAATATCCATCCAAATAATTTTATTATAGGTCAGCTACAACATAAATAGTTCCAAAAACAATTACCAAGTCAGCTCAGTGTTGTAACATGGGTCCAATGGCTTACTCAAATGATACTGAAGACACTTGGGAAACACTATCTCACTTAGTAAACATTGATGACTTGGTTCACATTCCTTTGCTAGCTTGATTATCATCTTGGAATAAGAATACTTCTACTGATTTGGTTTAAACTAGAGCTTGGTAGATACTTTCAACTCAGTTGACACTATAGCTCAGTGGGACCTATCAAATTGGTTGATACTCCAACTTGGTTGACATGGCTTCATTCATACTAGGGTTAATATTTTTTTGTGGTAGCTTATTCACTACTAACTTCCCATAATGGCTAAGTGTTTTGGCACTAATGGAGAGTATGTCTTGCCTTTAGATTAATAGAATTATGGGTATCCCATGATGCCTTTGAGTTGATGAGATAAATGGTCTTACTCTTTAGATCAGCCAAGATTTCTTCAAGTTCACTCAATGTGTTGATTGGTTCTCTTGTGACAAGTACATATGCACCTATAATATGTTTTTGAATGATGCATATCCTTGGGGATAGCATGCACTATACTTCCCATTTCTTATTTCTCTTGTTCTTCTTTTATCGAATGAATGAAGTGTAATTTCCCTTGAATCTTGGATATATCATCAGCTATAGAATTAGTCACTACATTTTAATTACCTTGTAATTCATGTATCTTCTATTGATCTTTTTGTAGCTTTCTCTCTAAGTCTAGTGAGAGTTCACTCTAATCAGATGTCTTTTGCATGATCAATGTTGAGGCTTGTAGTGTTTCTATCATTTTAGCTTTAGATTCCTGTAGAGTGGCCTTCTTCTACTATACCATATTTTTAAGCTTGTCTATTATTTTGGCATCTATCTTCTTTTCTACTAGTTCTTCAATGCTCCCTTGACTGTGCTTGATAATATCAATCAAAGTGGTAACTTGGTGATGAGATCTATATTACAATCATATGTAGCATTTGAAGCTAATTTAGCAATTACATTTCTGGTGATTACTAGTGTTATTTGTCTCTTTTTCTTCTTGATTTCTCCTTTCCTCTTCAATTGTTACTCGTACTCATAAATTTCTTCTAAATTCGTATCTTTGACTATATACTTTTTCTCTCCAATGATGGCATCTAGTTTCTCATTTTCCTCATCTATGCCTGCATCCTTCTCAAATAATTCTCCTTCATATTTTGAGCTTTAAGATGAGTAAAATGATGACAATATGTTCTCATGTATCTACTTGGCCTCTACTTTTTTTAAGTACTCACCTCTTGTAGTTGTATAATGCTTGGTGCTCTCTTTTGGCATGTTTGACCATGTACCCTATTCTCGGACACTCTTGATCTTGAGGATGAAGTCCTGATTGCCACACCCTTTTCTTCTTCTTTCTTCTCTTCCTCCTCTAGTTTTTGTTCCTCTACTTTCTATCCTTCTTCTTTTTTCCTCTTGCTTCAACTCTAGAGACTTTTTTTTTAGCCTAGATTCCTCCTCTAGTACTTGTACAAGTTTTGGTGATTTCTCTCTTTTACCTATGTCCTTCTTTGGTGACAAATCAACAATAATGGTAGCCACCTCAATGATCTCATCAATATATTGTTGAGTCATAACCATGTTGAGAATAGATTGAAGAATATTGTTGAAGAAGTATGATCATTATGTTTCAATCATTATTTTGTCACTAATGTCAAACCTACTATCTACTAGTAAGATAGTTGCTTATATGATTTAATTACTATCACTTATTTGATTGATGAAGAGGATTTGATCAAAAGATGTAACAATAGCACCTAGAGGAAAGGTTGAGTTATGATTATGTAGAGTATGAGAATCAGTTAAGATAGTGATAACATAATGTATTGATAATCTACTTAAGGTTACAAAGGTTGGTTACACTAAGAAAGTTTAAAAGAACAAGTTAAACAAAGTTTGTTTTCCAAGCTTGATTGAGTGGATAGTAGGTGCCAAGAAAAGTTAGTGCAAGCTAAGTAGAAAATTAGTTAGAGCCAAGTAAAACTCTATTCTAGTGTATGCCAAGCAAAACAATGGATGTCGAGTGAAGTTCATGCCAAGTGATTTTATAGAGGATGTCAAGCAATGCAATATGTGTCAAGCATCAAAAGAAAGTTAATGCCAAGTGGCTAAATTATTTGGAAGATAATGAATTCAATGGATTTGAGCTAATACATTTATTTTCTTGGATTTTGTGAACTAGGTGGAAGATAAGACTAATGAGCTGGTGGAACAAAATTCAAGGGAAACCTTTTTTATTTGAATTCAAAGAGAATTGAAGGAGAAGTTTCTGGAAGAGATATGAAATATGGGGTAGATTCATTATATCCTACCTAATCTATCCTAACCCTAAATTGGACAATGGATAATGAGTGGAAAAAGATCTTAATTTCTTATTTATAGGAATGGCTAGTCAAAAGCAAGGGTTGTCATGTGCGAGAACCTAAGGAAGATAAGGATTCAAGGGTTTTTCTTTATCAAGTGACCTAAGAGAAGAGTCTAGAATGGCATGTTAAGCAAGAAGGCTTAAAGGTATGAATGCTTGAAGGGTGAACAAGCTATCAGAGCTGAAATGTGTGAAGGCCAAGTAGAATGGAGGACTAGAATAGTATTCTATAATCTACAAATGGAGTTTTATGTTGTTATCAGATCAAGCCTTACTATTACTCTCCAATAATTATATCAGTCAAGGGTAAATCTTTTGGATTAAGGTTGACCTAACAATCATTTCTAAATCCTTTAACTAGGTAACATTCCAATTAAATGGTCTAAAGTCCTCTGACAAGGATTGCTCCTAATAGGGTGATTGATATCCTTTAACAAGGTCACATTTAATAGTGTGTATTGTAACCTTTAACAGGGTTGACCTTTCACAAGCCATCACTTCAGAAGAGTGAAAAAGAGTAGCATGTTACTAGTGGTTTTTCCCAAATTGGGTTTCCATGCAAATCATTGTGTCAAGTGTGTTCATGAATTTGTTATGTTTCATGTTTACATTTTTGCAAGTTGATTTGATAGTAACCTACAATTTTTTAAGTGATTGCATAATTTAATAGATGCATGCATGATGATAAATGTTTATGGGTTCACTAAGCTGTGAAAAGTTTTATTTATACATATGGACCTTGGATAACTGATTCACCCCTAACCCCCAATTATTCTAAAGTATTCCAATAAGTGGTGTCAGATCCATCTACTTAAGAGGACTAGTTTGAAGGTACTAGAAGCATAAAGACCAAGATCTCAAAAAGAGATGTATCCAAGATTAATAGAGATAATTTCCCTACATTGAAAAGTTTTATGAAGCTACACCTTGGAGGACTCAGAGATCATGCACAATCTACCATTACTATTGAGTATGTTGACCCTGCTAGAGCCCCAACTACTAAGGATATGAAAAGGTAGAAAGAACATAACTAGACAATGTTGGAGGTTGCCTCTACCCTAAGTTATGATAAATTTGATGATATAAAGGGTCTTGATAGTGCAAAGAAAATGTGGGATGCCTTAACCACCATCTATGGATAAGACATTAATGTTCTAAGAGCCAAAGCTGAAAGTCTCAGAGGTAAGTTTGATGATATGAGAATGGAAGAAGGTAAAAATATTATTCAATATGTCACAAGAATAAAATAATTTGTCAATTCAATAAGAGGAGCTACTAGTGAAATAGATGATGATATTGTACTAAGTAAATTTTTAAGGACACTATTGCCTATATATGTTATTAGAGTTTCTACAATTCAAGAACTGAGATGTATACCAAGGAATAATCTATCATTTAGAGGTCTGGTAGGTAGACTCACTACTTTTGAGTTATCTAACTTTGATAATTACAAACCTGAGAACATTGAATCTACTTTCAAAGCTAAAGTGTCATTGAAGGAACTTGATGAGAAGAAAATAAAGAAAAAGATAAAGTATGTGTTTAGTGATAGTGATATAGATGAGGAGGATGTAGAACAACTTGAAGTACTACTAGCAAGAAGATTCCAAAAAGGTAAAGCTAAGTTCAATGGTAAATTACCTATCATTCATTTCAATTGCAATGAGGTTGGTCATATTTTTTTAGATGTCTAGAGAAGAAGAAGAACTACATAGGTGGCGACAAATACAAAAGTAGGAGAGATGAAGATAGCAAGGACTACAAAGACAAAGGCAAAAAGTCATAATACATTGCTAAAGAGGAAAAAAAAGATGAATTTGATGAACATGATGATGAAGTGGCGTATGTTGCAATAAAGGATGAATCTAATGAAGATGAGGAAACTACACTTGTGACTTGTGTGAACAAGAATGATAGATGGATCATTGACAGTGGGTGTTCACATCACATGACTGGAGACAAAAGTAAGTTCATTATAATGAATTGTTATGATAGAAATAGTGTAATATTTGGTAATGATGCACCATGTTTGATAAAAGGAAAAGGTTCTCACAAATAAGATTTTATGTGACAATTTTTACTATGTTGAAGGACTTATTTAAAATCTCTTAAGTGTGTCACAACTAAATAATTTAGGATGCAAGATTGAGTTTGAAAACAAGATTGCTAAGATATATGACACAAATGGAAAATTGATTGGAAAGGGTGATCAAACTAGGAGTAATCTATTCTATCTTGATGTAGAGGATGCTACTTATCTAACTATAAAATTTGATGATGTGTGGATGTGGCATAAAAGGTTATGCATGCCAATTTTGATAATCTAGTCAGTATTAGTAACATGAGAAAAGTTAGAGGTTTGCCTAAGTTGAAGAAGCTTGATAATATAATGTGCAAACAATGTCAGTTAGGCAGAATGACAAAGTCTTATTTTAAGAGTAAAACTCATACCTCTAAAGGTATATGACAGATTGTTCATACTAACTTGTTTGGACCAATTGAATTGCAAAGCTACAAAGGAGATAAGTACATTATGTTGTTCGTTGATGACTATTCTATAATGATGATAGTTATGTTTCTAAAATAGAAATCTAATGCTTTCCAAAAAATTTAAGTAGTACTTAGCAAGAGTTGAAAAAGAAATAGGAAAAAGTCTTAAGTTTTTGAGATCTAATAGAGGAGGACAATTTATGTCAAATGAGTTTGAGATGTTCTATAATGATAGAGGAATCAAAAGATAGATATCTGCCCCTAGAACCCCTCCACAAAATGGAATAGCTGAAAGAAGGAATAGATCTATAATGGATTGTGCTAGAACACTCATGATGGAGAAGAATGTTTCTTTGAAATACTAGAGAGAAGCTACAAGTATAACTTTCTATACCTTGAACCATGTGCAAATCAAGAAAGGTAGTCATTCAACACCATTTGAACTATGGTATGGATACTCACCCAATGTAAAATACTTTAAGGTATTTGGAAGTAAATGTTACATTCTTAAAGATTTTAGGAATGGTAAACTTGATGCAAAAAGTGAAGAAGGTATATTCCTAGGATACTCCACAAGAAGTAAAGCTTATAAGTGTTTAAATACTAACACTAACAAAATTGTGGAAAGTGAAAATGTGAACTTTGATGAATATATAGAGGTATATGAGGCTGAATGTGCAAATGTGCAAATAATGTTAGTTAGGCAAAATGACAAAGTCAAGTTTTAAGAGAAAAACTTATATCTCTAAAGGAATACTAGATATTGTTCATACTAAATTGTGTGGACCAATTGATGTGTAAAGCTATAAAGGAGATAAGTACATTATGTTATTTGTTGATGACTATTTTAGGATGATGACAATTATGTTTCTAAAACAAAAATTTGATGCTTTCCAAATGTTTCAGTGGTACTTAACAAGAGTTGAGAAGGAAATATGTAAAAGTATGAAGTGTTTGAGATCTCAAAGAGGAGGAGAATTCACATCAAATGAGTTTAAAATGTTTTTTAATGAAATAGGAATCAAAAGATAGACATCTTCGACTAGAACACCTCCACAAAATAGAATAGATGAAAGGAGGAATAGATCTATAATGGACTATACTAAAATACTACTGATGGAGAAGAATGTTGCTTTGAAATACTGGAGAGAAGTTGTAATTACAACTTTCTACACCTTGAACTGTGTGCAAATCAAGAAATGTACTCATTCAACACCTTTTGAGCTATGGTATGGATACTCACCCAATGTAAAATACTTTAAGGTATTTGGAAGTAAATGTTACATTCTTAAAGATTTTTGGAATGGTAAACTTGATGAAAAAAGTGAAGAAGGTATATTCCTAAGATAATCCACAAGAAGTAAAGCCTATAAGTGTTTAAATACTAACACTATCAAAATTGTGAAAAGTGCAAATGTGAACTTTGATGAATATATAGAGGTATATGAGGTTCAACCTATTAAAGAATCAGAAGAATACAAATAATTTGTATACTTTTATGAAGGTATGCCTACTAGTGAAGATGTTGAAAATAAAGCTAAAAATCAACAACAAGTTTTAGTGACTATTGAGTCACACTCTATGAATATCAAGTTGCATTTAGAAATGGAGCTACATATAAATGTCAAGTTATAGAATGAAGTAGATACACAATTTTATTCTAAGATTAGTGTACATGAAAGAGATGTTGAGCTACCTAACAAAGATGTACGCAGTGACTCTAAGTTGAAAGACAAAATGAAGAAACAAGAGCTGAACCAAGATTGTCTAAGTATGTCAAAAGACATCATCCTATTGCTCAAATTTTTGGAGATAAAGATCATCCTATTTCTCAAATTTTTGGAGATAAAGATGCTAGGCTAATGACAAGAAAAAAATTGAGAAATGGTACATGTTTGTTGACCATGATGGAACCCAAATTAGTGAGAGATGCTCTAGAAGATGATGGGTGCAGTAAAATCATGGAAGAAGAGATTGAACAAATTGAGAAAAAAAAAACATGGACTCTAGTTCCTAGACTAGAAGACAAAAATGTGATTGGCACCAAGTGGGTATTTAGAAATGATCTAGATGAAAATGGTGAAGTCAGAAGGAAAAAAGGAAGACTAGTTTGTAAGAGATATGCACAAGAAGAAGGAATTGTCTATGGAAAGACATTCACTCCTATTGCTAGATTGGAAGGAATAAGAACTTTAGTTGCTTATTATGCATACAAAGGATTCAAAGTTTATCAAATGGATGTTAGATCTACATTTTTGAATGGTATATTAGAAGAAGAAGTTTACATAAAATAGCCAAAAGGTTTTGTGAAGAAGAAAATAGGTAAAAGTCTTAAGTGTTTGAGATCTAATAGAGGAGGATAATTTATGTCAAATGAGTTTGAGATGTTCTGTAATGATAGATGAATCAAATGACAAACATCTTCCCCTAGAACTCTTCCACAAGATGGAATAGTTGAAAGGAGAAATAGATCTATAATGGACTATGATAGAAAACTCATGATGGAGAATAATGTTACTTTGAAATACTAGAGAGAAGCTATGAGTATAGCTATCTATACCTTGAACCATGTGCAAATCAAGAAAGGTACTCATTCAACACCTTTTGAACTATGGTATGAATACTCACCTAATGCAAAATATTTTAAGTTATTTAGAAGTGTTACATTCTTAAAGATTTGAGGAAAGGTAAACTTGATACCAAAAGTGATGAAGGTATATATCTAAGATATTTCACAAGAAGTAAAGCTTATAAGTGTTTAAATACTCACATTAAGTTGTGAAAGTGCAAAAGTGAATTTTGATGAATATACAAAAGTATACGAGGCCAAACCTATGAAAGAACTAGAATAATAAAAATCAATTATATACTCTTATAAAGTAATGCGTGCTAAAGAAGATGTTGCAAATCAAGCTACAAACCAACAACAAGTTTTAGTGACTGTCGAGTCACATACCATGAATGTCGATTTGTATTCAAGAACTAAGCTACATTTAGATACTAAGTTACAAAATGAAGTCAACACACATTCTAATTTTGAGATTAGTGTACATGAAAGAGATTTTGAGCTACCTAATAGAGATATACATAGTGACTCTAAAGCTAAAAGAGAAAATTAAGAAATTAGAGTTGAACCAAGATTGTCCAACTATGTCAAGAGACATCATCCTACTACACAAATTATTAGAGATAAAAATTCTAAACCAATGACAAGAATAGATTGAGAAATGATACATGTTTGCTAAGAATGAAAGAATCTAAATTAGTGAGAGATGCATTATAAGATGTATACTAGAGTAAAGCCATGGAAGAAGAGATTGAAAAAATTGAGAAAAAAAAAACATGGACTCTAGTTCCTAGACCAAAAGACAAAAATGTAATTGGCACCAAGTGGGTATTTGGAAACAAGCTAGATGATAGTGGTGAAGTCATAAGAAACAAGGAAAGATTAGTTTGCAAAGGATATGCACAAGAAGAAGGAATTGACTATGGAGAGAAATTAGTTCTTGTTGCTAGATTGGAAGGAGTAAGAATTTTACTTGCTTATTCTACATACAAAGGTCTCAAAGTTTATCAAATGGATGTTAAATCTATATTTTTGAATGTCATATTAGAGGAAGAAGTTTACATAGAATAGTCAAAATGTTGTGTTGATTTTAACAATAAGAACATGGTATGTAAACTACACAAAGCTCTATATAGTTGGAAACAAGCACCAAGAGCATGGTATGAGATACTTCATAACTATCTTGTGAAGATTGGATTCGAAAGGAGTGATGATAACAACAATCTATACATAAAGATAGAAAAAAGAAAAGGTATTTTGTTATCTAAAATTTTTGTTGATGATATCATATTTGGAGGTCAAGATGCTTTATGTAAGGATTTTGCAAATGAAATACAAGAATTTGAGATGTCTATGTTTGGAGAGATCAAGTTCTTTGTGGGTTTGCAAGTATATCAAATGAAATATGGTATATACATCACTCAGTCAAAATATTTCAAGGAAATACTAAAAAATTTTGAATTAGAGGATTCCAAACCAGTAAGTATAGTTATAGTGATAGGACACAAGTTGTCAAAGAATGATGATTCAACTAAAGTGAATCAAATATTATATGGGTCTATGATTGGAAAATTACAATATGTTGTACACAACAAACCTAGCATTGCATTATCTATAAGGATAGTTGCAAGATTCTCTACTAATCCTAAGGAGAATCACTTGATGGCTATAAAGAGAATAATGAGATATCTGAAAGGAATAGAGGAGTTTGGTCTATACTATTAAAAAAAATGATAAATTTGAATTAAGAGCCTATATTGATGTTGATTGGGCTAGAAACATTGATAACAAAAAGAGCACCAGTGGAGGAGTATTTTTCTTAGGCAAGAGGTTGGTTACATGAACTAGCAAGAAACAAAACTACACCTCACAATCTACTGCTAAAGCTAAATATGTTGTTGTTGTTGTAAATTATACAAACATTGTATGGATCAAACAGTTACTCAAAACTATGAAGGAAGAGATCATAGAACTAGTGAAACTTTATTGTGATAATACAAGTGCTATCAATATATCAAAGAATCTTGTGATGCACTCAAAGACTAAACACATTGCAATGAAGTATTATTACTTGAGAGAATTAGTTCAAGATAAAGAGGTGAAGATGGAATACGTTAACACAAAAGAGAAAATTGTTGATATCTTCACAAAATCATTACTTAAGAATGCTCATGAGTATCTAAGAGGTAAACTAGGGGTGATACCCCTATCAAAGGCTATCTAAGTAACAAAAGGAGTGCCCTGCATCAAATAAGCTAATTTCATATGTTACACCTTGATGCAAAGGATCTTACTTTAGAAGATGCCTAAAGTAATCAAAGAGTTGGAACTAAGGTGATAAAGGGAGAAACTAAAGAAGTTCATATTTGCATGTTAAGATGACAAGTCTTTGGCATTGTTGTCAAAGAGGGAGATTATTTTTTATCAAGGGAAATACAAGAAAGAGAAATAAAGGGGGATAGTTGCATAGAGGGAGATAATTTCTAATCAATTAGTATACACAAGAAAGAGGAAGATAGTTATTGATTAGGAGAACAAAGAAAGAGAAATTCTAATATCTATTTAGTAAGATGGAGATACAAGAAAAAATTTAGAGGGAGTTATAAGGAAGAGTTGTGTAACCTATTCAAAAGATGGAAGTTGCTGATAGAGGGAGAGATTTCAATACAAAGAATTATTTTCTTATTGGTATTGTCTTACTATTTTAACCTAGTTAGTTTGGTTTGCCATCAATATGGAAGAGGGAAATTGTTGAGAATAGATTGAAGAAGATTGTTGAAGATGTATGATCAATATGTTTTAGTCATTATTTTGTCACTAATGTCAAACCTGCTATCTACTCATAAGACAACTACTTATATGATTTAAGTACTATCACTTATTTGATTGATGGAGAGGATTTGATTGAAAGATGTAACAATAGCACCTAGAGGAAAGGTTGAGTTATGATTATGTAAAGGAGTACAAGAATAAATTAAGACAATGATAACATGATGTATTGATAATCTACTTAAGCTTACAAAGGTTGATTACACTAAAAAAGTTTAGAAAAACAAGTTAAACAAAGTTTGTCTACCAAGTTTAACTGAGTGGATAGTAGGTGTCGAGCAAAGTTAGTGCAAGCTGAGCAGAAAATTAGTTTAAGCTGAGTAAAATTATATTCTAGTATATGCCAAGCAAAATAGTGGATGCCAAGTGAAGTTTGTGTTGAGTGATTTTATAGAGGATGTCAATCAATGTAGTATGTGTCAAGCATCAAAATAAAGTTAATGTCAAGTGGATGCATTATTTGAAAGATCATGAATTTGATGGATCTAAGCTGACAAGTTTATTTCCTTGGATTGTGTGAACTAGGTGGATGATAAGACTAATGAGTTAGTGGCACAAAATTCAAGGTAAACTAGTTTTATGTGAATTCAAAGAGAATTAAAGGAGAAGTTTCTAGAAGAGATATAAAATATGGGGTAGATTCATTGTATCCTACCTAATCTATCCTAACCCCAAATTGGACAATGGAGAATGAGTGGAAAAAGATTTTAATTTCTTATTTATAAGAATGATTGGTCAAAAGCAAGGGTTGTCATGTGTGAGAACCTAAGGAAGACACGGATTCAAGGGTTTTGCTTCATCAAGTAACCTAAAAGAAGAGTTTACAATGACATGTTAAGCAAGAAGGATTAACAATAAGAATGCTTGAAGGGTGAACAAGCTATCAGAGCTGAAATGTGTAAAGGCCAAGCAAAATGGAGGACTAGAATAATTATCTACAATCTACAAATGGAGTTGTACATTTTTATCAAATCAAACCTTATTATTACTCTCTAGTAATTGTATCAGTCTAGGTAAATCCTTTGGATTAAGGTTGACCTAACAATCATTTGTAAATCCTTTAACTAGGTGACGTCCCAAGTGAATGGTCTAAAGTCCTCTAACAAGGCTCACTCCTAATAGGATGATTGAAATCTATTAACAGGGTCACATTTAATAGTGTGTATTGTAACCTTTAACAAGGTTGGCCTTTCATAAGGCATCACTTTAGAAGGGTGAAAAAGAGTAGCATGTTACAAGTGGCTTTTCCCAAATTGGGTTTCCATGTAAATCATTGTGTCAAGTGTGTTGATTAAATATGTTATGTTTCATGTTTACATTTTTGTAATTTGATTTGATAGTAACCTACAAGTTTTTAAGTGATTTAAATAATCTAATGGATGCTTGCATGATGATAAATGTTTATGGGTCCACTAAGCTATGAACGGTTTTATTTATGTATCTAGACCTTGGATAATTGATTCACCCCCCATCTCATTTGTTCTAAAATATTCCAACAAACCATAGGCTACTTGACTCATTCACTAGTGATATTTTTATCATCATGTATGGTCAGTGGGGCATCTACCAGCTGTCCAACATTTCCAGTATATATTTTAGGTGCCTTCTTCTTCATCTAGTGTACAATTGACTCTACTTGAATCACATTTGTTTCCTCCTTTTCTTCCTTTTATGTTTCTTCCTCTCTTTGAGGACCTGGTGTTTCCTATCTTCTTTCCTCGGTTCCTTTATCTTTCTCAAATCTTGGACTTCATTCTACCTCTTTTTATTTTTGTTGAGCTTCCCCTTTTCTCTTGGAACTGAATTGTTCCTTGGTTTGATTTCTCTTCAAGTATATATCTATTTCTTGTGTCATTTTTTCTAGTGTTGGGTGATGCTTTCTTGGGCTTGGTTGATTCAATCGGTTAAGATATCAACCAAATCCTTTATGTTGTTGAAATTTCTTCTATATACTTCTAAACATAATGCCTTTTGAGACTCAATATGTTTTGGTCTCATATTTTTCAGAGATTCTTGTGCCATTTTCTTATATTCATTCATATAAGTACTCCATTTTTCATTCAATATTTTTCTTAGTTCTTTGGGTATCAACAACCTAATATTGTATGGTTTTCTCTCTATTTATCTCATGCTAGCCAGTATAACCTTTATGGATTGTTTTTAAATCCTTAAAAAAACTATTCATCAAAATTTAATAATCATGTTATTTAATAATTATATTTACAAATTCTTTAGTGGGAAATTTATTCTGACCTTTCTTTGGTTCCCTTGATGCTTCTATTTCTACCTCCTTGATTTCTTCTATTATTACAAATGCTCTAGCTCCATTGTCTTCTAATTCAATCTCTTATGCCTATAATTGAGTTGGTGGTGACTCTCCTTCCTCCTAAGTTTGAGTTGCTTGTGGTGGATTTGTAGCTAGATCTTATTCCATCTCTTTAGTGCTCATTACCTTGAATTTTTTTATTCCTAACTCTTTGTTACCCTTTATGGAGTTGGTTTCTGATCTTACTTCTTCTCTATGAGAAGTATGTTTCTTATCTCTACAAAAGTGTTAAACCTTGGAAGGATTGATCATTCCTCCAACACTACAAACCATTCTATGTGGGGAATTTCCTCATCATCTTTTACTTAATAATCAAATGGTGTCAACTAGCAAGTTCTTCATTGAACTACACACACAATGCACTTGTTTGTGTTTTCCATACAAGAAACTTAATATTTGAAGTTCTCCACTAAATTAGTGGATATCATTTCTCTCTATTTCATCTCCTATTGGAAACCTTTGAAGTAATCCCATAGCATGACATTTCCTTTTCCTTCTAATTTCTTGTAGAGCTCACAAATATAAGCTATGACTAGTTTTTCTTCACTCCATTTGATAAGTGGGGATCCAATAAATTCTCCTTTAAAATAGAAAAACATACATACTTGTATCAATTCAAATCTTAGAGTTTGATCCTTATGATCATTCATGGTATTACCTAGGTTCACCATTATTTTCCCATGCAGATATCCACATAGATCAATTGTGACTTTTTGTGGATGCATTGAACTACTTTATATCGTGGTGTGTTGCTAGTATTATAATTTTCCCTACTAGAGTGGCAAAAATTGTATCCTAACACCATAGTCATAAGCATTATCTTTAGGCCCAGAATACCATGCAATATACATGTTGTTCCATATTAGGTTGGCCTTCCTCCAATCATTGAAGTCACTTATTTCATAAATACAACATTAATTGACAAATCAATTCCACACACATTGAAACCATTTACCATTTCTATTAGGGATTTTATAACCCTGTATAGTTTGTCCAAGTATATATTGTTGGAATGTGTAGAATAACTAAGAGGGGGTGTGAATTAGTTATCCAAGGTCCAAATGTACAAATTAAAATTTTCATTTAATATCTTAAACATTTGCATATTGTTGTCCTGGTTCAAAATAACTTTACTAGAATGTAAACATGCAACAACACAAAATCAATCACACATTTTGACACAAGGATTTCACTTGGAAACTCAATTTGGGAAAAACCACTAGTAACATGCTACCAATTTTTACTCTTCTAAAGTGAACCCTACAAGGAGCCAACCCTATTAAAGGTCACAATGCACACTTTTAAATGTGACCTGGTTAAATGATTTCAATCATGCTATTAGGAGTGAGCCTTGTTAGAGGACTTTAGAACATTCCATTAGAATGTCAACTTAATGAAGGATTTACTAATGACTATTAGGTCAGCCTTAGTCCAAATGGTTTATCCAAACTAATAAAATTGTTATAGAGCAACAATAGGACTTGGTCCAATAATAATAAATTCACTTGCATATTATAGATCTCACATTTAGTCCTCTATTATTCTTTTCATTCATCCTCTTTATCTCTAATATCTTGTTCACCCTTCAAGCCTTCATCTCCTTAAGCCTTACTTCCTAGTATGCCAATTGTAGACTCTTTCATTCAACTAGCATATGAAACAACACCCTAGAAGTCTTGTCTTTCACAAGTTCTCCCACATGACACTATTTCTTCTAGTTTTCTATCTCCTTATATAGAGAATTTAGGTCTTTTCCCTCTTAACCACAATCATCCATTCTACGGTTAGGTCAAATTCATTGAATCTACCCACTTTCCCATTTTATCCCCTTCTATAAACTTCCTCTACAATCCTCTTTGAATTCATCTCATAATGATTTATCTTGAATTCTATGCCACCAACTCATCATAGTTATCTTCCACATGCTTCACACAATTCAAGAAATCAACTTTGTCTACTCAAATTTGTCAAATCTTTGATCTAACACATTTTTCTATCACTCAAAAATAACACTTTGTTTTCTCAGAAAACACTTTCTTCTAATGTTCAACCAACACTAGGTTGCTTGGCATATACTAAGTCTTTACTGGTGCTCAACACTTTCTTTACTTGGTGCCAACTAGATTTCTCTTTTCTCAGCACATACTAAACTTTTCTTGGCTTCAATAACTTTCTACTCAACCTATACTAACTTGCTCGGCTTCCACTATTTTCTTAGTTAGGCTTGGTAGACACATTTTTTACATAGCATCCTTCTAGTCTTTTCTCAAGTATTCTTTCATTATAGCCTTAAATAGATAAATAATACACTATATCATCAATGTCTTTCTTGGTCTTAGTGCTCCTTTTATATACTAAATAACTCAACCTTTCTCTAAGTTCTCTTGTTATCCTTCCTTTTCAAATCATCTTCATCAATCAATTACATGATAGAATTCAGACCAAAGAAAGAAATTGTCTTTACAACAAGTAGTAGCTTTGACATCCATGAAAAAATAGTGATTTTTCCATGATAGGTTTCATCATTATTCTTCATTTCAACAATCTCATTTCAACTTATATAGTGCTCATTGATTCTAATCGAAACAAATATTACCCATTCTTCATGGAAGAAATTGGGTATGTCCACCGCTCTTCTTAGTGTGCAACTCTCCAAGACCTTGTGTTTGTCCTTCAATACTCCTTCAACTTAGAATGAGCTATATAGCTCCTATATCTCCTTGTCACCTATGCTCTAAAATTCAACTTCTAGGTATGTACTTACAACTTATGTAAGTACAACATCATTGTGTAGTGATGAAAACCATGTTTCATCTTCCACATCTTTCCTTTTTTCTAAGATGGTCTCATACTTAGGATGATCACTTTGTTGGTAGTTGATTAGATTAACATTTTTTATTTTTTCTTCTAGTCCTCTAACCGTATTCTTGAGTGATGGTTATCTAGGGTTGTGAGAGATTCTTCTAACAAAAAAAGCTCTTGTAGATTCACTTATGATCTCTTAGGGTTAATAGTGTGAATGCATAAGTGATTTCAATAATGCAAAGTATCAAATGATTAACAATCCACATATTTGTATTGAGAAGTTGTAATGTTAGGTTTATAATGGCTAGAAAAAATATTTTACCTACTATAAGACATATTTCATTAATTCTATAGTTCTATCTGGAATGGTTATATTTTCACCCTTTCATCTTCCATCAACAAGTTGTGCTTCCTTTTGACATCTTCTCTTCTCTTATATGGTCTTTATCAGTTTAAACTAGGGGACCAATTAATGAATGATCTCTTTTATACTCTACCCCTCTAAGATTCATCAAATTAGTCAGTTTGTGAGGTCTCACAACTGATAGGTGAGTTTGTAACCTCATCTGGAGCTGCTTTAGCTACTTCACTCTTCCTCATCCTCCTCATGGAAAAGTCCTCTAACTTTTCTATGGTCCTATTCATCTCCTTCCTAATTGGGCATCTTCTACCTAATCTTCTATTACTCATGTCTTTTGAAAGATGGTCAATCTCAAGGGACATGTAATAGGTCATTGTAGTATCTTTCCATTGTCTAGTGTTTTTCCTTGGGTTATGTTGGGTGGTCATTTTACATGAGGTCAACGATAGGAATCCATTGCACAATTTCTCTCTTGAAAAGCTAATCTTCAAAAGAACTATATTTTTGTATTTTCTAGGTTTTTTAATGGATACAATTCTAATAGTGCAACTAAAATGAGTTCCTATTCTAACAAGGGATTAGCAAAGAAAAGAATGAAATTGAAAGAAAATAACATGAAATTGAAATCTTAAACAGACATAAGCTATGGAAAACAACACACTGCAAGTTAAACTTTTGAAGAAATCAGTAGGAAACTAATGAAAATAGGAGCAAGGCTTCCTAGAATTCATTGATGCAATCGTTGATGGGAAATTTCAATAACCAAATGATGTTTCATGTTTCATCAAATCACAAGGCCATGAAAAGTGTGCTCATGTGAGACAAAGAGTTATGTAGGCACAATTTGTGATCTCTCCCCAAGCTCATTACATTAGCAAAATTCGTAAATCTATAGCAAACACTAGAACTAAAAGATCACACAACCAAAAATGGCACAATAAACGTTTGGCTCAATCACAATCTCATGAATAAAATTCACAAAACAATGACACATTCAGGAAAGAATCACTACACTTCAAATATGAGCACCAAAAGCATAATTTTATTACATAATAACAGTGGCCCTTGTTAGATTTTACAATGGGGTATTTATAAGAAATCATCTCCTCAATTTGTGTTGAGAGTGAGAGACATCTTAATGCAATAAAATGCTTTTAAAACATTAAAATAAACTAAATATATACAAACTAACAATTAATCTGGTGCTTAGAGGGACTCCATCCATATTTTATTCATTAATTGGATACATGAGCCCTTTACATGTCAAAAAAAGAGAAAGCATGAGAGAGAAAGTGGGAGGAAGCCTTCAATTGAAGTAGGAGCATTTGGAGGTGTCAAAAATAGAAGTTGGTCCTTTACTAGGCGTGTGTCAAAGTTAAACTATTTTTTGAATGTGTTCCCGATGCATGGAAGGTGCTATTTTTGGAACTGATAGTTAATTGTCAGTGCACCTCTGAATTGTGGAGCTACAGACCTGCATAACTATATACTTGTGCACCTATAGAACTTGATAGGGTCAAAATCTCAAAATTTTGCTAAGTGTTAAAATTGAAATTCTAGCATTTGGGTTTTGTTCCTCTTCATCCCAAAGCTATGTTTGGATGTTTACCCTTGAATTTCTATATCATCTTAGTAGTCTTAGTTGCATCTAGAAGATCTAAAGCATCATATTTATCTTTCAGCTTCTATCTGTAGTTTTCCACTTCAATTCGAGTCTTTGCAAAATCTCCAAGTTTGGTGTCCAACTCCAATAGGGCTTCTTCTGTTCTGGAGGCTTGTCGGGTGTCCTCTTTCTATAATCACCCTCCATGAATCAAATGATCACAAAGATGAATGTTTCATTCATAATTATATATTCTTTTCTTTTCCCTAAGAGCTTCTTCTTCATCAACTAAGGATAAACTATGTATGGTTGGGCATTGGGATCTTGCATACTGCCTCTCCTGTATAAACTGGGATAGTTTGGTGCCCTCACTACAAGTAGGTACACCATGTAAGAAGACATGTAAAAAATCTTCTTGTTCTTCACTCTCCTTAGTTGCTCACACAATTTTTCACTTAGTGTGGTGGCCCAGTCCAATGGTATCTTTGCTTGTTTGATGGTCTTGATGAAGTTGACCATGAAAGTATTGAGGTGGCCTATTGCATATAAGCCCATGACTCTACTTAGGAGAATGATAGAATACCCAATATCTTCCTTCATGTATCCTCGGTTCATATCCACTTTGCCTATTATCTTTCCCCTCTCAGGCTTGTCAATGAGATACAAAGATTGTATTAGGTCAATGGCCTCTTGTTGATGCTCCCTATACCATCTTTTAGCTACTTCATAGGAAAGTCTGATGAACTAATCACCTCTTAGGAGATGGAAGACCCTCTTAATATTGTCAAGTTATAGATCCAATAACACTTCCCCTATGATGTTCTTGACCACCCTCTCATTAGGCATGAAGTGTTGTGACAAGGCCATGACTAGTTCTACTAATTGTACCGATACAAGATGTGATACTGCATTCACTAACCCAAAACGGATCAATGTAGACACCAAAGTTGACCTCTTTGTTGGCTTGTTGTAAAATTTTAGGAATTTCCCTAAATTCATGTGTCCCAGGTCGGTATCTCAGATTTTTATGTGGTCATCATGGAATCTCGACTTTGAGGGTACACCTTGGAACTTGAACACAATAGGTTTGGGTGTTACTCTGAATGTGGATGCCATTTAATTCACCTGCACATTATAAGAAAAAGAAAAAAATGTTATTAGTCAAAGGATAAAATAAAAAACTATGAATTAAAATAAACATAAAAAAGAAAAAAGAAAAAAAATGCCCAATTTGGGTATTTTATTCCTTCTTCATTTATTTTTTATTTTATTTTATTTATTTATTTATTTATATATATATTTTTTAATTGATTTTCTTTTTAAAGAAAAATATTTATGGCATGTGCATGATAGGCTTGTGATTGCTCGGGGCACCAAACTGTAGAGGGCACGCATGCAACTGTCAATGCATGGCACTTTTTAAATGCATATGGCACCAACAAATTAAATGTGTGTGATGCTCACCACATGGGTGGCACAATTTTATTATTACGTGTGCGGTACTTGCCGCATGAGCGGCATGAATGTTATTATTACGTGCACGATGCTCACCACATTAGTGATGCGAAGTGTTCAAAGTGTAATGCTACTAAGGGTTCAAGCATGTAGTGCTCATAGTATGAGTGGCGCTAGGTTTTCAAAGTGCATGTGATGCTTGCCACGTGGGCTACGCTAAGTGTTCAAGTGCACAATGCTCACCGCATGGGTGGCGCTAGGTTTTCAAAGTACGCGTGGCGCTCACTGCGTGGTCAATACTATGTGTTAAAGCCATACCTTGTTTGATATCCACCAAATGCAAAAAAAAAATCCCCAGTGAGTTAGAAGGATGGGCAGGGGGTTTTTATAACCCTCGCTACACTAGGCTGGGTGTGCCACATGCCTCGATGCATGCACTAGTGCACGACATGCACTCTGCCTGGATGCGTGTGCACATGCGCATTGAGATTGATGATTTTTTTTTATCTTTCTGCATTTTTCTAATTTTCTAATGTTTTGTATTTTTTTTTATTTTCTAATTTTTATTTTTTATTTTTTTCTAATTTTTCAATGATTCTAATGTTTTAACACTAACAATTTTCTCCCAACTCTCAAGTCGTGAGTCTAGGAGTTTGAAAAAAAAAAGTTAGGGGTCCCCATTCCTAGTGAGGAATGGGGCATGTGTTGTGGAAACTACAACAAATAGCCCCAAGAAAAGGAAGAAATGACCAAGGCAATTCTTCATCAGGAAACATTCTTCCAATGTGTGTCAACCACTAACCAAACTAAGAACATCTCGACCATTTTTCAGATGACTTTACAATCAAAAAATTTAAAATTTGAAAATTTCAAACTCAGTATATGAATTGTGTATTCATTCCCTTTGATATGTTAGGATGCAATCAATCAAATTTTTTTGATAACTCAAAACAATCTTCCACTCCTCCCAGCTCATTCATTTGGAATCTCCACAAAGGCTTTTTATCAATCAGTTGCTTGACCAGATCAAAGAATTAGTTTGAGGCCTCTTGGTAGGATGCCACATTCTTTTAATTTCTTGGCTATTTGAATAATTTCTCCATGTTCAAAACATTATTTTTTATGAAGCGATATTTTGAATAGAAGATACTTTGTCTTGAAAATGTATATTTTGCCATCTTAGATCTTTAGAATCCTTCAAACTTAACATCGTATTTTCACTTTCCTTTTTTTTTTTGTATCTTATATCCTAACTATGCTTAGATTATGTAGTGAGTACATCAGTGTCATTTCTTGGAATCAATCTCTTGTGAACATCCCTTATGTTCCTCTTTTAGAACTTTTGGGAAACTCTCACACCCAACAATGATCTTAGAAACCTCTCAAGGAGACCCCTCCTATTTAAACTAGTTGAAGTTTGGACCATCTCTCATCATCTTTTACTTTATTTCAATTATATCTAAAACAATCAAGTTTTAAAATTTGCAAAGTATTGAGAACTTGTTGATGTAGGCCTCTAATTTCTAGATTGAAAATCCCCTATTTCCACAAAAAATATCTATTGCTTGGTTGGTATAAGACACACAATCATCCAAATATTTTGACAAAGAAATACCTCTTCCTAAAATTGGAACCAAAGAGTGGTTAGTGAAATCTTAAGAGAAAATCTCAAGTACACCTTACCCCCCAGGACTGACACAACTTTGAAAAGAAACACATGACTAAAAGAAAACATGCAACATGAAAGTAAACACACTTGCAGAAATAAAATTCTAAGCTAAATGTAGAAAGAAAATCTAACTATTTTATTTTTTCTTTTAGGCTTCAAAAATTGCCCATTTATGGGCAAGGGAAGAAATTCCTCCTGTAAGGAACTAAGCCTGAAAGTGTTTTCTCCAAGAATTTCCGCAATCTAATAAGGGCCCGTCCACAAGCATTGAAACTTGGTATGGCTACCCAACTTTTCTTTCACCTTATCCCAAAGTAGAACAAGGTTGAAAATCCTAAATGATTTGATCATGGCTCTCTTGTCAAACCATCTTTTCACAACAGCTTGATGTTTAGCCATGTGCTCCAATGTAGCTGTTCATTTTTCATCCATCTCTAAAAGATTCATCAATCTAATTTTTACTTTGTCAGAATCTTCAGCATACCCACTCATAAATTTCAAAACCAAAATTTTGAGATTAAGTGGGAACACTAGTTCTTATCCATAGACAAGAAAATATGGAGAAGTCCCCAAAGCATTTTTGACTCCCAATCGATCTGTCCATAAGGAATATTTTAGTTGTGTATGCCAATCCTTAGGATTCTCCTTCAACAATCACTTTATTACTATGATCAAGTTCTTGTTTGTAGATTCTACTACCCCATTTCCTTGTGGGTAGTAATTTGAAGAGAACTTGATAATAATTTTGTTTTCAAATGCCGACTAGGTCAAGAATGATGATGCAAAAGTGGATCCATTATCGCACACAAGGGCAAATGGAATCTCGAACCTGGTAATAATGTGTTCTTCTAAAAAGTCTATCACCACCTTAGCAGTGCAATTTCTTAATGTTTCTACTTCTATCCATCATGTGCAATAATTAGCTGTGAGAATAAATGCATGTCTAGTTGATGATGGTGGATTGACTAGACCAATGAAATCCAATCCCCACTTTGTGAAGAGGTGTATCTTGTGTATAGGTTGTAAGGGAATTATCAAATTCCTTTCTCTGTTAGCATTGGTTTGACAAATATGACAAGAGCGTACATGTTAAAAAGTGTCTTTGAATATTGAGGGCCAAAAATAACTCGATCTTAAAATCATGTGAGTCATCACTTCTGTTGAACCATGTCATGTACCATACTTATCATGAAAGTGTTCCAAGACCTCCTTCACTTCCTCATGGCCTAAGCACTTTAGATAAACTTCTTCATAGTTTCTCTTGTACAACTTGTTGTCATGTAGCATATAAGATTCACACTTCATTTTAAGTCTCTTGCATTGTGAATTGTTCATCCACTTTGGGCATTGGTCTTGTAGGAGATAATGAACAATGTCTTGATACCAAACATCTATCACCACTCCCTGATTAATTTCAACTTGTGATACAACCATCTTCTTCTGATCATATTTATCTATATCATCATTAAACTTGAATTCCTTTTCATTTTCATAATGGTTATCAGCTATCATTTTTTACAACTCTTGACCTCTAACTAATCTCATAGATTGAATTTTGAGATCGAATTCCTAAAGTATGGCCACCCACTTTCCTCTTCTTTCACCAAGTTCATTTTGCATCAAAAGAATCTTTACTATTGGATCAAGTACAATTGCATACACCTTACTTCTCAGTATGTACTGATGGAACTTTTTTACTGCCTTGATCAATGCAAAGGATTGTTTATCAAGGTTTGAATAATTTAACTCTGCATTCTTCAAAGGACAACTCATAAAAGCAATTGGTCTTTCATCTTCCTTTTCCCTTTTCTGTGTCAAGATCCCTACACAAGAATTTTTGGAAGTGAAGGAATAGATCTTGAAAGGTAACTCATAATTTGGACTCACCAAAACTGGGGTCATTGAAATGGCAACCTTGGATGAACTATCTCTACAAATCCACTTATGAATTTTCATACAAAATTTATCTTCCCAAAGAAAGACTTTAGTCCCTTCAGACTATGTGGAGGTGCTAAATTTAGAATGGATTTGACTTTATCTAGATCAATGGAAATTCTAGCTTTAGAAATAACATGCCCTAGGAGCTTTCCTTTAGTAACACCAAATGAGCACTTCTTGGGATTGAGAGATATGTCTTATTTATGACATCTATTGAATGCATGTCTTAGATCAGCAATGTGGGTACTTTAATCTTTTGAAAAGATAGTCAAGTTATCCATGTAGATGACTATATATCTATTAATCAATCCTTTAAAATCTTCATCCATCATTCATTGAAATGTAGCTCCCACATTAATCAATCAAAAAGGCATCCTTCTATAGGGTAAAGTTCCCCACTTAGTCGTTAAAGCTATCTTCAAATGATCTTCTTCATCAACCATCACCTAGTTGTATCCCAAGTAACCATCCAAGAATGATAGAATGGTAGATAGGAAATATGATCTTAGCATCCAATAACTTCTTTACTTCTTTTATGATCAATGGTTCAATGAGAGGATTTACTAGTCTTTGTCTTTGTTTGACATTGGGCTTGAATGGGATATCATGCATGATAATCTTAGGATCATAAGTCTTTAATTCTTCATAGCTCCAAGAAATGACATCCTTGTACTCAGTGAGTAATTTGAGCATGTCTTCCCTTTCATGTGAGTTGCACACTTTTCCTATCTATACCATTATTGGTTCTTCATTAGTACCCAAATTGTATGAGTCACATTCTTTGATTCCCTTTTCTTGAGTTTCCCTTCTATTGAGTGTCGATTCATCATGATCAAAGATACATTCAAGTTCAACCATTCCTTTTGGAATAGTCTTAGTTTTTAATTTAAGAATTCCATCTTGATCTTCAAGCCCATCATCTTCAGGCCTGTCATCTGGTGTATCATCAATTTCTTGTCCCTCAAAATTGCAACTGCACATGATAAACTCAAGTATATGTTGATCATCTTGAAATACCTAGAAGTTTTTGATATTATTAGGTATGGATGGAACAACAACCAATTCTACTAAAAATCTTTTCAACTTGGTTGCTTCAACTAGTTGTAAAGCACTTGCTGAGATGGCGGGAGCATCTACTACCATATTCTTTCTTCTTGGGATAGATTTGATGTTTAAGGCTTCAAAGTCATCCAATATGTCCCATAACCTTTTTCTATAAGCAAGTAATATTTTATCGTTGCAAGAGTATATTGATTTTACTTTGCATATGACCAATTGAGAATCCCCCTCAATTTTAAGAGCTATGACTCCTTTCTTCAGTGCAAAGAGAAGTCCTCAAATTATTGACTCATATTTTGTAGCATTTTTAGTACATCTAAACTATAACTGATATGGGGCATAGAAAGCCCTACATTTTGGGTTGACCAATTCAATACCTGCACTAGCTCCCATCTTGCACCTAGAACCATCAAAGAGAAGTGTCCAAATTGCATTTTCATTGGGCTTTCTAACTTTATGTTTATTCATCTTTAACTTCTCCTTCACTTGAGCCTTGAATGATTATTTCTTAGGAACCCATTGTAACTTTCCTGGTGTAAGACTTGATGAGTCCATTCCATAATTGGTAGATAGAGGAAGTACATTTTTTCTTGTTTATCTTGAATTTCCCTTATCAGCTCTTTGATTTCCTCAACTTTAGGTTCAAAATTAAGGACTACTAAATTTCATCCTTTACCTTTTACATATTGTCTCCTTCTCTAGACTTTAATCATCCCTGGAGGAGGAGAAGACAAACCTCCACCATCTGAAGAGGTATCACTATATGACATGTTTAGATCTTCACTTTCCTCTTCAATCTTTTCAACAAGGTTGGATGAGTTCACCGGATTTTGGTTTTTTGTGAATTCATCTATTGAGGTGTTTTTATCCTTGTTTTCCATTATGCGTGTCAGTACCTTTGCTACTACTTTTTGGTAGGATGAGCATTCAAATTTTGACTGACTAACTTTATGCAACAAACAAAATCCTAAAAAGAGGAGGATGCTAAGATCAACATCCTCTCCTAAACGTTGTAAATTAGTCACCATACTATCTATGAACTGTGTCATAGTTTCACTTTTGGGTACTAGCACCTTAGGTTCTTTATGATCTTGAGGTGTATTGGTTGGAACCATATCCAATACCATTACTTTGTACAAACGTAGATCTGATTGTAAGAATGCTATCTCACTCAGGGTATTGTAATCTGTGATCATTGTTTTCAATTTGGGCTTAGCATCTATCTTGATTTGATTGTTCAATCCTTTCCATGGCAACCACAACTAAGTGAAGTCTATAGAAAACCATCCTCTCAGGCATTTTTTCCATTCTCTACTTAGAAGCAAAAGAAAACCATATGTTTCTAGGATATCAACCACATGTATGTCAATAACATCCTAAATTTGAGGGTCAACTGTTAACTGTATCCACACATCTTTCAATACACTAATGAATTTTACCTTTGTTTTATCCAACTATATCACCACTCGATTAGAGGGTCGAGGACTAACTCCTAGCCTTTGAGCTATCGATAATGGCATTACATTACATGAAGCTCCAGAAACAATGAGGAAATTGTGAAGATTCTTCCCATATATCCTAATGCTAAGAAAAAACTAGGGTACCTCAACTTTGTCTTTGAACATAGTGGGAATCTCCTCTACAACATTGACTTGTTGAGATACTATCTTTTGAGGAATAGTATTCGTATTGTGGGAAACCTTTGTATTATCCAATGTCTTCATGAGTGCTTCTCTTTGTTGTGGAAAATTTTGTAACATGTCAAACATGGACATATTGGCTTTAGTTTTCTTCAAATCTTCTACTACATTGTACTTTTTAGTGGACCAAGTGGGATTCTTCAGTATTGTTGGTACGTTCACTTGATTCTGATACTATTGTGATGTAATAGGCTCATTTATGCTCTCTAATTCCTCATTCATGGCTACTAAATGTAACCAGAGACACCTCCAATCAATTTCACAAGACCCCAAAACTGCCCATTCCCACATCTCCACACTTAGGACAGTCAGTTAAATAATTCCCCTTGAAAATTTTAGGATATTCCTCTCATCAAATATACTCCCTAAATCCTTTCCATATACTTTCCCATCCACTAAATCCATTAAACAAAACTCTTAAAACAAATTGCCAAGAATATACTTTCTTGCTGTCTTCTAGATAGACCTGTACTCGTGGAGGTATAACTTTTGAACCAGAAAAAATATCCTCAATTGCTCTAGTGAAAATGGGCACAATTAGTTTCTCAAAAACATACTTAAATCTTAGGAAGATCGAATAGTGCATTAGGGAGATATGGCCCCCACACTGAGGATCTATTTTCTGAGACAATGCTATTTTCTGTTATCCACTTGGAACTTAACCGCCACCTTTGCTTTGATATTAATCAGGTTCTTCCTCAAACCAACATGCCAAGCTTCATTCCATCATCCTAATCAGAATTGATAACAATACTAGAATATAAAATAACTGAATCATTTCACCAAAATCGAAATCAAGAACCATCTATTAAACAACTCACAAGGAAACTATGAAACCAAATTTGCATGGAAATAGAGAGAAGATATACTACAAAAACTACAATTTATTAAGGCCTGAAAAACATTGAAATACAACTTGCATTTAGAACATGCATGGCTCTCTAGCTACAGGCCAGAGAGTCAACTCTCCTTTCTTTCTTTTTCTCGCTCTTTGCTCTCTCTTCTTCCTATCTCTCACAGCTTCCCTTCTATCTCTATTTATAGATTCAGTTACATTCGTATATCTATAAAAAGATATTAGAGTAGTTATAAAACTGAAAATCGTCCCTCTACCCATGATATTTGAATAACCCATTACAATGCAATTCTAGGCAGTTTGCCCATTTCTTGACATGGTCCCCTGAAATTCTAGATGACTTAATTATTACAATATTATGAACCTCCCATAATTGTTTAATGGTTAAGATGCTCCCACATCATACTCCCAGGCTTAAAAGATTTCCATGTCCCATGGAAATTTTGTTTGGGTCACGCTTCAATTGTTCACTCTGATGTTGCAACTGACTTGGCTGTTATCCACCTTGCTTCATGCTGCATCACTCCATCACTATATTGCCATCTTACCCACTCAAGATCCTGGAAGATGTTGACCACCCTTCACTTAGTGATTGCTCTCTTGCACCTTCTACCCAGCCTTATCTTGGTGGAGACAATACCAAGACCTCTACTCATGAGATCTTCACATAAGAACGTCTTTGTTCTATTGCAGCTTCAATGGATCACTCGTGCAACCAGCTATCAATCCTACCAACCAAATCACCAGACCTTTCGCTGTCTCTGATACCACTCTGATGTAATAGGCTCGCTGATGCTTTCTAATTCCTCATTCATGGCTACTAAATGTAACCAGAGACACCTCCAATCAATTTCACAAGACCCCAAAACTGCCCATTCCCACATCTCCACACTTAGGACAGTCACTTAAAGAATTCCCCTTGAACATTTTAGGATATTCCTCTCATCAAATATACTCCCTAAATCCTTTCCGTATACTTTCCCATCCACTAAATCCATTAAATAAAACTCTTAAAACAAATTGCCAAGAATATATTTTCTTGTTGTCTTCTGGATAGACCCATACTCATGGAGGTATAACTTTTGAACCAGAAAAAATATCCTCAATCACTCTAGTGAAGATGGGCGCAATTAGTTTCTCAAAAACATACTTAAATCTTAGGAAGATCCAACAGTGCATTAGGGAGATATGGCCCCCGCACTGAGGATCTATTTTCTGAGACAATGCTATTTTTTGTTATCCACTTGGAACTTAACCGCCACCTTTGCTTTGATATTAATCAGGTTCTTCCTCAAATCAACATGCCAAGCTTCGTTCCATCATCCTAATCAGAACTCATAACAATACTAGAATATAACATAACTGAATCATTTCACCAAAATTGAAACCAAAAACCATCTATTAAAAAACTCACAAGGAAACTATGAAACCAAATTTGCACAGAAATAGAAAGAAGATATACTACAAAAACTACAATTTATTAAGGCCTGAAAAACATTGAAATACAACTTGCATTTAGAACATGCATGGCTCTCTGGCTACAGGCCAAAGACCCGACTCTCCTTTCTTTCTTTTTCTCGCTCTTTGCTCTCTCTTCTTCCTATCTCTTGTAGCTTCCCTTCTATCTCTATTTATAGATTCAGTGACATTCGTATATCTATAAAAAGATATTAAAGTAGTTATAAAACTGAAAATCGTCCCTCTACCCATGATATTTGAATAACCCATTACAATGCAATTCTAGGCAGTTTGCCCATTTCTTGACATGGTCCCCTAAAATTCTAGATGACTTAATTATTACAATATTATGAACCTCCCATAATTTTTTAATGGTTAAGATGCTCCTGCATCATAACAATTATGAAACTATGAAACCAAATTTGCACAAAAATAGAAAGAAGATATACTACAAAAACTACAATTTATTAAGGCCTGAAAAACATTGAAATGCAACTTGCATTTAGAACATGCATGGCTCTCTAGCTACAGGCCAGAGAGCCGACTCTCCTTTCTTTCTTTTTCTCACTCTTTGCCCTCACTTCTTCCTATCTCTCGTAGCTTCCCTTCTATCTCTATTTATAGATTCAGTTACATTCATATATCTATAAAAAGATATTAGAGTACTTATAAAACTAAAAATTGTCCCTCTACCCATGATATTCGAATAACCCATTACAATGCAATTCTAGGCAGTTTTCCCATTTCTTGACAATGTCCCTTGAAATTCTAGATGACTTAATTATTACAATATTATGAACCTCCCATAATTGTTTAATGGTTAAGATGCTCCCGCATCATACTCCTAGGCTTAAAAGATTTCCATGTCCCATGGAAATGTTGTTTGGGTCACGCTTCGGTTGTTCACTCTGATGTTGCAACTAACTTTGCTGTTATCCACCTTGCTTCATGCTGCATCACTCCATCACTGTATTGCCATCTTACCCACCCAAGATCCTAGAAGATGCTGACCACCCTTCACTTAGTGGTTTCTCTCTTGCACCTTCTACCCAGCCTTATCCTAGTGGAGACAATACCAAGACCTCTGCTCATGAGATCTTCACACAAGAATGTCTTTGTTCTGTTGCAGCTTCGATGGATCACTCATGCAACCAGCTATCAATCCTACCAACCAAATCACTAGACCTTTTGCTGGCTCTAATACCAGTCTGATGTAAGAGGCTCACGGATGCTCTCTAATTCCTCATTCATGGCTACTAAATGTAACCAAAGACACCTCCAATCAATTTCACAAGACCCCAAAACTGCCCATTCCCACATCTCCACACTTAGGAAAGTCACTTAAAGAATTCCCCTTGAAAATTTTAGGATATTCCTCTCATCAAATATACTCCCTAAATCCTTTCCATATACTTTCCCATCCAATAAATCCATTAAACAAAACTCTTAAAACAAATTGCCAAGAATATACTTTCTTGCTGTCTTTTGGATAGACCCGTACTCATGGAGGTATAACTTTTGAACCAGAAAAAATATCCTCAATCGCTCCAATGAAGATGGGCGCAATTATTTTCTCAAAAACATACTTAAATCTTAGGAAGATCCAACAGTGCATTAGGGAGATATGGCCCCCGCACTGAGGATCTATTTTCTGAGACAATGCTATTTTTTGTTATCCACTTGGAACTTAACCGCCACCTTTGCTTTGATATTAATCAGGTTCTTCCTCAAACCAACATGCCAAGCTTCGTTCCATCATCCTAATCAGAACTCATAACAATACCAGAATATAACATAACTAAATCATTTCACCAAAATCGAAATCAAGAACCATCTATTAAACAACTCACAAGGAAACTATGAAACCAAATTTGCATGGAAATAGAAAGAAGATATACTACAAAAACTACAATTTATTAAGGCCCGAAAAACATTGAAATACAACTTGCATTTAGAACATGCATGGCTCTCTGGCTATAGGCCAGAGAGCTGACTCTCCTTTCTTTCTTTTTCTCGCTCTTTGCTCTCTCTTCTTCCTATTTCTCATAGCTTCCCTTCTATCTCTATTTATAGATTCAGTTACATTCGTATATCTATAAAAAGATATTATAGTTATAAAACTGAAAATCGTCCCTCTACCCATGATATTCGAATAACCCATTACAATGCAATTCTAGGCAGTTTGCCCATTTCTTGACATGGTCCCCTTAAATTCTAGATGACTTGATTATTACAATATTATGAACCTCTCATAATTGTTTAATGGTTAAGATGCTCCTGCATCATACTCCCAGGCTTAAAAGATTTCCATGTCCCATGGAAATGTTGTTTGAGTCATGCTTCGATTGTTCACTCTAATGTTGCAACTAACTTGGCCGCTATCCACCTTGCTTCATGCTGCATCACTCCATCATTGTATTTCCATCTTACCCACCCAAGATCCTGGAAGATGCTAACCACCCTTCACTTAGTGGTTGCTCTCTTGCACCTTCTACCCAGCCTTATCTTGGTGGAGACAATACCAAGACCTCTGCTCATGAGATCTTCACACAAGAACGTCTTTGTTATGTTGTAGCTTCGATGGATCACTCGTGCAACCAGCTATCAATCCTACCAACCAAATCACCAGACCTTTCGCTGGCTTTGATACCACTCTGATGTAACAGGCTTGTTGATGCTCTCTAATTCCTCATTCATGGCTACTAAATGTAACCAGAGACACCTCCAATCAATTTCACAAGACCCCAAAACTGCCCATTCCCACATCTCCACACTTAGGATAGTCACTTAAAGAATTCCCCTTGAACAATTTAGGATATTCCTCTCATCAAATATACTCCCTAAATCCTTTCCATATACTTTCCCATCCACTAAATCCATTAAACAAAACTCTTAGAACAAATTGCCAAGAATATACTTTCTTGCTATCTTCTGGATAGACCCATACTCATGGAGGTATAACTTTTGAACCAGACAAAATATCTTCAATCGCTCCAGTGAAGATGGGCACAATTAGTTTCTCAAAAACATACTTAAATCTGAGGAAGATCCAACGGTGCATTAGGGAGATATGGCCCCCACACTGAGGATCTATTTTCTGAGACAAGGCTATTTTCTGTTATCCACTTGGAACTTAACCGCCACCTTTGCTTTGATATTAATCAGGTTCTTCCTCAAACCAACATGCCAAGCTTCGTTCCATCATCCTAATCAGAACTGATAACAATAGCAAAATATAACATAATTGAATCATTTCACCAAAATCGAAATCAAGAACCATCTATTAAAAAACTCACAAGGAAACTATGAAACCAAATTTGCACGGAAATAGAAAGAAGATATACTACAAAAACTACAATTTATTAAGGCCCAAAAAACATTGAAATACAACTTGCATTTAGAATATGCATGGCTCTCTGGCTACAGGCTAGAGAGCTGACTCTCCTTTCTTTCTTTTTCTCGCTCTTTGCTCTCTCTTCTTCCTATCTCTCACAGCTTCCCTTTATCTCTATTTATAGATTCAGTTACATTTGTATATCTATAAAAAGTTAAAAAACTAAAAATCGTCCCTCTACCCATGATATTCGAATAACCCATTACAATGCAATTCTAGGCAGTTTGCCCATTTCTTGACATGGTCCCCTAAAATTCTAGATGACTTAATTATTACAATATTATGAACCTCCCATAATTGTTTAATGGTTAAGATGCTTCCGCATCATATTGTCCTCCCTAAATTGGTCTTACTGGTGGTAAATTATTACTTGCTCTTGGATTAGGTGGAGTTGGTTGCAAACCTAGAGGAATCCCATCCATCAAGGGGTCCTTTCTATTTCTGAGATTGTATGTATTCTAATTGTCATTGTGAAAAGAAAACATCTCATCATGCTAAATAATAGGTTCTCGACTAAATGGAAATGAGAATTCCTCACTTGTTGGTTGTTCCACTTGTGTATTCTCTATAGAATTGTAGGATTCCAATAGCATAGCATTGAATTGTATAGGAGGAGGATTTTCATTTACCTATGAATTTTGATTCATCTCCTAATTACCATTATAGTAAGAACCATCATTTTTAAATGCATTTTGGCTATCATTATATTGATTGACATCAGCATATTGAACGTTGTTGTTGTTGTTATCAGAAAGAATGTTTCCATTGTTCAAATAGGTGTTTCATTGTTAGTTTTGCCTTTGGAAGCTATTGTTCTGATCAGGAGGATTGAAGTTGTTCCCTCCGTTGTTGTTTCCTACATTTTCATTGTTATTGTTCTCGTTAATGTTCTTGTTGTAATTTTGACCAAAAATATTGTTGTAAGGGCTAGCATTATTTCTTTGGAAGTTGTTCTTTTTCCCTTGTGACAATCTAAGATGTGTTAATCAATTTTTCATCTATGACATAGTCTTCTTGATTTGACCAACTTCTGAAATGAGGTTATTGTCTATTTCCATGGGAACTATAGCTTTCTATTCAAAGAAAAATATTTTTGGAGGCTCATACCCTAGATATGTTATCACATGAGTTTGTGGAGTAGGTGCTTGTTGTAATGGAACTGGATTCATAGGTATGAATTGGCTAGGTACCATGGGTGCTCCCATAGGGTATGTTGGTATTGTAGGGACTACTTGCATTGGAAGCATCATTCCTCCTCCATTAGGATTGGCTTGCTTCTGAATGTGATTGCATCTACACAGACTTTATCCAATGTGTCAATATTTGCTACAGGAAGTCTTCTCAAAAAGATTATAGTAAGATGATCCATAGGATTTAGATAAATCTGAATAGCGGCTTCAACCAGAATGGTGTATGGCTTTTCCAACATGTGGTAGGCCATATGAAAGAAATGGTTGAAGCGTGAAACTATCTCAACTGGATCCCTTTTGATTGATATGAATTGTTGATGTATCATAGCTAGATTGATGAATGTTTTGAATTGTTACAAGAACAATTTTTCAAATGTATCCCAATCTCCAATGCATCTAGGTGGCAAATTGATGTACCAGTTAAAGGAAATTTCCCCCAAAGAGTATGGAAATAAACAAAGAACCACGTCCTCATTAGCAATTTGCTTGCAATTGAAAATTTCCTTAAATGCTTTAATATGATCTTCAGTAGTTCGAGTCTCACCGTAGATGAATTCGGGGCAAAACTTCTTAGGATTCTTAGGGAGGTCATGGAGTGCACCTCTCAAGTTTATTGGTGAGTCCACGACATTTGCAAAAAAATTCCATTGGAGGGTTTAATGGTGGTTTTTGAGTAGTTGCTATTAGAACATGTGGTGGTCCACCAAGTGGTTGGAGTGGAGGTGGAGTTGAAGAAGATGATGAAAGTTTGAATGGAAGTGGTTGAATTCAAGATGTTCCCTTGTCACTATGTGGTTTATAGAAGTGGGTAAGCTTGAGAAACTCATGTGCACTTGGCATACACCTTAATACTCATAGAAATGCTGATTTTAGATCAATATCCTCAAGCTTGCATCAATTCTACAAAAAGTTCACCTCTCTGTAGAAGTACACTTTCTCACCTCTCTAAATTTTACAGACCAAAGAGTTTTGCACACCTGTGCACTTTTAAAGTTGTGGATCTTTGGACCTACGTAGCTATGGACCTATGTACCTGTTACCTCTGGTTTTACCGCCAAAGATTTAAATTCAAATCTGGGGCCTATTCAACGGTTAGCCAAAAAACTGTTATTTTAAAGCTCCGACCTGCCAAAGTTTCTCTCCATCAGATTTTAGATGGATCAATGGTAGGCGCGATCTCGTCATCGAAAGTTGCACGGGAGATAGTATCGGCGACATCGCGCCCAATTGACACGTGTTTGGTGGGCCCTGCGGGAGGGTCACAACGGAGGGCGGGTCAGGAAAGTTTTCCGGTGCCGCAGGCGCTATGGCGCTATCTCACACCAACCGAAAAATCTCCATGGTGACATAGCGCCCGGCGAAGATGCTAAAGTCGGCAGGCGGGTCACGTGGCCGAAAAAATGTTGTGATGATCGGATAGAGTTTGGCAAGCCAGAGAAAATAAACGGTGAGTGAGGTACAATGTTGCTCTGATCGTCAGATTTGCAAGATCTACGGCTGGCGCTATCTCGCCATCAGCAGTTGCCCGATCTTTAGCATCAGCAACATAGCGCCTGCGCCACCTGTCCTGGCGAGGCTATGTTTCATGTTGTCAAAAGCATATAGGGTGGGGTGACTGATGAACCAATAGGGGGATGCCACGTGTTGGTGGGCCCGGTGAATCAATAGGAACAGAGGGTTACAGAGGGTCAGGCTCTCCACCGTCAGATGAGGAAAGATCAACGGTAGGCGCCATGTTGCCTTAGCAAAACTACGAGATTTTTACCATGGCGACATTGCGCCTGATTGACACTTATCGGTGGGGTCAGGTCTCGCCAGATGCACCATTGAGGTGGCGCCAATTCAGATGGGGCCCAGTCATGGGAAAGAGAGTCCGCGGCGAATCAGAAACAACCAAGTGTGCCGAGTCAGAATACAGATGCGTCGAGGGGTCGAATTTCTTGATGTGATCAGTGAATTGAGGGGTTGATTCTCTACCACCAGATCTGCAAGAATCTAGGGTCAGCACTATCTCGCCATGGAGGAACTGCGCGGATTTTACAATAGCAAGTTAGCGCTCAGAAGACACGTGTCCTCGCATTTTGGTTTTCGACCTGGCAATTCACTGACGGCCAACGGTTAGGTGATAAGGTGGCGTGGTTAGTTTGACGAGGGCGGTCAACTGTAGAAGGACTTTCCAAGTGGCAAGACAAAGGATTACGATTGGCTTGCGTGGCCTAGTCGGCATATAAAAAATTGGGTCGGCTAATAGGCCAGTTTGATTCATGAACCAAGATGCAGAGGCGATCGACGTATCTTGCGATCTGATCTTCGCGATCATTTCTGACCTACCAGGAATGAATGTAGGACATAAGGACACTCCCCCCATCTGGTCGGCCCATTCTCCATGTCAGGGAATGTTGTGGCATCGTTTCTATCTTCTCCAGGCTCTTCTCAGAAGAAATGATTTTTCTCGATATGCAGGCCAGGATTTCAATCCAGATCCCCGATTGGATTCTCAAGACAGGAAGTTAATGCCAGTAGGTAAGAAGTGAATGTAACGTGGAAATCTTCAGTTGTGCCTGATCTATAAAGGCAGTTTCATAATCTATTCTAAAGGTCGATTCTTCCTGATTTTCTCTGCTACTGCTTGCAGACTTACTGTGTAAAACCCCCTTTATCTCTGAGCCATGTAATAGCCTGTATCATCTCTTTCGGCCATCAGTGCGAATGTGCATCACTTTGCCTCCCATTGGTGTATTGTTGAGATCAACGATCTGCATACTGTATCTATCTTTGGCCTATCAAATAATACATAAGTGAAATCTCCTTTTCCTAGTGTCATTCGGTTGGTTTCTTCTGATCTGTATGTGATTACTGATCGATACAAGTCTAGATGTGTATGACTTTTGTATGTTATTCTAGTTTTGTAGTATATATATGGGCAAGAATGAATCTGAACACTCTGTCTTGGTGCATCACCGTCTTAGATTAAACTAGGTAGATTTGCTTTGACGCTCTCTTTCTCCCTTTCCCTTCTGAGAATAGATAGGTGTGCCCTGATAGTAAGAGGAAGCCGGCCTTCTTCGGAGACTCAACCTCGTAGTTCAAGTCCCATAGCTTGGAGGTTGTTTCCATGTTTCACTAGGTTGTCCTCGCGCATAGGCCTTGGACAAGGGTGCAAACCTATGTGACAATAGTTTTTGGCACGCTCGGTGGGACCTATATCAGAAGATTTCATGTCTACTGGTGTCAAAAGAAGAAAGAGTTTCTAAGATTAATGCTGAAGAAGTAGTGCTGGCTTCAGTATTCAAGCCTTCAAGAGGCTGATTCATCAAGTACTTGGCGACTCTGAGCATCAACAAATCTGGTTTTAGGCCAAAGTTGCAAAAATTCATGCCCAGAGCTGAAACAAGGGCGTCTTCTAGAGGTAATTTTCAATATCAAGAACTCTCACTTTCAAGTCCTAGAAGAAGGAGGGCTAGAGCTTCATTATCACCAGTTAGAGGTGGAGTAACAATCAACATACATGTGAGATCTGTCTCTACTCCTCCTACTATTCGAACTCAGCCTAGATTGCCATCAGCACTCATCAATAGAACACTTGTTTATATGGCACAACCAAGAGTTCATCCTTTTGCCACCTTTAATGGTGGAAGTCCTCTGTTGTTAGCCCAAAGACATGATATACCAGTAGCTGCACTAAAAAGCTTACCTGATTTTACTGGTGAAACTTCTATTTCCCCCCTAGAGCATATCCAAGAGGTAGAGAATGTCTGCAATATTCATGGTATTATGGAGGATGATGTTGCTGTCAGACTTCTAGCCTCATCTTTAAAAGGAAAAGCATTACAGTGGTATAGAGGCTTAGCTCATGGTTTCATAACTAATTGGGATGGACTAGGAGCAGGATTATGCAAACATTTTGAGGATAAGAGTGACCATTTGTCACTATTAGAGCAGCTGACTACAATAAAAAGAGCTCCCCATGAATGTATGACTGATTTTAATTACAGATTCCAAAAGACATGGGATAGAATACCTACTATAGTGAAACCTACCCCTAGTAATGCCTTCTTGCATTACCTTAGAGCTTTTAACAGTGATATTGCCACTACAATCCAAACTATGGGAGGAGATATATTACCTAATGCTTATGAGACAGCCATAAAAGATAAGAACATTCTAATACAAGGAGGAAAGTTGGCCCCAAGGCCTCCTATGCCTTTCTTTCCTGATGTTCCCAACCACCAACCAGCAATAGCCCCTCTCCCTACAATCTCTACATCGCAAGCCCTTACTCCAATTCCCCAAGCTTCCACATCCTCAAATGGAATAGATGAACTCAAGGAAATGCTCCAAGGTCTAGTATTGAACGCAGATAAAAGAGAAAAGACCCTAGATAAAAAATTACAAGAGTAGGGGAGGGAGTTGAAGGACCAAGGGAAGAGACTAGAGGATAGTTTTTCTCTAATACAAAAGATGAGTAACAAGGTGGTGGCCTTAGAAAGATAGCAGGCTCAAGGTGGCAAACCTCCCCAATTGCAATATCAGGCTCCAAGTGGTGGTAGGAATCTTAATCAATGGAATAGCTCTTTTGATCAGAATAGACAGAATAGTCATGCTTCTGCTTCAAGCTCAAATCAGAATAGAGCTATAGTCCCTCAAAATAACTTGGCCCAAGACCAAGATTTTTGTCCTTCATGTAACTATTCTTATACCTACTGCTTGTGTCAGAAAGAAAAATCTTATTTGGCCCTAACTGTCCAGGAGTTCACAGTAAAGCAATCACACAAAGAAGATCATCCCAAGGAGGCCCCATGTGTTCAGAGGCAGAGTGATTGCTCTTTTATGAATCACCAAATGGAGGAGAATTGTAATGTAAACCAGGACTTCGTTGCTCATAACACAAGAAGCAAGAAGAGAGCTATGGAACATGTTGCTCCTCCTTCTCCTAAGCAAGCCTCAACTTCAAGTGTTATACCTAACACACAAACAGCAAATGAGCAGACGAACACTTCACAACAGCAAAAGCAAGGTCCAAGAAATGAGGATGCAAGTGATCCTTTTGTTGCCCCATCTCAACCTCTTATAAGTGTAGCCCCCAAAGTTTCTACCAAAATTCCTAGTGCACCATTGAGTGTGGTAGAGAAAATGAAGAAGACCAATGTAAAAATTTCCATGTGGGATGCTGTTGCTACCATACCAATGCAGAGGAAGATGTTGCAGCAAGAATTGGAAAGGATTGAGCCCAAGGATCAGTCATCTACCATGGAGAGTGCCACTAGTTTAGTACAACCAGCAGGATATGTGGAGGCAAATAAAAAGGTTAGACCTCCTCCATTTTATGTTTCTCTGATTATAGGGGGCAAATTAGTCCATAATTGCATGATAGATTCAGGGGCTAGCAGCTCAGTAATGCCTAGGTGTGTTGCTGATGCTTTAAGGATGAAATATGAGCCCATTGTTAGGGATGTGTTACAAATAGATGGGAGTACTGTCAAAACTGTAGGCATCCTTAGAAGTGTGGAAATGGCCCTACATGCATGCCCTGGTTGTACTGTGATTCAAGACATATCTGTGGCTGAGGTTAAGCCCTATTTTGCCATCTGCCTTTCGAGAGACTTCACTGCTCAAATTGGTGGATTCATATCTGCTGATTGGTCTTACATGTCATTTAAGACTAGATATGGGGCCAATGCTTCAATAAGAGCAGAACCTCAAGCCCTTCACCACACTGAACCCTACACTCCCAACTTCATCAATATGAATTGCCCTATCCTAGAGGTGAATAAAAATAACGTAGTAAACGAGCATGTCACTTCCATAGCAGGGATTTCTGATTTCTTCTTGGATGAGTGGGCCAATACATGTTAGTTTGAACCTATGTCGAAAACCCTTGAGACAGGCCTTAGTACATATTGCATAATAGAGAAGGAGGTTCAAGTTCCTAACCTTGTTAGGACTAATGACAACATAAATGGAGTATGGAGTATGTACTTTGATGGCTCAAGGAATAGAAATGGATCAGGGGCTGGTGTTATGTTGATCTCTCCTACACAAATAAGATACTACTTCTCCTTTAGGTTCCAATTTAGTTGTACCAATAATGTGGCCGAGTATGAATCCTTGATCCAAGGTCTCCTACTTGCCCAAAAGAGGGGAATTCGAGCCTTGAAAGTATATGGAGACAGTGAGTTGGTAGTGAACCAAGTGAGAAATCAGAATATCACCAAAAATGGCCTGCTCAAGTCTTATAAACATAGAGTCTAGGATTTGCTCGAGGGTTTCAATGCATTTTACATTCAGAGCATTCCTAGGAAAGAAAATAAACATGCTGATAGACTTGTAGTAGTGGGTGCATCTTATGATGTGCCAGGGAATCTTGAGGAAGAAAAAAAACAACAAATAAGGGTAGTGGTGAGGCCTGCTGTTCCTGATAATAATACTCACTGGCAAGTGTTCGAGTCTGATGAGAAAATTGTGAGCTTCTTGCAGAATGAAGCAGAATTTTCAGAGAGAAGTCAGTTGAGACTACAAGATCAATATGGTGATCAGATCATTCATCTCAGTTCCAACAAGCTACCCAAGGGTCTCATTACCTTGGAGGGCATCTTTAATCCTGATGATCAAACAAGAGGCAAAGGGATGAATCTAGTTGCAGAAAAGGATGACCATGCCCCAGTTACTATTGCTGATGGAAAATCTCTTAACATGGGGAAGGTATGTTCTAAAGCTGAGCAAGAAGATTTCATTCATCTATGTCAAGAATTTAGTGATGTATTTGCTTGGACATATGATGATTTAAAGGGGTTTGACCCTAGTTTGTTTCAGCATACCATAGATTTAGTTGATAGGGTCAAACCAGTAAGGCAAAAATAGAGGCCAGTGAATCCCAAGATTGAACCTTTAATGAGGAAAGAACTATCCAAACTGATTGAGGCTAACATAATTTTTCCTATCAAACACTCATCATGGGTAGCTAACCTTGTCCCTATGAGGAAGAAGAATGGAGAAATCAGATTGTGTGTGGACTTTAGGGATCTCAATCAGGCTTCCCTTAAAGATCACCATCCTCTCCCTTCTATGGAGCAAATTCTATCCAAGGTTAGTGGGTCAAGGAGATTCTCTTTTCTTGATGGGTTTTTAGGTTATAATCAAGTACTGGTTAAAGAGTCTAATAGACACAAGACGGCATTTACTACTAAATGGGGCACCTATGCTTATTGCAAAATGCCATTTGGATTAACAAATGTAGGTGCCACATTCCAAAAGGCAATGGAGGTAGCTTTCAGAAGATTAATTGACAAGTTTGTCTTGGTATACCTTGACGATATAACTGTGTATTCCAAGAATGTGGAAGATCATCTTGATCATTTGAGACAGGTATTTCTAAGATGTAGAGAGTTTGGGGTATCTCTCAACCCAGCCAAATGTGTCTTTGCTACAAACCAAGGAAAACTATTGGGACACATTGTATCTAAGGATGGGTTGACCGTTGATCCAGAAAGGACAAAAGCAATACTTTCCCTTCCTCTCCCTAAGCACAAGAAAGGGCTACAAAGTTTCCTTGGTAGGATAAATTTTGTAAGAAGGTTTATTCCTAACCTTGCCACCATGGTGAAACCCCTTACAGCCATGCTCAAGAAAGATATGGTCTTCTCATGGACCAAGGAAGGTAAGGAGAGTTTTGAAAAGATCAAGGCAGCCATAGCATCGGCTCCTACCCTCATGAACCCAAAATTTGAGAAAGATTTCATCCTCTACACTTTAGGTGGTGAGTCAAGTATCTCTTCTGTCTTGACCCAAACAAATGACAGGAATGAGGAGCAGCCCATAGCCTTCTTTAGTGAAGGGCTTAAGGAATATGAAGATAAGTATAGCTTTGTTGAGAAGCAAGCCCTTGCAGTCATTAGAGCCTTGAAGAAGTTCAGACACCTCTTATCCCATAATAAGATCCATTTTTTGGTACCCCATGCAAGTGTAAAAGACTTCCTATTAAACAAAGATGTCAGTGAGAAGAGAGCTGGATGGATCACTAGGGTAATGGAATATGATGTTGACATTCAGATTACCAAATTGGTAAGAGGAAGAGGATTATGTAAAGAAATGTTATCAGATCAGAACTTAGATGAAGAAGTTGCCATGGTGATAGTAGAGCAACAGGAAGAAAGGTATGCTGATGGTCCAAGGAGCTGGATAAATGACATGAAAAATTTCTTATTAGGGAATGGATACCCTCAGGGATTGGATAGAACTAAAAAAAGACAATATAGACTACAATCCATTCCCTATGTTGTGATTGATGATATCCTATTCAAGAGGGATTTTAATGGGACCCTGTTGAGATGTGTTGAAGAGGATCAGGCTGAAAGGGTGATTAGAGAACTCCATGATGGCCCTGATGGCGGCCACTTCTTTGCAAGAACAACCGCTATGAAGATCATGAGGGCTGGATATTATTGGCCATCTCTGTTCCATGATTGTTACAGGTATGTAAGGAAATGTGAGAAATGTGCTTTTTTCTCAGGCAAACAGAGACTTGCAGCTTTTCCTCTCCATCCTATTCAGGTGAATCAGCCCTTCACTCAGTGGGGGTTGGATTTTATAGGCCCCATTAATCCTCCATCTAGTGCAGGTCATAAATGGATCTTGGCTGCTACTGATTATTTCACTAGGTGGACAGAGGCAGTTGCCTTGAAGGATGCCACAGAGCCATCAGTTGTTGAATTCCTTGATGGAATTGTATCTAGATTTGGTGCTCCTTCTACTATCATCTCAGATAATGCCAAGTCTTTTGTTGGAACCCAAATTTGTGCATGGGCCATGAATCACAATATCTACCTGAGCACATCATCGAACTACTATCCTCAGGGTAATGGTTTGGCTGAATCTTCCAACAAGAATCTGATCAGAATTATGAAGAGTACAATAGAAGACAATCAGAGGACCTGGCTAAAGAAATTAAGGACTGCTCTGTGGGCTGATAGGATAACACCCAAGAGATCTATTGGGAATTCACCTTTTGTGCTAGTATATGGTAGGGAAGCTAGACTCCCAATCTCATTGGAGTTCCCATCCTTGGAGTTGGCTCATCAGCTGGAACTGGTTGAAGATGATGCCATGACAGTAAGAATGGCAGAACTATTTGAGTTGGAAGAAAAGAGAAACAAAGCCATGAAAACTCTATAGATTCACCAACAACAGATGAAGAGGAATTTTGACAAGAAGGCAAGGGCCAGAATCTTCAGAGAGGGGGATTTAGTTCTCAAGTGGGACTCAGATAGAGCAAAACCAGGAAGGCACTCCAAGTTTGACCCATTATGGAGTGGCCCTTATCTGATTTCCAGTTGCAAACAGGCCAATCCATTCCAACTAAGCAGGCCAAGTGGTGAAGTTCTACCCATTCCAGTCAATGGGATCTATCTGAAGCCCTGTTTCTAAAGGGTTGTGAATCTATGTACATAGTTAATCTAGTTGCTTCCTGCTTGTTTCTATTTTGCAATAAGTGCACGAGCACATGGCTCTCTTCGTGAGTCATCTTTGACATATCTCACGCTACTGAGGAGGTCCCGTTTTTGTTTTTTTTGTTTCCAATTGTAGAAGCAGAGTTAGAACCTTAAGGGTTTTTAATGTTTTGATTTCCTCTTTAAGGGTTAGGGTTCTTGTAGCTCTCAGCTTGTGCCTCATGGTCCTCTTTCGACTCCATAGCCCAATGGATCATTCTTAGGCACTGGTCATGCATTGAGCAGGCTCATGCCCCCTGCGAGTCGCCAGAAGTGTTACCTCTGGTTTTATCGCCAAAGATTTAAATTCAAATCCGTGGCCTGTTCAATGGTTAGCCAAAAAACTGTTATTTTAATGCCCCAACCCGCCAAAGTTTCGCTCTGTCAAATTTTAGATGGATTGACGGTAGGCGCGATCTCGTCATCGAAAGTTGCACGGGAGATAGTATCGGTGACATCGTGCCCGATTGACACGTGTTTGGTGGGCCCTGTGGGTGGGTCACAATGGAGGGCGGGTCGAGAAAGTTTTTCGGCGCTGCAGGCGCTATGGCGCTATCGCATGCCAACCAAAAAATCTCCATGGCGACATAGCGCCCGGCGGAGATGCTAAAGTCGGCGGGTGGGTCACGTGGCCAAAAAAATGTTGCGACGATCGGATAGAGTTTGGCGGGCCAGAGAAAATAAATGGTGAGTGAAGTACGATGTCGCTCTGATCATCAAATCTGCAAGATCTATGGCTGGCGCTATCTCGCCATCAGGAGCTGCTCGATCTTTAGCATCAGCGACATAGCGCCCATGCGCCACGTGTCCTGGCGGGGCTGCATTTCATGCCATCAGAAGATGATAGGGTGGGGTGACTGATGAACCAACAGGGGGACGCCACGTGTTGGCGGGCCCGACGAATCAATAGGAATAGAGGGTTACAGAGGGTCAGGCTCTCCACCGTCAGATGAGGAAAGATCAATGGTAGGCGCCATGTCGCCTTAGCAAAACTGCAAGATTTTTACCATGGCGACATCGCGCCCGATTGACACGTATCGGTGGGGTCAGGTCTTGCCGGATGCACCATTGACGTGGCACCAATTCAGATGGGGCCCAGTCATGGGAAAGAGAGTCCACGGTGAATCAGAAACAACCAAGTGTTTCGAGTCAGAATACAGATGCGTCGAGGGGCCAAATTTCTTGATGCGATCAGCGCATTGAGGGGTCGATTCTCTACCATCAGATCTGCAAGAATCTAGGGTCGACGCTATCTCACCATGGAGGAATTATGCAAATTTTACAATAGCAAGTTAGCGCTCAGAAGACACGTGTCCTTGCATTTCGGTTTTTGATGTGGCAATTCGCTGACGGCCAGCAGTTAGGTGATAAGGTGGCGCAGTTAGTTCGACGAGGGCGGTCAACCGCAGAAGGACTTTCCAAGTGGCAAGACAAAGGATTATGATTGGCCCGCATGGCCCAGTCGGCATATAAAAAATTGGGTCAGCTAATAGGCTAGTTTGATTCATGAACCAAGATGCAGAGGTGATCGATGTATCTTGCGATCTGATCTTCGCGATCATTTTCGACCTACCAGGAATGAATGCAGGACATAAGGACACTCCCCCCATCTGGTCAGCCCATCTACCATGTTAGGGAATGTTGTGGCGCCGTTTCTATCTTCTCCAGGCTCTTCTCAGAAGAAATGATTTTTCTCGGTATGCAGGCCAGGATTTCAATCCAGATCCCCGATTGGATTCTCAAGACAGGAAGTTAATGCCAGTAGGTAAGAAGTGAATGTAATGCGAAAATCTTCAGTTGTGCCTGATCTATAAAGACAGTTTCGTAATCTGTTCTAAAGGTCAATTCTTCCTTATTTTCTCTGCTACTGCTTACAGACTTATAGTGTAAAACCCCCTTTATCTCTGAGCCATGTAATAGCCTGTATCATCTCTTTCGGACATTAGTGTGAATGTGCATCACTTTGCCTCCCATTGGTGTATTGTTGAGATCAACGATCTGCATACTATATCTATCTTTGGCCTATCGAATAATACATAAGTGAAATCTCCTTTTCCTAGTGTCATTCGGTTGGTTTCTTCTGATCTGTATGTGATTACTGATCGATACAAGTCTGGATGTGTATGACTTTTGTATGTTATTCTGGTTTTGTAGTATATATATGGGTAGGAATGAATCTGAACACTCTGTCTTGGTGCATCACCATCTTAGATTAAACTAGGTAGATTTGCTTTGACGCTCTCTTTCTCCCTTTCCCTTCTGAGAATAGATAGGTGCGCCCTGATAGTAAGAGGAAGCCAGCCTTCTCCGGAGACTCAACCTCGTAGTTCAACTCCCACAGCTTGGAGGTTGTTTCCATGTTTCACTAGGTTTTCCTCGCACATAGGCCTTGGACAAGGGTGCAAACCTATGTGACAATAGTACCTATTGAGCTGTAGAGCTGTGAACCTAAATTTGTCAAAAACTCAAGAAATTTTCTAAACTTTTTGTGAAGTGCAGATTATTATAGAAGTGTAAAATTTTCTTCCTTTTTGGGAGTCAAAAGAGGCCCTCCTTCTAATGCCACTTCTATTGGTGGTCATTTTACACGAGGTCAAAGGCAAGAATCCATTTCACAATTCCTCTCTTGAAAAGCTAATCTTTTGGGGATCAACTCCAAGGTTCAGTATTTATCTTGCAACATACCAAAATATGCTCAGTTGAAGATAAATGTGATTATTCACAATGAGGCCTTTGATGGTTCTAATATTATCTCAAAATGAAGTAAAATCTATTTGCTATCTCAAAATCACACACAAAAGAATAATATTTTTGTATTTTTTGGGGTTTTTAATGGATGCAATTCTAATAGTGCAACTAAAATGAGTTCCTATTCTAACAAGGGATTAGCAAAGCAAATAAAAAAATTGAAAGAAAATAACTTGAAATTGAAATCCTAAATGGACATAAGCTATAGAAAAAAACATGCTACGAGTTAAACTTTCAAAGAAATTTGTAGGAAACCAATGAAAATAGGAGCAGTGCTTCTCAGAATCCATTGATGCAATCGTCAATGGGAAATTTCAGTAACTGAATGATGTTTCACACTTCATCAAATCACAAGGCCATGAAAAGTGTGCTTATGCGAGACAAAGAGTTATGCAGGCACAATTTGTGATCTCTCCTCAAGCTCATTACATCAAAAAAAATTGTAAACCTATAGCAAACACCAAAACTAAAAGATCATACAACCAGAAACAATGCAATAAACTTTTGGCTCAATCACAATCTCATGAATAAAATTCACAAAACAATGACACATTCAAGCAAGAATCACTACATTTCAAATGCAAGCACCAAAAGCATAATTTTATTGCATAATAATAGTGGCCCTTATTACATTTTATAATGGGGTATTTATAAGAAATCACCTCCTCAATTTGTGTTGAGAGTAAGAGACATCTTCATGCAATAAAATGCTTTTAAAACATTAAAACAAACTAAATATATATAGACTAACAATTAGTTTGGTGCTTAGAAGGACTCCATCCATATTTTATTCATTAATTGGATACATGAGCCTTTTACATATCAAAAATAGAGAAATCATGAGAGAGAAAGTGGGAGGAAGCCTTCAGTTGAAGTAGGAGCATTTGGAGGTGCCAAAAATAGAAGTTGGTCCTTTACTAGGCATGTGTCGAAGTTAAACTATCATCAGAATGCATTCCCATTGTATGGAAGATACTATTTTTGGAAATGGTAGTTAACTATCGGTGCACCTTTGCATTGTAGAGCTACAAACCTGTTTCTATGGAGATATGGAGCTATGGACCTCAATAGGGTCAAAATCTCAAAATTTTGCTAAGTGTCAAAATTGAAATTCTGGCATCTAGGTTTTGTTCTTCTTCATCCCAAAGCTATGTTTGGATGTTTACCCTTGAATTTCTCTATCATCTTAGTAATCTTAGCCACATCTAGAAGATCTAAAGCCACATATTTATCTTTCACCTTCTATTTGGTAGTTGTCCACTTCAATTGGAGTCTCTGCAAAATCTTCAAGTTTGGTGTCCATCTCCGACAAGGCTTCTTCTATTCTAAAGGCTTGTCAGATGTCCTCTTTCCATAATCACTCTTGATGAATTGAATGATCACAAAGATGAACTCATCATTCACAATTCAATATTCTTTGCTCTAACTTGATAGCTTCTTCTTCACCGAGGATAAACTATGTATGACCAAGAATTGGGGTCTTGCATATTGCCTCTCCTGTATAAACTAGGATAGTTTGGTGCCCTCATTGCAAGAAAGTAAAGCATGTAAGAATTCATGTAAAACTTCTTCTTTTCCTTCACCATCCTCAATTTCACACACAAGTTTTCACTTAGTGTGGTGGCCTAGTCCAATGGTATCTTTTCTTGTTTGATGGTCTCGATGAAGTTGACCATGAAAGTACCGAGGTGGCCTACTGTAGGTAAGCCCATGACTCTGCTTAGGAGAATGATAGAGTACTCAATATCCTCCTTCATGTATCTTCAGTTCATATCCACTTTTCCTATTATGTTTCCCCTTAGAGGCTTCTCAATGAGATACAAGGACTGTATTAGGTCAATTTCCTCTTGCTAATGCTCCATGTACCATCTTTCAACTACTTCATAGGAAAGTCTAATGAACTGATCCATTCTTAGGAGATGGAAGACCCTCTCAATATTGTTGGGTCATAGATCCATACCACTTCCCTTGTGATGCTCTTGACCACCCTCTCATTAGGCATGAAGTGTTGTGGCAAGGCCATGACTAGTTCTGTCGATTGTACCGATACAGGATGTGACATTGCGTTCACTAACCCAAAATGGATCAATGCAAACACCAAAGTTGAACTCTCTATTGGCTTGTTGCAAATTTTTAAGAATTCCCCTAAATTCATGTCCCAGGTTAGTATCTTAGATTTCTATGTAGTCATCATGGAATCTCAACTTCGAGGGTACACCTTGGAACTTGAACATGATAGGTTTGGGTGTTACTCTAGATGTGGATGCAATTTAATTCACCTGCACATTGTAAGAAAAAAAAAAAAAATGTTATTAGTCAAAGGATGAAACACAAAACTATGAATTAAAATAAACATAAAAAAAAGAAAAAAGAAAAAAATGCCCAATTTGGGTATTTTATTCCTTCTTCATTTATTTATTTATTTTATTTTATTTTTATTTTTTTAATATTTTTTATTTTAAATTTAATTTTTTATTATTTTATATATATATATATATATATTTTAAAAGAAAAATATTTATGGCATGTGTGCGATAGGCTTGTGATTTCTCACAGTGCCAAACTCTAGAGGGTGTGTTGTGCTTTTAAAATGCATATGGCATTGACAGATTAAATTCACATGATGCTTGTCACATGGGTAGCGCAATGTTATTATTACATGTGTGGCGCTCACTACATGAGCAATGCGAATGTTATTATTACGCACACGGGGCTCACCGCATGAGTGGTGTGAAGTGTTCAAAGTGTAGTGCCTACCACATGGTGATGCTAAGGGTTCAAGAATGCAATGCTCACCATATGAGCAATGCTAGGCTTTCAAAGTGTGCATGGCACTTGCCGCATGGGCATCGCTAAGTATTCAAGCATGCAGTGCTCACTGCATGGGTAGAGCTAGGTTTTCAAAGTGCAAGTGGCACTCACCGCATGGGCGGCACTAAGTGTTAAAACCATAACTTGTTTGATATTTGCCAAATGCAAAATAAAATAGCCAATTAGTTAGAAGGATGGGTGGGGGGTTTTTATAATCCCCACCGTGCCGAATCAGGTGTGTGATGTGCCTCGACATGTGCATTGGTGCGCGACGCACACTCTACCCGCACTCGCATGCATGTGCATTAAGATTGATGATTTTTTTTATCTTTTTGCATTTTTCTAATTTTCTAATGTTTTTGTGTTTTTTTTTCGATTTTCTAATTTTAAATTTTGTTTTGTTTTTTCTAATTTTTCGACGATTCTAATGTTTTAACACTAACAATTTTCTCCTAACTCTCGAGCTATGAGTCTAGGAGTTTGAAAAAAAGAAGGGGTCCCCATTCCCAGTGAGGAATGAGGCATGTGTTGTGGACACCAAAATAGGTTCATCCTTGATTTACATTGTGTTGCAGGATGGCCATCATTTCCATAGGTCGTACAGACTATTTTGTGAAACTTGTCCCTTCCAATCAGATTCATTGCCTTAAGAAACATTTGATTATCTTGGGCTCTCATTTTGCAATCCTCAACTCTATGTCCATACTTGTCGTAGTATTTTCAATTCTCATCTATCTGTTTCTCATTAAAATTAGGTATACACTATTTTGTAGTATGGCTATAAAGATGATAGTTATTGCAGTACCCTACAAAGGTACACTTCATAATAGGTATAATTTGCTTAAACTAGCACATATTAGATGTATGCCCTTTCTCACCACAATAATGACAAGTGAGTTTTGTAGTATCATTACCTTTGGAGATGTACTTTCTTATTATCTATTTTCTAGGTTCTTTTCTTTAGAGGTCTCTCCTTTTTTAGTATTGTTTTCTCCTTGGTACCCAAGAGTTATTGTGCTCTTGTTTCTCCTTTGGGCCTTTTTTTTTTATCAATCTTATTTAAGCTCTAATTGAATCTTTTCAATTTTTCATTACACTCATTTTTGCTTCTTATCTCTTCTGTGAGCTTTAACACTTCCTCTATGAGTCCCATGAGCTATTCCATATTAGGATGGATGTTCTCCTCAGTCTTTTGTTCATCCTTTCTCCTTACTATTGCTTCATCTTTATCTCTTGCTAAGATGGAAGAATTTCATTCAGCCTAAGCTCTCATAACCTCTTTGGTTATCTCTTCTTTTTCCTTTCTCATATATAAATGAATTTCCTCAACTAGTCATTTTCTATCAATAAGTCATATATGGATTCTTCTAATTGCTCCAAACCACTATGCTCTTCTAAGTGCTCTATAACCTCTTGAATCTCACTGAGCCTTATCACCAAATTTTCCCTCATTTTCAAGGACTTTCTAATTTTCTTATTTAGGTCTTCAATAGTATCTAGTGCATCCTCTATTTGTCTCTTGATCAATGTCATTGGATCTTCCCTTAAGTTGTTAGACTTACTTAAATATGGATCTACACTCTTATAGAAATTTTTGGTCCCAAATGGTACTAAGAGGGGGGTGAATCTATACCAACTTTAAAACTAGTTACTCCTTGAACCACTCTAAATATACTTAGTGCAAGCCACTTGATATCTAACACCAAGATAAATGTCATAAAGTAGAAGCAAGTTCACACACAAACACATTCATCAAGTTGATACAAAGATTTTTATATGTGGAAACCCTTGATTAGAGGGTGAAAACCATAGTGGGGATGACACATCCACTAACCCTTATAATTCATGTAAAGGGTTGTCCTATTAGGAGCTACAATTATTTCTTCTAGAAATGCACCTTCTCAGAAATGTTTATAAATTGATAGGGTTACACAAGCCTATGAAACTACCCAATTAGAGGATTTACAAGTCCCCATCTAAGAGGAACCTTGGTAGAGTATTTTACACTAATATTACTAATGAATCTTTCCCTTTAAAGAGATACAAATACATGCAATGGCAAGAAAAAAAATGTAATAGACCTAAAATATGGAAGTGGCTTTCCTTGTAGATCTTGATTTCATATCCTCAAAGATGCATTGATCTCCTTTCTTACTTGGTGGGTTATTTGATCTCACTTATCCCTTTGTTATTTGCAATAGCATGTTATTTCATCCTCTCCCTTTTCAACTATTTCACTCACTAGTCTACTCCTTTGTCAGCTCTATGTATTCTTCTGCACACTCTTCTCCATCTCTATTCTTTTCTCTTCAACAACAACCAACAACTTTAACATTTTTTCTTCTTTTTTTTTGATCACTTATATTAATTTTATGATGTTGGGGGATGGTTAACCATAACCAAATTATCCCACTCATTTCTAAATTCAAATTTTGAATTCTATGCCTAATCCATTTAGAGGAAATCTGTGACCCTTTCCTTGGGGGTCTAGACTAGTAGCCCTACCAGTCCATCTGTGAGTTCAATGGTAGTCTTCATCCTTTTTTTCTACCACCATTTATCTCATTTCTTATGTCACATCCACTCTTCCCATTATTCTCCCATTACATCTATAGTGACTCACTTTGTTGATGACCTAGATCAACTAACTTGTGTGCTTCTCTACCTATGTTGGCATAGTGGATATAAGTGCATATTGGTTTACCAGTAATCATACCATATTTTTTTCTCTTCTTCCTTCAACTAGTTATCAATCAATTTTCCCATAATTGAAAATACTTCTTACAATATTTTGTTGGAAGTTTATTGGAAAACTTAGATACTGGGAGGAGGGCCAGTGAATCAGAATCTATCAAACTTTTATCCTTCAAAATAATTTTATTGTACTCACCATGTTAACCATCTCATATCTAGTTTATGCATATCATAACTTGAAATATCAAATTCTGAAATAAATCTAATTATGCATCACATCCATGAAATGTAAACACATAACATCCAAAAATTTGGAAACCTATAAAACCTCCAAGGTGAAGGTAAAACTGAGGTGGGGATGACACCCACAAATCTTCATTACTCAAGTAAAAAAGTTAGCTTGTTAAGTTTACAAATTTGATCACTTCTAATGATCTACCTTATGATGGGTCTTCTTTGTTAAAAGATATATAATATTTTTAGGTCTACCTTGACTAAAATTTTTAACACTTGCAATGATGTAAGGACTCTGCTAAGAGATGTACAAAGGTTTGTTAAAACCACTTTGTTGTGAGATTTGTGTAATGTCCCCATTTTTAGTAGGTTCCTATAATTGGCTAGGTTAGTTCATCATTATGACCCTTTTGAGATGATAGTAGGATTTGAGGGTCTCACTTATGTGGTTATAGGCTTTCTAGTAGGCTATGGTGTATTTTGGCTTTTTTTGAGGGACATACTATTTGTAATAAGATAATCTATTGGTTATGATAAGGTCAATTGAGTGAGAAGAGTTGAGTGATGCTCTAATTTTTTATTTTGGGACTTTGGTTTGGTCTCCAAGAATATTGGAGGTTAAGTGACTCCATTAGGTTCATTCATCATCTTTCATCACCAAGATCACTTTGGTATTGTCATATTTTGATTCTAATACTTCTTCGGCTATTTTTGCAAGACAACTGAATTATTATTATTATTCATCTAAATATATCAAGGTTTCTATTTTTATTGGTTTTTTTTGTTGGTCACATTAGTATCATAGCTCGTTGGAATTGGGATGATTTTTTTTTAATTGTGGGAACAAGAAATAGTGGCCTTACATGTCAGAATATTAAGTTATGGTGGAAAAAGGTCATTTATGGAGCCAAAATAAATTAATAAATTATATTATAATGGCACTTGATTAAATTTTAGTGTTGTGTGGAGGAAGTTTCTTAAGTGAAGTTCATTTGGGAAACTTGTGTCATTTTGATGACTATGAATATGAGGCCATTTGACAAGAAAGTAATTGGATTAATTATTTTATTTTGTTATCTATGAAGAATTCCTTTGCTAAAGAATAAGGGTTTGGATTTGAGAAGTTCCTAGTAATTCAAAGCTAAGGTATTGTGAATTAATTCTAAGAATTGTTATAGTTTGAAGTATGGATTCTTCCTTTTGTTTTGATTGTAGCTAGGGGACATTGTTCTGTGGGAACCTAATTGCATTTCAGCCTATGAATTGGAAAGGGTTTATGGCATCATTACCTAATTTTAGCTAGTTCACGCATGGATATTATTCTGTGCAAAATTGTAGTCATTTCTTGACCCAAGCGTGAGCTAATTGGAGAATTATGATCAAAGGACACCTATATGTGGAGGTTTGGAGGCTCTTGTGCATATTTTAGAGGCTATCATTCATCTCTAGAGCATAAATTAGCATGTTTATAATTTCTAAACACCTCTATACAGTTAGATATTATAAATCTAGAGGCCTTCGGTTGTTTCCTTAGTGGCCTTGTTCAATTTCTATTAGTTTTTTATCAAGTTTCCAATCAATGAAAATCCACTATTATACTAAATTTAGGTTCTTTATTAATTAATGTAATTTTTAATACATAATTTGAGCAATTTAATTGTAGCATCAAGCTTTTGTTAAAAATAGATCAATTCATTATTTATTTTCATAATTTTAGTATGATGCATTTATATTCTAAAAATAGAAAGAAAAAAATGCATTCTAATGTCATATACAATTATAATAGAGTTGTGTGTCAAGTGTTTGACAAAATGTCAAACCATTGATTTTTGAAGAAACTTGATGTTTGTTTAAGCTATAATTGGTTCAAGGTTATTACAATGGTATCAAAGCTTTCTTGAAATGTGTTTTATGAAATGTCAAAAAACTAAATTATAAATGATTTGGTGTTTAATGAAGTTATAACTAGCTGGGGTTATTACAATTTTCCTTGATTCAATCTATCAAAATTAATTCAATACCTAATCCTTTGGTTTTCACTTATAATTATTGATTATAGATCTCCTTCCAATTTCTAATCTGATCTCTAATCTAATATGTCTTTTCATTGTCCTTCATTTCTTCATTAGGTCACTAACTCTATTTTATTTATGAATTTCACATACATCATCCAAAACTTAACTCCTTCACACAATACTTCATTTCCTTTGCACACTTCGCATTATCATCCACACTGTATATGAAAATAGGGTTTCAATCTCCCTTTTAAAGACATCTCTAGAGTCTTCTAGATGCTTCCCTTTTTGCCTTTTCATTTGATTGGTTGTTCATCCCTCATAGGGAGAGATGATCCACATCAAAACACGTAACAACAATCATAACAAGCTCTAGGATAATTAAATGTAATTAACATATCAGCTCAAAATGGTTTACCTCAAAATTTATGCCATTCCAAAAAAAATTATTCTCTCTATGTTACTTGGCACATATTTTCTTCGATGCTTGATCATAATTGTTCTACCTATTATTACTCAACCTTAAGTGACTCAACTCCTTTTGTATGACTTGGCATCTATGTGCATTGTCTACTTGACATTCACTATACTTAGCTTGTACTAAAAGTACTTGTTGACCAAAGACTTTCTTGACTCCTATAAAGCTTGGCATATATATCATTATTTGTAAGTCTTTACATGACTCGGCCTCTATAGATTAACTTGATCATAGTGATGTATGGTTGACTCTACCTTATATATGACTAAGTGTTTGACACTAATAAACAAAAAAAACTTAGAGATACCAATAATCTCCCCCTTTGACATTAGTAGAAAAACACTTTGTTATGATTACATCCTTATATTACAAAAATAATAATGCCCCCCCTAAATCTATGACTTGGTTCTTCTAGAACTTCAAAACTTTCATTTACAAAACAATATACTATACATATATTATAGACTCAAATATTTTGACTGTAGCTTTTTCATAGCTTTATGAGTTGCATATCTTTGATTAATCATATTTGTCCCTTGTCACTTTTCTTCATTATATATATATATATATATATATATATATATATATATATATATATCAGACACCTATCAAATATGATTATATGAAGTGACACAGGACAAGGGACAAATATGATTAATCGGAGATATGCAGCTCATAAAGCTACGAAAAAGCTACAATCAAAATATTTGAGTCTATAATATATGTATAGTATATTGTTTTGTAAAGCTAAATCTGATAGACACCTAAATTTGATTATATTGCTACATAATTTTATTTAGTCATCTTTTAGGACATTATTGATTAAATATTTTATATTTAATTAATTAATCATCATCCCCTATTTAATTAATTCATTTAATTAACTATAGCCCAATTGGTAAAATCAAATGACAACCCAATGTCAAATTATCAATTAAATCCTTCTTCCTCTATTAAATTAAATAAATGCATAAATATATTTAATTTCATCCTACATCCCATTTTATTAAATAAATCATTTAATAAATCAATTCCAAACCCCTAATCCATTCCTAAACCCTATCATTATCCAAATCCAACCCATTCACCCATGCTAACCCCACATAGCCAACTAATTAACCCATCTCATTAATGCTAAACCACTTGCATCCTAATACCCTCCTAAGATAAGCCTAATCTCCCTCCTAAACTTGTGCACAACCTAAGCAAGGATTAAGAATTTCTAACCCAAGCCAAATTTAAAGTCCTCCCCATCATCTTACATTACTATCCAAGGGAAATAATGGCTCTTACAGAGCATGAATGACTCTTTAATGCCTCTTACATCCCTCTTCCACATTCCTACTCCCTAATAACTCCCTTTAACCCTTCATTGTTGACCCTTTTCCCCTATCCAATCCCCTTGTGACAATTGTCACAAGACTATAGATTTGAAGATTCATAATCCATGTTCTTCCCCTTCTTTGCATCCTAGCCCTTCCTCATCAAACCTCAATCTTTGCATCTTGGACCTCCATCTCACTACCCCTTGGCCTATAAATTGGACCCTTCCTCTCTTAAAAATGATCCAACTCTCATTCAAACTTATAATGTCCCTTTGAAGAACAAATCATCTAAACTCACCCTTACCATGAAAGAATCCATATTCACCCCATACACCATGTTTTACCCATCTAAACGATCTTATCCATTGAAAATTTGAAGCATGTTTGAGCACACATCCACCATCGCTTGGACACATTGAAACATCAAGATCACACTTGGGGAGCTTAGCATTTTTAATTTCCTTCCTCTACAATGTTTCCTTTGTCTTATTATACATATTGTTGTTTAATATAGTTTGTGAGTATTAGATTTATTTTGATGTTATTTATACACTAATTTCATAGCATACATTTTGGCACACCCTATGGGACCCCACATCTAAGTCACTTTTAATCATTCTTTGCACTTACATTTTCTAACTAACCAAACTTGTTGAGTTAAGATTTCTCAAAGAAATATTGTTGACAAAAGAGATCAATAACATGGGAGACTATTGAGATTAGATTGATGGAACCTATCATGGAACAATCATTATTTTGTCAATGATGTCAAACCTGCTACTTGCTAGTGAGACAATTTCTTTTTGGTATGAATGCTATCATTTGTTTGATGTGTGAAGAGGAATTGAAAAGAAAAGATAAAAAGAGAACCTAGAGAAAGGTTGAGTTATTTGATGTATAAAAGGAGAACTAAGACCAAGTAAGACATTAATAATATAGTGTATTTCTTATCTATTTAAAGTCTTTAATGAAAGGTTACTCAATCAAGGACTGGAAGAAGATCAAGTAAAGAAGTGTGTCTACCAAACTTGACCAAGTAAATAGTGCAAGCCAAAAAAATGTAGCTCAAGCCAAGTGAAGAAGAAAAATAGTGGAAGATGAGTGAAAGTTAGTATATGTCAAGTAAATTTTAGTTGATGTTGAGCATCAATAAACTTTAGTGTGTACCAAGTGAACTAGTATTGGCCAAGTGATAGAATACTATAAGTATCGAGTGATAGTAAAATGAGTTAAATTGAAAATTTGACAAATTTGAGCTAACAAAGTTGATTTCTTGTATTATGTGAATCATGTAGAAGATAAGCTTGATGAGTTGTAGGCATAGAATTCAACCTAAACCATTTTGAGGCAAATTGAAAGAAGGTTGGAGAGGAACTTTTTAGAAGGAAATAAAATGGAAAAGTGGATATATTCATTGAATCCTACCTAACCCTAGAATGGATGATTGTGGTTAAGCAGTATAAGACCTAAATTCTCTATTTATAGAGATAGAAGGCCAAAAGAAAAGGTTTTCATGTGCGAGAACCTAATGAAGACAAGAAATCTAAGGTGTTGCTTCATAAGGTGGCTGAAGGGATGAATTTGTAACTGACATTTTGAGAAAGAAGGCTTAACGAGTTGAATATTTGAAGGGTGAAAAAGCCATTAGATATGAAGAGGATGAATGCCAAGTAGAATAGAGAGCTAAAATAGAGATCTATAATCTATAAGTGAGTTGTATTTTGTTAGCAGATAAAGTCTTGTTGTTACTTTCTAACCATTGTATCAGTCTAGATAAATGCTTTGGATTAAGGTTGACCTAAAAATAATTTTTAAATCCTTTAATCGGGTGACATTCTAATGGAATGGTCTAAAGTCCTCTAATAAGGCTCACTCCTAATAAGGTGAATGTAATCTTTTAACTAGGACACATTTAATAGTGTGTATTGTAACGTTTAACAAGGTTGGTCTTTCATAGGGCATCACTTCATATAAGTGAAATTTGGTAACATGTTATTGGTGGTTTTTATTCAAATTGGGTTTCCATGTAAAATGCTTGTGCCAAAATGTGTGAATCAGTTTGTGGTTTTTTATGGTTACATTACTGCAAAGTTATTTTGATTTAGGACAACCGTATGCAAATATTTAAGGTATTTGATGATCTAATGGATGCATGTATAATATGGGTATATGGATATGAATATGTTATGTGCTAAAAAGTTTATTTGTATATTTGGACCTTGGATAACTGATTCACACCCCCCCCCCCCTTCTTTTATTGTAAAGAATTCCAACAAAACTAATGTGTTGTGCTTACTATGGCTATGTTTTAGTTTCTTAACTTTGTTTGTGGATGTTTTAATCCCAATACATGAAATGCGCTCCCAACCCTATCATCGACTTCCTACCAGTTAAACCTAAAAACACTTTATTTTTACAAACTTATAGTTGTGATTTTGAGGGAATAATATTCTAGGATTACAAAGCCATAAATGCAGGATTGAGTTACTCACAAAACCACCTAACACATTCCCTCCTTTCAATATATTTGTAGGATTTCTTGTCATTGTTAGTAGGTTTGCTTCCAATACCTATGGGATCACTTTGTCAAAAATCCAATCTCAAAAAAACCTATTGAACCTATTGTTGTCAAACCCATAGTTAAAGATATTAGTAGGAATTCTTACTAAATCAGTGGATCGCTCTGTGGTGGGTTCACTCTATGAGTATTGTGTCTGCAACCTACAATTTCTTTATATCTTTTTCACCAAATTTTACACCAAGACCCTACAAAGTTTGACTACATTCCTATGTTATAAGATTGAAAGTTGACTCCTATAAGTTTGCTAGTTTCCATTTAATCTATTCATGTTCAGTTCTTATAGGAGGAGTAGTGTGCAACCATTGTTTTGGATTTTAAATTGTCTTCTTGTAGAGTTATTATAATCTAACAATAGTCAAATTATTCTTGAATGCCTTAAAGAAAAAAGTATACTATTTTCAAATGGAATGAATGATTAAATAACAAAAAAAAATTGAGTGCTAAATGTTAAAAAGAATGAATACCATGAACATTTGATTTAAGTATTAAAAGAACATTTTGGATCAAACACTTCAAGATTTAGTGTGTAAAATGAAATCATGCAATCTTGAATGCCTTAAAGGAAAAATTGCTCTTATTCCCATCCTTTTCAAAGCTTTCATTTGAGAAATTTCTTATTTTGTTTTGATTTATTATTTTGACCATCATTGTTAAGTTGGAATAAACCTTTCATGTTAATCACTGGTGCTTTCAAGTAGTCAATAGGAAGGACACATTTAAAAGATGCAAATAAAAAAATGAATCAAGTGCCTTATGTGTATTGAGATTGTGCCTTTTAGCACATATTTGACTTCTCTATTTCATAAAAAATAGAACCATTTAAATACATGATGCATGTATTGAAAGTTGTTATCAAGATCATCTGCAACAACCTAGAAGTGCTTCTAGTGAGTTCATCATCCTATAGGAAGTGCATCCCCTTGGATAGAAGTTAAAATTGGTAAAATAATCTAGCTAGTATATAAATGAGAGGAAGGGAAAACCTTCTTTCTCCATCAAGAAAGTTTGGGTGGTGTGTTTATGGGGGTAGCTTGAGGTGGGAAAACTTTCCCACTATTTCATCATGTCCATAATAGATTCTTAAGTGGATCACATATGTAACAACCAAGTGGCTAACTCTACAAATATTATTACAAACTAACTTAGAAGCTACTCTTATCCTTGGTGTATTACTCATGGTGCAAGAGAATATAAGGCTTCTCTGAAGTTACTTGACATATGTATTTTCCATGGTAAAGGCATAAAGCTCATGGGTTTCATTTCCAAGAGTCATTGTCCCCATAGAAGGGTGACTTCTATTTTTCATACCTAGAAGGATCATTGATGTGTAATTCTATCAATCGACTCTTATATCGACTCACCTCTTCAATTGAGAGAAATATTGCACTAGATCTAGAAAACATCAGGATGGGCTCTACCTGGCAAGCCTAATGAGTAACACATTGAAACCAATTTTCTCTTAAGGATAAAAAGTGCGATTGAATTGTCTTATTTGTGCAAGTGACCTCATGAAAAACATTTATAAAACATACAAATTTTTGGTTACTATCAAATCCTTTTGCTAAAGAGATCACGTGTCTATCCCTCTCAAAGTTTATTTATCCTTTGAGAGATTGTTTTCACACAATACACCATATCTAGTTATCAAAAGATTCTTATACTTATTATCTCAAAATAGTTGTTATCGAGTCTATTTGCAACAACCCTTAGTCTAGTGGCTTTTTCTTTACATCTTCTAAAATGAAAGTCATTACACCATCCTTCGATAAAAATCACTATCCATTATCAAAAGAAACATTCACAACAACCCTCAATGTAGTTGGTTTTACTTTACCTCTTCCAAAATGAAAGTTGTTACACCATCCTTTGATAAAAATCACTATTCATTATCAAAAGAAACTTGTCTTTGTCATTTCAAAATAGTTTTTATTAAGTCCATTCACAATAACCCTCATTCTAGTTAGTTTTACTTCACCTCTTCCAAAAAAAAAGTCGTTGCACCATCCTTTATAAAATTTAGTATTCATTATCAAAATAAACTTATCTTTTCCATCTCAAAATAGTTGTTAGCAATTCTATTCACAAAAACCCTAAAGTATAGTTTGTTCTACTTTAATCCTTATCTTTAAACTAAAAACCATTACATCATCCATTGGTAACACCATTTCTTATCTACCTAGACCCATTTTTATATCTAAAAGATCCATGCTGTCCAACCTATAGTAAAAGGTATACTTAGCATAGTCACTACCTTAACCCACAGTTGTGATAAACTTAGAAAGAATACCCCATGTTAGACCAACCAAAACCCAAGTTCAAAAAGGTCAAGCTTCCACAAACAACAATTTATAGAGAGATAAAAGTAGAATTCAAGAAACACACACCTAATCCAAGACTCGCCAAACTAGATCAGATTGAGAAAGAAGGTGTTCAAGTTTCTCTACAAACTAAGTGAGACTATAATATTTAGAACTTAACCCTAAGAAGTGGAGTCAACCAAAGCCTCATTGACTACACTAGCTACACCCACTTTGATTAGGATATTCTTCTTCCATGCATACTCTACACTTATCATATCATATATTTAGGCCTTCATATAGGTTATCATCCTACATAGGTATTTTATGGCTTCATCATCTCTAGGTCATGTCCTTTATAAATCCAACCCCATCCAAATCCACATCATAGATCAAAAACATCCCCCATCATCTCTATCATACTTAAGCATTTGGTGTCACTTTGTTGAGAATTTTCTACCCTACATCCATCATACTATCTTGGTTATCCTTTAAACTAAGCCCTATTTAGGGTAATATATCTTTGTCATTTGTGTCCCTCATCACCTTGAGCAAAAGGTTGGGTTCCATATGTGATCATCATTTATCTTCCAAAAGGTCAAAAATCTACCTTAAAATTGACATCACCATCATATCTCGAGCTTACACATAGGGAAAAACATATCCTCTTTCACTTTAGCATCACATGACTCATCCTTAGGTTTCTTGGGTATCATATTAGTAGAACTAGGATCCTTCCCACGCATCTATCATATGTCCTTTTGCATCCTAGAAAATCCCACCACCATAGTTATATCCTTAGAAGTTTTAAAATAAAACATCCCCCCACATATACTTACACTTATTATCCTACCATCTTGCATTTCATCCTTAGGAACATCATCATTTCATGCCACCTACCACACATCTCACTAAGAATAAAAGGAAGAAGAAGGACATGGATCCTAATCTTAGTGGTATTTTAGCTAGTTCACAACCATACACAATAGTATCAAAAATCACACATGATCCACCACCACAAAATCTAGAAGAATTAGGTCCCTCACTAGACATAGATGCCTTTATGAATCAACTAGGACACACAACCATTCTTAATTCCATCATAGATAGAAATAGGGAAACCATCAAGGTGAACTTCTTGAGAGATGATGTTGGTGTCTTTATGTTTGGGAGGCCACCACCTTTAGACATATCTAATCATATCCATCCCTTATTTGGAAGGATACCACCACCCATTGGTCCATCTGATCCAAATGATCCCTTTTTCATACTAGAACAAGGAAATCAAATGATGCAACCAAGACTCGCAGATCCAAATATACCATCAACCCAACTCAGTGCTTCCATCACATAAAGTAATCAAATCACCATGGCACAATCATTAGTCCAAACAACATCCCAACATACCACTACTACACCATCCACATCTATAAAAACCACTACCTTCATTGCAATTTTGCAATCTAATTCTATCCCACTCATTAGTGTTGCATCCTCCTTCCCTCAATTTCCACTTCCACTTCATATGCATATACTAGCACTATAGTCCATCCCCCATAGCAACACAACTATTCAACACTTTATTATAACACAGCGATTCCCTCATTAGGGTATATTAATCCACCTTTTATCCCACCCACTATCAATAGCAACCCATTTTCTACCAATCCTAGCACCACCACCTCGTTTCTACTAGGCACTTGGAATTGTATGCAATCAAAGGGTCCACCTACAAACCTTTTCACTAGAAATCTATTCATGCCTAATTTCCAACCACCACCACTATCTTCCACCAATCCCACACCGACCATCACAAATTAATTTTCCATGCCACCTCTAGGAGGAAACCAAACCATACCATGCCAGTTAATACCAACAATAGGCACATTTCCTTACACTAACTATTTGGCTTCATATAACTCCTAATTGCTACCTCAGCCAAGTACACAATCCCAAATTGAAACACCATTATATCGATCACCTCCACCCTTCTAGAAAATCCCACTATAGTCATTACATGTCCAAACCTCCATACAAAATCCTCTAACTAGTCAATAGTCTCACATCTTCCCTTCACTGCAACAACCACCCTATCAAAACTACATCTAGAAAGCACAACAATATGTCCAACCACCATTCCAACAACCCATAACTCTTATCCTTGCAGTAGTCTAATCCACATTTCATCCCATGCAGTATATGAACCAAAGCCACCTATATTCACCTATGACATATGATATATACCCTCAACCAGTGGCACCAAGAGTGGGGGCACTACCAATAATGGCTGTCAACCCTAAGTGGGAAGAAATGAAAAATTCCCTCAAAGCACTCAAGGATGGAAATGAGTCCAAGACCTTCAAGTTTGAAAATGACTATCCATATCCATTCAACAATACTATAGCAATGACACCCTTTCCTAAACACTTTGGAATTCCAAAATTTGATAAATTTAGGAGGAAAGGCAATCTGGTCACACATGTCAAAGAGTCTTATATGAACTACCAAGAAGTGGCTTAGAATGGCATATTCCTCATGCAATTTTTTCCTAAAATTTGAGGAGGTCCCACTCTTGAATAGTTATGTCACATACCCCTGGGTACAATTAGTACCTTTGCTGGTCTTTTAGAAGCCTTTGTGGCTCAATATGCTCACCTAGTTGAGACTAAGTTATTTGTGGTGGATCTAGTCCATACTAAATAAAAAGGGGCAGAGAGCCTTGCTAATTACTTACAGTGATGGCACACTCTCACAACTTGGATCTAATGCACCATACCTAAACATAACCTTGTCAAGATGTTCATTAGCAATGCACATCCTAGTCTTGTGCACCACATGGTTATGAATTACTTGTAAACATATAAAGACATCAAGGAAAAGGGGATGGGTGTCAAGCAAGGACTTATTAAAGATGGTGTCATCAAAATTTACAAAGAAAACACCCAAGAACAAGGGAAATACAATGACAAACCATGATATTGGAACAAAAGAAAACACATAGTCACTAATGGTACCACTAATACTTGACAAGCTTATGTGGTGGGAGAAGTACCCAATGCACCTAATACTCCTTATCAACAAATGATGTAAAAACAACAATATTCCTATCAACAGAGTGTATACCAACAATCATACCAACAACCTCCATCACAACACAATACACAAGCACCAAATCCTCCAAATTAGACTAACATCATTACTATCATAGTTGGGTCAAGGTTGTGTGTCTAGATAAAATCTTGAGTATACACCCCTTTGGGGAAACCACTTGATGTAATCTTTGAAAAGTTGACTAGAAAAAATCTCATCCAACACCCACAAACTCAACCATTAGGCCAAAATAAATCAAGGGCATCTTGGTATAAAGAAGATGAGGTTTAAAAATTTCACCATGTTAAAAGGCATCCCACCCTAAAATGTAAGCAACTCAAAGACTATTTACAAGATCTCATCAAGCAAAATGAAATCATAGTGGGGGCACAAACCTCTACAAATGCAGGATTACTAATCTACCAAAATTCATTTCCCCCACACAAAAAATGTGGGAATAGCCCTTGTGAATAATACCACTACCAACAATGCCAATAGACCAAATACTATTTAGACCAAACAAGGTGATGACTATGAGAAATTACAAAAACATACATTAGCATACTTAGATTATGGAAATTTGATCAAGTGCATATCTCAGATAACACCTTCTATAAATGTGACAAATATCAAAGGCCCATACAGTCAATGTGCAGTTACCACAAGAAGAACTCGAGTCAACATAGCTCAACCATCTACACCTACCCCATTAGGCCCATAGTATAATATCTTGGAACACCTTGGGAACGTGCCAACCCAAATCTCTATTCTAGATCTTTTGCACACTAGTCCACTTTACAAAGAAATCATTGACAGTGCTCTTCATGAGTCTCACATCCCTATTGATATTAATGCCACCAAACTTTGAAACGCGGTCGACCATCTCCTTGCCTTATGCACATTATCTTTCAAAACTTTTTACATCCCAACGTTAAGCCAATCATATCCTTCCACTTCATGTAGTCATCATGGTTTCTGACCTTATAGTTAAAAGGGTCATGATAGATAATGGATCAGCCTTAATTCTATGTACTTTGAAATTAATCAAACAAGAAAGATACATTGAGGTAGATATCCTAAATGAATTCATCACTATCAAAGCCTATGAAAACTTGGAGTGAACCACCAAGGGAACTATCTTGCTACCTATCAGAGTTGGCCCCACCACTCAAGAGACAATTTTGCATGTGGTTGATCTTAACCTACCCTTTAACATCCTCCTCATTCGACCATGGATTCATGATATGAAAGTCATTCCCTCCACTTATCATCAGTGCATCAAATTTTTACATCATGGCACTGAGATAACCATCCATGTTGATCTTGAACCCTTTTCTTATTACAATATGATAGATGCCTCATATAATAACCCTTGTCTTGGAATTAAGATTGGCAACACCATAGCCATTTCCTCTGGTACTTTCCATGATCCAGATACCATATAAGCCTCCACTCTTTCCATGGTTAAGATTTGTTGGAAATATAAGTTAGGAAAGGTTACTGAGAGGGGAGGGGTGAATTAGGAGCCAATAAAACTTTATCTTATTTCACCAATTAATCCTTCATATAATATTCTGATCTAATTGTATGCATGAAAGAATAAATGAATTTAAAAAATTCATAACACTTTGACACAAGATATGGTGACCTAGAAACCTTCCTATTAGAAAGTAAAACTAGGGTAGGGATGATACCCACAAGCTTTAGTACTGCAGTATAAAGTTAACTTGTTAAGGCTTACAATTGACCACTTTTGGTGATCTACCCTATTAGGAGAAATAAGAACCATGAGGTCCACCTTTTTAAAGGATTTACAAACATAAAATGAGTATGCACTTGACAAAGAGATTTAGAAAAAAGACTATTAAGTCTACCCTATTAAAGGATTTGATTGATGCACCTATTAAGATGAACTAGTGGTTGATATCTGATCTATAACTCTAATTTGCTAAATGAGATTTCTTGAATTTCAATGATCACCTGACTATGATAGATAAATCTTTTTTGTTCCTTATACTGCTTGTATCCTTTTTAATTCACACTCCTACTCATCATATACTTCTTCACATACATACTTGGATATGATACAATGCTTTACATATATACCAATCCAAATCACAACCTACTAGAGTTGGCTACAAATACCAATTTCACCATAATTCACAAAGTCGGCCCAACTATTGTAACTTAGGTTCTGAAGACAAACTCGATGATGTTCTGATACATGAAAAACACTATCAATGCTTGGAAATCTTTGGAACTCAACTGAACTTTAAGCTTGGTCCATGCTAATCACTTCCAAGAAGCTTGAACTTGTCCAACATTGTGTGATTTAGTGAACATTGAGAAACTCGGTAGCAACTAGATCACTTGGTTGACACTATATGACTTGGTTAACACTAGATCCACTTTGTTAACCTTGTGAGCTCGGTAGACATTGTTAGACTTGGTTATCACTATAGAGCTCAATTAATACTACAATATTCTACCTCTACTATGATTAGTTTGCACTATACATTGTTTATGAAGCTTAGTAAATACTGTGTCACTTGGAAAATATTGTAAACTAACTCAGGTGCTTGGTAGACACTGTATTTTGACTATTTGTCTTAAGAACAACTGAATCACTTGTTTAACACTGCAAACTAAATGATAAGATTGGTAGAAACTATAGAGCTCAATAGCAATGTAACCAATTGGCTAAGTGTTGAATCACTAATAAAAAATTGACCTTAACATCAAAAATCTCCCTCTTTGGCATTAGTGACAAAAACACTTATAAAAAAAAAAATGATCATTAAAAACTATAAGTCAAAACTTTCATTGTCATTATTTAGTGTATTTAGCTTGGTTTTGACTTCCATCTACTGTGGCTTGGTAACATACTTTATTTTTCTAGTTTTTCAAGATTGCTTTTGTAAAGGTATTTTATGCTTATTCATACTATTATACTATCACCCGTACATTTATCTCTCCTACATACATACAAATGGAGTATAGTATACTTCTCCTCCTTTACATATAAAACATATTTGTTTCTCTCCCTTTTTGACACAAATATCAAAGGTGTATAATATTTATATGTGAAAACAAAAATGTGACAAGAATTCAGAATGTGCCTCTAGAATAAGTACCATTTTCTTGTCCCAATTCTCCTATAATACCTTTCTTGCATGTAATGTAATCTGAACTTCTACTGATAATTCTATCATGTGATCAACTATGGAGAAGTTGTTATCATGGATGAGTGTCTTTGCATGTGCAATGTATTTATGTAATGCATCCAAGTTTGGAAGAATCAATGCCCTAGATTTTTGCAAGTTTGGCCCAAATTATGGCTTCTTCCTTTAATAAGCGTGCCTACAAATTTGTTAGATATCTAATCTTTGAATAATGTGTAGAACTATGACTTGGGTCAATTAATAGTTGGTGTGCACTTTCCTTCATATATTCATCTATCTTGGACAATTTATCCTTAATCTCCTTTGTGAATATAGATGTGTCACTCAGTTTGATAGATAGTGAAACAACATTATTAACAGATGTTTCTAGTGAACCAAGAATAATATCTAGCTCTACTTGATCTATTGCAATTCTTTGTGTAACTTGTTCCAACACTTTGTTCTCAAATTATTTTTCAACTCTTTGTAGCATTTTATCCTATCCATTCAAGTCTTCATTATATTTTTGGACAATTTTAGCTAACTAGTCCAAAATGATTTATTTTCCATCAATCTCAATACTCAAAGCATAAATAAATATGCCTTTTATTTCTTCAAAAAGTTGATTTTTTTTCTTCTTTTCTTCACTAAGATTTTTTTCCTTAGCTCTCTTCTTCAATAGTTCACCCATGGTATTCATTTAATCAAGGGTAAGGGTAGAGATATCCCAATTTGGAATAACTATATCCTCATCTAGATTAATTGCTTCTACTTCTTCCTTACCCTTTTCTTTTAGAATGGTAGAAACAATTTATTTTCCCTTATCTAAGATTTCATTACTTACTTGAGACTGGTTCTCAATTATCATTGTACTAGCTATGGATACATTTGGAATAGAAATAATTGTGGAAATTGAAAGACTAGACAAAAATGTAGAAATGGCACTAAAAATAGGAATACCTTGTTGTTGCTTAGTCAAGCTTGATGATGGAGGACCTTGCTACTCGACAGATGAAGTGTTGGGCACTTCAGTCAATGTAACTTTCATTTGAACAGATCCAAAGCATGGATGTGTGCTTGGTATAGTAGTGGCATCTACAACCAACTCGGTAGAAGCTTTCTCTAAGCTAGATTGCACTAAGACTTTTCTTAGAGAATGAGGAAATGTGGCCATGATTGTTGCTGTAATTTTATTTGCATTAGTTTTCTCAATTCCTTGTATCTCTGGAAGGCTTCCTCCAGTAGCTTCTTGTTCTTCCTCTTCATCATCTTTTATTTCTACATCTTCTTCCTCATCTTCATCATTATTTTCATCAAATTGAACAAAAAAGTCACTAGGTTGATGTAACTAATAGGTGTTCTTCCATGTAGTTGTAGCTTCCTTCACCACATATTCAATGCCCTTAAGCAATATCACATAAGTGTTTAACTTGAGAGTGAACTTCTTCTCATTTTTCTTAAGGATTACTTTACCTCCTTCTTACTAAGATTTAATATGAGTTCCTTCAAGGTCTATTCACAGATGTCCTTGGTAGTCTTCTTTGCATTTTTCCATCTAGGGTTTATTGCATGCATAAGTTCATGAGGAATTTTCTATGAAAGCTCATATGATAAGTACTTCAATTTACCTAGTTTGGTGATGAGTGTATCTTCTATCTACCTTTTCTCTTCCTTATTACTTGTCTCATACTTGAGAAATTTGAAACATGCCATGCCAGTTCCTTCTTCCATCTTCTTCAATCTTTCTTTAAGCTTAGGTGTAGATCTTTTGTAGATAATCTACTTAGTTTTATCTTCACCTAACTTCAATTTCTTCTTGGACTTGACTATCCTTCTTGTGAAGATACCAAGGGAGGAATTTGTAGGTCTAGTTATGATAACCTTACCTTTCTTCCTAAGAGGCTCTTCCTCCTCAGATTTGGCTTCTTCTTCATCCTCTTCATCATCATCTTCTACATCACCACCTTTTCCCTTGGTAAGCATCAGAGGAGAGCTTTCTTTCTTTGTGCTTATTAGTAGCTTCTCTACTATTTTCCTTCCTTTACTTACTACTTGAGGTAGCTCAATCTCAAGCTCAATTCTTACCTTTGCCTCATCATATTTTCTAAAATAGGTGGCTTTGACATCCATACAATCATTTAGTAGAGCATCTATGATATCCTTAGTGTCATCAATCTTAACCTCATACTCTAGAGGCTTAACCCATGCCACTCTAGGTCTGACTACCTTAATATATACTCTGTCATAGTCCACCATGAAATAGATCTCATCCTTGTAATCTTCTTCAAGCTTCTTAGGGATCCTAAATCTATTTTGCATCTTCTCTTTGAATGATTCAAAATATTTATCCATTATGCTATCAAAATTTTCACCCATCTCTACAATATACTCATTGATCTAATATAAAATGGGAACATCCTTCCTCCATACTATTGTACCTTTGGAAGTGAAAAATTTTTGAAAAAATAAAAATCAACATGTCAAAATAAATCTAAACTTACATGGGTTATTATTTGATCCTCTGATGCTCTCCATGTTCTTGTTGAATTGGTACAATTGCAACTTAACAAGGTCGAAGGATAGATTATTCTTCACTACTTTGTATTCAATATTGATAGCTTCACATGACACATTATTTAACCAACTAGAACTATAAATTTTATGTGCAATAACATGTATGTAGAACTTCAAATCCATGTCTATTGCACCACTAAGTTTCATGCCTCTTTCATCCCACATAACAAGAGTCCACCTAGCTAGTTCAACCTAACCTAGGGTTTTGGTTGTCTTATATTTGTTTAGCAATAGAAGCCTAGTGATTCTTTTAATCATATTCTTCATAATATGAATGGGTTGGTTCAACCATAACTACCCATTGTGAACATGGATAAGAATAAATTTGATCCATTTGACTTAAAAATCTCTTGTCATATGTGAAATATGTGTCGAACCCTTGGTTATTGAATGTTGATGCTCAGGTTTTAATGCACCATCCATACACAATTCATTGTATGCTTCATTCATCTCTAGGTTTTTGAGTTACTGAATAGAACAATGGTAGAATGAACAGATTTCATGCATCAGTAATAACTTGAGTGGAATTAGAGATTGTGGTCGAGCACCTCTATAATTGCTAGACACAACTTGAAATTAGGTGCCTTGCAATTGACTCCATGAATCAACATTTCATAACCTTTCTTTTCTTTTCTTGAAGATGCCATGCTTGGTAGGGTTTCTAAAAACTTAAGAATTCTTCAACAACAAATACTCAAATCATTTAAGGGCTCTGAATTCTCTCTTCACGAATAGCTCTAGAAATTTGTAGTAAAATAATGTATTCTATTTCTTCCTTTTAATGAATTTCCTCCTTTCAATTTCCATTCATGCTTCATACTTCATATTCTCTTGGTGATAGGTTGTCCTCCACTCATCTTATTCTTTAATGCTTGAGAGACATATATAGCTTGATAGAGTCGCCATCACTCAGTAGGAACTACCAACTTTGTGTCTACAACAATACACAACCTAACCTTGCTCAGTAAGGTCTCTTGCTTTCCATCATGCTCAGTGATCCCTGTGCATCTTGAATATTGATAGGGATCTTTCTTCTTATTGGTTGGAACTAATGTTAGATTATTTCTTCTAAATCATAGTTCTAGTAATCTCTATAAGGAACTAAGTTGAAATGATTGAACCACCCAACTCATTAACTTGGGTGTCATTCACTTAAAGATTTTGGTTAGCATTCTCTAGAGATTTTGGTACTCATTTCTGCCTAATTTTTTTTCTCATATTATCATCTTTGGCTTTCTTTTCATCTTTAATTCTACCTATGTTCATAAAGTTCTTGGCAAGATGTCCAAGTTTTGTACAAATAAAACACCTTTTTGTAGTATCTCTTTTCCTCATGTGATGTTTCACACAATTTTCTCCAATGTACCCAAATTCACCATAGTAGTGACATCTAAACCATGTATTGTAATCCCATCCAAATATTGCTTTCACAATTTTTTGTGCTGGGTTCCACTGCTTGGTTTTGTACTATGAAGATTTGTGTCATTGTTTCTTGCAATTATGACATTTACCTTCAAACTTTGGTTTCTCTCTGCATTCACTTTCTCTATGACCATGCTTGTTTCAACTGTAACACTTTCTATTGAATTTTTCTTTACCGTTACTCCAACATTTGTTTGATGTATGACTTTTCTTACCACAATGATTCCAAGTAGGTATTTTATTCTTTTGAGCTCCTTGTTGAGATGATTCACCTTCTTCTATGTATCCAATTCTAGCTTTCCCTTTGTGTCTATATTGACTTTGTTCATTCAATTGATTCATGCTTTCTTGAGATTTAATCATTCTTTGATAGGTTTATTTTTCAATGTTGAGATCACTCTGTAGTCTTTTATTTTCTAATCTTAGATTCATAATCTTTACATTTTTAGTAGTGAGTTGATCAATGAAATCTACTTGATGAAGGGATAGATGTTGAATTTCATTGTTCTTTTCTTCTATCTCTTCTTTGGCTTTGTCTTTTTCTTCCATGACTTAACATAGTCTGATTGATTGGATTTCTTGTTCTCTTTTTAGTTTTTTGACTTCTTCTTGAAGATTGGAATTCTTTTCTAATTGGTCTTTTAATGCCTCATCATATTCATCTCAATTTCTTTCTAGATATATGTCTTCAATTCTTTCTTTAGTGTAGATATTTTCACTCATTTGTACTGCAAGATATTTCCTTCTTTTCAATGATTGAGAGAGTTGCTCCTTCACTTTCTTTAGTTGTCTAATGGCCAATTCAAAATCCAACTTTTCATTGTCAATATCCTTATCTAGCTTGTATACCTCCATTTTCTCTGATCTATTCTCAATTTGTTAAACTTTTGATGTGAGAACCAAACTTCTCTGATACTAATTGTTGGAAATATAAAGTAGGCAAGGTTATTTAGAGGGAAGGGTTGAATCAAGAACCCATAAAACTTTATCTTATTTCACCAATTAATCCTTCATATAATATTCTGATCTAATTGCATGCATGAAATAATAAAAGCATTTAAAACATTCATAACACTTTTTCACAAGATATGGTGACCCATAAACCTTCCAATTAGAAAGTAAAATTGGGGTGGGGATGATACCCACAAGATTTAGTATTGTAGTATAAAGCTAGCCTATTAAGGCTTACAATTGACCACTTATAGTGATTTTTCCTATTAGGAGTAATAAGAACTATAAGGTCCATCTTGTTAAAGGATTTTTAAAAATACTATTAAGTCTACCCTATTAAAGAATTTGACTAATGCACCTATTAGGATGAACCAGTGGCTAATCTTTGATCTGCAACTCTAGTTTGTTTAATGAGATTCCTTGAATTTCAATGATCACCTGACTATGATAGATAAATCTTTGTTTTTCCTTGTACTTCTTGTAGCCTTCTTTAATTTTCACTCCTACTCATCATTGACGTAGGGAGGTTGGGAGTAACTAAGACCAATTGGCACACTCAACTACCCAAACCACCATGAGAGAGTTAGCACAATGGAAGCAAACACAAAAGAGAAAAAAATTATATATATATATATATATATATATATATATATATATAGAGAGAGAGAGAGAGAGAGAGAGAGAGAGAGAGAGAGAGAGAATAATATTTTTTATTGATTCATGAAAATATCATCATACATGCCCAGCTGTAAGGCCTTTTGGGTTACATCCAGATACAAAATGCATTCAAATCCAAGATCTAGCTTCAAGTTTAGATTTCCATCCTCCTTCTATCATCCTCTATCAAAATTATATACCTAAGACTCTACCCAAGATCCCCTACTTATACCAATCTAAGCCACAAGTTGGCCCAGAATGCTAAAACCAAACATTAAATACTTGAAGAGCCACAAGTCAGTGTCTAGTAGAAATTAAATGTCCAAAAATTGATGCCCAAGAAAATTCATGATATCTCCTAGCCCCAATAGAACTAGAGCTTGTGCTTCAAAATAAGGGTATTGCTTTAGGTCCAATACAACCCCTTAAAGGCACAAAGGCTGATTCACCAAGGATAAGTGTGCATCCATCCTGAAAGTCATGCATAGAAACCTATCACACAAACTAATATAAATTGATACTCTAAGAGAATTGTCATATCTCCCAACTTATAAGGAATTAGGACTTTCACCTTTTACAAAAGAGATTTCTCTAGGTCTTCTTCAATTTTTGAATTTTTCAGCCTCTAATTCATTGCATAAAATTAGTTACGTGGCCTATGACAGGCACCTAGAAAATAGAAAAGCACAGTTCTAGTAGCAAGGTAAAAATAACTAAAACTTTAACATGATAAATCCAATCTCTTTGTGAACATAGGAAAAGGTTCCCCGGTTTGTCTCCAATACTCAAAAACTACTAAAATTTCACAATGCAAGACATTACAACTTGGCAAAACTAGGAAAGAACTAAAAACATGCAGGATAGCAGTGCAACCTAGGATGCTCTTGCATCAAACAACTAGGGTTGGAAGAAATGATTCTCTTGAATCATTGAGATGTTACAACCTGAGATAAATCCACCTCAAATCAAAAAATTCATGAAGCATCTTCCATAGTTTTTTTCTTCTACTTCACCAAATATTCATAATATTTTTTTTCCCTTGTGCTCTTACCACTCTTTGGTCCAATATATGTTCAACTTCTTCAATCTACTTCTTAGGATAGTACTCTGATATAATAACTTCATCATCTGACTTATGATACTTGTATAATTTAGTAACATTAAATATAGGAGATATATCCATGTCATCAAGTAACTCAATTTCATAGGTGTTTCCACTATCAAACTTCTTCAAGATCTTACAAGATCCAAACTTCTTCATCTTTGGCTTACTATATGTTCCAATAGGAAATCTCCCTTTCTTTAGATGAACCATCACCTCATCACCAACTTGAAAATTATGATGCCTCTTAGACTAATCAGAAATATCCTTATACTTTTGATTACATTTTTCTATGCTCGACTTCACTTCCTTATCTAAAGATTTCATAAAATCAACAAATTCTTCTCCTGCAACACTTCTCTTTTCTTCACTAGCAATATCTCTCAAATCTGATATATCTCTAAGCTGTATTCCAATAACAATCTCTAAAAGTTTCTTCTCTATACTCCTATCGAAAAAAATATCATATGCAAATTTAGCTTGTGCCAATACCATCTACCAATTAATTGGCTTATTCCCAACTAAACATCTAAACAAATTACCCAAGATTCTATTCACAAGCTCTGTCTATCCATTTGTTTGTGGATGGAATGTAGAACTAAAATTCAAATTAGTACCCATCTTCTCCCACAAAGTCTTCCATAAATAACTAACAAACTTACTATCTCTATCAGAAATAATACTTCTTGGTAATCCATGCAATCTCACAATCTCTTTAAGAAGATTTCAGTAACATGCTCAACATCTAATGTCTTCTTACATGGTATGAAATGAGTCATCTTATAAAATCTATCCACTACAACAAATATGGAATCATACCCCTTCACTGTCTTAGGTAATCCAAGAACAAAATCTATACTGATGTCACTCCAAGGTTTCTCAGGAACAATAATAAGTGTACACAAACTGTTATTTTGGCTCACTCTTTTTACAACTTGAAAAACTCCACAACTCTTTACAAATTTCTAAACATCCTTATACATTTGTGGCCAATAATACTTCTCTTTCAGCAAACTCAGTGTCTTATCAATTCCAAAATGTCTAGCCAATCCACCACTATGCTTTTTCTTAATCAAATTCAACCTCATAGAACTTCTAGGAATACACAACTAAATACCTTTGAACAACATACCTTCTAGAATGAAACACTCATCAGATGTACTTATGTGATCCATCAGATTTGGTACTCTACACTCTCTCTATGCCTTAGAAAAATTAGGATCAGCATCATACAACTCTTTCATTTCATCAAAACCAAGAACTTCAACCTTCATTTTAGTCAACAAAAAATATCTTCTACTCAATGCATCAACAACTTTGTTAGTAAGTCCACTCTTATGCTTAATGAAAAATGTGAAACTTTGTAAGTACTCAACCCATGTCATATGTCTCTGATTCAATTTATTTTGACTTCCCAAGTATTGTAAAGCTTTATGATCAGTATACAACACAAACTCCTTAGGAATCAAATAATGTCTCCACTTCTTCAATGTTTTGACAATAGCATAAAATTATTGATCATATATAGAATACTTCCTTTTAGCATCATTCAACTTTTCACTAAAGAAAGCAACAAGTTCACCTTCTTGACTTAATACAACTCCTATAACATTACCACTTGCATCACATTCAACTTGAAATACTTTTTTGAAATTAGGCAAAGCCAATATAGGTAATTCAACAACCTTTTGTTTCAAAGTCTCAAAACTCTTATCAACTCCATGTGTCCACTTGAATTCCTTTTTATCTCCCCTCATTGTCTCAGTCATAGCATTAAAAATAGAAATAAAATTTCTTATGCACTTTCTGTCTTACCTCACCCACATTCTCAGGTGTAGGCCCCTCCAAAATTGCTTTAACCTTCTCAGGATCCATCTTTAATCCATCAACTAAAATCACAAATCCCAAATACACAATCTCCTCTTGCATAAAAGAACACTTTAGATTAATTAGCAACTTTTCCTCTTTCAACCTCTACAATACTTGTCTAATATGCTCAAGATGTTCTTCCTTAGTCTTATTGAATATTAGAATGTCATCCAAATAAACAATCACAAACTTACCCAAGAATCTTTTCAGAATTTCATTCATCAACCTCATGAAAGTACTAGGTGCAATAGTCAAACCAAAAAGCATAACCAACCATTCATACAAACCATCTTTTATTTTGAAAGAAGTCTTCCATTCATCACCTTCTTTGATCTGATTTGATGATAGCTACTCTTCAAATCAATCTTGGTAAAATAATTTTCTCCAGTCAAGCAATCCATTATGTTATCCATCCTCAGCATAGGAAACCTATATTTTACTGTGATTTTATTAATAGTGCTAGAATCAATATACATTCTCCATTCTCCATTTTTCTTAGGTGCTAATATAGTAGGTACAACACATGGACTCAAAATTTCTCTGATCAAACCTTTCTATAGCAACTCATGCACTTGTCTATTAAGTTCTTCATTCTTTGTAGGTGTCAATCTATATGGTGTTTTATTCAAAAAACTAGCTCTAGGAATGAGATCCATACAATGACTTATACTTCTTACTAGAGGTACATTGTTAGGAATATCCTTAGCAACAATATTTTTATACTTATTTAGCAAATTTTGCAATTTCTTCTAGTACTCTATCTACTATCACTTTGTCATTACCAACTTCTGCTACTCAATCATTCCTACCAACACTCGATCCTCCAGAAACTATAGAAAAACAAACTTGATTCTTCTTTACTTCCTTTTCAAATTGCTTTCCATTAACCATGCAAACTTTTATTGTAGTACAACTGACCTCATCTGGACTTTCAATCAAAGGTAGTAATATTTGTTTCTTCCCATTTACCCAAAGAGTATATTGATTCAATATTCCATCACGCATGGCATATATATCATATTGCCAAGGTCTACCCAACAAAATATGACAACAATCCATGGGCATAATATCACAAAAAACTTCATCAAAGTAATGTCCAATTTTGAACTTCACAACACATTTCTCATTTACCAATATCTTATGCTCATCTTTGTTCCATGAAACATGATAAGTTTTGGGATTTTCAACCTCTAAAACTACAACTTTGTAACCAGCTCTTCTGATTCCAAATTTGTTGAACTTCCGCTATCAATGATCACTTTGCAACATTTTTCAACCATCTTATATCTGGTCTTGAAAAGACTTCTTCTAAGGACAAGTTCCTCATCACTTCCCTTATTACATAAGGTTCTTCTCACCATCAAATTTTCTCTAGCCTCTGGTCCACTTGGTGAACTCTTAATGTCTCCTTGAATCACAACATTTCTATTATTTTGTTGACTTTCGAAAGATCTACATTCAAAATATATATATCCTTCTTTACCACATCTACAATAATTACCATGAAAACCTCCTCTAGGATAAGAATTACCTCTTCCTCAGTAAGATCTAGTACCTCCTTAGTATGAACTACCACCTTTCCACTCGGTCTTGTCTATGTCATCATTCTTTCATTCAAACTTTCCTTTATTATGCAATGAACTATCAAATCTGCCACCTTCTCCATTAGATCTACCTTAGCCTCTCTAGAATCTATCACCTCTATCTTTTTGTCTTTGTTCATGCTTCTTTTTCAAGATCTCCTTATCTTTCAAGGCATATTGATATCCTTCTTCCACACTTTCCAACTTCATAAAACTTATTTCATCTTGAATTCTAGATCTCAGTCCATTTATATACCTTTCAATTTTCTCAACATCATCATCTACATGTCCAGATCTAATGTCCAATATATAGAATTCCTTGATATCATCTTTCATAGTCATGTCCTTTTGTCTTAAATTTTGCATCTTTCTCAAAAAGCTAACTTGGTAATTAGTAGGAAGGAATTTGTTTTTTACCTTGTTCACCATCTTTGGCCAAGTTCTAATTTTCTCCTTTCCTCTTCTTTGTCTATTAGTTTGAAAATGCTCCTATCATAATGAAGCATGACCTTTCAACCTAGTAACTATAATCTTCACATTCTTTTTATTAGGAGTGTTTTCATTCTCAAAGAACTTCTCCATAAATGAGATCCAATCTAATACAACATTGGTATCCAATTTTCCATCATAAGGAACAACTTCTACAATAGGCTTCAAATGTGCCTAGATAATACTCTCAACAATCTTTCCTCATCTTGATTTTCTTCAAGTTTTAGATTATGGTTTGGTGCTACTACTTCATCATCACTTACATCATCAAGATGTGCTCCCATCCTCTGAGTTGTCTCTGTAGCATCTAATCTGGCTACAATTTGTCTCAACTGATCCAATATAGCATTATCAACATTTCCTCTACCACGAACCATCTTTAAAAATTAGGTTCTTGTAAGATCATAACCCTCTACAAGTTATAGGTCAAATTCATAGATCTGCAATCCTACAACCAAATTTGAAATAGGGTTCTACAAAATTCAATCACCACAAGGATGAACCTCAAGCTTTGATACCACTTGATACAAGGAGGTTGGAAGTAACGAAGGCCAATTGGCACACTCAACTACCCAAACTACCATGTGAAAGTTAACACAATGGAAGAAAACACAAAAGAGAACAACACCATAGATAGAGAGAGAGTAATATTCTTTATTGATTCATGAAAATATCATCATACATGCCTAGTTGTAAAGCCTTCTGGGTTACTGGCCAGATACAAAATACGTTCAAATCTAAGATCTAGCTTCAAATTCAGATTTCCATCCTCCTTCTATCATCCTCTATCAAAATTATCTACCCAAGATTGTACTTAAGATCCCATACTTATACCAATCTAAGCCACAAGTCAGCCCAAAATGCTAAAACCAAACATTAAATACTTGAAGAGCCACAAGTCATCCTCCAACAAAAATCAAATGTCCAAAAATTGATGCTCAAGAAAAATCATGATATCTCCTAGCCCCGATTGAATTAGAACTTTCACTTTGAACTAAGGGTATTAATTTAGGTCCGCTACAACCCCTTAAAGGCACAAAGGCTAATTCACTAAGGATAAGTGTGCATCCATCCTAAAAGTCACACAGAGAAACCTATCGTGCAAATTATCAAAAATTGATACTCTAAGAGAATTTCCATATCTCCCAACTTATAAGAAATTATGACTTGAAACTTTGATATAAGGGAGTACTCTAGGTCTTCTTTAATTTTTAAAATTTTCACCCTCTAACACATTACACAAAATAGTTATGTGGCTTGCAACAGGAACCCAAAAAGTAGAAAAACATAGTTCCAGTAGCAAGCTAAAAGTGGCTCAAACCTTAACATGATAACTCCAATCTCTTTGCACACATAGGACAAGGTTCCCTAGTGTGTCTCCAATGCTCATCAACTACTGAAAGATCACAATGCAAGACATTGCAACTCAGCAAAACTAGGAAAGAATTGAAACCATGTAGGATAGTAGTGCAACCCAAGATGCTCTTGCATCAATCATATACTTCTTCACATACATACTTGGATATGATATAATGAATTATATATATACCAACCCAAATCACAACTTACTGGAGTCAACTACAATACCAATTCCATCATAATTTACAAATTTGGCCCAACTATTGTAAGTTGGGTTCTGAAGACAAACTTAGTGATGTTTTGATACACAACAAACATTGTTAATACTTAGAAATCTGGCACTCAATTGGTGTTGAGTCACTGATAGAAAAATTGACTTCAATGTCAACAAAGATCAACTACTAAGGTTGTGGAGAATATAGTCTTTTAGATTCCTTTTTTGTTGTTGCTCTACCACTTGATCCACATACTCAAGAATGCTTGACCTATCACGGACCATAGCCAAACACAACTCCCTAGATCAAACAACTCGGACCCACCACATTTTTTGCTAACAAAATCGTCAATGAAGAAGAAACAACCCTTGATATTATTACATGGTTATGCAAAGACCCACCTCCAAAATGTAAAGAGCTCCTTGACTATTTTTGATAGAAATATCCACATTCACATCGCCTTACTAGTAAAATGTGGGATTATCAAGGAGGTGACCTCAGTCATGAAGAATTAGGCATTAGAAAACTTGTAGAAGCATACAAAGAGAATAAGAAGAAAGCTCTAGGAAATGGACTCCCCATAACTAGGGGCACCACTAAAGATGATCATGCCTTTTTAAACATCCAACACAACCTTGAAGAAGTTGAAAACATCCCTGAGGAAGTTGAAAATAAATTCTATGATGATATTTTCCTTGACAAACTCAACTTAGGAGCCTTTATGCTCTATGAACTATCCATTAACCTCATAGACTTACCCATTTCTTAGAAAACTTGTAGAAGCATACAAAGAGGAGAAGAAGAAAGCTCTAGGATATGGACTCCCATAATTGGGGGCACCACTAAAGACAATCATGCCTTTTTAAACATCCAACACAACCTTGAAGAAGTTGAAAACATCCTTGAGGAAGTTGAAAATAAATTCTATGATGATATTTTCCTTGACAAACTCAGCTTAGGAGCCTTTATGCTCTATGAACTATCCATTAACCTCATAGACTTTCCCCTTTCTTACCCTAAACTCATTAAATAGGGCTAAACAAGTGTTATTCATGTCGACAAGTTTCCTACAAAGCATGTACTTTTCAAATTCTTGGGAGCTAAGATACCACACCAAAAGCCACCACTATAATCATCTTACATCTACAAATTGGATACCAAATGTTACTTTGGACAGGATAAAATCTCTAGTTGCAAAAATTATCAAAAGAAAGAAAACAAATAGAAAAAAAGAAAAGAAAACGTATCCCCTCATGAAAAATCATCTAGAGCACCATCTCTAAAAATGAAATAAAAATAAAGGATGTATTCAATAGTGAAATTTTTTTTGAGGCATCTAAAGATGGATATTTCATCCTTCCCTTGCAAGATCACAGGCCTATAGTATCATTAATCCTAACAAAGGACACTAGACCAATCAACATCATCCTAACAGAGATCCCAAGGACCACATACATTGTAGCATCTTTACCACTAGAACAAGTGGACCTTATCATTGAGGTGCATCAAGAAAATATTGGATGCTTTGCATGGTATTATCAATACATGCCAAGACTAGATCCTAAGTTAGTGGTATATCACTTGGCTATAGATCCAAAAGTTAAACTAGTCAGGCATAATCTTTGCAAGATGCATCCCAAAGTTTCTCTAGTGGTCAAAGAGGAATTAGAAAAGATGCTAGATGCAAAGATTATTTTCCCCATTGACTATATATACTGTATCTCTAACGTGGTGCCAATCACCAAGCCTTCTGGCGATATCAGAATTTGGACCGATTTTAGGGACCTTAATAAAGCTTGTCCAAAAGATGATTTCCCTTTACTGAATGTTGACATGATTGTCAACCTCATAGTAGGACACAAAATCTTATCTCTCATGGATGGTTTCTCTCAATGCTTTTGATCAGTTATCTCACATAAAAGAAGTGTTTAAATGGTTGGCCAAGTATCATCTCATGCTCAACCAGAAGAAATATCTTTTTGGTGTTACATCTTACAAGCTCCTAGGATTTATCATATCTAGGTGAGGCATTGAGATTGACCCTCAGAAGGCCAAAGCCATCATGGATATGTCTCCTCCCAAGACACTCTGATAGCTTCACTCCCTTCAAGGAAAGTTGCAATCAATTAGAAGATTCATCTCATAGCTAGTAGATAAGTGTCAACCCTTTACACATCTACTCAAAAAGGATCAATTTTTTTAAATGGGATCCTATTTACCAATGCAACTTTGAATAGATCAATCAATACTTGGCTAACCCATCTATCCTAGTTCCACCAGTTGTTAGGAGACTATTAATATTATACATAACTACCCCAATAGCATTAGGTTCACTTCTAGCACAACTTGATGAAAAAAGAAAAGAAAGAGCTATTTACTATATCAGTCACACTCTAGTTGGTTATGAGCTTAATTACACACCCATGGAAAAGGATTATTTATTTGAGGATTTTGGCACTCAAAAGCTCTATCATTACATGTTGGTTCATACTATGCAACTCATAGCCAAGATTGATCCTTTGAAATACATGTTATCATGCACTGTACTCATAAGCCACCTAGTCAAATGGGTTATGCTTCTTAGTGAATTTGACATCCAATATGTTGACAGAAAGGTTATCAAAGGACAAGCTATAGTAGATCATTTTGCTGATCACCCTTTGATTATGGAGTTTCCAGATGAACATCTTTACATGATATAGGAAAACCCATCATGGAAACTATACTTTGATGGATCTTATACATCCCATGGCTCCAGAGTAGGCATATTATTAGTCACCCCTCAAGGCAACTACATTCCTTGGTCTTTCAAACTTTAGTTCCAGTGCATGAACAACATATCAAAGTATAAAGCTCTTATTACAAGACTCAAGATAGTAGTTGAATGGAACATAATAGAGCTACAAGGCTTTGGAGACTCAAAACTAATTATCAAGCTAGTCCTTATGAGTACCAGACAAAGGATGATAAAATTTAACCCTATAGAGAATTAGTTTCATTTAGATCCAATTCACACAGGTGCCCAAGTTCCAAAACAAGGCTATAGATGTCATGGCCACTATTGGTTCACTCTTGGGGATCCCTCATGATGCTACACATATGAATTCTTAGTCGAGAAGCTACATGAGCCTCTATACAAGAATGATGAATCCACACATGTATGCATCTTGGTTGGTCCCCAAAGAATTTATGAAGTATGTACAATACTTCCTTGATTAGTCACCACAAATTAACAAAAATAAAATATTAAAGAAAAATAAGCATCCAATGGTCAAAACTTGGCAATTCAAGTGCCTTGGATAGGTACCTTGGTGATAACCTAGCAAATAGGTTCTATGTGTACTTGGCCTTCCCATTATCTATCATCGGTCTACATCCACCCTCACCATTTCCCCATGTATCTCATTGCCCATTGTAATCACCTAAAAATGGTCATCTAGACTATTAGCCCCCTTCTCAGCATTTTGGCTAAATTAATTTAATCATTTACCTAGACCAAATTGCTAATAATCAATTTATTTGATTATAACCTATAGTTTGACTATGCTATCCTAAGTTCATTATTTGATTAAAAGAACATGTCCCCTTTTAATTAAATAAAAGACCCCATTCTTCTAACCCACTTAAAGTGCACACATAAAGTCCTTTTTCTATTTTGCAATTAAAAGAAAAGGCTTTGTGAATTTTGTCTTATATGACAAGTCAACTTATATTCTATTGGTTGACTTGTGTGTGCACATGGATCACTCCTATTTTCAAATTCCATCGTTGATCATCCACCATCTTCATCTTGATCTCTACCGTCCATACATCTTTAAAAGGGAGAGAGCTTTCCCCCTCAAAGCATCCATCCATCTTTTGAACATTGTTATGCTGCAGGTTTTCTAACAGGTTTTCTTTGGAGCTTTGTGGAGAACTTCTCTTCCTTGTCTACATTCTCTCATCCATGGCATTTTAGCTTAGATTCATGTTGCATGTTAGTTTAGCTTCTATTTTGCAATAATCTCTCACATAGCTTAATATTTGGATTGTAACACTCTCATTCATATTCTAGCATAGCTGCATTTGACATTCTCATTCTAGCTTAATCTTCATTTGCATTGCATCCTTGAGGAACTCCTTGGGACATTTGCATTCTTGCATCTTGTCTTTGGAACCTCCCATTGCATGGTTTACTAGCAAGAAGAGTATCTCTAAGGCTCATCTGAGAGCCTTTTTATTCTTGAAATATACTCTCTTGCACTCTGTGGATAGGGAGCTCTAAGTCGGCATCCAAGCATTCCAAACACATGGAATCGTTTGGATAGAAGGGTTTAGAGTGGGACACTTTTGAGTGTACATTTTTGGCGCCCACCATGGGCAAATGGAAGCAAATGGAGCTAGAACTTGATTCAAGCCCCATGGTGGGTGCCAAAAATGTACACTCGAAAGTGTCCCACTCTAAACCCTTCTATCCAAACGATTCCATGTGTTTGGAATGCTTGGATGTCGGCTTAGAGCTCCCTATCCACGGAGTGCAAGAGAGTATATTTCAAGAATAAAAAGGCTCTCAGATGAGCCTTAGAGATACTCTTCTTGCTAGTAAACCATGCAATGGGAGGTTCCAAAGACAAGATGCAAGAATGCAAATGTCCCAAGGAGTTCCTCAAGGATGCAATGCAAATGAAGATTAAGCTAGAATGAGAATGTCAAATGCAGCTATGCTAGAATATGAATGAGAGTGTTACAATCCAAATATTAAGCTATGTGAGAGATTATTGCAAAATAGAAGCTAAACTAACATGCAACATGAATCTAAGCTAAAATGCCATGGATGAGAGAATGTAGACAAGGAAGAGAAGTTCTCCACAAAGCTCCAAAGAAAACTTGTTAGAAAACCTGCAGCATAACAATGTTCAAAAGATGGATGGATTGAGGGGGAAAGCTCTCTCCCTTTTAAAGATTTATGGACGGTAGAGATCAAGATGAAGATGGTGGATGATCAATGGTGGAATTCAAAAAGAGGAGTGATCCATGTGCACACACATGTCAACCAATAGAATATAAGTTGACTTGTCATATAAGACAAAAGTCACAAAGCCTTTTCTTTTAATTGCAAAATAGAAAAAGGACTTTATGTGTGCACTTTAAGTGGGTTAGAAGAATGGGGTCTTTTATTTAATTAAAAGGGGACATGTTCTTTTAATCAAATAATGAACTTAGGATAGCATAGTCAAACTATAGGTTATAATCAAATAAATTGATTATTAGCAATTTGGTCTAGGTAAATGATTAAATTAATTTAGCCAAAATGCTGAGAAGGGGGCTAATAGTCTAGATGACCATTTTTAGGTGATTACACCCATCTTCCCATTTATCCAAGGTGTTCCAACAATCCCATCACCACACTATCAATATCACTATCACTATCACTATCCCCTTCCCTAAGCTTGGAAATTGTATCAAAGAAGTGTATTTTATCATGCCCCTTACCATGTGTATCATATCCATGTATCCTACCACATGTATTATATCTCCTATATCATATCTTTGCAAATTATCACCTATATCATATATGTGTCATACCCCTATATTATAATCTATGTCCCATATCAGCATTTTCTTGCTACCTCCTTGTCTTGAGCTTTTTTCCATTATACATACAACCACTCACCTATCATACTAAGTGCCCCATCCCTCTGAACTTTGGTATAGTAGTCCTTTTAAATCCCTTCATTAGTTTTTTGTATATATCTTTGTAGTTAATCCATCACTTAGTTCAATTGTATGTCTCTTGTTTGTTCATGTTAGTCCATGCTTGGTCATAATTTTTTGTTATCTTGGATAAGTACTTTCATTAATTATTATGCAAGATCTCTTGTCATCAAAGAATTATCCTCAAAAAATTTTCATTACTAGACTCGTCATAGCCCCAAATATTATTGATATGTCCTTGCAAGATGCATCCTTTCTCATGTTTGATCTTGGTCTGTCAGTATCCAATCCTATCAATCTTTTTTACAAAAGGATACTATTTATGGATTTATTCTTTCTTTCAACATTGGATTTCACTTTTTGGTTGTTAAAATATCTTTTCTAATCAATTTGGTTGTTCCCTCCTCAAGGTTGCCATAATATTTTATATCATGGTGAGTTTCAAATGGGACAATTAGAGAGCGAAGTCTTGATCGGGCATTTTTCTACTTTTGAGTCAATTAGATGTGCCCCTTGCATGTTCCAAACATATGATCATTTCTTATCACATGGTGCAATTGGGAAATATTGTTTTCTTGTGGATCACCTAGTATCATTTCCACTTTGATTCCTTTGGGATTTATTTGTGATACTAGGGCAATCCTTGCATGCTTGTTCGAGTCAATCCTATGTAATATTGGTGTACAAGCCGTGTTGTTCTTGGAAACCTTGGCATATCCCCAATATTCCTATATCAAACTAAGTACTCAAACTACATGTTGGTACTTCTTTACAAAGTACCCCACCCTTAAGCTTCAAGCATAATTTCACCCCCCCATTACTTTTATCTCCCTCATCTCACTTTCACCACCATCCATACTACCAATCCTACATGTTCCTATCACCATACACATTTGTCCTATCTTTCCTCTAGTTTCTACTTCCTGAATAATCCCCAATTTTCCTATCTTTCCTATCTCGTTCCACTCCACCACACAGGTCTGCTCTAATAGCTATCTCTTTCCCCTTTCCCCCCATCCCCTAACTCATAAACTCTCCCTAGATCTCCTACCTCCCACTACTTATGTTGAAAGTTGTGCACATTCAGCCACCCCTCCCCCCCCCCCGCCCCCCTCCACCCCCATAATTAAGGCTATGGTTGATCAATGATATGCTACACATCCATCCTACCCACCCCCCCTATTCCCACAATCACTTCCCTACCATAATACTTGCATTTACATCACATCCTTTCATTACCATTGTCTCTTTAAGTTTCATTATCATTTTGCATCATCACATTCTTTAGGCTCATTTTAGTTCTTATTTGCATCATTGTAGTTTTTAGGCTTATTTTAGTTATCCTTTTGCATCATCATTGTTCTTAGGTTCATTTTAGCTATCCATTTTTGCATCATCATAGTCTTTATGTTCATTTTAGTTCCCATTTGCATCATCATAATTTTTAGGTTCATTTTATTACCATTTTCCTCATCATAGTGTTAGATTTCTTTTAGTTACCATTTGCATAGTCATAAATTTAGCTTCATTTTAGTTACCATTTGCATCATCATAGTTTTTAGGTTTATTTTAGCTATCCATTTTTGCATCATCATAGTCTTTAGGTTCATTTTAGTTCTCATTTGCATCATCATATTTTTTAGGTTTATTTTAGTTATCCTTTTGCATCATCATAGTTCTAGGTTCATTTTAGCTATCCACTTTTGTATCATCATAATTTTATGTTCATTTTAGTTACCATTTGCATCATCATAATTTTAGGTTCATTTTAGTTACCATTTGCATCATCATAGTTTTTAGGTTCATTTTCTACATTATCATTCTTTGCATCTTGTATAAACCATAAACAACATCACAATGTCAATACCATCATACATCTCATACATCTCCTATAAAGCATCACAAAGTGTTAGTAGTATCATACATCTCATATAAAACATCTCAACTTGCATCAAAAAGTGTTAGTACCATCATAAATCTCATGTAAAGCCTAACATTTTGCATCACACCTCAATCCATCTCATACATATATCCACATACATTTCATAAAAACATACGACAAAATAAAACCCATAGGCACAATCCTCATTACACACATATCCCACCCTAAAGAATGCTCATCATATATATATATATATATATATATATATATGTATATCTTCCAAAGAATAAAGAATGCATTACCCACCCCTGAAAGAATACAAAAAAAATTTCCATCATAGTCCAATCCATGTCCATATAGTACATATGTCCATACAAATACGTTTGGGTTTGTGCCTGCAAAAATATGTATCTATACATCAAAAATATATTGACAATCACCAAAACTGCAACATATCACTATTCATCTGTATCCTCATCCATCACCTCCTCTCCATGGGACCCATAAGGATCCCTATCTATAATTTATGCCACTGCTGGTGGTGGCAATGGCCTCATCCTCCCTCCTCCTATCCCTAAACTCTCTACCTCATCTCTCCTCCTAGCTATCCCCCTCTCCCTTCTCTAGCTCTACCCTAATCTAAGGCTTTGTCCTATTCATTGAGACCCACTAGTCCTCTGTGAGCCCCTAGTACTCCACCCATTCTCCCCACCACCCTGCATGCTTGTGTGTGTGCTAGTTGTACCCAACCATGTTAGCCACCTATAATGCTCGATCCTCTCTATTGGAATAACTACATGGTATCTCCCCCTTGTAGAAAGCCTCTATCTCACGCAGATCCTCCACCTCCCCCCTTAGTCACCTCAACTCCTCCAACCCTCCCCCACCGCCATCTATCCCCTTAGAATCACCACCTCCACCACCAACCTATCTCTCTCCTCTTGAACAATATCTATCCTCTCCTAGAGCCTCTCCCTCTTTGAATCCACCACCTCCAATCTCCCCTCCAACCACCTAACTCCAACTGCAATACTCTCATCTTAATCTCTTCTCAATCTAGTTGTCCCTAAGTCACATCCCACTCCCACCAAAACTCATCTCGTTCAACTCTGAGTGGGTCCCTCTCTTGTTGAGTATCCTGAAATAGTTGGCTCATAGCCTCTTGTTCCTGCTACATGGATGCATATCTCTCTACTAATCCCCATCTCCTCCATCTGTGGATGATCCTTCTCCTCCTTCACCCAACTGGCCCTTGGGCCCCCTCTCCTCCCTCCTATATGGCCTCACCTCCTCCTATTTTCCCTCCTCTTGTCTCCCCTCCTCCTCTCCCTCCCTCCCTCCACCTCCTCCTCTTTGGCACCTCCCCCTACATCATAGCCTCTACCTGCTATCTCAAGCCCCTCACCTAGTAGCTCCCTCTCCTCATCACTCAAGCAATCTCCCCTGCCACCACATCTGCCCTAGTCACTTGTACCCTCCCCACTAGCCTCAGGTGTTGTAACTAATCCTTGTATCTTTGAGTGGACCCATCATCTGCAACCTCACTAAACTAGTCCCAATCCTAGGGCACCAGATCCCACCGTGCCTGAAATAAACCCTCTCTTTGTAGAGGTGGCCCAAAAAGTGTTGACTCCTTGGTCACTCTTTGGTACTAGATTAGATCCTCTGGCACATCCTAGTGGCCATCCAAATTGTTGCAACACCCTATTTGGTTGATACTACTCGACTATTTACTCCCACCGACCAAAAATGAAATACAATGAAATGGTGTATGATAGTTGTTGCCTCTCCTTTGCCCATGGCCTAAGACCTATGTATGAATTTCATGCCACTGCCTAGATCACATTGATCCAAACTTGCTAGTCGACCATCTCCTTAGTATGGTGGTATCTCAGTGGATCTCCCCAGTTGTATACCATAGGGTCCTTCAGTTACATGTCCCTCTGCCAAATTGGTCTAAAAACTGCAATATGCTCCCAAGCCCAGACTTATAGTAGGGTCAAAAAACCCATGCTCCTCTCTTGATGGTGCCTTAATACATAATCTGATGTAAATCCCTGTATAACTCTACTAATATTAGTGAGCCCCCATGTAGCTAGGACTCCCTTGTCTATGATTCGAATAATCGTAGAAATCATCGCAAGTGTCACTCCTATCCCACCAGTATTTGGGGATATATACCCCGACACTAGCCCACACACATAAATATATTTGTTGCTCTATGACCACCCAATCCAAGTATTGATCCAACATGAATTACCCCCACGAGATCTCCTATGACTCCCCTATCTACCATTACTAGCACACACAACACTGGCAGTCGAAAGATCTTGTAGACATGCTCCAAGGTGATGGTCATCTTGCCTATTGGTAGATGAAATATCCCTATCTCACTCTGCCAATGCTCACATAATGTTCTCACCATTGCCATGTATGTGCATGTATGTGGAAATCTAGCTAGATATCCTAGCCTGATCATGTCAATCCTAGCCTAGTCCACTGGTGTGAACTGTTCTCCAGAGTGCAGTACCACAACACATTTCTCTCACAATACCAACACATCCAATGACCACTACATCCAAAAAACATCAAACATTAGTTGATACTACTTTCCATTAACCCATTCTACCTCTATTTCATAACCCTCCCTTTACCCCTCAAAACACTAAAAAACCTTTACCCACATTCTTGTAAGTGGGATTACGTTCCCACAACCCCTCCTTGTCCCCATGTTCCCACAATTATAGATCATAGCAGGAGCACATCTCCTATTTATCCCTCCCTAGTAAAACCCTTTCTTGTTCCCATGTTGAATTTTAGCTTTCACTCCCTTAGATAGTGAGACTTCCTTCTCGCTAACGGGAACACTTTCTTGTGAGCCATATTGCTATCTTGCAAAAATTGTAAGCTAAGATCGCTAACCCGTGAGAGTTGTAAACCAAATTCCCTTTCCCATAAAAATGGCTTCCAACCCTCTTTTTCTTCATTTTTCTTGGCCCTTTCTTGGTATTTCAATCCCACTAATCCCTAGAGCAATCTTGCTGAACTTGTGCCTACGGGAACACTTTTTTGATTTTTTGGGAACAATATAATAGAAAAAATCAAAATCACAAAAGAAAAGTTTTAGCTCCTACTAATTGGTTTGGTGTTTGACATGCCCATACTCATTGTACCATGTTTTCTTGATGCTCTAGTTGTCCCTACACCACCATCATGTCTTCCAAATTAGAGCTCAAAACTAGCAACATATTGTTGTAAATATGAGAGTAGTTACTCCTTTCTAGCTCTCTTGGACCCTCTTATAGGCCCCCTGTGGTGCCCTAATTCCCTCTATGACCCCTCTAGGCCCCCTTTTTATCCCCTGAGTATGTAATTTTTGTAATATTATTATCATTTTAACAATCTTTTAGTCTCTTTGTGCCTCTACTCATGTCGACTTGTTATACCTTTTCAAGAAGTCATTGAGCCTCATCTTCTCTTCCCATTACCTTCCTGAGGGGGCATCACACAGTCCAGTCTCTCGTCTTCTACTTGAGACTAGGGAAACCCTGTTACCCTATACATATTCTCTGCATGATTTATGTTCAAACTTCTTTGAAATAGTGTTTTCCCAACACTATGTCAAAGAGGGGCAAAATGTAGACACCTAAATTTGATTACATCTCTAAGTAATCTTATTTAGTCATCTTCTAGGACATTATTGATTAAATATTTTCTATATAATTAATTAATCATCATCCGCTAGTTAACTAATTCATTTAATTAACTATAATCCAATTGATAAAATCAAAGGAAAACCCAAAGTCAAATTATCAATTAAATCTCTATTCCTCTATTAAATTAAATAAATGCATAAATCTATTTAATTTAATCCCAAATCCCCTTTTGTTTAATAAATCATTTAAACCCTATCATTATCCAAATCTAACACATTTACCCATGCTAACCCCACTTAGCCAACTAATTAAGCTATCTTATTAATGCTAAGCCACTTGCATCATAATACCCTCCTAAGCTAAGCCTAATCTGCCTCCTAAACTTGTGCACAACCTTAAGCAAGGGTTAAGACTTTCTAACCCAAGCCAAAGTCAAAGTCCTCCCCATCCTCTTAAATTCCTATCCAAGAGCATTAATGACTCAATAATTCCTCTTACATCCATTTTCCACACTCCTTCCTTATAACTCCCTTTGACCCTTCATTATTGACCCACTTCCCCTATCCAATCCCCTTGTGATAGTCGCCACAAGGCTATGGATTTGAAGAAGCACAATCCATGTGCTTCCCCTTCCTTGTATCCTAGCCCTTCCTCATCAAACCTCCATATTTGCATCTTGGCCCTCCATATCACTACCCCTTGGCCTATAAATTGGAACCTTCCCCTCTTACAAATGATCCAACTCTCATGAAAACTTATAATGTCCCTTTGAAGAACAAATCATCAAAACTTACCCTTACCATGTAAGAATCCATCTTTACCCCATACACCATGTTTTACCCCTCTGAAGGCTCCTATCCATAGAAATATTGAAGCACATTTGAGCACCCATCCACCATCGCTTAAACACATCAAAATATCAAGGTCACAATTGGGGAACTTACCATTTTTGGTTTTCCTTCCTCTACAGTATTTCCTTTTTCTTATCATACATATTGTTGTTTATTTTAGTTTTTGAATATTAGATTTGTTTTGATTTTCTTTACACACTAATCTCATAGCATACAATATATGTTACTAAGGCATTTTTTGCTAGGGTTGTGTAGAGGGAATCAAGCCATATTTGTCAATGAACATTTTGTGAGTTTAAATGATCATAGCTAGAGCATGATCCCATGTGCTTCTTATTGATTCCAAAACATGAATCTTTATCTCCAGATGTGCAACCAAATCAAGCAAGCTATCAGTAATAGAAATATTATGATCTCTTTGAACTAGATCCCTTGCTGAAGCCAACTCATGTTATGTAACCTCCAAGCGAGGTATCAACATGGACTTGATGGAAATAAGTTTGGCCCTCATTCTGCTATTTTCTATGTGTAGATCAACCAATCATCCATGTGCATTGAGCTTGATTTAGCTGACCAAGAGATAGAACTTCTTGATAGCTTCATGTCAGCTTGAATCGTCTAAATGTTTGCCTAAAATTCATTAGTAAATCTTGGCACACCACAAAGAATATTGTATAGATCTTGTACCTTCTTTGCAACTTCTTCTAGATTCTATATTAGTGCCTACAACTCTACTTTTCTTACTACAATAATAGTAAAAAGTTTCTCAATTACTTTCTTTTCAAACTTGTTTTCAGACTAGGCCATTAGTTTTTCATTTGCTTCAATATCCTTAGTGCTGACTTTTTCATCAATTTGCAACAACTAAAAGATAATGGGGGCCTTTCAGTAATGGTCTATATATCAAAGGCATCAACAAATATGTCCTTGATATCATGCAACACTTGTGTCTGTTGCTATTCTCTTTTCATCTCTTCTTGCATTTTCTTTCTTTTTAAAATATCTTATAAGATGATAATATGTTCAAAAGTGAGATTGTTTAGATCCCATTTTGGTATTTCTATAACTTCACCCAAAGTAATAGTATTGCCTATAGATTTGTCTTTTCTTCTTCTTTCATTTTTCTTTCTTTGGAGTGCTATTGTTCGGCACTGCTAGAGTAGGTGAGGGGGTTTCACCACTCAGTCTCACTTGTATTTCAATGTTGAGAATAGCAATAGTGCTCGAGACTACATTCACATTTTCTTTTTTTGCTTCTTTTTGTATAGTCCCCTTAGTTCCCTCATCCTAAGGTCTTGAGACATGTGGTCTTGTTTGACCTATAGTAGAGGGTTCTACATTTTTGTCCTTTTCTAGTTCCTTTAGTTCTTGTTTCTCCTTTACTGACTCCTTGTTGTCTATTATCAATGTTTTGATTTGAGAAACCTATTGTTTTTATTGCTCCATCTTCTTTATTTGTTCATTGAAATCAATAATTTGGACTGGTGTTTCTCCTTCCTTGGGATAGTCTTTTATTTTTTGTAATACATGAGTATCAGATGTAGTATCATGAATAGGTGATACATTTCCCTATGGGCTCGGCACACCTGAATCTTCTTCATCATTGTGAATGTCTTCAATAGTTATCATGTTTGTTTCTTTTTCTTGTTCAAGTCCTCCTATTATCAGTCAAAAAATGGTCTTCCACAATAATTCATTCTACTATACAACAACCTTAATTTTATTTTGTAAAATCATAAATGCTCTAAATCTAGTAACAAATCAGTTCCTATACTTCTCCAAAAATATTTTATTTTTCTTATTCATCAACTCAGGCATAATCTTGGCTAATGTGCCTTCTCTTATTTTCCTCTCAATTTGTGTTTCTTTTTTTCACTTTCCATTAAGTCTACTATACAAATCATTTGGAATCTTATTTTCAAATTCTATAGGTTTTGGCTTATTGTTAGCCATCATTTCTAACACAGCCTCCTCTACCTTAGATTTTTCATCATTACTCAATGTCTCATACATTAAATATCTAAAACCTTATAGTCTTACAAAGTTTATAATGTTGGCACATACTACGTCAATACTTCTCAGCTTTGTAGGTACAATGACTCAATGGTGACTAGGTTCATCAAACTTGGTCCTCTCTGTATCTTCCTCTTCAATATCTCTCTACTTCACTAACCTTCTCCTCTTTGTTTGGCTTATAGTGGCCAACATTTTCCTTTTCACTACACTTCTACCACCTGGTTTTGTTATCTTTACCACTCCTTTCTTTAATGGTGGCTCGACACTAGCTATTGTTGTTTCCCTAGTCCTCAATATTTGTGATGCAAGAGAAGCAAGTGGCTTAGATGTTGCCTTCTTTGCAACCTTCCTCACCTTAGGCTCACTAGCTTTCATTGTTTTGGCCTTCTTCACTGGTGTGGTGACTAGTGCTAGGGCTTTACCCTATTTCTATGCACTCTCTTCTTCTTCCTCTAAATCATTTTCATTTTCTTTATCCTCTCTAAGACCTTGTGTCAACATTAAAGGTTATTTGCCTTTTTTTGTGTGCTTAGCTTTTTGTCTAGGTTTTTAATCATTTTCTTCCTTTTCTTATCAGTAGAAGCAATATTGATGTTTACAATTATTGTAGCTTTTTCTAATTCATATTTTCTAAAGGGTTCATCCTTTGCATCAATTTTCTCATTTAATAGTGCACTAATAGCTGCACTCACATCATCAATCTCAATTTCATAGCCAATGGTTTAAGCCAGGCTACCCTCAGCTTAACTACATGTACAAATGTGTTATTAGTATCAACTAGAAAACATATATCATTATAATGCTTCTCAACTAATGATGCTAGTATCCTTAGTCTTTTTCTCATATTTGTTTGAATTCTTCAAAATATCCATATAGAACATTCTCACAATTGTGTCTCGAATGTGTTATATACTCACTAATCTTCCTTGTAGCAGGTTTGTTTTGTTCCCATAAAACATTCCTAATAGTCAAAAAAAAATTATGAGTGTAAAAGAAAATACACATAATAAATGATCTAAACGTGCACATTGAATTATTTGCTTTCTTGATTTATGTCAAGTTCTCTTCTAGTTGCAATTATTGTAACTTGGCAAGATCATTTTCATGATCCTTCATCACAATCATCCACACTTGATCAACTGCCATACACGACACACTATTGAGTTGGCTTGACTAATTAAACTTATGAGAGATCATTCTCACTACAAATTCGATCAATGGATCAGTGACGGTAGAAGTAGACAACCCACGTCCATTCCACTCGGCTTTGGTATTTTCCTCAATAGCTTCTTTTCTTTAGCAACAAATTGTCTTCTTTTTGTAAAATGTTGATAGTAACCAATAATAGAATGTATCATCTTCTTTGTAATCTTATCAATCCTTCCTCTAACCACAACTCTGTATCATGAATTCTACTCAACACAACTTTAATCCATTCAATTTTGAAATTTATTTGAAAATCTAGGGCTCTAGTTAATCCTTTCCTCTTCACAATTTTTAACTCATCCTTTAATATTCCTTTATCACACAATTTCTTGTATCCCACATGAACCTCATAGTCTCCAACTTCACCAATTTTGCACATATAAAAACTACTCACATCATGAATAATAATGGCCTTAGGTGGTATTGGTGATAACACACCCATTGAGTCTCCTTTAATAGTAGTTCCAGGAATAACACAATACTTAGGTGGAGGAAAAGTGTCACTCTTCACCAATTTAATATTTCTTACCTCTTCTCCTTGATTCTTTGCTACTGATGATGATGATTCCATTTTCATGTGTTAGTGTTTTGAAATTTTTCTTTCTGATAAACTTAGCACAACTTTAAGATCAATACTTGATCACTCTTCCATTGCTAATTTTCTTCCAATCGCCTTTGAAAATTGCTTCACAAATTTCTCAAATCGCTCTATGTTCTCAAAATTTGAATGCAAGGTGCATAAAATGCCTTCAAATTTACAATATATACTTCCATTCATTCAAGTTAGGTCTTCCATAAATGTTGTGTACTTTGTTAGGTGCAATCTAGTTGTCTCGATCACCATTATATAGCTCAGTCAATTTCATCTAACTCAACCTATATATTATTTGGTCATTAGGGTTACTCAGTCCATATTGCAATGCTCAATAAATATAGATAGTTTTTACTGATGCTCGACATCCAAAATATAAATGATTCTATTGCACTACTCTTTCCATTAATTTGTTCTAATGCATCTTGTCTCATGTAGATATGAATTTTGGCACATTTATGTTAGGAATTGATGTAAAATAAGTCATTAAGTATATAGTTCCTTGCATACGTTTCTAATTTAGCTTGAGGTGGTGTGATCACCTTCTCCATTGGATTGGGTGATCTTGAATTCATTTATTCCACTGCTTCTAGCTTCCACCTTTTTCTTCCAGGTTTGATTCATCTCCTTTTTTTGTTCAACATCCACTTTTCCTTTACCTTTGATTTCTTCATTGATTGGTACTAGAACTCAAGTCCTACAATTCTTACTCACATGTTCAACCTTGTGACAATTAGAACAAACTTTCTTAGGTGTATTGACATATCTTCTAGTTGTCCAATTAGATTTTTCCTATGATGTGCATTCATATGCTTAATGTCCAAAATTTTGACAATTGTAACAATATCCCTCAAAACTAAGTGTAGTAGGTGTGTTGTTCATCTTTGATCTACACTCATGTAATTGATGTCCTTGCTTCTTGCAATAAAAATAGTAACTAGAAAACTTAGATTTAGGGTTTTGCATACCAATCTTTCTCCTACAAATGTTTACAGTATGTCCAAGTTTACCACAATTATAGCATGTAGGTTTTCCTTTTGATTTTGCATTCCTTAGCTCTTCACTCTTGGATGATTCTCCTTTTTCAGTAGATGAATGTTTCTTTATATGTCCTAATCTAGAGGTGTTGCCAGATGACCTAGGTGATCTCATTATCTCTTTAAAGTATCCCATTGTTTCATTGGGCTTGTTTATCCTTTCCACAAGATCTTTCTCAAATCTTAACTCATTCCTCAGTAGGTCACTCTATAATCTCAAATTTTCTATCTCCATGTCTTTCCTATTTAGTTCATGATTTGCAAGCATCAATCGATTCATCATGGCTAGCTAAGTGTTTGTTAGCAATTGTACATCAGATGAACTTTCTTCAAGTCTAATAGCCATTCATCTTTTGTCTTCTTTAGCCAAAAATTTTTCTTCTTCAACTTTCTTCTTTTGTTTGCTCACTTCACACAGCCTTATTGATTGCATTTCATGATCTCTTTTTAGTCCTCTAACTTCTTCATTCTAAATACAATTCTTCTCTAATAGATCTGCAATGGTTGCATCACTTTCATTAGAATTTCCAGTGTTAAGCAATCCTTGTGTATTAAGGTCTTGATAAAGTGTGTAATTTTATTGAATGGCCATATCCTTTCTATTTCTTAGGGATTTCCTCAATTCCTCTCTTGTTGCTTCAAGTTGTTGCAGTACAAGATGGATGCCAATCATTTGATTGTCAATGATCTTTCTCAATTTGTAAGCCTCCATCTCCAAGATCTGAACTCACAAGTTGTTAAACTTCTTTCAAGAGAGCCAATGTTTTTATTCCAAATTTTTGAAATTTTATTGGAAAAATTACATACTGAGAGCGGGGGGGTAAATAAAAATATATTAAACTTTTATCTTTCAAAACAACTTTACTATATTCACCAAGTTAACCATCTCATATCTAGTGTATGCATATCATGACTTGAAATATCAAATGCTGAAATAAATCTAACTATAGCTCACATCCATGAAATGTAAACACATAACACAAAAGATTTTGGTAACCCATAAAACCTTCAAGGTGAAGGTAAAACTAGGGTGGGGATGACACCCAAAAATCCTCACTACTGCAGTAACAAAGTTATCTTGTTAGGACAATTTGATCACTTCTAATGATCTACCCTGTAAGGGGTCTGCTCTATTAAAAGCTATATAAGACTGTTAGGTCTACCTTGATTAAAGTATTTAACACTTAGAATGAAGTAAGGACTTTGTTAAGAGATTTAAAAAGGTTTGTTAAAACCACTATGTTAAGAGATTTTCCTTGATTCAATCTATCAAAATTGATTTCTTACCTGATCCTTTGATTTATACTTACAATTGGTGATTACGAATCTCCTCCTTCTAATCTCTGATCTGATATGCCTTTTCTCTATCCTTCACTACCTCATTGGGTTGTTAACTCTATTTTCTTTACAAATTTTGCATACAACATCCAAAACTTAGCTTCTTTGCATAATACTTCGCTTCCTTTACACACTCGCATTATCATCCACACTATATATAAAAATAAGGTTTGGATCTTCCCTTTTAAAGAAATCTGTAGAGTCTTCTAGATGCTTCCCTTTATTCCTTTTCATCTAATTGGTTATTCATCCCTCATATGTATCGACGATCCATGTTAAAACACATAACAACCATCATAATGCTCTATGATCATTAAATGCCATTAACATGTTGGCTCGAAATGATTTACCTCAAAATTTGTACCATTCCAAACATGTTTACTTGGCACATATTGTCTCTAATGCTTAGTTGTAGCTATTCTACATGTTGTTATTAGACCTTAATTGACTCAACTCCTTCTGTATGACTTATCATCTATGTGCACTATTTTCTCAATATTCACTGTACTTGACTTCTATTGAAAGTACTTGACGATCAAAGATGTGCTTAGCTCCTGTAGAGCTTGGAATATACATGATTATTTACAAGTCTTTACATGACTCAAAATTTATAGAGTAACTTAGTCACAGTGATGACCGATTGACTCTGCCTTATATATGTTTAAGTTTTTTACACTAATAGACAACAAAACTTAGAGATACCAACATCTTCATGCCAATGCAACTTGTAGGGTCAACACAATCTATAATCCTTTGCAACTCAATTTTGCTGCAAGAAGCTACTACATCAACATACATCATAAAAACCCTAACCCTAAGCCAATTTATACAAGACTCATGGTGGTTACAAAATTAGGGCTAGAATATGTTGTCTTATAGAAAAATAGCTACCAACACATTTTCTAACAATAAATTCATTTTTGCCTAGCCTTATATCGTGATAGGGATCATGTCTAGGGATCTTCCTCTGGAGCCTTCAAGAGGCATTTCCCCTTGACGTCATCACAAGCCATTGATGCAAACCCTTGTACAAAAACATGGGGGGTGAATTAGGTCAAATAGAATGGGAAAAATTAACATCTGGGTCTATTTAGGCTCCACATAACTATAATTTGACAAGAGCATCATTCCCTCTAAAAAAATATTTAGGCTTTCATTATCTACAATGTAAATCATCTTTTTGCACTTCCTTTTTATGGTGGGCAACTTATAGCCTATAAAGTAATGACCTTATTTACTTCAAATGAAATCTTATCCACTGTAACTCTCCTATTCTCCCAAAGGTTGTGAATTGAACACAAAAAGCTTCCTCATAGCCATTGATGTTCTTAATAAATTAAGAAACCACCCCCATAGAACACATGCCACATAGTGGCATCATTTTAAGACTCATTATTCTTACTTGATTAAATTCTAATGTGGTCTCCACAAGTATTAGAAACACCCAAAATCACAAGCAAGCCAACCCAAAATCCATAATTATAAACTTCATCGTGGCTAATAAAACCAAATGTCAAAAACCATAATATATGGTAGGAATATGAGTTGGTTGTGTCATCTTTGAGGTAATGATTTCTTTAGGATTTTGTATATCTCTTCTTGTGCAGATAGTACATCACATTACACAACTTAAATTTAATTCAAACTTGCATGGCAAGTTAAATCATTTCTAAATGATGCATTAAAAAGTATCCCTTAAAAATACTCTTTTGGGATATTTATAAATGGTGTCATCTCACCATAAAGAAGTCATCGATAATGTACATGTGAATCCTATGGCCTCTTCCCACCGTAACAATTTTTTATTTTTTAATTCTATCACATGGGTTCATCAACTCATTTAAAGTGTCCACGTCACTCTTTCTTCTTGTCATTCCTAATTCCCAATACACCTACACTTTTTTAATTAAAAAATGTCTTGCCCCTTTTTCAAACTCCTTATAAATACATGTTCTATTCCATAACACAATAGTACACAATAAACACCATAGCTACCACTGATAAACATCAACCATCATTGTGAATATTGACTATTATACTTTATCCCTACAAGAGAATTTGAACCTAGGGAGGGAAAACATATTTCTTTCTCTAACATCTTAGGATCTAAAGCTTCCATAATATTTTCCACCATATTACCCTCCTTATAGATGTGGTTAGTAAAAAAAATCTCTAGCCCCAAAAGAATTTTATAGATGTACCATCATAAAATGGACACACTTTCCTTTTAAGAGCTTTTAGCACCCATTGTTTAGTGACTTCTTGGACCATGGATGGATCTCTACTCAATGTTCTTTTTGTCCTATTCTACACCATTTCTTTTTCTTTCACCACTATAGTATTTGAGACCTCTAGGAGCTTTTTCTTCCTCTTTTCTCTACTCTAAGTAAACTAGGTTGATTTGGTCTGGTCAAGGTCAACCGGGTTGACCTCTACCTTCCCCAATTTGACCTTGTCCTAAAGTATTTTGGACTGCGGGGTCTAAAGTGTCTCAAACTTTCCAATTATTTTATTTTACTCGCCAAATGACATGAGTTGTTTTCAAAGGGTTTGAGGCTTCATTTTCACATCTCATTATCATCAAGCATACAAAAATCATCAAGCAAACAAGGTATTCTAGAGCTCAAGGCATTTAAGCATTCAAGCAAGCAAGTTTTCTTCAAGCATCCAAGGATATTTTGTTAACATTTCCTCTTAAAGATCAAACATTTTGTTGGCCTTCAAAAGAGGATATCTACATTCTTCATCTTCTTCATTGATGTACACTTACATCCATGGCTCCATTAAGATTTTAGTAGATCCATTTCTATCGTGGAAATATCCTACATCCTTCATATCGAATTCAACATCTACAAGATACACCATGGAAAATCCTTATTGATAAGGATTTCTACAAACAAGGTGAATAATTAAATTTATCTTGTTTCCACATACATTTACATTTACATTTCAAGATTGATTCATCAATCTAGGGCTTGACCAAGGCGAGCCTCCCAACCTGAACCCCAAAACCAAGTTTATGTGTGTATAGGAGCATAATAGTATAATTCTGAACGTGGATATGGAAATAACTCACCAAGAAATTCTTGGAGAAGTTGGTTTGACTTTGTTACAGTGCCCCTCGTACACATCACCCTCATGGTAATTCGACCCTCCAGGTCTACCTAGGCCTTGCTTCTTTTCAAGAAAAATAATTTATGGGTTTTTTTCCTTTTGCCATTTCATTCAAAAATTCTTAGTAAAATATTTAGAAACAACCTTGGATATGTTATTTTTGGAGCTAAAATACATCCTCTACTACATATTTCAAGGTGAGTCTTTTATATTTTATTTCCTTTCATATCTTTATCCTAGATCTATATCTTAATTGGGTTGATTGTACACGCTTAGCAATGTAAAGAAATATCTATCTCCAACAAAGAGGATAAGAAATATGTAAATATCTATCTTATTGGAGTCGGGTCATTTACATTGGTTGTTTTCTTATCCTCTTTGTTGGAGTTAGATATTTCTTTCTTGAATATCTCCTTTATGTTTAAAATTATTTATCTTTTTGTTGTGAATCTAGATCTAGTCTTCTTTGCATTAATAATATTTAGCTAGATTGTTCTTTGTTTATGGATTTTGGAACATTGAGTATATAATTTCCATGCTTTATTTTTCAAATGTTTATGGGATCTTACATACATTTTCATGAAAAAATGATTAGTGGTACCTACTATATATACACTTATCTTTTTCTAATTTGCATAAATATTTTAAAGAATTTTCCAAACACCATTCCCTTATCTTTGACATAAAGCATCACCCTCCTATTAACTTCGATTTACCATATTATCTTCCACTTTATGGAGATGAGTGACAAAATGATATTGGCCCTCCTAATGTAGATCTTGACTATGGGGATGCATTGGTTGAGGACGGTCCCATATAATCTTGTAGTCCTCCCCACTTCACGAAACTTACTTTAATTAATGATCATTCTTCTATGGTGTGATTTATTGATAGAAATGTTCCTTCTATTGATAATGTCACTATTGGGATGAACCTCTAGATAAATATGTTGACTATTCTCTCCCTCACAAAAGTTATAACATGATGATTGATATGTTTTCATTTTGACATGAAAATCTTGATGTTTCTTCTTCTCCTAGCATATGTCCTCCTCTTAGACATTTTAGAGAAAAAAGAAGATATTATAAATACTTTTATCAATGTGATAGTTCCTTCATTTGATTCTCCTAATTGAGAGGAACCATTAATGAAAATCCACAATCCCTATCCTAATTGAGAGGAACCGTTAATGGAAATCCACAATCCCTATTCTAAGGATTCCTTGGGAAAAGAGGATAATGATAGTTCCCTTAATGACCTCCCTTCTAGTGATGAGTATATGGAGAGGAAAGCTCTTAATCAAGTTAATATAGCTCAACCTATCCTCACTCTCAAGGGTTATGATTAATTGAATACACCTCTCATCGCTCTTAAGGGTTGTCCTTCCATAACTCTTAAAGGGGAATCTAGTGATTCTAAGGATTATCATATGGTTTCTTAAACCTATCATACAAGGAACAATCCTCAACCTACTACTTATCTTCCACCTTCTAAACCCGCTCTTCCTCCCCCACCCATCCACCTCCCCCCGCCATATTTTTCAAAATCTTGGGTTGGATTATGATTTGGTATCACAATTACATAATACCCCTACCAAGATTTCTCTCTAGGAACTTATTTAAACATCTACACATCATGAAGCCTTGAAAAAAGTTTTATCCACTCCTGAATGCCTTTTTACAATGCATGAATGCTACATCAATCCCACCTCAATTTGTGTTTACTCATGATGATTTACCTTCTCAAGAGATTCAAGACATCTATGATGCTCTTATGGTAGTTGTCCTAATCAATTGTAACCGTGTTCATCAAACCTTAGTTGATAATGGATTTGGGCTTAATATTTGTAGTATAGACATGCTCAAAGAAATTAGCATTGATCTTTAACATATCAAACCTGACAATAATCCTAGTCATGGCTTTGATAATGTTTCTAAGAAAACTTTAGGCACCATCAATTTTAACTATCAAAGTAGGTCCAATTATTCTAAATACTCATATTCATGTTATACCTAGACCTCTTAATTAGAACCTTCTTTTGGGTAGAGCTTGGTTACATGTTATGCATGTTGTTTCTTCAACTATTGATAAAAAAGTCAAGTTTATCTATAATAATGAGATGTACATTCTTCATGCAGATACTAAACCAAATAGTTGTCTAAATGTTGAGAAAAGACAAAATCAAGAATCTAATGATGACCCTCCTTCTACAAGTGTTCTTTCAAAAGACGTTTGGGGTAAATTATATATTAATCCAACTTTTATTGGAGAGTATACAAGTAATAATCTTTCACTAATGAAATCTAAAATAACTCTCCTTTCTAACAACCTTGTTGCTACTTCTCCTCATTTTGAATCTATCAAACCTAGTGATATACAATCCTTTTTTGGTCTTGGTTATCATAGATTCATTGAGGATGACTTTGGAAAACATCACAAAAATAACATTCCCTTAGGCAATGCGGCGCATGAGAAATCTTTTCATTCCATTGTCAATCATAATTTAGGATGTACGTAACAAAGTATTGAATCTCATTCTTTGTCTACAACCCCTTTTGACATATCTTATTATATTAATCAAGAAATAATATTACCTAAAATTCTTCATGCTAAGGTTATTACCAGACCTAAACGTAGAAAGAAGCATAATATAAAACTTATGAATCTTCTCTTTTGCATGTATCACCATTATCATGATTAGTCTACTAATAATTGTCAAGCTTTACATTACAAGATCTAACAACTCATTAATCATGAGGTTATTCACATATCTCCTTATAATGAACTCTCTTTTACTTCTAATTTCTTTAAATAACATTTAAAGTCCCTATTATGTTTCTCCACACGATGTAACATTGTTGACCTTCTTCTTGGGGGCTCATTGTGATACATGCTTTTCTTTGTGAGTAGCATAATAGGTTTTAGATTGTTTTTTCCCCTCTTGTTGTTTTACTTGGGTGGGGTGGGGGTAAGGGAATCATATCCTTCCTTCTTAATTTCTCACAGATCTACTATTTCCTTTGGTTGAGTCTTATTTCTTTAGCATGTGATGTCTAACCCTACAATTGAATTTTCATTGTAGATAGATCACTTACCTAGAAGCCTCATAATAGTGTATCCTCCTTTTCAAGGATTTCCTCTATCACTTCTTGCATGGTGTTTGCATTCTACCCTTCCATAACCTCACAAGAGCTATGGCCTCTTTGATTTGAATTGGGTGTTGCTTGTGGATATTATTTTGATGTTGAAATTGCTTTATCCTTCTTCATCACTTCCTTAAGATGTTAAAATAAGAAATTATTTTTCCATCTTAAGGGGGGCATATACAGTCCCCTTATATTTTTCATATATTTTTATTTTCCAAACACATCATGTAGAGCATGTTAGCATGAAACAACTTGCTAGTACCAACTACTCTCTCTTTATACATGTCTTGGATTGGTTGACTAGCATGCCACACACACTTTCTAGACCATTTGACCTATCCTAACACATATACAAACCATTCTTGTGATATAAGGAGTACTATATCATAAGGAGCACACAAACCTGTTAGGCCATTTGATCCTCCCCCTTTTTGTTTACATGGGATTGACTATCGGACACACAAACCCACTAGACTTTCCAATCCTATCTCCTTTTTGTGTGCTTCACAATAGGGAACACAAACCTTACTAGGAAAGTTAATCACACTCCTCTCTCTCTCTCTCTCTCTCTCTCTCACACACACACACACACACACACACACACACACATTATGATTTTAGGATATGATGAAGACTCAAGTCTCTAAGGGGAAAATGCATATTCTGAATATGGCTAGGAATTATTTTAGCTGGGTTGGTATGATTTTTGAGTTATTTTATTTTTTGTAGCTTGATGATTTCTTTGCCTCCTAAGTCACGATAAGATCATGTTTTTTACTATGAGTTTGAGGCAACTCATACTCCCACTAAAGTGGGGACTAAATATATCATCTTAAAATGGATGCACTTTTTTTTTTTTGAGACCTTTTAGCATCCATCTTTTAGTGACTTCCTAGACAATGGATGGATCTCTACTCAATGTTATTTTTCTCCTATTCTCACCATATCTTCCTCTTTAAGATCTAGCATATTGTTGGCCATCTAAGGAGGAGATTTACGTTCCTCATCTTCTTCATTGATGTACACTTACATCCATGGCTCCATGATGGGATTATATTAGATCCATTGCAATTGTGAGATATCCTACATCCTTCATACCAAATTCAACATCTACAACATACACCATGACAAATCCTTATTGACAAGGGTTTCTAGAAGCAAGGAAAATACTTACATTTATCTTGTTTCCTTTATATACATTTATGTTTCAAGGTTGACTCCTCAATTTAAGGCTTGACCAAGGCAAGCCACCCCCCACCCATCAAAACCCTAAAACCAAGTTTGTCTATGTGTAGGAGCAAGATAACAGAATTGGAAATGTGGATCTTGAAATAACTCCCTTAGAGATTCTTAGATATGTTAGTTTAACTTTTTTATAGTGCCCTTGGTACACATCAACCTCGCGAGAATATGAGCCTCCAGGTCGGCCTAGACTGTTGTTTTTCTAGAAAAATGATTTCTAAGTTTTGTTCCTTTCATCATTTCATTTTAAAATCTATAGTTTGATACTCTAAAATAGGCTCAAATCAACAATTTTCATAGCTAAAATACATCCTCTACTACATATTTCAAGGTGCACATTTATATTTTATTTCCTTTCATATATTTATCCTAGATCTACATCTTAATTGGGTTGATTGTATACACTTAGCATCCAAGTCTATATTATTTAATTAATTCGTTCAATTTTGCATAAACACTATCACACATAGGCTTACGAGTGCATTTCCTCGTATTATATTATTTCCTACAATTCAAATTCAGTATTGGCACCCTTTCTCTTTTGGGCCTTGCTAATCTAGTTTGGATTCAAAAGGGATCATGTTAGGAGATTCCATCTTTCCCTCACGAACATATTTGAATGGCTTAGTGGCATAAAGTGGAGCCCTACACCTCATTAAAGTGCTTCCATTTTACCACTAAACACTAGATATCTCCAATAAAGATCATTTGTCCTTCACTAAGCGTTTGACTACATCAATTATATATCAACTTAGAGTTGTGTTCTATTGACAACAATTTAATCCTTATGGAAAGCGAAATCTCTAACTCCCATAGAAATTCCATCCCTTTAAATTTTCAATAAAAGAAACAATCATGTCACCCAAGAATAAGACATTTAAACCATTAATGAGATATTGTTGATGGGTACTAATTAAAGATTTAGAGTTAATGTATCCATGGTAAGAAGTTTGTACAAGACAAACAAAAATTCACTAGATATTAATGTAAAGACAAACATAGATTAACACAAAAGTAAATATGTAAATTTTAATGATTGAACAACCAAAAGTGAAGATGAGATTATTGAGTGATCATTCATGTGACTAAAATATTTTTGTGTTAAGTAATTAATAACCTAGGAAGAGGAACCATTATATTATAGATAAACATATATAATTATCATTTAGTATGACTTTAATGTGTATTTATAAATTTGGGATGATGTAAGAAGAGGGACCATTAGTAAGATTTGTGTAGCTTGTCATAGCAATGAAGGAAAAATGAAGCATCTCTCACCATTTGGTAGGATCAAAGTAATTTGTTATAGTATTATGTAGAAGGTAAAAATGAAAAACGTCTCTTTCTCATCCCCTTACATCTTTATTTGACAAATTGGCAAATAAGCTTTTACTAATTAGGCTCTTATAGTATATTTCACTACTCACAACTAATTCAAAGCCTATATTTGCTATCCTTCCATTGTCTTTTTTGTTACTTTCAGTGCCTTAATTGTGTTTGAATATATTTAAATGCCATATTTTCTTTTCTTTTAAATGTTTTATCTTATCTTATTTTGCAACATTTCTCCTCATTTCTAGTTATGTTCACCAAAATTTTGTTTGATGAATATTCATGAATTCTTTTATGGTTGAGGTTATATTTGTTTGCCCCAAACAGAAAAATAAATTATATTTCAACTATACTACATTTGTTGGAGTGAGCTTTTGTACGATTAATTTTTCTTCATTTATCATATCATTTATGTTCAATCATCCTTACTCTTAGTTTGTTTGGCATTTGCATTTGCTTCCATTGCTTTCTTCAATGTTATTTCATTATTGTTAAAGTGAAGGTAACATCAACCGCAAGTGCTATATTGGCCTTGGTATTCTTATAATCTGTCATTTCATTTCTTATTCTAATTGGACTTCATTTGAAAGAGGCTTTTTCCAAAAGGTTATTTTGATGGATCCTTATGTGTGGTCCAAAATTGTTTGCCAAAAGAAAATTTTGTACTATTTGTTCTTGGATAGCTTCTTCAATCCTTCTAAGAGAATAGTCATTTTGGAACTCACTTAGCAAGTAATTGAGTTTTGAAAAAATAATAGTTTTATTTTCATAATCATAATATGTCAAAGACTAGTGTTTTTTAAGACAAGTCTTGAAAAAAATATAGTATTATTTTCATAATCATAATATGTCAAAGACCAAAATATTTTTTTAAACAAGATAAAGATCATAAAAACTTTTAAAATAAAAATAAATAAATCCAAAAGAATGTCGTGATTGTAATGTAAGAATAATTTTGCCATGAACTTATTTTATAGGAGAAAGATTACTATTGAATAGCCAACATATTTCCATTGAACTAATACTAACTAGTACACCTTGCTTATTAGCTGTGGGGCTAGTTGACCACATTTCAAACACATTCTAGTACTTGAACACTAGCGGTTCTTGTATATCCTGGACCATTTATGTGGTAGAATCATCGCCTCTATGCAAGTGTTCACGAGATGCAACACTTCCGAGCCCTTCACTGGTCACGTTCTTGTTGATCTGCAAAAAGTAGTCAGCTGTCAAACAAAAAGGTCCCGAAAAGGTAACTGTTTAAATATCCATTTTGTTTCCAAGAAACATTTCAAAAATTTATACATCACAGGCAAATGTCAAATTCTCAAACTCCAACTGTTGCTAAAAAATCAAATACTCAAAACTATGATTTTATTTTTATAGCAGTTTCCATTCATTCGAATTACTAATCGCAGGTGCTTCCACATAATCTTTGCAGAGGCGGCTTTCAAACTTATCTTGTCAATGCAATATTTGTTGGGACATGATTTACACAGTTTTCTCCGCTTTATTCCCAACAAGAATCTCAAGGCAAGCTGGACAGTCACCAGAGTGTAAGAATAAATGACTAGTTACAGACAACTGCAATCTGTACTCTAATGCTCAAACTGGCCTCCTCCATAAAAGAGCTACAATAAATAGTTCATTTTTTTCAAAGGCTTGCCCTAAGCTTAGGGTACTAATGGGCCGAGCCCCCACATTCCACACCGTTTAAGAAAATGCTATTAATATCCACTACCATTGATATTATCATCTTGTCATTCACAAAAGGAAGAGAAAGACTTCAGGGGTCTTCATCAATTAATCACTGGAAACATTCATCAAGTCTTCACAAATTCAGATTCACATCTCTGTTTGAGTGTTGTTCGATATTTCATTGTTTTTTTGTGTGACACGGGATGCATCTAGATTCTATATTCATCAAACTCAAATCCATGTTACGTAAAGTGTTTCAAGGACAATATTGATGCCTATTAGGAGAATAAGTTATCTGATTTCCGGTACGCCGTCTCCCTACATCTCTGTCAAGCGTTTGAAAAATGCTCGGAAGTGCAAAACAGATTTGGGGATGGCTCGAAAAAGGAAGGTGGATACTCTAAGAGTGTCAATCCGGGACTTGTAAGTTGATGAAAGATATAGTGGTTATCTGCTCAAGAGATGAAGATAGTAGGCCAAGTGGTTCTGAATGCAATCTAATTCACACACCAAGGAATCAAAATAAAAGCATTTTAGCTAATGAGTTGAAATGTACACTCAAAGAATAAAACTCTCTTTCATAAAAGAATTCACACTTGCAAAATGAAATCTACTTTCACATTTGGATCCAAACTAATTATATGAATTACCAAAATATCATCACGCTAATAAATCAATTACCAATAGTGAAAATCACAATTAAAGTAATCACACCATTCAATAAAATATTAAAAATTACCATTCATAAATATATCCAATCAATTAAATGTCAATACTGAAAATCAATCTTTAAATGCTCTGATATATGCAATAACAATAAGGATTAGGATGGACTCTGTTTGCTACAGGAAGTTCAGCTGCGACAAGAAGTCTTCACAATAACAGTTGGTGAATAAAGTGATAATGAGCAACAGGAAGTCCTGATACAGAAAGTGGATTGCGATAAGAAGTTCAAATTAATGTGAAAGAGGGATGGCATGTAGTGGCGAAAATCTACTGAAGTTGTCAGACTTGAGCGAAATCTAGATGTTGAAATTCAATTGAGCTCATAAACTATTTTCTTCCTTGCACAAACATAACACAGATTACTTCTTAATATCCATCAATTGTTCTGTATGCATTAAGAGGAAGTTACTATTAAACCCACACAATTGAATCAAACCACCAAGATTCCAGAGACATTGAGAATTTGATTTTTTAGCAACAGTTGGAGTTTGAGAATTTGACATAGTCCAAAAGGAAGAACAATCATTGTAGGGGGCCCTGGCTCTGAGTTTGAGAATTTTACATAGTCCAAAAGGAAGAACAATCTCACCAAGATTCCAGAGAGGGGGCCCTGGCTCTGGTTCTTGTGGTGAGCAAAGAACTTAATCATGAAACTCTTGTAATTGATCCACTCCAATTGATTTGTCAAAACCAGAACAATTTATAACAAAGTTTTTAATATATCAATATAAACTTAATGTCTTACAATTATGCATGAGTTTATATTGTTTCAAAAGCACCAAAATAGAGTTTGGATTGGATGATTATGGCCATAGGCCATTATCCTAAAATTATACAACTCTGTTTTGGCCGCTGACCATAGGTTTTAAACTATAAAACAGACAATACCAAAGTTTGTCTTCGATTCATTTGTAGCTTTATACTATATACCCAAAATAGCCTAACTAATTAACATGAATCAAAACAGAACTACAATGTCCTTATCAAGCTGATCCTATTGGTCGAAGGCTCATGTGACCGCACGTGTGTCCTCATTGAGTTCATGTAGTAGAATTAAATTCAACTAGGTCATTTTAGGAATAATTGATTACTTTGGAAATTATTCTTCCATGTTTTAAAGAAGTACTAAATATTCTAATTTACTATCAATAAATTGGCAAAAAGGGACTTCATGGTAAATAAATTAAGGACAAATAAGGGAAAAAGGCTAATGAAAAACAGGACACAATTAAAACCCATCATAGGTATGAGTCTAATGATGTCCTAGAATGCATGGTCTTTCCATTACATGTCATTGTTAACTGTCCTTTTGGGAATTTCCCATTGTTATGTGGTTCTCGGTCCATCCAACACTTCTTCATCTTACATCATCTATTACCGCATCAATATTTGTACAACCCTTTATTATCCTTTGATAAGTCAGATCTATCATCAGGAGTTACTCTTGATGCTCCTACACCATCTGAACCTATGGAGATGCTACTAGGGTGTACCCTTAACATTAATCCACAATTAACACCCGCTTAGATAAAGGATCTCAACACCATGCTCAAAGAACATAAAGCTGCATTTGCTTGGGAATATCAGGATGTGTGGTATCCATCCAGATACACGTACCCATCACATCTACATAGAACAAGGGAGTCGTCCTGTTTGGCAACCACAACAAAGACTTAATTCTTCTTTGTGAGATATAGTCCTTAACATTAATCCACAATTAACACCCGCTCAGATAAAGGATCTCAACACCATGCTCAAAGAACATAAAGCTGCATTTGCTTGGTAATATCAAGATATGCGTGGTATCCATCCAGATACACGTACCCATCACATCTACATAGAACAAGGGAGTCATCCTGTTTGGCAACCACAACAAAGACTTAATTCTCCTTTGCGAGATATAGTCAAAAAGGAACTCCAAAAATTGTTGAATGTTGGGTTCATTTATCCTATCTCAAATAGCAGGTGGATATCTCCTTTGATAGTGGTACCAAAGAAAAATGGTATGTGGCGTATTTGTGTAGACTACAGAGCACTAAATAAGACAACTAAAAAGGATCACTTTCCCTTACCATTTATTGATCATGTCTTGGATACTCTAATTCTTCTCTTTTTTGGACGGATTTAGCGGATATATCCAAATCCGCATTACTTCTGAAGATCAAGATAAGACCACCTTTACGTGTCCACGTCGTACTTTTGCCTACAATGTTCTTCCTTTTGGACTATGTAATGCCACAACAACATTTCAAAGGGCATTAATAAGTATTTTTGCTGATTTAGTTAATGATTGCGTTGAGGTTATATGGATGATTTTATTGTCCATGGTAACACTTTTGAAGAGGCTAAAGATAACTTGGAAAAATTGCTTAAGAGATGCATAGATACAAATCTATCTTCGAGTGATGAAAAGTGTCGCATGTTGATGACTAAAGGGATAGTGTTAAGCCATTTAATTTCCTCAAAAGGTATCTAGGTTGACTCCAAAAGGATTCAAATCATTCAAGACCTCTCTACATCTTCTACCCAAAAAAGATGTCAGGAGTTTCAATGGCCATGCTAGATACTATTGAAGATTTATCCAAAATTTCAGTAAAATCGCTCTCCTTCATTTTCCCTTTTAACTAAAGACGTTGTCTTCTCCTATACTTTATAGTGTCAAAAATCCTTTGAGACCATCAAGACCAAGCTTGTGACTACCCCAGTTCTTAGAGGTTTGAATTGGGATTTGCCTTTCCATATCCATATCAATGCTTCTAATTCCTCTATGGGTGCAATGCTTGGACAGAAAGAAGACAATCTATTTACTCCATCTACTACATCAACAAAAACTTTACAAGAGCAGAGGTAAACTATACTGTACCTGAAAAAAGAATATTTGGCAATTTATGCTATTAACAAATTACGACATTCTATTACTGAATATAAAGTTTTTGGTCATACTGCTCATTCAACAATTCTCTTTTTGATGAACAAACTTGTAGTAACTGATCGAGTCATTAGATGGTTGCTTTTATTACAAGAATTTGATATTACTATACTTGATAAGTCTAGTCAAGAAAATGTGGTTGCAGATTTCTTATCCAGGTTAGAGTGACTAGATAATGAACCCATTACTATTAACGACACATTCCCTGATGAGCACCTCTTTGCCATTTCCACAAAGAGCCCTTGGTATGCCGATATTGCTAACTACCTATTCACATGCAAATTTCCCCCACACTTCTCTCCTCGAGAACACCGTAAATTGGTGGGCCTTAGCAGCCAATATAACTAGATCAATGGCCTCCTCTTTTGCACTAGCATCGACAACATTGTGCATCGATGAGTTCTTGAAGAGGATGGATTTGATGTTCTTCGAGCCTGCTACACAAAAACATGTGGACACTTTGTTGCTCAGAGAACCACTCAGAAGATCCTTAATGTTGGGTATTATTGGTCTACAATCCATAAGGACCGTAAGTGATATTTTCATCATTGTGATAGTGCCAGGGGATGGGTCATCCTACACGATCCAAGGAGATGCCTCTATACCCTTAGCTCTCCATGAACCCTTCGAGAAGTGGGGTCTTGATTTTGTGGGTTGATGGGTCCCATGTTTTTTTATCATTCTTTTCTTTAATTATAGTATGATGAGGATGTTGTCACATTCCAGTCAAGGGGGCACATTTCTTGTTTTGGGTATGAGTGCTCTAATTTTTGCGCATAGTGGTTTTGTTTTTTGCCCGCTCTTTTAGCCTTTTCTCCAAACCACTATTGCTAGGTATAAATCCACTATCTCAATTTGAACGAAACCATCCTGTACATTGTTCTAGTAGCCATGGGGGGTCCTCATCTCTGTCATGAACCTACTAGTGTGCAAAAGGTGAAAGATGATGGTCCAGTTTGGGATGAGTTCAAGGTGGGGTGGAATGTGTTCTTTCAACATCTCTATGGCTATGACCATGAGGTAACATTCGAATTCACTATGGGGTGCAATAGTGCAAATGATACAATGAGAATGAGAGGTAGGTCTTTTGCAGTCAATGAAGAAATCTTGGCTACAGTTACTGAGCTCCCTAGGAGTGGTGAATGGTATTTTCTAGAATATTGTTCAAAAGCAGCATGCCTATGACATGACAAACATATTTGTTAGTGCTCCTTTCGGCCTAGGGATTGGGTACTTTTGTATGACTTTTGGTTTCAAGATTTCAAAGGTAAATTCCATACTCGGTGACTAGGCCTTTACGAAGTTGAGCATGTATATGATAATGGTGTTGTACAACTCTACACTATAGATTCGGAATGCTGCAAGCTCCTTGTTAATGGTCATTGTCTAAAGTTGTATTAGAAGCCTCTTTCGAAAGAAGATTTCTTTCATGATGTAGCCAAGGAACTAACTATGGTTCCATTTGGCCTCCTTCGGAAAAAAGAGACAAAATGCAATAACATACAATAAACAAAATGAAAATCCCAATCACTCAACACAGCTAGTTGTTTCTGTCCTGTCGCCTTTGCATCAAGACAATGTTCTATTGGCCCTTTTTGTATTTCTTGCTTAGGGGTCCTACCACATCATATGTGGCCTCTTTGTCACCTTGCTTCCACCACATCCCTCTCCTTTTCATTCCCTCCCATGACACATCTTCGATGGGTCCCACTCCCATTAGTGGTTGACTAACTTGTTTCATCATGTCGTCTTCTTTCTCTTCACCTGTTGTTTGTTGCAAACTCTTCTCTCTCCGGCCCAGTTTCTCTTCCCTCCTACACTCTTCACTAGATGCCAACGTCTCTTCTTCTGACTTCCTCGGTTCCCATTGTGCCACTACGACACCACCAATTGTTTTTTTTCGACTGACCCTTGTCATCGATACTTGTTATTGGTAAGGTGTCAGGTTTGTATTACCTTTCCCATGTTTTTCCATCATTCTTTTCTTTAATTATAGTACGATGAGGATGTCGTCACATTCCAGTGAGGGGGCACATTTCCTATTTTGGGTGAGTGCTCTAATTATCGCACATAGTGGTTTCGTTTTCTGCCCACTCTTTTAGCCTTTTCTCTAAATCACTATTGCCAGGTGTAAATCCGCTATCTCAATTTGAATGAAACCGCCCTGTAAATTGTTGTAGTAGCCATTGGGGATCCTCATCTCCGTTGTGAAGCATTAGTGTGCAGAAGGTGAAAGATGATGGTCCAGTCTAGGATGAGTTCAAGGTGGGGTGGATGTGTTCTTTCAACATCTCTGTGGCTATGACCATGAGGTAACATTCAAATTTGCTATAGGATACAATAGTGCAAATGATATAGTGATAATGAGAGGTAGGTCTTTTGCAGTCAATGAAGAAATCTTGGCCACGGTTACTGGGCTCCCTAGGAGTGGTGAATGATATTTTCTAGAATATTATACAACGAAAATAGATTTGAATGTGTTTCCTCAGTGTTTTTTGGCACCGGATGAAGTTGTTTAGATGACCCCAACACTCTATGTATGTCATTGCTAGGGACATTGGCCTTGGCCAAGGGTTGCTAAAGCCATAATTCAATACATTATTGGTGAAGGATGGTATGCATATGTTTGTCCTCACCACTTTAGGTTGCTTTGCCATCTTCGACATGCACAGTTAGTAAATGTTCCATTTTATCTCTTTTAGTCCATTAGAGAAACGAGTTTTTAGGTACAAGATGGTAATAGGAATGCCCTAGCCCACTATAGTGTAATTAAATTAATTATTATAAATGGATTAGAAAATAGTACCTCCCCAATTTCACGGGCAGCACTTGTAGAAGAGAAGAGTACTTCAGATTCTAAAAGAGAATTAGTGGATCATGAAGCACATGGAAAACTACTAATTTTGGCATAGAAAATTCACCAACATTCAACCATTTAGGCATGGAAAGTGATGATAAATAGAATGAAAAGGATGCTAAGTATAATAGATATGAACTTAGGTCAAAATCTAGGGCTTCTCCAAATAGTGTCATTTATGGTCTTAACAACCCCTAATATCAAACCCTTATAATACCAGGTCAAAACGGAAGTATGAAGAAACCACTAACTTGCAAAACCTAGCTAATGTAGCATAGGAGAATGCACAACTTGAAACTGAAATCTTGGCTATAAACCGGGTTGGAAAGGATAGATAGAGTAGAAACAATAGGAGGATGAATGTGATGAGCCTTGCTGACTCTCAACTCAAACTCCAGTAAATTCTTAAGTCTTATTGTGTTATTTTTAATTTTTAGAGAAAAGTTCATAGACAGAAGAGAAGGGGCGCAACATATAAACGCTTATAAACTGAAATACAAAGCAATTTCCTATAGAATGGAAATGCAGAAGACGTTATTTTATTGCAACAATGAGATCATGAATGATAAACATACCAGAATGTTTCTAGTTTTTTAATTTAAAAAGTAAGCCAGCTCGCCTGCCAAGTGTCGTCATGAAATAGTGTATCAGGATGTATCCGTTAGTGTATCGGGTGCATCCTGTTAGTGTATCAGGATGCATTCCGTTAGTGTATCGGGTGCATCCCGTTAGCGTATTATGATGTACTTTGTCTATATCAGGATGCATGTCGTTGGTATCGGCCGACAGAGTGTGTATTGGGAATGTTATACTATTGTAGCCGACATGTTGTATGTGGCCGACAAATACCTTCGGGAAGGTTCCTCGGATAGTATTTATATCCCCCTTCAGGATCATTGTAATCATGGGATCTGATAGCATCTAAAGCATAATGTAATGTCTTGGCATATGCGAATATAGTTCTGCTATTCTGTTCTCATCTATTGTCTGTATGCATTATTTTCTTTATCCAGTATGGTAAACACCAAGAATGCTGAAAACTGGCAGTAAAGGACGCCTAGCCTCCAGATCTAGGTTCTCCTGCCTCGAAACTGGATACAAATCTTTGAAAATACTAGATGCCAAGGATGGAAGTCAAACAACAACCAAAAAGGAAGGCATTTCAACCAAACCCTTCATACACCTCTCCAGAATGCACAATTCCCATTGCAAATCGTACGGCCAAGAAGAGGAATGGATAATGACCCTGCTGAATGCCACTGATTTGAAGAAGAAGATGCCACAAGGAAGAAACCCCTTTCTTATTACAATCAATAGTAAATCTTTATATAATACTCTTTGTGAATCATGTAGAACCTCTGAATGAAGCTCTCAACTGCACTGATTCGATTGATCTTTCACAATATCAAGAGTGCTCAACACTGAAGAGATATCATTCTCCAATGGATAAAAAATGCTCAAACCCTATCACAAGTGAAGCACAAGAAGAAGCCAAAGGCAAAGTCGAAATATTCAAAGATGAATTTCCCATTGCCCAAAATGCCTATATATGCCAAAAGGGCATGATTTCCAAGAAAGATATGCCACTTCTAATTTTAAATTATAACTTAAGTCACTTTCAATAGTTTTTGACTTAAATAAAGTGGTTGCGCTTTATTAATTTAAGTGATTAAATATTAAACCACTTTTAAAGAATATTTAAGTGATTTAAAAAGTATAAAGTCAATTTGACTTTATAATAAAATATTAAGTTAAGAACTTAAATCACTCAAATAGGCATAACTTCCACAAATCTTCACGGGAAGCTGTCAATTCCTATGCTGCTAATGCCTGTTGTGAACCAACACTAGATTCTGAACACGAGAACAATCCAACTCCCAGAAAGTACCACTGACCCTCTAACCAATCCAGCTAGCCCACAAGGGTCCAATAAAGGGCTAACGCACTTTTCTCGAGAACTAACTAGAGCAGGGACATCACAATCTGCCCTCCCTGAATTTGCTTGTCCACAAGCAAACTCAAAGTCGAATGTTGAAGAATGTTGTCACTCTCCCAAGTAGCATCCTCTGTTGGTAGATCTTTCCACTTTACCAAATATTCCCTGATAACCTACCTCCGAAGATGACGCTCTCTGGAATCTAGAATGGCCTCAGGTATCAAAATCAGTTTCCCCTCATCATCCAAGGGTGGTAAATCAATAGAAGGAGTCACCTGTGGTCCTAATGCCTTTTTGAGGCGCGACACATGGAACACATTGTGAACCATATTGTCCACTGGAAGACATAACTCATAAGCCACTTCATCCGCACTGACAACCTTGAATGGTCCATAGTATCGTGACTTAAGTTTCTTGGCACCCGTCTTACGAAGAGTGAATTGCCTATAAGGCTAGAGCATCAAATACACCAAATCATCGATCTCAAAAGATCTCTCCACTCTCCTTTGATCAGCATATTATTTTTGCTGATTTTGAGCTTTTTGAATATTTTCCCTAAGTGCTTTCATAATGCCCTGATTCTCCTGCAACAAATCAGTAGCATTGGGTACCCTATTGTCACTTAGCAATAAATCTAGAAAGCTCAGAGCATTATATCCATATAATGCTCGGTATGGTGTCATTTGAATACTCAAGTGATGAGTCGTATTATAGCAATACTCACAAACGTATAACTACTTCACCCATGCCTTCTGCTGTCCTGAACTATAATTCCTCAAGTATCCCTCCATGCATTTATTGACTTTCTTTGTCTGCCCATCTGTTTGTGGGTGGTAGTTGGTGCTCGGAGTGAGTTCTGTCCCGCAAATTTTGTATAACTCTTGCTAGAAATTACTCAAATACCTGCTATCCCTGTCACTAATTATACTCCGAGGCAATCCATGCAATCTGAATACTTCATAGAAAAACAACTCTGCTACCTATGTAGCTATGTGTGCAGTAGTGATTGAGAAGAAATGTGCATACTTCGTCAATCGATCTACTACTACACAAATGCTATCTTTCCCTTGAACTTTCGGCAAGCTTGTGGTGAAGTCCATAGACAAGCATTCCCACTTCCTCTCAAGAATAGGAAGTAGCTGAAGTAAACTTGTAGGGTAGGTGTGTTCTTGCTTGTTTTGCTGACAAACAAGGCATTCCCTGACATATTGAAGAACAAATGATTTGAGACCCTTCCAAGAGAATCTCTCCTATATCTACTTGTAGGTCTTAAAGTAACCGGGATGCCCTGCCATTGGTGAATCATGGAATGATCTCAATACTGTGCCCCTCATCTCGAAACTTGGGACAAGAAATATCCTCCCTTTGTAAATGATAAGATCATCCACAAGTATCTCTCATCTTGTACTGTCCCATCCACTATGCTAGAAGCCCACAGATTCTTAGCATATTTTGCTACTATCATGTGTCTCTAGTCTTCTGTAATCGGTGAAATGGAGCTCAAGTGAGGACGACAAGATAAAGCATCAACAACCACATTTTGAGTGCCCTTGACATAAGCAATGTCAAAATTAAAGGACTAAAGTTTGCTGACCCATTTTTGTTGTCTTTCGTTCAAATCTCGCTGTTCAAGAAAATGTTTCAGACTATTGTGATCGGTTTTAACACTGAATTTACTACCAATCAAGTAGTGCTTGAATTTGGCCATCGCATGCATGATGGCCAACATTTCCTTATCATAGATACTGGAGCTCCGTTCAGGACCTTTGAGCTTCCTACTCTCAAAAGCTATATGGTGTTGATCTTGCATGATAACTACACCAATACCCTCACCACTGGCATCACAATGTAACTCAAATGGCCTAGCGAAATCCGGCAAAGCCAATACTAGACAAGTAGTCATAAGAAGTTTCAACTTCTCAAAGCATGCTCATCCAAGAGGTGTCCACACAAAGGCTCCCTTCTTAGTAAAATCAGTTAGTGGCGCAACATGTTGCGAGAATGCACTAAAAAACCGACGATAAAAGGCACATAGTCCTACAAACCCCCTAAGCTGTGTCAACGTCTCAGGTGTAGGCCAATCGATGATAGCTCGAATTTTTTCTGGGTCCATGTTGACTCCATTTCTACTGATAATGTGACCCAGATACAAAAACTCAGCCATGCCCAAAGTACACTTGGACTCCTTGGCATACAAGGACTCCCTGTCAAGTATACTCAATACCTCATCTAAATGAACAATGTGTTCCTCCCATGATTTGCTATAAACTAGGATGTCGTCGAAGAATACCAAAACAAATTTTCTCAAGTGAGGATGGAAAACCCTATTCATAGTAGACTGAAATGTAGCCGGAGCATTGGTTAAGCCGAATGGCATAACCAAGAAATCATAGTGTCCACAGTGACACCTGAATGTGGTTTTCTCAATATCCTCTTCTCTGACCCTAATCTGATGGTAACCAGTCCTCAAATCAATCTTCGAAAAATAGCAAGCTCCATGAAGCTCATCTATCAACTCATCTATCTGTGGAATAGGATACCTGTTCTTAATAGTCTTCCTATTAAGCATCCTGTAGTCAATACACATCCTAAGTGTACCATCTTTTTTCTTCACCAAAAAAATTGATGAAGCAAAGGGTGACTTACTCGGCCTAATGTGCCCCATAGCTAAAAGTTCCTTAATGGTTTTCTCAATCTCATCTTTTGTGCCAGTAAGGAGTGATCATAATAGGTTTTGTACCCTCATCCAGCTTAATGATGTGCTCAATACCTCTATCATGAGGTCTACTTAGTGGAATAGCACTGAAAACCTTTGCATGTTTGATTCAGAGTTCCTATATATCCGGATGGTTAGGAGAAGCTTGCTGCTCAAACTATGAAGGCGTTAACTTGCACTTAGCAGCCCATTCTACCATATCATGTTAAATCAAACGTTCCATTCTCTGGAGTGAAATTTCTTTTAGATTGCTGGCCTTGATGGCTTTAAGAACATGATTTGTGCCATCAATTTTGAATTTCATCTCCATATCACACAAATTAAGTGTAAACTCTCCTATAGCACGAATCCACTTCATTTCGAGAACTATATCCATTCCTCCCATGTTCACAACATAAAAATCTGTCTTAAACTCAAATTGTTGAGTTTCAATGGTAAATTAGGAATCATCCTCTCACAAGTGAGAGTGTAACCATCGACAACCTTCACTCGAATGCCTTCAAACTGCTGAGTTTGAATTCCCCTTTTCTCAACTAATTGTGAATCAATAAAGTTGTGGGTTGCACCTGTGTCCAAAAGAGATATGACTCTTTGACCTACTAGAATCCCACGAAGCCTAAAAGAACCCTCTCTCTGCATGCTGGACATATGAGCCTCCTGTAGCTCACTTTCTGCTTCAATTTCTGTCTCATTTTCTGACTTTTCTTCATCTATGTCATAAATAGCAGCTGGCTGATCAGAAAAATCAGTCAATGTTTCTCCCTCATAAAACCATTCCATGTGCTTGTTTTGCCCTTTAGGCTTGACCGGGCAATCATGATTGAAGTCATATGGACCTTTACAGTAAAAAAAGAGCTTCCTTCTATGTAGATTGTTCATTGTGTCCTGATTTGATGGAGCTGCGAATTTTTTCTTTTGATTAGCATTATCAGCCTTCTTTGGATCAGATTTGTTCTCAGTGTAGGAGGAAGAAGGTTTGGTGCCAAATTGCTTACAAGGTGTAGTGAGCTCCATACTACGAGCTTTTCTCATAATCTCCTGTAAGGTAGGTGGATCAAATGCCTTTATCCAACCTTTCGTAGGCTCAAAAAGACTCTCAATAAACAATATGATCAACCTTCTCTCTGAAATACCTATCACCATTATTGATAGTCTTTAGAACTCTCCAATGTACGATTCCAAGCTAACCATTTGTTTTAACTATGCTAGATCCTTGAAGAATAGTTCAGGATCACGTTTATCAAACCTCTCTACCAATCTATCAGTAAACTCCTGGTATGAGGTAATCTGGTCATGGTGAAGATTAGCCATGCCATGAATCCACCGGTCATGTGCCATGCCATCAAGGTGTAGGGCTGCAAATCTACTCGAAATTTAGGCTCCATCAGTGGCTCTCATTGGGGACATATGCCCCTTGCGGGCATAATGAGATTCCAACTATCTCTGGAAGAGTAGACCGAGCATCCATGCTTCACATGATGCACAGTAATGTTTGGGTGGCCATAAGCCCCCCAAAAAATGAACATAAATTCTTCCCTCTATCAAACACAATGTTCTGATCATGTAACACTTTGAACCTGCTGATCATGATGCTATTACTTCTATGAATGATGCTTATTGCTTCTACTTCACTAGTGCAATCTTTGGTATCCGTCTTATGTTCAGCCTTTGAGAAATCAATAGGTACACTACATTCTTTGCTGAATGGAAGATACATTTGATCAGCCCTACAAGTGGCTAAATGAAGCTCTTTTGCTTGGATGTCTTAATGTACACAATCTGACCTATCTATATACTCAGGACATTGCTTATCTCCCCAAGAAGATTTTGAAGATGGTACATATTCGGGAAATGTTACTTCTCCCTCATAAGGAACTCCATCACATATGATACTTGGAAAATTTCCAGAACTCTTCTCCAACATATCCTCCCCATTATCATAGCTGATTCCACGTCACCTTCACATGTTTGATGTACCTCCTATTCATAGGATGAATTGAAAGAAGTCTCATCTTTTGAATATACTTCAGGAGTTTCATCAATTTCAGAATCAGACCTGCTATCTTCATCATGATGCTGATGGACTTGGTTGTAGAGAAAATCCTCTTCATACATAGAATATTCAGGTATGCCTTCATGAGAGCTTTCATTTGGATCATCAAGTGTGTTATCAACAAAACTAATGTCTTCATCAACACTACCTTCGGAACTTTCCTCTTGTTCATACACCATATAATGTTCTACTTCATCCTCACTATATGATACCTGTGAATTACTATCTCCTTCATCGAATACATCTTGAGAATGCACTGATTGATCAACCTGCTGACCATGGTGATTTGAGAAAAAATTTGGACCATTTTTCTCAACATGTTTTTGATATTCTACATCTAACTAGGCTGAAATCTCTTCCACACTCAAAGAATCCTCTTCATCCTTTTCACATTCACTATCACCTGTAGGGTTATAAGTATCATCATAGGCTGATTCTTCTTTAGAATGTTCAAAATTTTCATCTACATTTGAATCTGAAATTTCATTTGACTCATATGTTACTTCAGTCTTGCATTCATTTTTCTCTACAAGCAGCTCATTATCCATAAGTTTGAGAAAATTAATAAACTGGTGATCATATAAGAGGCCTAATTGCCGCATCCTGTAGAGATCAAATGATGGAGGTTTGTATTCTGAAGGTATTTCCTGATAGACATTAAACATTCTCATGAAAAATTGTGTTGCAGATTCAGCTTCTTGCTTTTCTAAATTCAAATATGCATTCAAAGGAGATATATAGCTCGGACTTTCATCCAATATTTGGAAGAGAAGCATCAAATCAGAATCTTTTGGCGCGATTCCCAACTCACAAAACTTTTTGATCAGTTCCTTGTGTGAGGGCATGATGTCTGAAGGTACGTCCCAAAAAATATCCACCATCCTTATAAACAAATGTGCCGATGTCTCGCCTTCATATCTTTCTAGATTGAAAAAGACATCAAGTGGGTGTATGTATTCTTCCTCCATGGTGTAACATAGATCTTCATCCTCATCATAGTACATATTCTCCATTGAGCACAATCAAATTATTTCCTTATGAGTCCTTTCCCTCAGTAGAGCTACCAACTGAAACTTTATTGAATAGGGTCGCCACCTCTTTCGAGGAATGTGTTGATCTTCCAAGTTCTCACTTCCAACAGAGTATGCTTCCAATCAAACTAACATAACTATCTTCTAATTCTGGTCTTATGAAATCTGAAACTCTGGATAACTTCACAACGCCTATTGCGAGCAACTCTCCCCAGTAGAGTTGCCAATCTGTTGGTTCCCAAAACCGCAGATTAGAAATCCAAGAGCTTGCCACTTCTCCAATAGGACTTCTCAATCAGCTCTGGCCAACGAATGGGAATACTTCTCGGTTTCCCTGCGCTTCGGGCTCCGCTACGCCCGGGCGGATAAACCTTCACCTTAACATTGACTGTTTGGTTCAAGGTTTTTCTAGAGTGAATTTAAGCTTTGGAGTTCTCTGGCTGGCAAGGTCCTCGAACTCAATGAAAACCGGATGCTGAGTGTTTGAATTGAATGGATTATAAAATATTTATAAATAAATGACTCTATGTTTGTAGTAAGTTATAGATTTTCTGTAATAACCCCAACAGGTTATAACTTCTTCAAACACCAAAAATCTTTATAGTTCAGTGGTTTGACATTTCGTCAAACACTTTGCAAGCAAGCTCTAATACCACTGTAATAATCCTGCTCAATTCTGACCTTAAAATGTTGATTGAAGGCTCGAAGAATTTTGTCAAACACTTTGCATACAAAGGGTCATATGACTGATATAACTTTTCAGATTGCTGCAATGACTCTTGTTTCGATTTGCATCAAAGAGAATGCTTACAAAAAAGACTCCAAATTGTCGAAACAATGACCTAACATGAATGTGCAACTAATTTTGACAATATTCAATACAAATATGTGACTTAACTACTTGCAATATGCAGCTACAGCAACTAGTAATTATGACAAATACTTTGGATGCAACCTAAGATGGCATTAATGCACTTACAACCAAGTGTCATTAATATATACACTTAGTATGCAAAATTATAACATTATTTATGCCAAAAAGAGAACTTACAACCAATTGATATTTTGTCAAACGATTGGAATGCAAACTGTGAATAATCTAACTATTGCAGTCACTGATTATTAATCTCCTATCATAAACAATTATTAAATTGCTGAAAATAAATTTCCAGCTAATATCGAAAAATAACACAACTACAACTTCACCTATAAAATACGGAAAGAAATGCGCAACACAATGAACACAATATTTTCGGACAAATTGTCCCTGGTAAAACCCCTAAGGGAAAACCAGTTCTACATATGAGAAATTATATTAAACTTCAGCAAATCAAGAGATACAAAATTCCTTGCCTCTTACTGGCAGAACTTCGACAACCTCCTAATTTATCCCGCTGATATTCTCACTGCTATTCCCACGCTAACACTGCGCCCTTGCTAACACTGCAAGACTGTTTGTTAACACTGCAAACGTTTCTCCAAACTTCTTGTTCTCCAAATGCCCCCCTGACCTCCTTTTATACTACTCTCGTTGGTAAACCAACGGCCGAGATTGATTTACAATCGACGGTGGAGATATAAAACAACTTACCAACCCTAATAAAATTGGTTTCTAGTTGCTTCTAAAAGAAGTCAATTATTTAATAAATAATTGTCCTTGCTCTAACCAATTTGTTAGCAAAAACAATTAGATACTAAATAATAGCATATGGACAAACAACTGTCCAAGCTAACAAAACTAACACTCTCTCTTAGCGAGGAAGCTGTTCTGCAGGACACCTAACTTATCTTTGAAGAAGATAAATTTTGCCTTCCCCAATGCTTTAGTCAGAATGTCTATTACCTGCTCCTCTGTAGGTATGTATTGTAGCTGAACAACTCCCCTTTGTACACAATCTCTGATGAAGTGATATCTGATATCTATATGTTTAGACCTATCATGAAACACTGGATTCTCAGACAACTTGATGCAACTCTGATTGTCACAATGTATCACAGTAGTCTCAACCTTCTGACCAAACAAGGCTACTAACAACTTCCGAAGCCATATAGCTTCACATGTCGCCATGCTAGCTGCTATGTATTCTGCTTCTGCTGAACTCAGAGCCACAGAATTTTGCTTCCTGCTGAACCAAGATACAACTCTTGATCCCAAGCTGAAACAACACCCTGAAGTGCTCCTTTTGTCTGTTGTACTTCCTGCCCAATCTGCATTAGTATAGCTTATCAACCTGATACCTTCACCTCGAACATATCTGATCCCATACTCGACTGTACCACGCAAGTAACGTAGCACATGCTTAGCCGCTATCCAATGCATTCTCTTTGGTTCAACCATGAACTCACTAAGAGAGTTTACTACAAATGCTATATCTGGAGGTATTGACCAAATACATAAGCGAACCAATCAACTGTCTATATAAAGTGGGATCTACATCCTTCTCCTTCGATGTATCTGCCTTCCTCCAATTCGTGATCATGGGTGTAGACATGGCTTTGCAATCCTCCATCTCAAATTTCTTCAAGATTTCAATGCAATATTTCCCTTGACCAAGAAAAATCTCCCCATCTGTCTGCCATACTTCCATGCCTAGAAAGTAGTGCATAAGTCCTAAATCCTTCATCTCGAACTCTTCTGCAAGGTTCCTCTTGCAATCCACTATGAGCCCTAGTGAACCTGTAAGAAACAGGTCATCCACATAAAGAACAAGAATGAGAATCTCACCCCCAACCATCAAGTAGTAGAGGTTAGCATCTGCTTCACTCTTCACAAAGCCCATTTTCTGCAAGTATGTATCAATGCGCTCATACCACGCTCTAGGAGCCTGCTTGAGTCCATACAATGCTTTCTTCAATCTGCACATGTGGGTCTCTTTGTTGTGTGCTACAAAGCCTTCTGGTTGTTCTATGTATACCTCCTCCTTCAACTCACCATTAAGGAATGCTGTCTTGACATCCATTTGATGGATTTGCCATCCCATCTGTGCTGCAAGTGAGATTACAGCTCGTATAGAAGTATACCTAGCAACTGGAGCAAATGTCTCCTCATAGTCTATTCCCTCCTTCTGAGAGAACCCCTTTGCCACGAGCCTCGCCTTGTATTTCTCGATGCTACCATCTGCACCGTGCTTTATCTTATAGATCCAGCATGATCCAACTACAGCCCTATCTGTTGGTCTAGGTACTACCTCCCACACATCATTCTGCATTATTGAAGAATATTCCTCAACCATAGCATCTTGCCATACCTGATGTTCTGCAGCTTCCTGATAGCTAGAAGGCTCACTATCTACCAACTGACTAACTAATGCCACATAGTCATTGAACTTGGCTGGTTGTCTTCGCTGTCTAGTACTCTTCCTAGGAGCTCCCACAAACTCCTGAGTATCCCTTTGTGTGTCTGGAACTACTTGGTTCCCACTGCCAACTATAGAGGATGAAACATCAACCTCTAAGTTTTCTAGATGCATTTCCTGTTGCACCTGTTGCTCCATACTCTGTGAATCTTCACTAACTGAGTCTACTCTCGTACTGGTAACTGTACTTGAGCTTTGTTGCTCTTGTCTTGGTCTTGGAGCTTTTGTTGGCTGGTCACTCTGATCATCTGCTGGCGAATCTCTGGATCTCCTGAATGCCTTGTCCTCCATGAACTTGACATCCCGTCTGACAATAATTCTTTTAGTCCTCGGAATGAAAATCCTGTATGCCTTTGAGGTCTCACTGTACCCCAAAAAGTACCCCCTCTCTGCAGTCTGATTTAACTTTGTACGTGTATCTCCAGGAATATGACAATATGCCAAACTCCCGAATATTCTGAAGTGACTAACATTTGGCTTCTTCCCTGTGAAAGCCTCCTCTGTTGTCATCTTCCCTAGCACCTTGTGTGGAACTCTATTCTGAATGTAGACTGCTGTATTACACGCCTCTGCCCATAAGTAACGAGGCATGTCCTGGTCATGTAGCATAGCTCTTGCTGCCTCCGATATAGAACGGTTCTTCCTCTCAGCAACTCCATTCTGCTGTGGATTGTAATGAACAGTTCATTCTCTCTTGATTCCTTCTCTGGTGCAGAACTCCTGGAAGTCATTTCCTTTGTACTCGCCTCCATTGTCTGACCGAAGAACCTTTATCTTCTTTCTTGTCGAGTTCTCCACAAGAGCCTTGAACTCTTGGAATTGACTAAAAACCTCATCCTTAGTCTTCAAGAAGTATATCCAGGTCTTTCTAGAGAAATCATCAATAAAAGTAATATAGTACTCATATCCTCTGAGAGATTTCGTCGACATCGGTCCCCAAACATCTGAATGTACTAGATCAAGAACACCCTTAGATCTGGTGTCACTTCTTGGAAAAGATGCTTTCGCAAACTTCCCCAACACACATCCCTTACATACATCGTCATGCTCTGTGCTCACCTCTGGAACACCTGTCACCGTCTCACGAAGCAATCTAAGTGCTCCATGATGAATATGGCCCATCTTCCTATGCCATAGCTCTCCAAGATCTCTAGGATTACTGTTGCTCATAAGTGCCTTAGGAGTATCAAACTGTAATCTATAAAGGCGACCACTCCTAACTCCAATAGTTATGGGTGATTTCCAATCCTTGTGCTTAATCAACACATTTGTCCCTCTAAAGAGTACATTATACCCCCTATCCTGAAGAACAGATACAAAAATCAAATTCATACCTAAGCCTGGCACATATAACACATCATGAAGTGGAATTATCTTTCCATTCTCCCTCTGAAACTGAATAGTCCCTTTCCCAATAGGGTTGAGTTTGGACAAGTTTCCCATAGAAATCTAGATGTTGGTGTCCTCCTCCTTGTAACTGGAGAAGTACTCTCTAACTCCTGTCATATGAAATGACGCCCTACTATCTATATACCAAACACACTGTGAGGTTGAGCTAACCATACAAGTTATGAGTGCAAACTCATCTTCCATTCTACTGGAGAGTTCTTTCGCACTTGCTGAAGCTGTCACCTGCTTCTTACCCTTCTTCCTCTCTGGGCAATCACTGACATAGTGGCCAAACTCGTGAAATCCAAAGCACTTGACCTTAGAAAGGTCCTTCTTCTTCTTCTCACTTTGTGAATTTGATCCATTGCTAGATCCCTTCTTTGCTTTCCCCTTACCCGCTATGGCAACGTTCTCTTGTTCCATCTCATTTTTCTGACTCTTGTTGGCCCCATTGACAAGACTTAGTCTAAACTCCTCCTGAGTGAAATCAGTCCATAGTCGATCCCAACTCGGTAAAGTATCTCGTCCACTGACAACTTGAACAAAGACACTCCATTGTTTAGTAAACACATTTAGGGCTATTCTCACTAGCTCGTCATCACTAGGACTATCTCCAACAGCTGCTAACTCATCCTTGACAAGTCTGAGTCTGGTGAGGTAACTTGTGACGTCTTCTCCCTGATTCATCCGGGTATTCTTTAGCTTCTCTCTGAGAATCAACTTCCTATTGGTGGTAGCATTCTGGTATAAATTCAAAATGGCATCCCACATCTTCTTCGCCGTATCTAACTCTGCGATATGTGGAACAATATGATCCTTGACACCATCAAGGATAATCCTCCTCGCTTTGGCATTGTCCTTCCTATATGCTGCAAGCTGCGTTGCATCCGTTGGTACAGGTACAACACTGGTAGCATAATCCTTGATACCATTCTCTTCCAACAATAAAGAAATTCTGGCCTTCCAGACACCAAAATCTGAGGCACCATCCAATCTATCCTGATCTCTCAAGCCAGCTGAAGCCATCTCAAGGGTTTAATGCAATAATAAATCTAAAGAGATCAAACTTTCTTTCTTAGGGCAAAACTCTTCTACCCTTAACAATGCTCTGATACCATGTGAAAAATCTAACTATTGCAGTCACTGATTATTAATCTCCTATCATAAACGATTATTAAACTGCTGAAAATAAATTCCCAGCTAATATCGAAAAATAACACAACTGCAACTTTACTTATAAAATACGGAAAGAAATGCGCAACACAATGAACACAATATTTTCGAACAAATTGTCCCTGGAAAAACCCCTAAGGGAAAACCAGTTCTACATATGAGAAATTATATTAAACTTCAGCAAATCAAGAGATACAAATTCCTTGCCTCTTACTGGCAGAACTTCGACAACCTCCTAATTTATCCCGCTGATATTCTCACTGCTATTCCCACGCTAACACTTCGCCCTTGCTAACACTGCAAGACTGTTTGCTAACACTGCAAATGTTTCTCCAAACTTCTTGTTCTCCAAATGCCCCCCTGACCTCCTTTTATACTACTCTCGTTGGTAAACCAACGGTCGAGATTGATTTACAATCGACGGTGGAGATATAAAACAACTTACCAACCCTAACAAAATTGGTTTCTAGTTGCTTCTAAAAGAAGTCAATTATTTAATAAATAATTGTCCTTGCTCTAACCAATTTGTTAGCAAAAACAATTAGATACTAAATAATAGCATATGGACAAACAGCTGTCCAAGATAACAAAACTAACACTCCCTCTTAGCGAGGAAGCTGTTCTGCAGGACACCTAACTTATCTTTGAAGAAGATAAATTTTGCCTTCCCCAATGCTTTAGTCAGAATGTCTACTACCTGCTCCTCTGTAGGTATGTATTGTAGCTGAACAACTCCCCTTTGTACACAATCTCTGATGAAGTGATATTTGATATCTATATGTTTAGACCTATCACGAAACACTGGATTCTCAGACAACTTGATGCAACTCTGATTGTCACAATGTATCACAGTAGTCTCAACTTTCTGACCAAACAAGGCTACTAACAACTTCCGAAGCCATATAGCTTCACATGTCGCCATGCTAGCTGCTATGTATTCTGCTTCTGCTGAACTCAGAGCCACAAACTTTTGCTTCCTGCTGAACCAAGATACAACTCCTGATCCCAAGCTGAAATAACACCTTGAAGTGCTCCTTTTGTCTGTTGTACTTCCTGCCCAATTTGCGTTAGTATAGCTTATCAACCTATACCTTCACCTCGAACATATCTGATCCCATACTCGACTGTACCACGCAAGTAACGTAGCACATGCTTAGCCGCTATCCAATGCATTCTCTTTGGTTAAACCATGAACTCACTAAGAGAGTTTACTGCAAATGCTATATCTGGCCTAGTATTGACCAAATACATAAGCGAACCAATCAACTGTCTATATAAAGTGGGATCTACATCCTTCTCCTTCGATGTATCTACCTTCCTCCAATTCGTGATCATGGGTGTAGACATGGCTTTGCAATCCTCCATCCCAAATTTCTTCAAGATTTCAATGCAATATTTCCCTTGACCAAGGAAAATCTCCCCATCTGTCTGCCACACTTCCATGCCTAGAAAGTAGTGCATAAGTCCTAAATCCTTCATCTCAAACTCTTTTGCAAGGTTCCTCTTGCAATCCACTATGAGCCCTAGTGAACCTGTAAGAAACAGGTCATCCACATAAAGAACAAGAATGAGAATCTCACCCCCAACCATCAAGTAGTAGAGGTTAGCATCTGCTTCACTCTTCACAAAGCCCATTTTCTGCAAGTATGTATCAATGCGCTCATACCACGCTCTAGGAGCCTGCTTGAGTCCGTACAATGCTTTTTTCAATCTGCACGAGTGGGTCTCTTTGCTCTGTGCTACAAAGCCTTCTGGTTGTTCTATGTATACCTCCTCCTTCAACTCACCATTAAGGAATGCTGTCTTGACATCCATTTGAGGGATTTGCCATCCCATCTGTGCTGCAAGTGAGATTACAGCTCGTATAGAAGTATACTTGGCAATTGGAGCAAATGTCTCCTCATAGTCTATTCCCTCCTTCTGAGAGAACCCCTTTTCCACGAGCCTCGCCTTGTATTTCTCGATGCTACCATCTGCACCGTGCTTTATCTTATAGATCCAGCATGATCCAACTACAGCCCTATCTGTTGGTCTAGGTACTACCTCCCACACATCATTCTGCATTATTGAAGAATATTCCTCAACCATAGCATCTTGCCATACCTGATCTTCTGCAGCTTCCTGAGAGCTAGAAGGCTCACTATCTATCAACTGACTAACTAATGCCACATAGTCATTGAACTTGGCTGGTTGTCTTCGCTGTCTAGTACTCTTCCTAGGAGCTCCCACAAACTCCTGAGTATCCCTTTGTGTGTCTGGAACTACTTGGTTCCCACTGCCAACTGTAGAGGATGAAACATCAACCTCTAAGTCTTCTAGATGCATTTCCTGTTGCACCTGTTGCTCCATACTCTGTGAATCTTCACTAATTGAGTCTACTCTCGTACTGGTAACTGTGCTTGAGCTTTGTTGCTCTTGTCTTGGTCTTGGAGCTTCTGTTGGCTGCTCACTCTGATCATCTGCTGGCGAATCTCTGGATCTCTTGAATGCCTTGTCCTGCATGAACTTGACATCCCGTCTGACAATAATTCTTTTAGTCCCCGGAATGAAAATCCTGTATGCCTTTGAGGTCTCACTGTACGCCACAAAGTACCCCCTCTCTGCAGTCTGATCTAACTTTGTACGTGTATCTCCAGGAATATGACAATATGCCAAACTCCTGAATATTCTGAAGTGACTAACATTTGGCTTCTTCCCTGTGAAAGCCTCCTCTGTTGTCATCTTCCCTAGCACCTTGTGTGGAACTCTATTCTGAATGTAGACTGTTGTATTACACGGCTCTGCCCATAAGTAACGAGGCATTGCCTGGTCATGTAGCATAGCTCTTGCTGCCTCCGATATAGAACGATTCTTCCTCTCAACAACTCCATTCTGCTGTGGATTGTAAGGAACAGTACATTCTCTCTTGATTCCTTCTCTGGTGCAGAACTCCTGGAAGTCATTTCCTTTGTACTCGCCTCCATTGTCTGACCAAAGAACCTTTATCTTCTTTCTTGTCGAGTTCTCCACAAGAGCCTTGAACTCTTGGAATCGACTAAAAACCTCATCCTTAGTCTTCAAGAAGTATATCCAGGTCTTTCTAGAGAAATCATCAATAAAAGTAATATAGTACTCATATCCTCTGAGAGATTTCGTCGACATCGGTCCACAAACATCTGAATGTACTAGATCAAGAACACCCTTAGATCTGGTGTCACTCCTTGGAAAAGATGCTTTCGCAAACTTCCCCAACACACATCCCTTACATACATTGTCATGCTCTGTGCTCACCTCTGGAACACCTGTCACCGTCTCACGAAGCAATCTAAGTGCTCCATGATGAATATGGCCCATCCTCCTGTGCCATAGCTCTCCAAGATCTCTAGGATTACTGTTGCTCATAAGTGCCTTAGGAGTATTAAACTGTAATCTATAAAGGCGACCACTCCTAACTCCAATAGTTATGGGTGATTTCCAATCCTTGTGCTTAATCAACACATTTGTCCCTCTAAAGAGTACATTATACCCCCTATCCTGAAGAACAGATACAGAAATCAAATTCATACCTAAGCCTGGCACATATAACACATCATGAAGTGGAATTATCTTTCCATTCTCCCTCTGAAACTGAACAGTCCCTTTCCCAACAGGATTGAGTTTGGACAAGTTTCCCATAGAAATCTGGATGTTGGTGTCCTCCTTGTAACTGGAGAAGTACTCTCTAACTCCTGTCATATGAAATGACGCCCTACTATCTATATACCAAACACACTGTGAGGTTGAGCTAACCATACAAGCTATGAGTGCAAACTCATCTTCCATTCTACTGGAGAGTTCTTCCGCACTTGTTGAAGCTGCCACCTGCTTCTTACCCTTCTTCCTCTCTGGGCAATCACTGACATAGTGGCCAAACTCGTGAAATCCAAAGCACTTGACCTTAGAAAGGTCCTTCTTCTTCTTCTCACTTTGTGAATTTGATCCTTTGCTAGATCCCTTCTTTGCTTTCCCCTTACCCGCTAGGGCAACGTTCTCTTGTTCCATCTCATTTTTCTGACTCTTGTTGGCCCCATTGACAAGACTTAGTTTAAACTCCTCCTGAGTGAAATCAGTCCATAGTCGATCCCAACTCGGTAAAGTATCTCGTCCACTGACAACTTGAACAAAGACACTCCATTGTTTAGTAAACCCATTTAGGGCTATTCTTACTAGCTCGTCATCACTAGGACTATCTCCAACAGCTGCTAACTCATCCTTGACAAGTCTGAGTCTGGTGAGGTAACTTGTGACGTCTTCTCCCTGATTCATCTGGGTATTCTTTAGCTTCTCTCTGAGAATCAACTTCCTATTGGTGGTAGCATTCTGGTATAGATTCAAAATGGCATTCCACATCTTCTTCGCCGTATCTAGCTCTGCGACATGTGGAACAATATGATCCTTGACACCATCAAGGATAATCCTCCTCGCTTTGGCATTGTCCTTCCTATATGCTACAAGCTGCGTTGCATCCGTTGGTACAGGTACAACACTGGTAGCATAATCCTTGATACCATTCTCTTCCAACAATAAAGAAATTCTGGCCTTCCAGACACCAAAATTTGAGGCACCATCCAATCTATCCTGATCTCTCAAGCCAGCTGAAGCCATCTCAAGGGTTTAAAGCAATAATAAATCTAAAGAGATCAAACTTTCTTTCCTAGGGCAAAACTCTTCTACCCTTAACAATGCTCTGATACCATGTGAAAAATCTAACTATTGTAGTCACTGATTATTAATCTCCTATCATAAATGATTATTACACTGCTGAAAATAAATTCTCAGCTAATATCGAAAAATAACACAACTGCAACTTCACTTATAAAAGACGGAAAGAAATGCGCAACACAAGGAACACAATATTTTTGGACAAATTGTCCCTGGAAAAACCCCTAAGGGAAAACTAGTTCTACAGATGAGAAATTATATTAAACTTCAGCAAATCAAGAGATTCAAAATTCCTTGCCTCTTACTGGCAGAACTTCGACAACCTCCTAATTTATCCCGCTAATATTCTCACTACTATTCCCACGCTAACACTGCAAGACTGTTTGCTAACACTGCAAAGGTTTCTCCAAACTTCTCGTTCTCCAAATGCCCCCCTAACCTCCTTTTATACTACTCTCGTTGGTAAACCATCGGCCGAGATTGATTTACAATCGACGGTGGAGATATAAAACAACTTACCAACCCTAACAAAATTGGTTTCTAGTTGCTTCTAAAAGAAGTCAATTATTTAATAAATAATTGTCCTTGCTCTAACCAATTTGTTAGCAAAAACAATTAGATACTAAATAATAGCATATGGACAAACAGCTGTCCAAGCTAACAAAACTAACACAAACTAATAAGCTGATCATCAACTCTAGGTTTGCAATATAGATAGTCTAAAAATTACAACGCTCTTTCAATTGCAAAATCTTAGCCTTCCTTTGATACCAATAATGCCAAATGGCAAACAAAGACAAGTACAATGTAAAATAATGAAGTGCTGAAGCTATATTTTGTACTCAGCTGAAAACCTACATTTCTTAGAAAATATGCCAAATGAGAAGTGAAGAACCTGATTGTGGATGGCTGTAATATTTTCCTTCAATGCTGCCCCTTCTGCTTGCTTTTTTTTTTCCACTTGCTTTTTCCGGATTTGCTTTTTCGGATTGCTTTTTTTCGGAGCTGCTTTTTCGGATTGCCTTTTTTTTTCGGTTTTGCTTTTTCGGCTTGCTTTTTTCGGACTGCTTTTTTTTCGGTTTTGCTTTTTCGGCCTACTTTTTTCGGACTGCTTTTTCAGCCTGCGGACTTGCTAGAAACGACCTCCAATAATTTTGGCCCTGCTAAAATTGCCTCCTGAAATGCTGAAAATGGCCTTAGGCCCAATGATGCCCTAGCTGGAGTGATTGAAGTATCACCTCCAATTGTGCAACCCTTCAGAAGATATTTCACTTCCTTAGTTATGCTAATCCAAGGGAGTTTTCGTTCCCAAAGATCAACTGACTATCTGAAACCACTTGGCTCCACAATAGGCTATGTGACTAAATCACAATTTGATGTCAAGAGAGAAATAAACAATTGGATGATTAGAATGAAGCCCGGGGTGCCTATTTATTCTTTTCCTCCACTTTCTCCAGAAACTTCTAGAACATTATTTTATTTTATCTATTAGTGACTTTATAAAAAATATTTTATAATTCAAGTCACTTTATTAAATTAATTAAATATAAAGTTACCTTTTAATATTTATTTATTTGATAACTTTATAAATAATTAACTTAATATCACTCGTTTATTTAATTAAAATAATTAATTAGTCATCCTCATAAAATATTCATTATTTTGGACAACCTAATTAATTAAATTAATTAAATCAAATTGCCTCCAAAATGGGGACATGACATTTTCTGACTTCAATAATAAAAAGACTAGTGCCTCTTCTTATCCGGGCAATAGGGTCAACTTCAGTGAATTATCACATACAACTTTATAATGCTTTACACACTTTGACTGCCAACAATTAAATAATCAAGATGCCATAGATCAAATATATATGCAATCTTCAATTAGTCAAGATTGACTTTTAACTCCTCTGGTAGGGAGACAAACTAGACACAGATGCGAAAACAATTAAGTATTTTACACTATTTGCGATTATCGAATTTAAATGCTAAATGACCATGTCCACTTATCCGATATTTAAATTGTCTACAGACTTCCAAAGAATAATTACAAAGGACGATTCATCTGCAGTTTAAATCTCCATGCCTTTAATAATAATTAAAGAACATTTTATTTTATTATTAAAAGAAAATAAATGAATTTAAATTATAAAGTCATATTAAAGCGCTTGTTCCTCCATACAAAAATAAAAAATCTTTTAAAATGCTTCCCCAAATATATATAGTCGAATTGTTGTCCGTTTTGTTCTAACATTTTTCATCCCATACTTAAATATAAGGGGACACAACCTTTAGGAGCAAAGAGTCATATCTCTTTCTTGATAAACAAAACAAATTTTTGTAATTAAACCTTATACAAACTACCAAAAACATTCTTTTCTAAAGCTTTGAACATTTATTAAAATGTTTTGATAATTTAATCGATCTTATCCCTAACTCGTCGTAGTCTTCGTAGTTATGATATTTGTGGCAAATATTTTGTGATTTCTGTGAAACTTCATTATCGTTGGCGAGTTTCAACAAATAATTGATCTTTATTATCTGATCTCCGTTTCCATCATTTTCGTTCATAGTTATCGCTCGAATCAATCTTTTCGAATTTGATATTTTCCGTTATCATTGCTCGATACTTGGCAACAGAAGGCATTTAGTCTCATCACTCACATATGTAGTCTCGAGCCTTTAGTGGTTGAAGCGTGTAAGCGGCACTCTGCTATGTGTCATCATGACCGGTTTTGGAATGCATTCATGCCCTCAATATTGAATACGGATCATGGATCATACCGCGATCAGGTAACTATTTCATCCCATATGACTAGCTCAAGGGACTATAACTACAAATAATTGCCCTTATGGATGATTCATGGTGTTTAATATATCTGGTGGTTCAGAGAAAATGCTTGCATCACTCCCGCTGGAAAATGAATCCAACATAATGAATTGCCACGTCCACCCAAACTGCTGCTTTTTCCAAGCAGAATATATTGTGGTGTGCTGTCCCTTATCACATCTTCTCAACTAACAACCATAGTCGATGATATGAGTTTAATCACTTTATCGTTATCTTTGTGGTTGTTGCTCTGTCCATTCTCCTACATGGGCTGTGTAGATCTATCTCACTGTTCTAATGCCAAGTCTGATATCGTTATGCAACCAGGATCCTCTCATATTCTATACTTCTCATAAGGCTAGGCTTCCTATACTTGACATGGTTTCTCACTGCAAGGGTCTCATTCACAGGAATGTCTGAGTGCTCACCAATTTCCATTGTCCTTACTATCACATGCAGATGGATAATACTTCTTAATTCTCCATATATGTTTGTTTTAAACTTGAAGCTTTTTGTTTGCAATCAAACTGTATACTCTTAGTGTATATTCTTTTATCAACGTGGAGATCTTGACTGAATCTGAGTGATAATGACTTTACAAAATAATGTTTTGTTACATTTTCATGTGTCAGCAACCCATGCTCTTCCATGTCTTTTGTAAACACTTGTTACAGCCTCAGCCCGAAGTTATGAAACTATTATTATGCAAGAGCCAAAGGATTGACTATATTGCCGATGTATAGATATAATGATCAAGCTACTGTTTTGGTTTTGAATTTGAATGCTTGTAGATTTGGCTGTCACAGTCTCAAACTTGTCTTTTTTCCATATGACCAGAGTGTTCTTTTCTGATCTGTTTGCTTAACCTTCAAGATAAAAAATGGATACTGGAAATTTAGGCTCCATCAAGCTCCAAAATAAGCACCCAAATGCCAAAGTCCTCAAACTTTAGCAATTTTGGAGCAACAACAGATCAATCAGAGGTTGTGGGTGTCCTATGACCTGATTGAACCTTCGGGTTCTAGGCCAACTCCTATATGATATTGACTTGATATTTCACCTATCCTAATAAAAACTATGAACTTGATGGAAATGGCAAAATAATGAACTTTTAATGGAAAACATTGAATAAAGTGCAGAAAACAAGGTGATACACCAAATAAGTAATGCAGACCAAATGTTATATTCTAACACAATGAACAACTTTAACAGATAAACACCAGACACACCTTAGAGAATTCCTTATACACATAAGTATTTCAATAGGAGGCGCAAAGTCAATATTGTGAAAGGAATCTAATCACATTCAAATATTTCACCTAAATGCACAACTCTTGACCTATGAATAACAGATATCTAATATAGAAGATGCAAAAATGAGACATTACCAAAAGGCTTCTGAATGAAACACAATCAAATAGCATCAATCACCAAGCATACAGCCAAATATATCTCCAAAAGCTGAATTCAGAAGACTATATTATGCTCAAAGGCCAAAGAACAATAGATCAACACATGTACAATCCAAAGAATGAAGAAAAAATGCCAAGGACAAAAATCTGTCACAAATGCATCAATCTGCCCTCCAAAACTCTGAACCCTTTCTCATTCAAAATGAAAAGTATATATGAATCATCAAACTCAACAGTCCCTCCCCAAAAATAGGGACCATAGGTCGGATATTAGAGAAAACAGCTTGAAAACAAACTCTGGAAAGTTAGAAATGATGTCAAATGTCCTCCAAACTGTGCCTCTGCCATGTGCCTATGGTGACAAGTCAAAGAGAACTCCATAAACACCTGAAATCACTCCTAAAATGATTCAAAAGTCATCAATTAGGACTTATGGTCTAAAACAATCACTGAGACACATGGCAACTCCAAAACGCCAGCACTACCAAATCATACAAGGAGACTTCAGCTTACAAATTTGAACTGAACTCCAATCCTCAAATGTAGGCAATTAGAATGCCAACTCTCCCTTTAAAACACCTAGTCAACAAATGATTCCATTACTTCTTATTTGAATTGGAAAACAAATTTCTCTCCTAATTATCATTTTTGTTGCATTGAAAATTTATTATTAATTAGTTGGTTTATAATGCACCAACTAAATAATAATAATAATACAACAAAATGACAACAAATCACATAAAATAATAATATGTGACTTAAATGATAAAGTCATAAATCAACATTTAAATAACATATGCAATTTCCCAAAGTGCAAAAATGCATATGGCAGACCCGAAATGTCAATGCAGTACAATATAGGAACACATAAAAGGTGAAAAAACGAAGTCATTTGTCATTTGAATGTTCTAGGGTTGGAGAAAAAATACTCGATTAGAAGGGTTTGAAACCCAAGCCCCGTGGTGAAAGAGATCTGGAGATTTTCTTGCATTTTTCTATGCCTAGTATAATGCCAAATGTGGAGTTGATTTTCTGGAGCATTATCCTTGTTTGGCTGTAAGTTGTCTTTTGTTTGCGTTGAACCTTGGAGATCTCTCTTGGCTGAAGCAATTTCAGTGCTTTTTGTAACATTGTTTTGCAGATTTCTCTATTGCATTTCTAACACTGTTTGGAATCTCTAACTGCAGCCGTGAATTGGTCTTATAATCTGAGCAAAATGTGACCAATTTATACTCTATTCCACATGCCATAACTAGAGGTTTTAGTTATTTCGATGGCAATTATGATGGTAGTTCGAGTGTATATAGGTTCCTATCTCCTAGTATTTTGACGCCATCTCTTACTGGGTTTCTAGATTATGAGAAAAATATGAGAAATGCAATAAAAAATCCATCTAGGCTCTCATATCTTTTGCAGATTTGAGGTTTGGACTTTTTTGCTGCTTACCTTCACTATAAATCACTTACATCTTGGCATTTGAGCTCTGTTTTAGATATTTACACTTTGGCTTATCTAATCATTGCAACTACAGATTATCGTCATTTTGGGTTTTTTAACTACAATGTGGCCACCATTTTGGGCATTTTTAATGCCATCTACAAGTATTGTAGCTGTGATTGGTCTATTACTTCGCAGTTGTGAATGCTATTTTCATACTTGAGGGTTTTGAATAAATATATCTTCTATTGTTTCCCTTCATTGAATCTCTGTAATTTTGACGTGAGGGTTTTGATGTCCCTTCTATTATCAAAACTCATTTTCTGCAGATAACATTTCTGGACTTGGATCTTTGCTTGTATGTCAATATAGAACATACTACATAGTAACGAGAATCGCGACGATTCATGCGATTCGGCGTTTCGATTCAAGCTAGGGGAATTTTTTTTAATCGGTGAATTGAATCGACGAATTTTTCGCATGAATCGGCTAGAAAAATTGGGCAGCCCAATTAGGCAATTGAAAAACATAAAAAACAAACAAACTTTTAAAATAACTTTTCTCACATTTAATCATTTTTTCTCACATCTCTTTCTTATAACTCATATTTTTCGCGAAGGTAACAAAGCCACTGACTGGATTGTGAATCAAGCGGTCTATAGGGAAACAAAGATGAGTTGAGAAGATGACCTAAGCAAGGAAGTTGAGCTGATGACAATTGTTAATTATGCTATGACACATGCTATCGAAGGAAAGATCACTCAAGATTGAAGAATTTATGATGAGAAGTGATGGGTTTATGGCGGATTACTTGTGTATCCCAAGGAGGTACAATAGTGCAATTATGGAATGTACTTGGCACATATGCAAGGTTTCTTGGAAAGCAAATACACTTTACTTTTCTTGTTGATTACCGTTTCTTAGATTAGTTGCAGGTGTAGAGCGGAATACGAGATGGGAGGGGAACCTAGAAAGCAAGAGCCGAATAATTGCAAGGAACGGAAGGCGAATTCAGTTGTGTGGGATATTCTGCAAAAAGGGAGAGTTATGACGTATATTGAGAAGCTTCATGGGTATAAGCCCCACATTACAGAGTATTCTTTCAAAAACTGGATTGAAGATAGGGTTACGATGCATGGTGTCACTGTGAAACTGTCTGAGGATTTTATTGCAAAGATTATGGGTCTTCCAATAGAGGGACTTAAATTCAGTAAGGAGACCAACATTTCGAATGCTACCTTCAAGAAATTCCCAAAAGGTGATGAAGAGGAGAAAAAGCTGGAGAAGAGTGGCATTTGGAGGGATGTTTTATTGTGCATTTGTGAGTATTTCATCCTTGATGGTACATCTAAGAGGGTGCACAAGTTCCATTTTGTGTTTTTAAATCACTTTAGATACAAAGATAGAGTATCTTTCCCGTTCTATTTGAAATACTCTTTCATTCAAAGTCGCCAAGCCCATAGGAAGGACTCACCTCCCATGCTCCATGAGGGGTTAATTTCTTAGTTACCAGATTCGTGCCCTAGAGGCTGGATTCAAATCTGTGGCTAGATTCGTCCGGATTTATTTTTAAAAAAAATTTGAATTTTTTTTTCTGAGTTTTTTTTGATTATTTTCTTATAATCATTATGGATTTGATCCATAGATTCATACTAGAATCATAGATTCATACTATGAAATGATTTAGAATCATAGATTCATACTTTGAAATGATTTAGTTTTAGAATTATCTATATTTCTCTCATTTTTTAGTATATATATATATATATATACACACACACACACGAATCCTCCATGAATCATAATTGGGAAAAAAAAATCACAAATCCACAGATCCGATTTATGTGCCTGAATCAAATTCGTTTCACGAATCAGTAACTAAGGTTACTTTTAGGTATTGAAAATTACTATAAAAGCAAGGTTGTTAAATCCTCTCCGGTTGTGGAGAAGAAATGGAAATCGACTGGTAACAACTCTCGAAAAAAACGTTAAAAGTGAGGAAGGAATTAGCGACAATAAGGGTACCAAAAAGGGCAACAAAAGGGAGATTAAGAAGAAAAATGTGGAGGAAGTTACGGAGTTTGAAAATTCTGCTGAAGATGATGATAAAATGGAAATGGGGGACTTCAGTTTGAATTTGGATGGTTACTTTGGGAGCAGAGGCATGTCTCCTGGCAAGGATTATGTGGATGGCAATATAGATAGGAAAATAGAGTCTAATGCAGGGTCGGAAGCTTTTGGGGATGAAGAGGGGAAACAATGTGCTCACCCTACTTCTACTAAAAGGAATTCCAGCGAGGAGAAAATGGAAATGGATACCAAAAAGAACTATGAGGGTAAAGCCCTTGTCATGAAAGAGCACAGCCTAAGTAAGAAGAATAAATAGGAGCTTAATGAGAAGCAGGACGCAAACACTGAGATCCAAGTCAACATTAAGGTCAATAAGGATACTACTATTGACTCTATGAATAAGGCTGATGACAGGTGTAGGGATGATTCTCAGCAGGCAAATTCATCTTTCCTTCTTACTGCCAAGCTAAAAGTTGATACTTTTGTTCAAGGTGATTCGTGGCTCTACAATGATGGGTATATGCAAAAAGAGCTGGAACATGTAGTTGTTACGAGAGCCCATCTAGAAAGACAAATTGGTAATATTCTTGACAAACTTAAGGAGTATGCACTGGAACTCCGTTAATTAATCAAGGATAGTGGGTAGAGGATGGAGCTTGTTACTTCCAATTTATGTGCTATGGTGGCCAATTTGGGAAAGAAAAGCAATGAGGAGATTATGTCTCCAGATATTGTTGGGGTGAAGAGTCCAGGAGGTCCAAGTAAGAGGACTAGGCAGAGTATGAAGAAAAAGGTTATTGAGGCTCATGTTTCTACCATGGTTGATACTATCCAGAGTACTACGGAGGCAGGCAAGGAGGTAGCGAAGATCCTTAAAGAGCTATTGTAGTTGCTGGTCTGGGTCGCTAGTGTGTTGGTTGCTGGTCCATGCTGTTTTGTTGGTTCTGTGTTTTTATTTCCAGCTTTTTGTTTAAACTTTAGGTTCTAGGTCCTTGTAAAACTTGGGTTTGTTTCTGTTTGGTTTACTCTTGAGGTTTTAGGTCCTTGTAACCCCTGATTTTTTTCATTTTTTTTGGTAAAGAGTTTAGGTTTCAAGTCCTTTTAAAACCTGATGGTGCTTAATGTCGATCTTTAGCTTTTGTTGAAGGGTTTCAGGTCCCTTCAAAACCTGTTTTTTCCTTAATCTAAACTCTAAAAGGCCTTCTATTTGTTGAGTATGACAAAAAGAGAGGAAAAGTGAGAGATAAACTTGAGCTAAGGCTAGAGCTAATAGACTTTTCTTTTCATTTTGCTTACAGATAGACATAGGTTTCATGGATCTTCATCTTTGTTGGCTAAAAATTTTGTACGTCACTGACTACAACTTACAAAATTGTGACTTTAGGCAACATTTCCTTAGATTTCTCTCTCCTCTCAGCAATAGGGGAGGCTCCCTTCTTACTATAGGTGGCTTAAATAAGAACTTAATTGAAATTACAAAAAGGATGGATCTCTTGATCAATCCCTCTTTTTTCAAGAATGATTTGCATACAACTATAATTTTTCAACTTAACAAAAAGTGTTTTATTGCTACAGTAATACCGGTGACCCTGGAATGACTTAAGAACAACCCCAAGGGCAGCAGTTTACTTTTTATATTTTGTGAAACAAAATAGGAGCCCAAAGTCTCTTGCACTTATCTTGAATGAATATTCAAGTAGAATAACCAGCAAGGCACAAAGTCTCTTATTGGATATCCTCAAATTCAATAACAACACTTACAATTGAAGCCCAAAGTCTTCAACTCTAAGTGATTACAGCCACTACTATCTATTACAATTTGTCCTCTTGTAGCACAAAGTTTTCAAAAGTTCAAATTGACTCTGAATGTAATAGGCAGCTCAAAGTCTAAACGATTAAATTCAAATCCCTCTTGATCAAAGCTCCAAAACTCACAATCAATATCCAGAAAATGTCATCACATAACACCTTGAATCAACACAAAGTTTGAAAGCAAGTTTCCTCTTTTATTGAAAGCAAACTAATTTACATTTGAGCACAAAGTCTTAGAGTGCACAATGCAACTTGGCAGAATTTTCTTGCCTTGCCAAAAGATGATTATTTACAATGAGCTCTCATTTATATAGAAAAATAAGAGAAAGTTGGAGGAAAAAGTGGAACAACCTCAACCACCTTGACTTATCTCTAACTAACTACAACTTTATTCAAAGTTGCATGCCTAATATGATTGCAACTTAACTACATGAGCTAGTTGTACAGGTGCATGTTATCCAGTACTTATAACATAGATGTTCTTTACATGTAGCTATCTTACTACTATTCCAGTTAAAGCATATGAAAATCTTATTCGAAGTAGTCACATGCTATCAACCAACTCTCCGAACTTCTGCAAGGACTCACATACAACTTGTTGATGTTAGTTTTGTACCACTACATAACATATAGCAATTGAACACTTGATGTGGGATATCAAACACTCAATTCCTCTTTTGAAAAGTTAATACTCATGAAGACATGAGAAAAACTCCAATGTTTCTTTCACCTGTGGATACTAACTCGGTTATCGATGTGATTTGCTGATAATCACATAGGTGGCCTTACGTTGTTCATTCAAGGATGACTTGGGTTTTGGGATGATGGTGATGATTTTGTATTAGTGTCAGATGATGTTGATGGTGGTGATGATGGAGGGTGCATGTTCAAATGACTTATGCCTTCCTAACTTTCTTCTTCGAAACTTCAATTACTAAACTACTTGCTATTCTACTCCTACTCCTATGAATGGAAAGATTAGCAAATGGATGGGGATCGAATATGATGAAAGCTATCGAGTCGCTCTACCTCCAAAAATGCAATGATTCAAGAGAAAAGACTAGTTTACCACACAAGGCTTCCTAACCAGCCGCTAGGATGCTAGTGGCCTAGTTTATAGATCCCTATCAAACATCCACTAATATCACCATGCAATTATTCATCTACTTCTTACTCTTACTTAGCAACTTTCTCAAAATAAAATCTACTTTAACCACTCCAAAGGAAATCTAATTCTAACTATTAGAAGTAGAAACCATGCAATAACACCAAATGTTCTTAATCACCATGCAAGTCACAACAATGATAAAGAGGCAATTTTGGTATTATCTTAGCAACAATTTTCTCCGACCCTTTACAAATGAGAGCAAATGGCATTATATAGAGGCCAAAATTTACAACCAATGGTAGAGATTAAGAGGCAAAACCGACAATCCAAATTAGATCTGAGAAACCCTAATTAGGGTTGCCACCCCATTGGCCAATGAGAAGATGCCACCTCATCAATGGACCAATGAGAAGGCACCAAAATGGAAGCCAATCAGAATCAGACACCTATCTTACCTAAGAAGAAGGAGAATTTGCCACTTGGGCTTACATCAAATGATCTTCTAATATAACTCTACCCCTTTCTTTCATCTTTTTAGCCAAAGCAATGAACTTGGCTAGCTTGTCGTTGACTTCCTTCATGGGAGGGCAAGGTGTAAGTTTCATCTTGAGCTCAGCTGAATTCATCTTGTTGCTCACTGCTTGCAGTGTTTTTTCATGATCCTTCTCATATTCTTTAGTGTATTTGATAAAGGCATTGAGGGAGGCAAGGGTGCCCAAATGTTTCTTCTTGATGACAACCTTCCCCAACTCATCCAATCTTGATCCAAATTCTGTCTCATTGATGTTTTCCTCTTCGATATCTTCAAAATCAAGCACTCCTAACATCGCTCATCATGGTTGAAATGGAAGTGTCAACGCTTGGGCTATGCTGTGCAATCTCGTTACGTATCTCTTCAAGTATTCTCAATTTGATAGTCAAGGCAACAAACCAAGACTCCACCGTACTCAATCCTCCTTCATCTACCAACTTGGCTCTTTCCAAATATTTCTCTGATAGCTCAATGAATGCATGTAGCCTGGGAATGGCTAAGTCTTTGCCTGAAAGGAAATCCTTCCACTCCCCTTCAAATGTTCTGAATTTGTCTCTAATAGCCACTAATGACCTGAATGTCGAGACAAAGGAAGACAAGAAATTTCGCCCATCTTGGATTGTTTCGTGGATCCAATCCTTGACTTCATGTAACTGAGCCGATATCTCTTCTATGATGCTCTCACTATCTTGAGGAAGGGCTGCCTGGTGCAACTGTTGGATAGGCTCGCAATCTCCAATAACTGTTCTTAGCTTCCAACTTTACAATCTTTTCATTTGCCTTCCTCAACCTTTCTCTGATTGAAGCCATGCCTTCCTGGATCTCCTCACATTCCATGTCATCCATGTTTCTTCCCAAGTTATGTTCAACTATTTCATATACCTAAGCTACAATCTCATCCAATACCTTGTTAACCGTTGGTATAATAATCTGAACTTTTCGACGACCGTCATTGTCGCTCCTGATTACCTTTGCCATTGTTTTTGCAATTTGTTTTTGGCTCTCGCTATCACCTTTTTCTACTAATCCTTGGATATCTTCAACTGTTTGGACAATCACTACCTCGCCTCTTGGCATAAGCATTTGCTTTAACCATAGTGGTGCAGTGCATCTCCCCAAATGCAGATTTGGTTCAATCAGCAATGCATCACCAACGGCCTCGAGTGCCTGGCTTATTTCCTTAATATCAATTGGTCTAACCTCTTCTTCACTAGTGACTATCATATCATCTCCATGTTGGTTCTCCGAGAGAGGAGAGTACTCGGTGCTATCACTATAACCACTTGATTCTAAATTAGAGCTCACCTCTACCGCGGTCCCCTTGTCCACTTGTATTATCTTCTTGGCCTTTGGCCTCAATTATGCTCTCCCTCGACGGTGCTGCATTCTGTTTCTTTGCTGGAGGTTCCTGATGTTCTTTACTTTTCTCCACCTCCAAACTTCTCTTCTTGCTCTTAACTATTTTTTGTTGCTAGCTACTACCTTCACCTTTTTGTCCGATTGACTCTGTTGGACCTTCCTTTGGTTTTATCTTCTCATAAGTAAAGTATACCTTCTGACTTTGTAATTTCCTCAACTTCCCATTGTACCACGACTCAGTGTGTAGATCAACTGTCCTTGTAACTGCCTAAGTAAGGATCTTGATGATCATTCCAATCCACTAGACCCAATTCTATTTGATCCACTGTATCATAATCTTCTCTTAGCACATTTTCATCATCTTCTAGTTGATCGGGAATATCAAGGCCTCTCCATTTGATTGCTCTCATCATGTTCATTGAAAATCTTGAGAAAGCTAGCTTTCTCACATGAAAGTCATCCTGGGCATTGGCCCAAAAATCTGCTATAGTAGGAAAATGTTTAAATATATTTCCATGAGATGCCTTGATAAGACCATCAGGATCGAATCCTTGCCTTGTTCTATACCATCCTAGATGATACCATTCTAATTCTTTCTCTGCAGCTACAAAGGCGATAGGATTGGGGCAGCCATCATTGCCAATTCCAAATGAGAAGGTAATCCTTGTCTCACCTTTAAATTTCATCATTTTATCATAATGCTCAAGTTGCCTAGCCAATTCCATCAAAACTACCTTGTCGGGTGGGTACCTTGGGAGTCTCTTGGGACATACTATGCTTCCTGCTACTCTAATATATGTGAATTGCAAGAATTGAATGAACCAACCCCCATACTTCTTAACTTTTGCTTTTGCTTTTGATGAGAGCCTCTTAGCAGGTGTCCCTTGCAATATCCTTACCATTTTCATGGCAAAGGCGTCACAAAACATCTTATAATCTTTGGCGTTATGCAAATGAAGCTGTGGATAGCACTCATACACCAAACATTACCCCAGCCCATTGCCAATTACTCCCAAGGCCTTAAGTCCAGGATTTTCATACAATCTTGCAATTAAATAGAAAAGATAGGACCCCATATAGAATTGCTTTTGATTTTGTATGGTCCTAAGTTGCAATTCTAAATTTTTGCTTATAATCCTAGCACAATCAAATCTTCTCTTTCCATTCTCAATTTCATCAATAAAATAATACATCCAGTTCTCGAATTACATACCTTGAGCTAAGCCCATGATCCGGTTGAGAAGCACAATGAGATCGCCATACTTTGATTTGAAATCTGACACGGTGAGCCTTGATGACCTGGTAACTCCCTTCTTGCCTTCGTGTAACCAATTTTGCTTTAGGTGAATGACGAAAGCCTCCTGATTATCCTGAAATGACTTGGCCGCCTGATCCATCATTATCACTGTCATGCCTTTGTACTAGGGAATATTAAATGTTTCTTTAACCACTTGTCTACCGATGTTGGCTAATACTCTCTTCCCTTCATAAAAATTTATGGACTTAGTAACAATATCAAATCGGAATGCACACCCCATTACCAATTCCGGACAAGGCAAGGTAGGAGGGAAAGCCGTTGTGTGTACAATTCCGCTTTTGTAGATCTTCTTTGCCATGGGGGATTGTCCTTCCTTCAATCTGTCCTTTAACTGTATCATGTTCATTGTACTGATATTGTTATCACTTATTCGCCTCACTTTCAAGAAGAAGGTGGTCTTAGGCATCATGTCTTCTTTGTCTTTTTTGGTATTCGTTCCCTTAGGGTTTTTGCTTGCACTAACATCTACCATCCTAAACACATATTTCTGCCCCTTCGTTCTAAATGATATGGACGACACTTTATCGATCTCCAACCTTCTTTCTATCGATGGAATCTAGCATATTTCTACCTCTCCAAGTCCTATCTCTACATTTATCAATCTCCAACCTTCAACCTAAGGGTGGGACTACCACTTATTTTTGCCTCTTCATTACCTTAGGATGGACTACATTTATATTTCTCAACTTCAATCCTATGGTGGTCTAGCTTATTTTTGCCTCTCCAAGTGTCCTATCATGAAATCTACATTTATCTCTCCAAACTTCAACCTATCAATGGAATGATGAAGTGGTGGACGATGAATGCAAGAAGAATATAAGGGAAACGAACCAAGCAAGAACAAGGAATAAAATACGCCTTTAAACCAATCTTAACCTCTAAAATGAATAGAACTTTACCTTAAATCTGTCTTTACAAATAACCGAGCCCTCTTCAAGTTCAGATCAGACTTCAGAAATTTTAATCCTCCTTGCAAATAATGATGCGCTAGAAAAAATCAGAATTTTGACTTCCTTGAAATTGCCCACATTTGCCAAAAATCAGACCCTTGGATCACATAGCCTCTTCACCAAGCAAAATCGCCTAAATCTGGAAGTAGAAATTGCAGCCTTTGGAAAGAAAATCAGACCTCAACAAAAATCACCCAAGCAAGAAAAATTTCAGATCTGCCCCAAAATCTGACCTAGGGCAGAAATTTGTCCAAGATAGAAGAAGAAAATGCCGCCAAGCAAGGATAAAATCTACCCAAAAATTGCCTAAATCTGCAAGCTACTCTTCTAGAGAAAAATCGCTCAACACATGAGGAGAAGGAAGATGGAATGAGGAGATGAGAGAGAGGGGAGCCCCTCTTATACCGAAATTTCCATGTCCTTCCAAGCTGGTCGACATGCCCTAGAGGAGAGAAAAATTAAATTAGCATCTTTATTATGGCCCAGATTTAAATGCCATGCTAAAATTACTTAGCTCAAAGTGAAATTAGCCTATTTAATTGCCAGTTATGATCAAAAATTGCAAAATAAAACAAAGAAAGCCTAGGAGATGCCAAAATTTTCATTTAAGAACGTTTTAGCAATTAAAATATCATTAAAATCGAATTTAGCAAGCTAAAATCGATTTTTAGTTTTAATTTACCAACTTCTTTCAACATTTAAAAATCTCCTAAGCAATATTTCAACCAATTTAATAATATTTTGCAATTTAATCCACTTTTAATATTGCAATACAATTTTAATTTTTAACCAAAATAAATCATTTCTCTGGCATTCAAAATCAATTTTCCAATTTTAATTTCACTATCAAAAAATTTCTCTTCACCAAAAAATTCAAGATTTTTCAAAACAATTAAATTTAAATAAGATTTTCATTTAAAAAATGCTCAAGTCTATACAATTATTTCCAATTTTCAAAATCCATCTAAGTCCAAAAATTTGCAATTTTATCCTACCGGGCATTGTTCTAACCATTGAAAATGTTGCCTTTGAAATTTGTTTGGCCTAAAGATAAAATTATATGTTCTGGAAAATCAAGTTAAGACCAAGTGAAGAAAGGAATCCAACTACGTACTTCCTGGTTTGAAAGTGTCGAAAGTGTAAAATTTTCAAATTGAAAACTTTTGGACAACTTCGAAAAAATTCGCTATGGCGATCAAAAAAGGGGGTCCCCAAAATCTTGAGACGATGGTGTGCAAACCTCACAACATCTAGTGACTCCACAGGTGAAATGTTCTTGAACGTTTCAGGAAATAAGTAACTTAGAACAAAAAATCTCAGGATGACCTATCTGAAAATCTATTTACAGACAAGCATTCAACAAGGGAAAGAACTCTCAAGTTGAGCCTAAGCACCCTAACCATGAGTTACTCAAGTGTGTGCAAATGATTTATTCCCCACTCGACAAGAACTTGATAATCTCTGAAATCCATTAAACTTAGCTATTATAATATCCTTACTTCAAAAGCAACTTGGATAGAGAGTCCCACTGCCAGTCAGGCATCTATAGCCCCAACAGAGTTATCGCTATAGCACCATAATCACGATTCTACCTTTAGTGGTTATTTTTATAGCACCGGTAGAGATGATTGCACACCCTTTAACCAAATTTCATCTTTATTTTCACTTTGATTTTGCCTTTTCTTTTTGCATAAATGCTCATTTTTTCTTTTCTCATGATATTTCTGTTTTTTCTTAATCTTTTGTTTGGCTTGCAGGCAATAAAGCTTGCGGAGGGTTTGGAAGACCATAGTGGCAAATTCTCTTTCTTCTCAAGTAGGATAGGTGTCTGATTCTGATTGGCTACCATTTTGGTGCCTTCTCATTGGTTGCTACTTTTCTTTTTTTTCATTGGTCCATTGATGAGGTGGCGTCTTCTCAATGGTTGATGGGATGGCAACCCTAATTAGGGTTTCTAAGATCCAATCTGGATCATTGGTTTTGCCTCTTAATCTCTACTGTTGATAGTAAATTTTGGCCTCTATATAAGGCCATTTGCTCTCATTTGTAAAGGGTCAGAGAAAATTGTTGCTAAGATAATACCAAAATTGCCTCTCTTTATCATTGCTGTGACTTGCATGGTGATTAAGAACATTTGGTGTTATTGCATGGTTTCTACTTCCAATAGTTAGAATTAGATTTCCTTTGGAGTGGTTAAAGTAGATTTTATTTTGAGAAAGTTGCTAAGTAAGAATAAGAAGTAGATGGATAATTGCATGGTGATATTAGTGGATGTTTGATAGGGATCTATAAACTAGGCCACTAGCATCCTAGTGATTGGTTAGGAAGCCTTGTGTGGTAATCTAGTCACTTTCTCCTAAATCATTGCATCTATGGAGGTAGAGCCACTGGTTAGCTTTCATTAGATTCGATCCCTGTCCATTTGCTAATCTTTCCATTCATAAGAGTAGTTGTAGAGCAGTGAATAGTTTAGTATTTGGAGCTTTGAGGAAGTAAGGAGAAGCATCATTGGTAAACACACCCCCATCATCACCATCATAATAAAACCCAAATCATCCTTGAATGAACAACGTGCATCTAATTTTTGACATCAGTTGGCAAGGAGAAAGGTTTTAGTTTTCGTAGCGGATCCGAAAAAGCAAAGCGAAAAAGCAGAGCCGAAAAAGCAGTTCAAAAAAGCAGATCCGAAAAAACAAATCCGAAAAAAGAAAAGCCAAAAGGCATGTCATCTCAGCTACTTATTCCAGGTTCTTTTGGTATTTACATTTGGCAATTGTAGAAGGATACATTTGACAAGTAATATATGTCTTTTTGTTACCAAAGTATTCAGTCATTGTAAACATTGAAGTATTAAAGGGAAATCAACTTAATTCAGCTGTTTAGTTTGTATGCCAAATGTTTGTAAAAACGTCTCATTGCATAGTCATTCATAGGATGCATGCCAAGTGTTTGTGAAAATGCCTCTTGGCTGTAGGTGTACATTTTACATCAGAATTTCATGTACTTGCATTTGTAAAATAATAAAAAGAAGTTGCATATCACTTTGATTTCCAATTAGTTATTTTGCAATCATTTGTATTCATCAATATCATTGGCATTTAAAAATCATAGCAAAACAACAAACATCAGCAAACTGAGGCTGCAAGGGAAGTGTTTGACAAAATTTCTAAGGCAGAAAAATAGGGATAAAACTTCAAAAATTGTCAAGGCACTTTATAGTGGTATCAGAGCAGTTTCTTGCCAGCCTAATTGGGTTATTTCAGATTGAATTCAATTATCAGTATGGCTTTAACAGGAGACAAGGATTTGGAAGAAAGAATGCACAATGTAAAGAAGAAATTAGATTGTCCATTTCAGCGAACAGAGGACTTTCTAAGAACTTTGGAGGAGTTGGAAACTTATTTAGACCAGTTTGATCAGTCAAGACCCAATGCTATGCAAACAACTTTATCTCCAGCATTTGGTTCGTTGGTTAAGTTTCAATTATTAAGACATCATGATGAGGTAATAAGACTTACAGCTCTCTCTTGCATTAGTGAAATCATGAGGATAATAGCTGGCCTTGATTCTTATGACGATCAGATTATGAGAGAGGTACTTCATGCCATGGTAAAAAGCTTCGAAAAGTTGGACAACATCCGGGACCCTTATTTCACAAAGAGGGCAAGATTACTTGAAGTATTTGCAAGGTGTAGATTTGAAAATATTATGCTGGCAATAGGTTGTATTGGTGACATTCGCAGGATGTTTAATACATTTTGGAATATTATGGACGAGTTTCATCCCAGCAGGGTATTGGCATTGATGCACTCCATCATGTTCACAATCTTGTTTGAGGAGGAGGATGAAATTTCTAAACTTTTGGCAGAAGACTTATGGTATGTTTGGACAAAAGAGAGGAATTTGTCACCTATGGCATGTACGTGGTTAAAGAGCCTGATTGATAGGCCTAAGGATCGTACCTTCCCTATGACAGGCAGAAACTTGTATGAGGAGTTTAACAAGCATGTGGATTCGATACAGGGAGACATTAGCACATCTTTAGGTAATGGTTTATTTGCATCATCTTCACAGGCAGAAGGGGTTACAGATGTTGTGCAGGTTGAGCTAGTTGCATCAGAAGGTGATATCACAGGCACACCAGATTGTATGATTGACACAAATAGTGATTCCAGTACAGTTGGGCTGGATAAAGTTACATTAGTTGAGGATACTGTCATGTTTGAGGATAGTACAGTTGATCAGAAAGTGAGCATTCAGGACTTTGCAGAAAATGAGTATCAGGCATAGTTGGATGCTTCTTCACATGAGATGGAGGCTAGTAGCTCTTCACTTGGTTTGGCAAGCCAGCTGAAGACAAGCGACAAGGATATTGTCGCGACTTTATCTCATCATGACAGGATACATGGATTGATTGAGAATCACATTTGGATGATTCAACTGTAGGAGAGACATAAAGGAGTCACAACAGGTTCTTGTGACGACTTACAGCAGATCAAGGAAGGCATGGAAGCAATGAAGGTACGTTACATACACGTACTTTCAGATTGCGATCATCTCCTTAATCTTGTGGGCATCTATTCAGATGCATTGAAGAAGAAGAGGAGGTCGACTGATTTTCTCATGAGTTGGAAGATACTCGAAATTCCTTGATGTATACTCAGTTGGCTCTCCAGGATTTTGAGAGACATGTGGACAAGCTTCGTCTCGAGGTGAGTTTAGTTCAGGAGTTAACGCATATGGTAGGGACTTAGTTTTCTTTTACAGTTGGGTCACATGTTGATGATGATATGAGTATGTCTAGCATTCACATTCCGGATTCAGAGATTGTAGACAGGTGCGTGAAGTCGGTATTGTTCACATTACTCAGGTGAGAAGTTTACTTGAATTGCTAGTTGGTAACCGTTCATGGATTAGATGTTGGGATCCTTATCTTAGTACTTGGGATCGTTTTGACTGGAGATATCTATCATTCTTTGGTAGTAGTATCTGTTGCACCATCATGGACTTGATTAGTAGTTTGCCAGGTGTAGTTCTCATCCATGCCAACAGCTTGTTTGATGCTGGAATTAGTTTTTATACACCTGTGTTGGGCATTGTTCATGTATCCAATCGACCATTCTTGTTGGAATGGGTTGATGATCTCTCAGATATGACAAAGTTTACAAAAGAGTCCCAGGATCTGATTATTACAGATGACACCCAGGGGGATGTTGTGGATAGTTTTGAGAACTTAGTCTCCTCAACAGTTTCTTTTGATACAGAGGTTTTTGATGTTGATGCTTCAGTCGCTCCGTTTGATGATACGAGTTCAGCAGTTGGTTTGCAAAATTTGGATGGTAGTATTACAGATGATAGTTATTCTGAGGTTACTCCTTTGGACAGTGTACCAAGCATAGAGTTTAGGAGTTTGACCAGCCAGCACAATCATGTGTCTAGTCAGCTAAGAGTTAGTGAGCGAGACATTTCTATTGCTTGCGAGCATTTCGATGCTGCTCATCAGTTGTTAGCAGTTTATGGATGGGGTTCTCCTACTAGTGATGAGTAGGGAAGCAGTTATCTTTCCTTGACAGAGATCCACTCTTTATGGGAGGCTATCCGGATTCTGAGACAAAATTATATGCAGTTGGTAGCCGATAGAGATTATCTTATGGAGTGGGGCAGTACAGCATATGATGCATTACTGGTCAAGGAAGATGAGGTGAATGAGCTTACTCAGCAGCTCGAGGTGACTTCTGAGTTCCTTGAGAGTACACAGTTGGCTTTTGAGGAGTCATATTTTCATTTGGCTGAGGTGACCATGGAGTTAGAGCGACTTCAGTCTTTACCAGATTCTGTAGAGTCACAGACCGCGATGTTTGGTGATCCGAGGATGTCCATGGTCAAGGTTGATAGAGGCAGTAGAGATGAGGATATATCTGTCCTTGATACCAGTATTGGCATGTTTGGTTCATTTCCATTGGAGGTAGGATCAATTGAGTTGGGCCCTGCAACTGAGCATGGTGGTATGTTTGACTTGGTGGTGGTCTCTACTACGGACGGCAAGGAGACTAGTGATGTTGTATCAGAGATCATGTGTGATGTTGGTGAGCCGGTAGTTGGCATGGTTCCTACTAGTGACACTACCCCCTTGGCAATGTCTTCGGAAGTAGTAGTTAGTTTCGGTTTGGTTGGTGATCAGTGGCAGTGGGTTGCATCACCTGTGTATGGCGAGCTGTCGACTGAGGTTAGTTCTTTTAATCAGCATTATACTACAGGGTATGTTCATCAGTTTGCACTGGATCTAGGTGTTGAGGACTTGATGGCCATCAGATTTGGTTTGGGTTCTAGTTCTTGCTATTTATCATGTGATGACTATTCGCCATTAGTGATGCATGGGAGTTATGGTTATGTGATAGTGGCTGGTGATTTACAGAGTTGTGCTGATTGCAGTAGGTGTACAATGTGTGGATTCTCTGTATTTGGTGTAGTTTCATGTGGGAGTGGTCATCATTGTAGCAGAGTTGGAGTGTGCGTTCCGCATAACACGATGGGTTGTGTGGATGGTGTTGGCAGTTTGAGTTGCCCACTCTACTTGGGTTTTGATGTTTTGAGAGTTTGTGTCTCGTGGGTTTTTGACTGTGGCAGTAGTGGATTTGGAGTTCAGTTGTGCAATGGTTCACGATCCATTCATGGTGTCCTCTTGGTTATATTTCAGAGGTTGTCGCTAGAGCCTACGTTGACTGACAATAGTATGGTTCATGACTACATTTGGGATCCAGGTGGATTGACTGATTTTTTGTTTGGCCATTCTTTGGGAACAAGCAATTTCAGGAAAGGTGGACTGTAATGTCCCCTTTTTGACAGGCACCAGCTACTTGTTTTTTTTAGCGTTTAATTTTCCCCGAAGGCTAAAAAGGGAAGAAATAAAGGGGAAAAAATATATTAGATTAATTACTTATAAGGTTATTAAAAATAAAATATTAAAAAGTAACCTTATATTGAATTAATTTAATATTAAAGTGACTAAAGTAATAAAATATCAAAAATGCACTTAATAGAATAAAGTAATAGATTATTCTAGAAGTTTCTTGAAGTTACTTATGAATTCTTTATAAGGAGCCTTTGGGGGGGCATTTGACACATCTTGAGTTGTATATTCATCTATTGTGCTGAGAGCCTTAGTGCTTGCATACTTGCCTGAGGGTTTGAAGACTCTAAGGTGCCAATTTCGGTTGCGAGATATCAACCCTAGTTGGGAGTGGAGGAATTGGTATTCAGCCAATTCATTTGTGATTAATTGGGAGATAATATTCAGTGATTTTTGTTCAACCCGTGCATCTAATTTTTGACATCAGTTGGCAAGGAGAAAGGTTTCAGTTTTCGTAGTGGATCCGAAAAAGAAAAGCGAAAAAGAAGAGCTGAAAAAGCAGTTCAAAAAAGCAGATCCGAAAAAGCAGTCTCAAAAAGAAAAGTGAAAAAGCAGAGCCGAAAAAGCAATCCGAAAAAGCAGATCCGAAAAAAGCAAAGCCAAAAAGCATGTCATCTCAGCGACTTATTCCAGGTTCTTTTGGTATTTACATTTGGCAATTGTAGAAGGATACATTTGACAAGTAATATATGTCTTTTTGTTACCAAAGTATTCAGTCATTGTAAACATTGAAGTATTGAAGGGAAATCAACTTAATTCAGCTATTTAGTTTGTATGCCAAATATTTGTAAAAACGTCTCATTGCATAGTCATTCATAGGATGCATACCAAGTGTTTGTGAAAATACCTCTTGGCTGTAGGTGTGCATTTTACATCAGAATTTCATGTACTTGCATTTGGAAAATAATAAAAATAAGTTGCATATCACTTTGATTTCCAATTAGTTATTTTGCAATCATTTGTATTCATCAATATCATTGGCATTTAAAAATCATAGCAAAACAACAAACATCAGCAAACTGAGGCTGCAAGGGAAGTGTTTGACAAAATTCCTAAGGCAAAAAAACAGGGATAAAACTTCAAAAATTGTCAAGGCACTTTACAGAAGAATTTAATTATTCTCCGGTTTTATCCTATATATTGTATTCTTTGCAATACTGTTATCACTACTATCAGTGATAAGTCATATCACAGGGAAGTAATATGACATAGCATCATGTGTTCGATGATACCACATGCTAAGAAGATTCAGATAGGTATAGAGTATCAATCTATGCTTATTCATCATAATTGATGATGCTAGATATGTTATCTCTCAGTATGATTATCAAGTTAAGAGGGAGTGTTAAATCTGTAACTTTGATATAATACTGATCTCATTGCACAAGATCTTATAGATCTATTCTTGCATGGAAGACCTATATATTTGTTCCTTGTTTAGGCATGATCAGCATCTCCCTTGGATTATTGCATTTGAGTTTTGAACTTAACTAATATTTGTTAGTTTGATTAAACAAAAGCTATTACTCCTTGATGCCGATTATGAGAAAACATTATAGGGCCGACCCAGATAGGGTCATGTCCCTTCAAGGGACATGCCCTTTGGTTACCTTATTTATATGGGGTATGGTTGTAGTTAAAGAACACACAAATAACATACGGTCTGCTCCTTTAAGCAATTCTGCCCTATATGAATACTTGCAGAGATAAAACATTTCAGAATAATATTTATATCATTGACATCACTTCATACAAGTCTGAATCATAAAAGATCATCTTCAGCAAGCATTAAAGAAGGTATTATCTGAGTCTGATCATACAGAATTTGGAGAAACTTTACAATAGGAGGCTTAAGAGCTTGGTGAGGAGCAACATGTTTTGGGTTGATTCCAAATACATCATCATCATAAAACTTGTTTACGCAATAATCAAATACGAGGACTCCAATGTTCCAAGTTTAGAAAGGTGTATGAGATGATTCGTAACATGCTTGGAAAAATGAAGGCTACTATTGAAAAAATAGACCCACTTCGTGGTTCTATGAAAATCAGAGCCAGATAAGCTTTTCTTTACAAAATTTAAAATGAATGATAAGTTTCTAGCTACATTTTATACCCTCTCAGCTCAGTACTTACAAATTTGTGCATATAGCCACAATGCCTTTCACAAGATTACACCGGTGAATTGACATCGTCGAATTGATATGTAGACCGAACTGAAAATTTAGTAATAAACATCATATCTATTTCATATTCTACCTCACTTTTGGCCGATCAATAATCATGGGGTTGTCATTAACATCTTTATTCTACTCATTGAAGAAATATATTGGATGTCTGAGAATCTTGATTTTCATTAGCATTGAGGGTCCAAAGATTCCTTTTGTGTGATGGCCCAATCCTTTTTCTGATAATTCATGATTCTACACATTTTTTTGTAATGGTACCTATGCTACATTAGATAATATATGTGAATCCAAATCTGGGTAAGCATTATTGGGATTTTTAGTCTGCTCATTCATAAAATACCAAACTAAATGAAGATAGTTAGGCCCATGGGGTTGGAAGCTAGTTGAGCAAGTGCATGAGATGAAACCCTTAAGTTATTCTATAGCTACCATTTTACAGAAAGGAAATATAAACCAAATTTCTGGGAAGTTGTATAAGAAGTTGGTTGGCAAATGAAAAATCAGAGATTATCAAATTTAGACCTACTTAAATAGGAAAAATTATTATGTACCTCAGTACATGCCATGTGACATTTTCAGAACATACCTGTAGGTTGTTCAATATCAAGCTGTTCATTGGAAGATTGCCGATATGGATTTGGATCTTCTCTGCTTCTACGCTTCCTCTTGACTTTGTGGGTGGTTATGAATGGTTTATTTGGTACATTAATTAGCTTGAGAAGATATCCAATTGGCAAGCTGTTTATAATGCATTTAGCTCTGTTAAACTAAGAAATAGGACACCAGTAATAACTAAATTCAATCTAGTAATTGCAGTTAATACAGACCTCAGAAATCCGATTCCTATAGAAATAAACCAGTATTTCCATGAAAGTTTTGTTGTTTTAGCAAATTTATTCAGGAATTCAACCATTATAACCTGCATTATTTTAAAAACCTTTAGGTTTTCTCCCATAGAGCTGAATAATACAAAAAAGTCATAGATTATGTTACTAGCTTTTTGGGTAAAGGTGCAAGTGGAAAGAAAACAGACCTGAAATATGATACTGAGAACAGTAACAGAAACAAACATATGGTTCTTGAGTATCCCTGTGAAGATGTTGAACTCTTCTGGCTTGCGTGCATTGATCTCATTGAATAACTGTAGACAACCATTTTAGATTGTAATAAATACAGAAGTAAATTTTTCGCACCAGATTCTAAACACTCATATCTGTCATTGGCAGTTGTGATCACTCTAATGGTAATGGAAAATAAAATCTGGGGGAATCTTGATCTCTACAAGTTTGAAAATTAGTCCACTATTGTGTAATGCTAGAATTTGATAACAAATGGGATAGGAATCCAAACAGGGAAGGAACAAATAGTATTCCAAACAGGGAAGGAGCAAACCCACTTACTGCAACACTATACTTGAATCACTATGTACTGTGGTATGACTGATACCAAACATGGGCACCTTCAACAATATGATTTAAAAAATGCCATGAGAGGGGATTAGATCCCTTTAGTTCCTATTTTCTATCTAAAGCAATATGGGAATTAACCTGGCAAAACACAAAGGTGTTGAAAATGATGGTATCTCTGAGTATATCTTTTCTGTCTTTTGTTCCATCCAACCTTAGCAGATCAATTCCTTTGTAGTAAAGAGTTAACAGCACTGTAAGTTGGAAAGAAGCCTGCATACCACATTTCATCAAAAACCAGGGCTATTCAACAAAAAGAACTCTATTATAGCTAAATTTTCAAGTAAAATAAAATCATGAAAAAAAAGTAGTATTATTTCTTGATCAGTGTATATACAGACAATTATTGTGTTGCAGACCAACAAGATCCATGTTAAACAGAACTAGAATATAATGTCTGCAACTCGATGCCACAGGATGCTAAGAAATCAATCTGTTTATTATCCAGCATTCCAATAGAAAAACATTGCACAAATGCAAGGATATTTATTGCAGGCTACTGAGTCCCTCAAAATTGTTTGGAAATAGGGGATAAAGCCTCAATATTGTAACTATATTATTTTATATAAAAGTGAGAGCTTTCTATATCATAAATAACAAATTTACAACAATTAATAATATACATAACAAATTATTGGGGACGCAATAGGAATTAAAGCCTCAAAATATTGTAACTACATTATTTTATATAAAAGTGAGTGCTTTAATAGATTATAAATTATTAACTAACAACTATATAACAATAAAACTACAACAGATATAGATCCATTTTCACGTTTGAAGCAAAATATGAGAATTTCAAAAGACATGGTTCAAGCAAAAAAGTCTTTGGCATCCAGCATGTGGTATTCTGCATCAGTCACCTTGGGATATGTTTCTCACTAACAACTTTTTTAATACCCATCCAAACTACACAAATAAGGTCCTACGTAAGTGTAAATTTTCTTGACAAAGTTAATTACCTGTGTACTTGAAATTCAGAGAGAGTTAGACCTCAGCATGCATGAGGCTGACAGTCAGGCAGTGAGAATCCAGAGTATATTCTACTAGTGACATCTATGTGAACACTGGCTGCATAGACCCAGATCTTCATCCAGCTTATTCAAGGAGACTGGTTAATTAAATTGAATAATTACACACATTAATATGTTTCTATAGGTCAGCTAAGACGGTGCCCTAGACTCATCAATAAGAGATCTATAGTTCTTGTCAACATAAAACTCCATTCCTGGCGAAGGTCTACAAGGGTATCATTATTATTGTCTAATAAAGTTATTTATTTCCATTTAATAAAAATCCAAATGTTTCAATGGTTCAACTAAGTCTAACATGCAAACAGCTGCAAGTTGTCCAACCAAAGTAAATATGTGCCTCTTTGACAGTTATTAATTTTAAGCCCTTCACCTAGGCCTAATCACCAAGGATATTTTAAGCCTACAAATTCTAATGCAATGATCTTCCTAGGATAACCACAAAATCCTCAAATCAAAGCAAGAAAACTGAACTCATCAATAGAGAACTATCAAAGAATGCAAGGAAAGAAATCAACAACAAGAAAAGAAAATGCTAAGCACTCCCCTTTGTAGCATTTTTTCATTGCTCATTACTCTCCTTTAGAATAGAAGTAGTGTTACCCTAAAAAAATCTGCAAGCACAATATTACACTGATAAAAAGAAAGATCATGAAGTCTGGTTAAAGAAAATATCGAGGAGCATCAAATTTATATATTTGGAATGAGAGAAATGAACGGTTGATGTCCTCGATTTTGACATCACAAAATTGAGGCAAACTATGCAATTTTATCATGAATTTGTAGGTAGAGCCTCTTTGTTTTTAACATATTAATAAAGTGTCATTAAGACAATTCCTTATCCTTGGATTGTACACTATAACTTTGTTAGTGCATTTCTTTTGGAAGTTACCGTCAAGTTTAATCCCCAACGTTTGCAAAAAAGAGTTTTTCTTCTCTGATTGTAGATGCTTGATTTTTGGTTAACTTTCATGTTTTTTGTGTTTTTCTTGTTGTAAATAGTTTTGAGTCTTGCTTTTGCCTTATGTTAATAGCCCTTGCAATCCCACTTGTTTCATACTAACTTAGGCCTCAAACAGAATTGCCTAGCTCAAGTTATGAAGGAAAAGGTGGGGGTTTTAAGTTCGACAACACTTCGTAACAAAAAAACCTCCAAAAGTGAGTTTTATATCGGTAAATGCACGAGGTAAAATTACATTTTATATTTCAAGGGTATTTTGAAATCCGTTTTGAAATTTTAGCTCATTTTGAGTTGATTTGATCATACTTTTTAATGTTTTATGAAATTTAGCCTTTTTAAGTCTATTTTCATGTTACTTTTTTAAAAACTATAGTTATTTATTAAATTTAATTACATGAGACATTAAAAATGCATAATGGTGGGGTTTCATATATCAACATGCTAAACACCTATTAAAACGCCACTGCCAATAAATTAAGTTCTAAAAACATATGTGGCCTTTTCAAATACAATAATATGATATTTAATCATTGAAGTGATTATAAGTGGGAAAATTGAATTGAAAAACACGTGTTTTGTGTTTTTACAGTTTATTAGTTAGTTAAATGCATATGGGGGGGAATTTCAAGCCAAAAGCACATCCAGTTGCAAAAGTATGTGTTTTTCTTCCTCAAAAATGCGTCATTACTTCTTTATAATGGGTTTCTAAATGTGTTTATGCATGTAGTGGGCTTTTTGGATTCCAAAACACATGCTTTGCAATCCTAAAAGCACGCCATTATTCATGCTAGTGTTAAAATGCATAAAGGTGGCAATTTTTGGTCCCAAAGCACATGCTTTTGACACTCAAAACCATATCTTTACTCACAAACGCATGTGTTTTGAGACAATGGTGATTTTGGTGCAAATGTGGCACTTTTTAGCTCATAAACACATGCTTTTGGCTTTGAAAAGTCCACTTTTCTGGCGTTTTTCTTCAAAAATTGGATTTTGCAACAATGAATCACTCATATCTTGGTCAATAATTGATGGAATTTGAAGATCTTTAGGTCATTTTTGCATGAAATTGTCCAATGATCACATTTAAATACTCAAAAGTGGAGTTTATTGAGGTTTTAGCTCATTTCATAACCTCTCTAGGGCACGCTTTTGCCTTAAAATGCTTTAGATTTGAGCATTTGTCTTCATCAAATCAGCAACTATTTGACTCAAGGTAAGTTCTAAAGCATTTCCTATCACTCTTACCTTCCATACAAGTCTTTCAAATCACATTCTATGATTTGGATGCCATTTCCAATATGCTTTGCATTTTGCACATGCTTGGTCAAAACAGTTGCTAAAATGGTACAATTTTTATCGCGAACTTCCTACACTTGTCAAGCAACAGATTTTGACTCAAGAATGCATTCATTTGGCAAAGATTGAGTGAAGATTTGAAATCTATATATGCTTCTTTGCTGCAATCTTTTCTAAGTCCAAAACTCTTGGATTTGCTTCAAATTTGCACAAACATTTGAAGAGACTTATTTTGTTTTCGGAGGAAAGAGGTAAAGTCTCTTGTGACTTTCGTAAGCAGAAGTTGTATATATGTGTTCTTTTGTTTTTATTTGCAAATATCTTCATTTCATTTTCAGATTTGCATTGTTTTTGTGTATTATGTGCTCCTATCTTCCGTCTAAATTCTCCAAGTTGCATATGGAAGTACATCACCTTATTTGTATGTGTACTCAGGATTAAAAACCCATTCATGAAGGAGACTATCAAAGAAAGTGAACTCATTTATCACGTGCTTGCCATGTCCCCAAATTTTAATGTAATTTTTTGAATTTAATTAATTAATTAACTAGTCCCAGAATTTAAATAATATAGAGACCTTTAATTAGTTACTTTAATTAATTAATATGGGGCCCAAGTTAATATCTGTATTTGTGGTTCCGATTGATTAAATATATCTCAGGCCTATTTTTATTTTTATTTCCGTTGGTAAGTGTTGCCATCGCTTATCTTTGTACACCCTCGGAAAGGCTTTCCCTGACGGGTATTTAAGCACGGCTTGTAGGCAGTCGTAGATATGCATTCTGATTATTTATTTTGTACTGTGAATTCCCATTGGGATTCTCTATTGTTCGTCATTTCAGAAGTGAAAGATCTTCCCTACTTGGCTTATTTGATTTCGGTGGGATTCAACCCTCACCTTATTCTGTTCCATGTAATATTTCGCTCGGATCTGGTAAATTAGAGCACCATCTTTGGCAAATCTAATTGAAGGTTATGTGTGTTCTAATCTCCATTGTTGAGTCTATATGTGAAATATCATTATTAATTGGTGCAAGTGTGTATCTAGCTGGTCTTTGGTTTCCTGCAAGGTGTTTGTGTTTAATAAATTGCATCTTTCATTACCAACGGCGTTATCGAACTTCTTTGTTTTCCTCCATCCCATAATTATCTTTACTTCACCGAACAACCTCCTTCTATATCACCGTACAAACATATGGCCTCAACACACCACCATGTTTCCACACCTCCCTTTCGACCTCCAATTTGTCCATATCGTATGACTATCCTTCTCATTGTATGACCTCACTATCTCCATTCCGAACAATTGCCCCTCCACCTCCACCGTACGTCCACCTGTTCCCTTGTCACCATATGACCCTTTAATCCACTACTGTATGGTCACCTAAAGACCACCATACGGTCACTTGTTCCTACACCGTACGACTTCTCACTACCTGCTCCTTGTCGTATGGCCTCCTTGTGCTCCAACATTGCAATACGACCTCACTCCATTGTGCATCGCCACCCAGAGACTACCGTATGATCTCCATTTATACATTTGACCTGAAGCACTGGCCACCCAAAGCACTAAGGGAGAACCACTTGAAGCACATGACAAGACTACCTAAGCATACTACAAGACTTCATAAGGAAACTCTAGAACAGAACATTATAGTGGTATCGGAGTAGAAACCTTTCGGGAGTATCTCCGAAACTTTTGGGAACATACCAAAACCATTCGAGAGCATTTCCAAAACTTTCAGGAACATTACCGAAACCATTCGGAACATTACAGTGCTTTTGCATCCAAAAACCCCACTTTCATGCTTGCATACACTCCATTCATACTTTTCATATTGCTGCCACATGACTTAAACACTTGTGATGGTGGTTGCTTGCATATACATCCATGTTTACTTCTAATGAGAACACACAACTTTATTATAAGTATACATCTTTCTATGCATTTCTCATGCATAAAGCTTGTTGTCCGAATGTGCTTTTGACTTCCAAAAACTCATTTTGGGTTCTTTCCACCATATAAACACATACTTTGAGCTTCAACCCATATATCTACTCGTTCGAAAAGTTACTAGCCATACTACATATGTCAAAATCCCAAACTCCATACTTGTACATCAAAGCCATGCAATGGACCCATCTAGGCTTGAAAGACCATATTATGGCTTTTTTTGGAAACTCAATAACAGCATGCATAATTCGAGACATGCAAAGAAGAAAGAGGGACACAAGGCAAGAATGATCACATAATAGAGCCTAGAATGAGATGAAAGAATGATTGCATGCATAAAATGTTTTCAAGAAGGAGATCGAATGAAACAAATTATGTGTTTTTCAAAAGACAACCACTATTGTAAAGTAGAGCGATTAAGGATTCAAGTTCATGTTCTAGATCAAGATGCTTCCACCAAACCTAAGTAGATCAACCATTGAGCATCCTATAGTAACATGAAGACAAAAAAATGATGTAGCAAGCACTTAGAATATTTTCATCATGTATTTGTAATTGATATATTACATGTAGTAGAAAAAGATGTAATTGCATGATATCACATGCAAAGTTGTAACGTGTAATCAAGTTGCAACTGCATAGGCATGCAATTTTGAATAAGTCAAAGTTAATTAGGAGTTTTTTTTTGAATAAGTCAATGATGTAGGAGCATCCTGGGTTGCCTTGTTATCTTGCTCATTTTGTTCACTCTTCATTAACCTAGTTACCCAGTGTTCGCCAAGTGACTCTTCATTAACCTAGTTACCCAGTGTTCGCCAAGTGACTCTTCATTAACCTAGTTACCCAGTGTTCGCCAAGTGACTCTTCATTAACCGAGTTACCCAGTGTTCGCCAAGTGACTCTTCATTAACCGAGTTACCCAATGTTCGCCAAGTGACTCTTCATTAACCTAGTTATCCAGTGTTCGCCAAGTGACTCTTCATTAACCGAGTTACTCAGTGTTCGCCAAGTGAATCTTCATTAACCTAGTTACCCAGTGTTCGCCAAGTGACTCTTCATTAACCTAGTTACCCAGTGTTCGCCAAGTGACTCTTCATTAACCTAGTTACCCAGTGTACGCCAAGTGACTCTTCATTAACCAAGTTACCCAGTGCAGGCCAAGTGACTCTTCATTAACTGAGTTACCCAATGTACGCCAAGTGATTCTTCATTTGCTGAGTTACCTAGTGTATGCCAAGTGACTCTTCATTAATCGAGTTACCCAGTGTATGCCAAGCGACTCTTCATTCGCCGAGTTACCCAGTGTACGCTGAGCATCAACATTTGAATGTGATTTCTGCGAGCCGACTTGTGGGATTTATTTTGTTCGCGACATTTATGTTAAGGTATTCTCTTGGGATGTGTCCAGACCGTTGTTGGGTCGGCCTTCCTCTTATGTAATGTTCTAGAATAATCTGTAAGCCATTTTGGCAAGTATATATAGTGTTTAGGCTTAGAGTTAGGTAGGTTTTTGGGGAAGAAGATTAGAGAGCAGAACTAAAAGTGCAAATTTGCAGTTGGATCACTGAATGTGAATGTATTTGTAATTGGCTGTAACTCAGAAGGCCTTACAGCTGGGCATGTATGAAGATATTTTGATGAATCAATAAAAGTATTTCACTCTTCTTCCTCCTTTGCTTGCTGTTCTTTGTGTTCGCTTTTGTTGTGTTAACTCTTGCAGGGTGGTTTGGATAGCTGGGTGAGCCTTTGGCCCTAGTTATTCACCCTTTGCCTGCGTTAGTTGGTATCAAAGCCTGAGGTTCGTCCTTGTGGAGATTGGATCGTGTAGAACCCTGATTTGGGTTTGGTTGTAGGGTGGCAAATCTGCGGATTCGACCTATAACTTGCAAAGGGTTACGACCTTGCAAGAACCTAATTTGTAAAGATGGTTCGTGGTAGAGGAAATAATGTTGATAATGCTATATTGGATCAGTTGAGACAAATTGCAGCTAGATTAGATGTTGTGGAGACAACCCAGAGGAGAGGAGCACATCTTAATGATGTAAGTGATGATGAAGCAGCAACACCAAACTATAATCCAGAACTTGAAGAAGATCAAGATGAGGAAAGATTGTTGCAAATATTGTCTAGGGTAAATTCAAAGCCTATTGTAGAAGTTGTTCCTTATGATGGAAAATTGGACACCAATACTATGTTGGATTGGATCTCTGATATGGAGAAGTTCTTTGAGTATGAAAACACTCTTGATAATAGAAAGGTGAAGATTGCAGTCACTAGGTTGAAAGGTCATGCATCACTATGGTGGGAGCACTTGCAAATTGATAGACAAAGGAGAGGAAAGGAGAAGATTAGAACTTGGCCAAAGATGGTGAACAAGGTAAAGAACAAATCCCTTCCTGCTGATTACCAAGTTAGCTTGTTGAGAAAGATGCAAAATTTGAAGCAAAAAGACATGACTATGAAAGAGTATACTGAGGAATTCTATAGACTAGACATCAAATCTGAACATGTGGATGATGATGTTGAGAAAATTGCAAGGTACATTAATGGATTGAGATCTGGAATACAAGATGAGATAAGTTTTGTGAAGTTGGAAAGTGTGGAAAAAGCATACCAGTATGCCTTGAAGGTTGAGGAGATCTTGACAAAGAAGCATGAACAAAGACAAAGAGGTAGTAGTGGCAGATTCTAGAGAGGTAAAAGTAGAGCTTATGGTGAAGGTGGCCGATCTGAAAGTTCTGTGCAGGATAAAGGCAAATCTGAATGGAAGAATGATGACAAAGGCAAGACCGAATGGAAAAGTGGTAATTCTTACCGAGGAGGCACTAGTTCTTTAATTCCTATTCTAGAGGTGGATTTCATGGTAATTGTTTTAGATGTGGTAAAGAGGGACATAGATCTTTTGAATGTAGATCCTCTGAAAGTAGGCAAGGTAATAGAAATTCTATGATTCAAGAAGATGATGAGGGTTCACCAAGTGGACCTGAGGCTGGAGAAAATTTGATGATGAGAAGAACTTTATGTAATAAGGAAGGTGATGAGAAACCTGTTTTAAGGAGAAGTCTTTTCAAGACAAGATGTAAGATGGCTAGAAAATGTTGTAAAGTGATCATTGACAGTGAAAGTTCTACAAATCTGGCATCAGAAGAGCTGGTTACAAAGTTGCAATTGCAAAGGCTAAAACATCCCAAACCTTATCATGTTTCATGGATCAAAGATGAGCATAAGATATTGGTAAGTGAGCAATGCCTTGTGAAGTTCAAAATTGAACATTACTTTGATGAAGTTTTGTGTGATATTATGCCCATGGATTGTTGTCATATTTTGTTAGGTAGACCTTGGCAATATGATAGATATGTTGTACATGATGGAAGATTGAATCAATATACTCTTTGGGTAAATGGGAAGAAACAAATATTGTTGCCTTTGATTGAAAATCCAGATGAGGTTAATTGTACTGCTATAAAAATTTGCATGGTTAATGGGAAACAATTTGAAAAGGAAATGAAAAAGAATCAAGTCTATTTTGCTATAATTCCAAGAAAACCGAGTAGTGTTAACCGAGTGCTAGTCAGTGGTGACCGAATGACAGATGGTAGGATTGACTGAGTGCCAGAAGAAATTGCAGAATTGTTGAATGAGTATAAAGAAATTATTGCTGATGATATTCTTGATGGTTTACCTCCAATAAGAAGTATAAGTCATTGTATGGATCTGATCCCTGGAGCTAGTTTGCCAAACAAAGCACCATATAGATTGACACCTGGAGAGAATGAAGAACTTAACAGATAAGTGCATGAGTTGTTGTAGAAAGGTTTGATCAGAGAATGCTTGAGTCCATGTGTTGTACCTGCTGTATTAGCACCTAAAAAGAATGGACAATGGAGAATGTGTACTGATTCTAGAGCCATTAACAAGATAACAGTGAAATATAGGTTTCCTATGCCAAGGATGGATGACATAATGGATTGTTTGAGTGGAGCAAATTATTTTACCAAGATTGATCTGAAGTGTGGCTATCATCAGATCAGAATTAGAGAAGGTGATGAATGGAAGATTGTTTTCAAGACAAAAGATGGTCTGTATGAATGGTTGGTTATGCCTTTTGGTTTGACTAATGCACCTAGTACTTTCATGAGGTTGATGAATGAAGTTCTGAAAAGATTCTTGGGTAAGTTTGTGATTGTTTATTTGGATGATATTTTGATATTCAACAAGACTAAGGAAGAACATCTTGAGCATATTAGATAAGTATTGTAGAGGTTGAAAGAGGAAAAGTTGTTGATTAATCTGAAAAAGTCTTATTTTATGCAAGAGGAGATTGTGTATTTGGGATTTGTGATTTCAGCTGATGGATTGAGGATGGATCCTGAGAAGGTTAAAACAATTTTGGAATGGCCTACACTTGAGAATGTGGGCAAGGTAAGATCATTTCATGTTTGACTAGTTTTTACAGAAAGTTTATAAAGAATTTCATTGCTGTTTGTAATGCTATGACTGAAACAATGAGGGGAGATAAAAAGGAATTCAAGTGGACACATGGAGCTGATAAGAGTTTTGAGACTTTTAAACAAAAGGTTGCTGAATTACCTGTATTGGCCTTACTTGATTTCAACAAAGTATTTCAAGTTGAATGTGATGCAAGTGGTAATGCAATAGGAGCTGTTTTTAGTCAAGAAGGTAAGCCTGTTGCTTTCTTTAGTGAAAAGTTGAACGATGCTAAAAGGAAGTATTTTGTGTATGATCAAGAATTTTATGCCATTGTTCAAGCATTGAAAAAATGGAGACATTATTTGATTCCTAAGGAGTTTGTGTTATATACTAATCATAAAGTTTTACAATACTTGGGAAGTCAACATAAATTGAATCAAAGACATATAAAGTGAGTTGAGTACTTGCAAAGTTTTACATTTGTGATTAAGCATGAGAGTGGAGTTACTAACAGAGTTGCTGATGCATTAAGTAGAAGACGTTCTTTGTTGACTGAAATGAAGGTTGAAGTTCTTGGTTTTGATGAAATGAAGAATTGTATAATGTTGATCCTGATTTTTCTGAGGCGTGAAGAGAGTGCAGAGCACCAAATCTGATAGACCACATAAGTAAGTACGATGAATATTTCATTCAAGAAGGTATGTTGTTCAAAGGTATTCAGTTGTGTATTCCTAGAAGTCCTATGAGGTTGAATTTGATTAAGGAAAAGCATAGTGGTGGATTAGCTGGACATTTTGGAATTGATAAGACATTGAGTTTGCTGAAAGAGAAGTATTATTGGCCACAAATGTATAAGGATGTTTAGAAATTTGTAAAGAGTTGTGGAGTTTGTCAAGTTGCAAAAGGAGTGAGTGAAAATACTGGTTTGTATACATCTATTACTATTCCTGAGAAACTTTGGACTGACTTTAGTATGGATTTTGTTCTTGGATTGCCTAAAACAGTGAAGGGGTATGATTCTATATTTGTTGTAGTGGATAGATTTTTTAAGATGGCTCATTTCATACCATGTAAGAAGACATCAGATGCTAAGCATGTTGCTAAACTTTTCTTTAAAGAGATTGTGAGATTGCATGGATTACCAAGAAGTATTATTTCAGACAGAGATAGTAAGTTTGTTGGTTATTTTTGGAAGACCTTGTGGAAGAAGATGGGTACTGAGCTGAAGTTCAGTTCTACATTCCATTCACAAACAGATGGATAGACAGAGGTTGTGAATAGAAGCTTGGGAAATTTGCTGAGATGTTTAGTTGGGAATAAGCCAAGTAACTGGGAGATGGTATTGACACAAGCTGAATTTGCATATAATAATTCTATGAATAGGAGTACAGGGAAGACACCTTTTGAGATTATTACCGGAATGCATACTAGAGGTATATCAGATTTGAGAGATGTTGCTGGTGAAGAAAAGAAAAGCGCTGCAGGAGAAGAATTTGCCGATTTTATGGAGTCTTTGCATAAGGAAGTGAAGTTGAGGTTGGAACAAAGTAATTAGAAGTATAAGGAGAATGTTGATCAGTTTAGAAAACACCATGATTTTCAAGTTGGTGATGAGGTGATGGTTCATCTAAAGAAAGGAAGATTCCCAGTTGGAACATACAGTAAGCTGAAGATGAAGAAATTTGGACCTTGTAAGATCTTGAAGAAGTTTGACAGTGGTAATGCTTATGAAGTTGAGTTACCTGATGACATTGATATATCTCCTATATTCAATATTGCTGATTTGTATAAGTATCATAAGTCAGATGATGAAGTTGTTGTATGAGAAGATTATCCTAAGAAGCAGATTAAAGAAGTTGAACAGATATTAGATCAGAGAGTTGGCAAGAGCACAAGAGGAAAAGATTACTATAAATATTTGGTAAAGTGGAAGAATAGGCCTATTGAAGATGCTTCATGGATTTCGCAATCTGAGTTGGATTCCACTCAGATTGTGACATTTCAATGATTCAGAAGAATCATTCCTTTCAACCCCGGTTGTCTGATGCAGGAGCATCCTAGGTTGCCTTGTTATCCTGCTCATTTTGTTCACTCTTCATTAACCTAGTTACCCAGTGTTCGCCAAGTGACTCTTCATTAACCTAATTACCCAATGTTCGCCAAGTGACTCTTCATTAACCGAGTTACCCAGTGTTCCCCAAGTGACTCTTCATTAACCAAGTTACCCAGTGTTCGTCAAATGACTCTTCATTAACCTAGTTACCCAGTGTTCGCCAAGTGACTCTTCATTAACCGAGTTACCCAGTTCGCCAAGTGACTCTTCATTAACCGAGTTACCCAGTGTTCGCCAAGTGACTCTTCATTAACCGAGTTACCCAGTGTACGCTAAGTGACTCTTCATTAACTGAGTTACCCAGTGTATGCCAAGTGACTCTTCATTTGCCAAGTTACCCAGTGTATGCCAAGTGATTCTTCATTTGCCGAGTTACCCAGTGTATGCCAAGTGACTCTTCATTAACCGAGTTACCCAGTGTATGCCAAGCGACTCTTCATTCGCTGAGTTACCTAGTGTACATTGAGCATTAGCGTTTGAACGTGATTTCTGCAAGCCGACTTGTGGGATTTATTTTGTACACAACATTTATGTTAAGATATTCTCTTGGGATGCATCCAGACCGTTGTTGGGTTGGCCTTCCTCTTATGTAATGTTCTAAAATAATCTGTAAGCCATTTTGGCAAGTATATATAGAGTGTTTAGGCTTAGAGTTAGGTAGGTTTTTGGGGAAGAAAATTAGAGAGAAGAACTGAAAGTGCGAATTTGCAGTTGGATCACTAAATGTGAATGTATTTGAAATTGGCCGTAAACCAGAAGGCCTTACAGCTGGGCATGTATGAAGATATTTTGATGAATCAATAAAAGTATTTCACTCTTCTTCCTCCTTTGGTTGCTGTTCTTTGTGTTCGCTTCCGTTGTGTTAACTCTTGTAGGGTGGTTTGGATAGCTGGGTGAGCCTTTGGCCGTAGTTATTCACCCTTTGCCTGTGTCAGTCAAGGTGGATGAGGGTTTTCCTTTTCTCTCCACCTTTCTCCCTCTTCTTTTCCTATATAAAAGAGGGAGCTCATTGTAAATAGTCATCTCTTGGCAAGGCAAGGAAATTTTGCCAATTTGTGCACACACTCTTAAGAATTTGAGCTTAGATGTAAATCTAAATTGCTTTCAATAAAAGAGGTAGGTTGTTTTGAGACTTTATGTCAATCCAACTTGTTATGCGATGACATGTTTTTGAATTGATCGAGAATTTTACTATTTTGTTCAAAAGGGATTTGAATTCAATTGTGCAAACTTTGAGCTTCCTATTGTATTCAGAGTCAATTTGAACTTTTGAAAAGTTTGTGTTGTAGAAGGACAAATTGTGATAGTAGTGGCTGCAATTATTTAGAGCTGAAGACTTTGAACTTCTATTGTAAGTGTTTTTATTAAATTTGAGAGTATCTAGTAAGAGACTTTGTACCTTACTGACTATTCTACTTGAACCCTCACAAGACAAGCGTAGGAAACTTTGGGTTCCTATTTTTGTTTCACAAAATATAAAAAAGGAAATTGCTGCCCATGGTGTTGTTCTTACGTCAATTCTAGGGTCACTGATATTATCATAGCAATTAGGCACTTTTTGTTAAGTTGAAAAATGTTAGTTTTATGCAACTCATTCCTAAAAATAGAGGATTTGATTAAGAGAACCATCCTTTTTGTAATAATCAATTAAAGTCTTGTTGAAGTGACCTACAAAAAGAAGGAAGCCTCACCTATTGCTGAGAGGAGAGAGAAATGACATAAAATGTTGCCTAAAGTCACAATTTTGTAAGTTGTAGTTAGTGACATTCAAAAATTTCAGCCAACGATGGAGATGGAAGTCAACCCGAAAGGGATGAATGACCAAGGTTGTGTGGAGAAGGTTTGCATAGGATACGGGTATTATGGGATAAATGCTGGAAGGAATTAGATGGCAAGTGTTCAAGCTCATTAGAAACTTACAATGAGTGGAACTAAGGGAATAAATAATTAATATTATTTATTTTCATGAGCAAGTCTCAAGTAAATAAACATTTAGTCATTCCTTTTGAAAGAACAGAGACAAGTATTGAATAATGAGATTATTTTTTATTGCAAAGGCATCAATAAATGGAAATTTAATCATTCGCGTGAATGGGAAATTAATAAAATTGATTTATTCGACTATAGCAGAAAGGTTAGATGATTAAATAATTAATTATAAAAAGAAGAATATTAATTAATTAATACAAAAGATTAATTATTCGAGTATGGTAATTAATTATATAATAAAATTATTTAACTAACATTGTTAAAGGGGAATATAGCTATTAGAGTGGACTAAGGTCGGTTAGAGAAGAAATAGCGAAGATTACAGATAATTCGGAACAATACGGAAGAAAGAGGGAAGATTAGGAAATAATTAGGGAACATTAGAAATGATTAGGGAATGTGATTATTCAAAAAACGAAGAAAATTGATGACAAAAGAAAAATCAATTTTCGATATTTACATTTTGCCCCTCTTTGAGATGCATATGTAGTGCTGATAAAATAAACTTGTAATAGAGGATATATATATATTTATAATTTATATGTATGTATATATAATATATATTTTTATGTATGTGTGTGTGTGTGTATCCTTGTTAGAGATAATCAAATGTAATGTCCCCTTATCTAGCACATTGTATTATGTCATCTAGCCTATTTCTCCATGGTGCCATAGGCTAACAAAGGCTTTTATAGAGATCTTGATGATATTTGGCCTAAACAATTTCCATTGCAAAACATATTGAAGGGTTTTGAGGTGGTTTCGAGCATACTTACTATTTATAGTAAGTTAGTATGGGAATATTTGGACTTTTGGCGCAATGGTATGTTGATGGTAAATTTCTCAATATTGACAAGATCATTCATTTATTGATATTATTTAGTATGCATTAATAAAGCCTTTTATATAGTTCGATTTAATTTTTTAACTTTATTAATGCATAATCTATAGTTTGTGAAAGCTATTAAATTAAATGGTTCCCTTTCATTTAATAATGTATTGGAGATATAAAAGATAAAGGGGAAATATTTAAGAAAAAAAGTACTCTTGGAAAAGAAGGAGCAATAGAAAAATAGGGGCCATGAGAAAATAGGGAGAAATGGAAAAATAGGGGCTACAAGGAAATAGGAGGGAATAAAAGAAGTTTGATAATTTTTCAATCCCGCAGTGATGAAACAAGTGAGTGCACCCTCTCTGGCTCCTTCTCAGGTAGATGTTCCTTCTCCTGTTCCTGCTGTAAATTCCTCTGCTGCAGTTCATCCCTTGGCTTCAGGGGTATCAGGGTCAAGTTGTGGCCTTGCTGATTCTTAGTGCCAGTTGGCTGCTGGTTTGGTGGGGGCTAGAAGGACCTCTGTTAATGGTAATTTGGTCATGCCCTCCACTTTTGTTTCATCTGGGGCGGTCCTTCCTATGTCTTCTTCTCTGGATGCAGTAATTCCTGTTGCGGCCTCTTCCCCGGTCTCAGGGATTTTTGGTGGTTCTGGTATTGCTGATTTACGATGGCAGAAGGCGGCGGGTTTGGTGGAGGATGGATGGACCGTAGTAAAAGGAAAAAAGATGAAGCCATCCACTGCCTCTTTTGATATGGCATTACAGTCTCATACGAAGGTATCTAAAGGCAATGCATGACTGTTTCTGGTCTGTTGTTCTTTTTTGCCCCTTGGCTTTTGGCCTATTGATCTTTGTTGTGCATCATGGTAGGGGATTTCTTTCCCTTTATTCTTTGGGTTTCAGGAGCCTAGACTTTTATTGTGTTGGTGGCTGTCGTGATGTCACTTTGGTCACCTTTTGTTTGGCGATCTGATGTATTGGCCTTTTGTTTGGCCTTTGTCCTTTGGCTGGGCTTTAATTGCTTATTTTCGGCCTTTTGTTTTGTTTCAACTTGGGTTTTAGGATCCCTGTAAAACTTGTTTATCTAATAAAAAACAAGTGAGTGCACCCATAAGAAAATGTATAAAAACGAATGAAATGCTCCCTTTTCAACATGCTTGGTTATGCTTGGATGAAGATGTATAACTAAGTTGTTGCTGAAGAATGATTTTCGGTTTCTTGAGGATGCCTGTTCCCTAGAAATACAACTTCCTCACAGTTGATAGATACTTCCACGAGGTTATTTGCTGATATTCAAGGTAAAATCTGAAGATTGTGAGATCTTATTAGATTAAAATTCTATTTTCAGTTGCGAGGTAGATTCGATTTGGATTGCAAGGGTTTGTGGCTGAAGAAATGAATTGGAGGGATTACTCTTCTATAAGAACTGCTGAGAATCAATTTATTGTGCTGGAGATAGTAGGCAATCAGATTGGGAACTATGATTGGCCTATTGTTGAAAAGTGTTGTCCAAGGTCTAAAATCATTCCAAGAGCTGTAATGGGATTTGGAAAATACATATTGCTGTATATGTTGATTAGAGACCGATCTAAACTACATTTAAGGTGCTATATATGACTGAGAAGAGAGCGGTCTGCAAGAGTTTTGGGTGCTGATCATGCTGGAAGATGGCTGTTTGCAGCTGAACAAGACTAGGATAGTGTCATGTCCCCTCCCACCAACTAAATATTCTATGCTGAAACTTAGCCTATGCCACACCCCCATAGGCCTAAGTCTTTTATCAAAGGGTGACTTGAGCACAGAAGTGAGATAAGCTTATTATATTTTAAAACATCCACCTTACCCGTAATTCTTTCCACTTTGTGTCTTGCTGGAGGTCTCTGCTCGCATGGCTTCGGTTGGTTGTCTTCCTCTAATTTGGCAACTGCCTCACCAACTCCCTCTAACAGGTTTGAGTAATGCTTGCATGAGAGTAACCGGTGGTATCATGAGTGATTTATGGAGATGTTTGAGAGAGAAGAGGCTATGCAATGATACCAAGGTTTCCTTTTGTAAGGTAAACTAGTTTTGTTTCTAGGGAGGATGAAATCCCTTCTCATATCTGGAATAGGACGTAGCCTCTATTCTTTCCATTCCTGTACTCCAGGCCCATATCCATCATGCAATCCTCTGCAGTGTTTTTTTGTAGGTTGGCAACCGTATGGCGATAAATTGCAGTTAATATAGCACCCATGGTTATAGGGACCATGCAAAAATCAGAGGAGATAGCCAGCTATGGTGGTCATTTCCACCAGTGAAATAAGGGAGTGTGCATGCATGATTGGCGATTCTAATGGAGGCAATGTCTCAATTGCATGGTACAGGAGAATGCGTATTTGTTGACCACAGTAGTAGATTAGACTTCATTTGCATGCTACAGGAAGGACCTGACATTACATATATGATATGCGGAATTGTCTAGAAGACATCTATCTAGTTATGTACTCGCCTGAGTAGAGGACAACTTCTCCAGATCTCCATCAAAGTTATGACACGAGATTGGTAAAACTTTACTAATTCAAACAGTAGTTGTGTTTGTTGCAATACGAACTTATTTCCAGTGATAAGCTGTCAAGTTTGCAATTTTTGGAGTGGTAGAAAAGGCTCAAATTCTATAAGAGTTTTGGCAGGTAGTATTTTTCAATACTTTATTATTGGTTATCACTTTTGAACATTTTGCATGAATGTATTTTATTGAATCTGAATAATATCAGTACTTCCTTATGGTCTGCTATGTTAAATTGAGCTCTGTTGCAAATTTTAACTTTTACAAATCAAGAGACATACAGAATAATGTAAAATCTAGATAAAGGTCATCACAATGGTATCAAAGCAGCAATCCTGCTGCCTTGGAATTTTCAATTTTGTGTGTCAATACGATAGGGAACCTTGTAAAACTTGGAAATCCCCACAAATTGCAGAAGGTAAAATATCTTCATAGGTTATTGGAGTGCATTCAATGGCTGAAAGGGGCCCAAATACAATTGAGGAAGCAGATAGGGAAGCCAGGGAAACCTTGAGGACTCTTAGAGATCATCAAAATCATATTACTTATGTTCTACAGCAACTTACGCAAGCTATACAACAAATGAATGTTGGGCCTACAACACCCCAATGCCAGCACAGTATGAGTGGTAGTGTAGTTGGATCACCGTGAGGAAGGGAATCACCCACTCGAACCACAAACACGCCTTCAATGCCAATATTCGTTGAACATTAGGATGAGGTTGAGGTTGTTAATGTCGGAGTTGTAGGAGATCTTCCTGATGATGCCATGGCTACATATGCTGAATGGGATTTGTTTTGAGATAATGTTAAGGTAGTCTTGGAATTTGTTTAGTATATGAACTAGCGAAGGATTCAAGGGAATAAATGAGAGCCAGATAGGATAGGAAGCCAAGGGCTCCAAACAGGAATTTAAAACATGTTATGAACAAGCTCTCATTACCAGTATTTGATGGCAGTGGGAAAATTACAGCCAAGGCATGGATACAAAAACTTGATACCTTTATCACACTAATGCCCATGACTGAAATAGATGCAATCAAATTTTCTACTAAGCATTTGGAGGATCCGGCTTACAACTTGTGGCACCATGATTTAGTCACTCAGGATCATGGCATGATTAATTCATATGAGGAGTTTAGTAATAAACTGATAAACAAATTTGACAAGAAAGACATAAGTTCACTATAGGGAGTTAGCTCAACTCAAGCATAGTGGAACCTTATATACTTATATTGATGAATTTCATAGGACATCCATCATGGTCCCATAATAGGATAGAAAATAAGAAGGTAATGTTGTTCATGGAAGCTTTGAGTGAGAGGTTCAAAGGGTTTGTCAAAGTGCAAAAACTAAGTACTTTACAGGATGCAATCAAGATGACACCATCTTCTACAGTTCAGCCTCCCAAAAGGCCTTTTAAGGGACCTATGGCCAGTCTGAAATCCTCAAATCAGAATAAGAGTGATCCACCAAAAACTAATTTTGAGTCAAGAAATGAGCTAAGAAGGAGAAATTTATGTTTTACATGCAAGGAAGCTTGATCACCGGATCATAGATGTCGGGGGAAAGGCAAGGTTCATTGTATTGAAGTAGTTTCAAATAACGAAAATGATGGTAACAATTCTGATGACAATGATGAGGATAGTGTTCATGAGCAGCTCTAGTTGGGAAAGGTGCAGAAATACATTTCAAATCAGCCACCTATCATTTTTACTCTCTCAGGAATTCCTACTAGTAGTCTCATCCGTCTTAAAGGAGCGGTTAAAGGGAAGCAAATAGTTGTTTGGTGGATACAAGGGCCAGACATAAATTCATTAGCACATCTATAGCAGCCCAAAGGAAATTATAAGTAGATACCATTCTGCACTTTGATGTTAAGGTTGCTGATGGAGATCTTCTTAATTGTTCAGGGATAGTTTCTCAGCTTGACATTCAGCTAGGTACTTACACTCTCACAACAGATTTTTATATGATTTAGGTGGGATAGACATCATTTTAGGCCTGCAGTGGCTCCAAACTCTTGCCAGATATACAATTGATCATGATAAAAAACAGATTGAATTTATGAGAGGAGGTCAGCAGGTCATTCTCAGAGCTATGATTGATAGAGGTCCTAGGATTGTTTTAGCTCATAGAATGGAATCCTTTTTGAGGCATGAGGATATAGAGTGGGCAGCACAATGTTTTATCTCTACTAAGTCTTTCAAACTTAGGACAGCAGCATCACATCAATATTCAATTAGTGTTAGACAAGCACAAAGTAGTCTTTTGTGATATCCCTCCTGGTATACCTTCTAACCGTGGATTTGAGCGTCTGATAGAGCTGGAAGAGGGTTCGAAGCAAGTTATAACAACACCCTATCATCACCCTAGACACTACAAGGAGGAGATAGAGAGGATCATTTGAGAGTTACTTGACATCGAGCATATAAGGCTGAGTTCTAGTCTATTTGCTTCATTGGTAGTTTTGGTTAAAGAAAAAAACAAAACTCTATGGAGGTGTATTGACTATAGGGCATTAAATAAGAGGACCATCAAGAACAGGTATCCCATACCCCGTATTGATGAGTTGTTAAATGAATTGCATGGGGCTGTCTACTTCTCTAAGATTGATCTCTATTCAGGGTACCATCAGATTAAAGTTTGTGAAGAGGATGTACATAAGACCGCATTCAGATGCCACTATGGCCACTATGAGTTTTTGGTGATGCCTTTTGGATTCACCAACTTTCCTACCACATTCCAGTTATGCATGAAACATATATTTAATAAGCAATTGTGTAAGTTTTTTCTAGTGTTCTTCGATGACATTCTAACTTTCAACAAGACATGGGAGGAACACCTACAACATTTGGATGAGGTTTTAGGGATCACAGAGTAGTACTCACAATTTGCTAAAGAATCCAAATGTCAGTTTAGGTTAATAAAGATTTTGTACTTGGGACATGTGATTGGGGCTAATGAGGTGAAGGTTCATCAAGAAAAGGTCCAGGCTATCCTTGTTGTTGGTAAAATGTATAGTGTAGCCGATGGGTAGAATAGTATCCGAATGGGCGCGTGACACTTGAGTCACCCCTTCGGAAAGGTATATATACACATCCAAGATGGACTTTGGAATTATCATTGTGATCATTGTGATCATTGTAGTCATTGTATTCGGATTGTAATTAGCAAGTGCATATATGAATAAAGTATTTGTTCTGCATTGAATCGTGTTATACTACATGTGTTGATCTTTCTTTACCCTGTACAGTAAACATTTGGCGCCATTGCTGGGGAACGAACCCAAGTCACCCGCATGACAGGTGGGAATACTCACCACTATACCACATTTTGAAGAAAGACCGTATGGCCAAGAATAGTACGATGACACCGTACGGCCAGAATAGATCAGGCGTACGGTTGAGGAACATCATAAATAAGCCATCGTACGGAGACAGGGCATCTTGCATGTGTTGATGCTATTGGACGAAAAGTGAGTGTACGGAAAGTGAATTAAGGAGACAGGAAGAAGGAAGGCTGTACGGCATACAATAGGAAAAAAAGGTTGAAAGAATATTTTCAAATCAGAACTTAAGTAAAATGTAGAACACCGTACAGTGAAGCAAGAATCGTACAGAGACACCGTACCATTGGTGAGAAGGTTGGGAAGTAGGCATAGACCGTATGGCTAGAAGTGCAAAAAAAGACAACCCATACGATGTTGTAGAAAAGACTCTCAGCGAGATAAGGAAGCCAAAAAAGGGCCGTACGGCCAGTACAACAAGCAAATAAGCCGATCACATACTGTGCATTCAAAAACAATACGACGTGCAGTGGAGACAATTGAATTCCGTACGAAAGCCAGGACAAGAGAGGGAATTGTGAAAGAATGACAAAGAAGTGACAGTTATGCAGTCATTTGGAAAGAGGAAGTGGAAGAGCAAAAAAAAAAAAAAAAACCGACGATAGATTGAAACAATTTGGAATGAGTAACACATGATGCCAAAGGGAAGGATAGAAATAAGCAGTTGCCAAAAAGAGTGTGGAATCGAAAGAAAATGACAGAAATAGTGTGTTCCATGCAGTTTTGTGTGAGTCAGGAAGCGCACCTGACCCCACTAAGGGCGATGCCCCCTAGACCCCCAGTCGTTGCGATTATCAGTCGTGGGAAGTACAACCAGTTGATGAAACCTGGAGCTGCTGTTGTAGGCATGAGTGTCTGTGTTTTAGAGGTGGCACTCGGAGTAGGTGTTTGGGCATGAGGCTATCTTGGTGGATGCATAGAGAGCTCGGGAGGAGCTGATCATCCAGTTGAAGGCAATACGGCAACACTTGGCTCAGTGTAACCAGGAGTTGGAAACAAAGAAAACGGCATGGGTGGCTATCAAGGTCAACTAAGGAGATAGTATTGTGTTAGTAGAGGCTATAGATGCAACATGGTTTGGAGACTAGTTTGGTGTAGGCATGGGATGAATGTGAAAGCGATGTGACAAAAACAGATCTATCTTGTTGTAGTTAGTCAGTTAATGTATTTTGTTGTTAATTTGTCTCAGATATTTTGTAATTGTCGTCTGGAGATGACTTTTTCTTTTTGGGGGGATGATGTCGGTAAAATGTATAGTGTAACCGACGGGTAGAATAGTATCCAAACGGGCACGTCACGCTTGAGTGACCCCTTCAGAAAGGTATATGTACACATCCGAGATGGACTTTGGAATCATTGTTGTAATCATTGTGATCATTGTAGTCATTGTATTCAGATTGTAATCAGCAAGTGCATACATGAATAAAGTATCTGTTTTGCGTTGAATCATGTTATACTACATGTGTGATCTTTCTTTACCCTATACGGTAAACAATCCTAGACTGGCCAACCCCAAAGAACGTGTTAGACTTGAGTGGATTCTTGGGCTTGTATTCTTACTACATGAGGTTTGTGAAGGGATTTGCACAACTTGCAGCACCACTTACCAATCTTACGAAAGCATGGGCTTTCAGTCGGTCTACAGATTTGGAGGTGCTATTTTATAGAGTCAAGAAGGTGATGAGTACGTGCCTAGTACTAGCACTACCTGATTTCACTAGACCATTCATCTTGGAGTGTGACACTTCAAGTGATGGTATTGGCATTGTACTTATGCAGGACAGTAGGAAATTGAAAGATCATGAGAAGTTGTATTCCACCTATGATAAGGAGATGCTAGTTATTAAGCACGTTGATGAGTCTTAATTGTGTCATATTTTCATTAGCCTTTTTCCCTTATTTATCTTTCATCTTTTTATCATGAGGTCCCTTTTTGCCAATTTATTGATGCTGAAATAGGATATTTAGTATCTCTTTAAAACATGGGATAATAATTCCCAAAGTGATCTATTGTTCTGAAAATGGCACATTTGAATTTGAATTTGCTACAGGAACTGCATAATGAACAAGAAGGCTCATGGCGCAAACAGATTGGGTGCTGAAAGACTGCAGTCTTGTTTTGATTACTATCACTTATTTAGGCTATTTTGAGTATATACTATAAAGCTGCAAATGAATTGAAGACAACTTCGGTATTGTTTGTTTTATAGTTTGAACGTATGGCCAGCAGCCAAAACAAACTTCTATATTTTTAGATAATGGCCTGCAGCCATAATCATCCAATCTAAACTCTATTTTGGTTCTTTTAAAACTATATAAACCTGTGCATGATCGTAAGACATTAAGCTTGATTCCAATATATAGAAAAAAATTGTTAAAAATCATTCTAGTGTTGCATATCTATTGGAGTTGGATTACTTACAATCGCCGTGTGATTGAATTCCTTGCTCAGCACGAGAACCAGAGGTAGGGCCCCCTCTAGGGAGTTTCAGTGAGCTTGTTTATTTGTATAGTTTGTGTGATTTCAATTGCATTCTATTTATACATATGTTTGGTTTGTATGGATTCATTTATCTTATCTATGATTCAAATTGCTCTGGTTTAATGGTGAGTTCATTTAAATGCATGTAGACAATGGATGGACATTAAGAATATGATTTGTGTTATGTTTGTGAGAGGAAAGAACTAATTTATGAATTCAATCGAACTTCACTTCCTAGATCTCGTTCAAATTTGATCAACTCATTATATTGCTGCCAATATATACCATTTCTCTACCAGTCTTTTCAACCTCTTGTCGCAATTCGTCATTCTCTATTTTCTCTGTGGGGACTTCTTGTTGCCCGTATCACCTTATTCGTCAATTGGTACTAGGAAAACTTCCTGTCGCAACTAAACTTCTTGTAGCAAACAGAATTCATCCCAATCTTTACTGTTAATACATATATTAGAACATTTAAAGATTGATTTTCATTATTGATATTTAATTGATCAAAGAGTGAGTTTTATATTTGACATTTAATTTAGTTGGTGTGATACTATTAATGTGATGATCACTAATGATAATAGGTCGGTTGATGTAATGATATTTTGGTAATCGATTAGATTCAGATCAAAGTGTGATGGTAGATTTTATTTTGCAAGTGTGAGTTCTTTTATCTTTCGGAGTGTGCATTTCAATTATTTTGTTAAAAAGCTTTTAATTAGATTTCTTAGTGTGAGATTTAGGTTGCATCCATAATCACTTGGCCTATTATCTTCATCCCTTGAGCAGATAGCCACTATATCTCTCATCAGCTTATGAGTCCCAGATTGACACTTTTAGGGTATTTTAGTACAAATTATATCTCAAAACAATTCATTAAAACAGACACCACATTTACCCTACATTTTTGGCGTCGTTGCCAGGGAGAGATATTAGAGGCATGAAATCATAATTTAGGAACAGTGCACCTTTGGGAGTGTCTGGTCAACCGTCGACCTTGCCTAGTCTAGTACCTTAGGTTTGCACTGCATAAATCATTTAGTTGCATGAATAGACCTAGAGATAGTCAAGGAATGTTTGTTAAGGAGTTAGGAGGTCGTTCAAAAACTCATAAAACACCAAAAGAAAAAGGGCCATTAAATATTGAAACAAAACCCAAGACAAAGAAAGGAAACCCAAGCCTCACTTAGCCCGTCTCAACTACCATATCCTCTGAGATATTGCAAGAATATAAAGAATCTTTTGAAACTAGGTGTTGTAAACCTCCATAATCACTAGAGAAGCCTTTTAAAGCTTACTACACACCTTGGGCAGCAGAAGTGTTGGAGGAAGTCATGGTTGATAATGCAGGAAATGTAGCAAGAGGTAATATTGGTGGAAACAATGGTAATGCAATTGTCAAACACAATATAACCTTTAAGTTTCCTATCTAACCTCCCAAAGACAATGCCCCCTATGAAGAATATAGTCCACTCGACACTTCCTCTATTTAAGGGGTGAACTACTGAAGATCCTAATATGTTCCTATTTGAGTTTGATGTCCTTTGTAATAGCTATGATTATCAAAGTGATGAAAAAAAACTGCAGCTATTCCCATCTACATTAAAAGATGTTGAATTACGATGATTTATGAGCCTTAGAGACAATAGAGTACGGGATCAAATGAAAGATGCTCTTTTGGCAAAATATAAGGAATTTTGCAAAACCAAGGAAGTATGTGATGAAATTTTTTGCATGACTCAAAAAGAAGAAGAGTGTGTAGAAGATTTCCTTGAACAATTTGTCTTTAGCATACAATGTTCAAGATGCCTGATCTAACTACTCATACTATCAAAATGCTCTTCCTTAGGGGAGTTCGAGATGAAACCATGGATGCTTTGAACCTAATTGGAAAAGGAGACATTTCTAAATTACCTTTTGAAAATATTTGTGATATTTGCAAAAACTATTCTAGATCCCAGCACTCGGTGCAAGGATATCCAAGTATACTTTTGTGGGCAATACATTAGGTATAATAAAAAGAACAATTGGTAGTCTATTAGATGATCTTAAAATTGATCTCTGAAATCATATGAGCAAACAAATTGATACACTTTATACATGCAGGAAACAAGAAGAGGCAGAGCATGCTTTGGCAGTATTTTGTCCCACACGTAGAAAGAAGTATAGTAGCGAGGAATATCCCTATAGTAGGACCAACATCTCCTCCCTTGAAGAAGCTAGTAAAAGCTCGACCCTAAAACCTTTTCCTGTCAAGACCCCTGATAATGAGTATTCTGAAGAGCCTATGTACTTCATGGTGCCTAGACATCCTTTCTCCCATTCTTCACATCCCCATATGTAAAATGACTACTCCGTGGGGCAACAACAATCAATGCCCTTTTTCAATCAATCTGGGTGATATGGGGGTTGGCAACAATCCTCACAACCACCACAATGGCTGTTAACCCCTCAATATTCACAATGGATGCCACAATCCACAATTGCACAACAACTGTAGCAACAAGCATGGAGGTCACAACCACCACAATCATTTTATCCCCCCCCAACGACCATATTCATTTCCTCAATACCAGGCACCTCTTGTAATAACCCCATATTATCTACCACAATAATTACTACCATCAATTCCACCACCTCTTAATCAACCATCTAGTTCTTCCCAACCACTTAAATCAACACCTATGTCGGCACAACCAGCACCAAATTCTAATAATAAGGTAAATCAACCCGTAAACAATAATGAGGTGGCCAATTATCCAACATATCTAGTGAATTCTATTGCAATCGATGGAGTTCAACTTTGGTTTGGTAAGGCTCTTCAAGGTCGAACTATTACAGAGATTGAGGATTCACCCGATGATAATGTTGAGCCTGAAAATCATAAGCAAGAGCCTAAAGAACCTCCTTTTCCCAAAAGATTCAAGGAACAACCAACCAAGCTTTCAAAACGAATGTCCGCATTTGATTTTATGGAAGAATTAAGGAATGTTAATATTTGAATCCCTTTGCTGTAGGCAATTCAAGATGTACCAGTTTATGCGAAGACTATTAAGGAACCACATGGGAAGAGGCAGAACAAAAAGGAAGATTTGAAAACTGTCCAAGTTATAAGATGACTCACTGATTTGATGGTAGGGAAAATTTCTATTCCAAAATATACAAATCCAAGAAGTCTAATAATTAAGGTACGTATTAGTGATTTGATCATTCCAAATACACTTGTAGATGTTGGAGCAGCAATAAATGTAATGACTAATGAAACCAAGGAAAAGTTAGACTTACAAGGGCTTAGACCCACTCCAACAGTTTTACAAATGGTTGATCGTTGTTCGGTAAAACAAGAAGGTATGATTGAAGATGTTATCATTTCTACTAAATCTTGGGAGTATCCCACTGATTTTATGATATTGCAACCTAAAACTAAGTTGGGGGGATAACCCCTCATTCTAGGAAGACCTTGGTTTGTTGCTGGTAATGCTTTTATTAATTGCAAGTCTGTAAATATGGTGATTGCAAATGGAGAATACAAGAAAGAATTAATCTTGTATCCTCCAGCACAACCTCTAGTAGAAATAGAAGAGCCTTTGTGGGTCAATAGTGATTTGGAAGATTCTTTACCTATTTTGACCCATTGACCAAAGTAGGGAGCCGGAAGGTACTTCTGAGGACACTGTCATTAACCACTTATTGCAAAATCGTTATGAGGTTTGATAATGTTATTGAGACAATGCTTTTTCTTAATAGTACTCATAACCCTTGCCCATTTGGAGATTTTCTGCTAATAGGTGACTCATTATCAATTCAACATTTCATTACTCTACATCAATTGTTACCACACACTTGTCAGTATAGTCCATTCTTGATGTTCAATTCTAGTTTACCACTTCATGCTATAGAAACCCCTACATAGTCTTGTCCTACTCAAATTCTTCCTAGAAAGACACTTAACCCAAACCTAGATGAATCCCAAACCAAAGGGTTAATTGAAATGCTATGCACATATAAAGAAGCCTTTGCATGGGATTATCAAGACATGCATGGTATACATCCTTCCCCTTGTACTCATCATATTTATATAGATGAAGGAAGTAGACCACTAAGACAACCACAAAGGAGATTAAATCCAATCCTCCGGGAAATTGTAAAAGAACGTTAGAAACTTCTCAATGTCAAACTAATTTATCCAATATCTAATAGTCAATGGGTATCTCCTTTTGTAGTCATACCTAAGAAGAATGGTAAATGGCGCGTGTGTGTTGATTATAGAGCACAATATAAAGCCACAAAGAAGGATCATTTTCCATTACCTTTTATTGATCAAGTTCTGGATACCCTAGCAGGTAAAAACTTTTTCTCCTTTTTAGATGGCTTTAGTGGGTATAACCAATTACAAATTGCCTAGAAGACCAAGACAAAACTACTTTCACATGTCCTTAGGGAACATTTGCCTATAATGTTTTACCATTTGGTTTGTGTAATGCACCAACAACCTTTCAAAGGATAGTATTGAGTATTTTTGCTGATCTAATTCACAATTGTGTCAAAGTATATATGGATGATTTTATGATGTATGGTGACGACACTTATGATGAGGCCAAGGTAAATGTTAAAAAATTACTTAAATGATGCACTCATACTAATTTTTCTTTGAGTCATGAGAAATGTCATCTGTTAATGACTGAAGGCATTTTTTTGGGTCATCATATCTCCTCTCGAGGAATTGAAGTGGATCCTAAAAGGATTCAAATCATTCAAAATCTTCTTGTACCTACTTCTCCAAAAGATGTATGTAGTTTCTTAGGGCATGCAAGTTATTTTCGTTGGTTTATTCAAAACTTTGGTAAGATAGCCTCACCACTCTTTGAGTTTTTGGGTAAAGATGTGGAATTCTTATGGACACCAAAATGTCAGCAAGCTTTTGAAGAAATTAAAGGTAAGCTCATTTCTACTCATGTGTTCTACAACCCAAATTGGGAATTACCTTTTCATATTCATACATATGCATCTGACACTTCTATGGGAGTTGTCCTTGGACAAAAAGAAGATAATCTCTTCTATTCCATCTACTACATCAGTAAGAATTTTACTAGAGCTGAGGTAAATTATACAGTTACTGAAAAGGAATTCTTAGTTGTTGTTTACGCCATTATATTACTAGTTACAAAACAATTGTACATACTGATCATTCTGCTATTCAATTTTTAATGAATAAACCAGTGGTTACTGGGCGAGTAATTTGATGGTTAATTCTTTTGCAAGAATGTAAAGTCCCCATTTTTAGCAAGTTCCTGCAATTGGCCAGGTCAATTCACCATTGCGACCCTCGTGAGCTGACAGTGGGATTTGAGGGTTTCAGTTGTGTGGTTATAGGCTTTGCAATAGCCTATGGTGTGTTTTGGCTCTGTTTGAGGGACCTACTACTTATCATAAGTCAATCTGTTGGTTCCAATGAGCTCAGTTGAGTTAGAGGAGTTGGAGGATGCTCTCAGTTTTTATTTCGAGATTCCAGTTTGAGCTCCAAGAATCTTGGAGGGGGCATATATTTATGGTAAGTCACCTCGTCAAGTTCATTCATCATCTTTCATCATCAGGATCACTTTGGTGTTGTCAGATTTTGATTCTGATGCCTCTTCAGTTGTTTTTGCAAGATGGGTGAATTATTATTATTATTTATATAAATATGTTGAGGTTGCTATTTTTGATAGTGTTGTTGGTTGGTCACCTCAATATCATAGCTCATTGGAACCGAGATGAAAAGTTTTAAATCATTGGAACAAGAAACAGTGGCCTTACATGTCAGAATTTTAAGTTATGGTGGAAAAGGTCATTTTCGGAGCCAAAAGCAATTAATAAATTAGTTTATAATGGCACTTTATTATATTTTAATTTTATATGTGGGAAGCTTCCTAAGTGAAGTTCATTTGGGAAACTTTGTGCTATTTGGAGATTATAAATATGAGCTTATTTGATGAGTAAAGCATCCGATTGATTATATATTTGATTTTGTGCCTTTCTGGCTTTTTCCTGGGTTCTTAACTGTATGCCCTTGCTGATGTATAAGGGTCTCTAAAGTTTTTGATGTTTGAAGTCAATGCTAATGTATGGTGATTTCACTATATAAATCTCCTATCTGTGTTTCCTATGTTTGGGAGATTATTCTAGTAATTTCATTGCAAATTGTGTTGTTATAAACAATTTGCCAAGTCTCCTTATTGTAATCACTATGGCTACGGAGATTGATCTTTTGAAGGAAATCGATTTTATTATGCTGCATACTAGCAATCGATTTGAAGAAGTTTTGAGGAATTTGGTGACTGTTGAGGTTGACATTTGAGATTCCCATCAGCTTGACGCCAAGGCTATGAATTGCTGAAGTTTATTTGTATGAGGCAGAATTGTACCAAACGGCACTCGAAATTAATAGCTTGCAATTTGTGAGTGGTTGGACATCTTTTCTCTTCCAGCCGCAATGTACCATGAGGGCATTCCGCAATAACTATAGAGGGTTTGATAGTGTCTTCGGCCTGTATTTGTGGATATCCTTGGAGACGTGTGTTGAGAAGCTGCCCTGGGACTCATATTCTGGTCTTCCCTTTCAGCCGACAAGCACATCGAATTAAGCTACAAGGAAATCATGTTCATTAATTAATTGGTGGAATTCAATATATGTTCTTTGTATTCCCTTTCTACATAAAATTATGTTAAATGTTGAAGTTGTGTTGTTAGCATTCCTCTTGCACTTTTAATGTATTATGAAAATTAATTCTAATAAAAACAAGAAATCTAGCAACATTGTTCAATTGGCACTAAATTTTTTATCAAAGCATACATAGAGTTTTTACAAGGAATTTGATATCACCATACTTGATAAACCAAGACGTGAAAATGCGGTAGCTGACTTTCAATCACAATTACAAAATGCAGATGAACCTTACCCCATTGATGATGCTTTACTTGATGAACACCAGTTTGTGATTTCAGTTAAAAGTCCTTTGTTTACTGAAATTATCTTGTTACTCGCAAGTTTCCACCTCACTTTTCTCCTAGGGAAAGGCAAAAACTCATTGGGCTTGGCAGTCAATATACTTGGATTAACGGTTTACTTTTTCATACAGGAATTGACAATGTTATGCGACAATGTGTTGCAGAGATGTTTTTGATATTCTTTGTGCTTGTCACTCTAAACCTTGTGGAGGCCACTTTGCAACCCAATGTACCACTAATAAATTTTTGACTGCAAGATATTATTGGCCTACATTGCATAAGGATTGTAAGAAGTTTGTCGAACATTGTGACAAATGTCAATGGATGGGCCGTCCTACTCATTTTCATGAGATGCCTTCACACCCTAAATTGTCTATTGAACCATTTGAAAAATGGGGGTTAGATTTTGTTAGACCTATTAACCCTCCTCAATATAAGGAATATTTCTTACTATGCATAGATTATGTTACAAAATGGGGAGAAGTAGTGGCTTTAAAACATGCTAGAGATACAAAAACTGCTAACTTTTTGTACTCGTAAATTTTTACTAGGTATGGCGTTCCACGTGAGATCATCATTGATGAAGGGGCACAATTCACTTCCAATTTGATCAATGCCTTGTTCCATGAATATGAACTCAAGCATCGTAAGTCCTCTCCTTACTACCCATAAGCTAATGGAGAAGTGGAAGTGACCAATAGAGAATTGGAGAATATTTTGACAAAGATAGTAGCCTTGCATAAAAAAGATTGGGTTGATCGACTTCTTGAAGCTATCTAGGCCTACCCTACAACTTAGAAGACCACAACCAGGCTCACTCCATATGAGCTAGTTTATGGCAAGAACCCTGTTCTACCTATTAAATTTGAGATCAAGACTCTGTACTACTCTTGAACTTGGGATGAGTCTAAGTGAAGCTCCAAAAGCTTGATTGGCTCAAATTCATTTGCTTGATGAAATGCGCCAAGAAGCCATCCACCATACAGAGATGGTCCAGCAACAACGGAAGCAATGGCATGACCATTTCATCTGACCGCATGCTTTTCAACATGGTGCTTGGGTGTTACTCTGCGACTCCCAATTCTAGGACTTCAAAGGAAAGTTCCATACCCGATAGTTGGGGCCGTTTGTGATTTGCATTGTCTATGATAATGGCATCATTCACTTGTGTACCATGGCTTCAGAACGTCGCGCTCTTCTTGTGAACAAACATCGCTTGAAGCTATATAAGCGTCCTCTTTCCAAAGAGACCTCCTTTCTTGATGCAGCCAAAGAACTCACTATTGTTCCTTTTGGTATGCTTTGTGATTAAAAGTGTTCCCGAAATATTGGGAAAAAACCAAAAACAATAAACAATAAACAATAAAAGATCCAAAAATGAGTGTTGTAGGTCAACTATGTGCTAAAAACTAGTTCTCCAACAACTTGTAGTTACAATAAATCCTGACTGTGAAAACTGGTTCCCAACGCTATCAAATGACATATGGTTGAAAACCGACTCTTCGACGGCCTTATGTTGTGATAAAAAGTATTCCCAAAAAAAAATACACTATTGCAAGGACATGCATTATGCCCTCTTCCAACAGCGTTTTTTGGTGTGACAAGAAGTTCCTTTATTTCTTGTCACCTCTCTCGCCAGTGGATGCTACTCTTCAAGTTCCTGTCGCTCGCATGTCTTACACATGGAACCTTCTACTTTCTATTGCTCATAGTTCTCACATCACACGTCTTTTTGTATGGTGTGATGATTATACCTCTTGCCGCATTTCTTATCGGCAGTACTACCGTTGTTGCTTCCTTAACACGTGTGATGTGACAACTTCCCTTTCTACCTAACGTTTCCTTCATTGAAGCTTGTCGTGTTGTCATTCCACCTCATCCTTTATGTATCTTGTATCATCCCATGACATCACTCCTCACCATCCTCGTTGAACCTGCTTGATCACTGTCATCATTCTAGGGAGTTTTTCTCACATTTTTTTAGTAGTACTTTATATTCCTACTTTACTATCACTAAATCTGGTGAAACTAAGAAGGTTTCATGAAAAAGTTGGGGGGGTGTATGAACATGTCCATTTGTGATAACTCTGTCAAGTTACCTTTTCAATTAATCATCTCCGTCCTTTTTAATTGTCATTTATGACTATCACTATTTATGAGCACACTCTATCCTTGGTTATTTACAAATCTTTTCACTTGGAAAGCGAATATTGTGAATATTTTGCTCTGTTATTTGTAAACTCTTTGTCCACAATGGGTGGTGACCACATATGGTTTGAACCTAATTCCATGGAGAAACTACTTGCTAGCCGGGAAGCCTACAAAAATTTTCACCATGCAAGGTGGCATCAATATTTCAAACGGTTATGTGGCCACAATGATGGCATCATCATGGAGTTTGCTCGAGGGTTTTTGCAAGATAGTGTTATAATCCGAGGAGTAACATTTCGAGTGACAATGTAGACAGTGGCCAAAGTAACAAACTTACCCCAAATTGGTGAGCTTTACTTTCCTACTACTAGTTCCAGGGTTACTGATTTGAAGGAAGGCCAAACAAATTTTCTGCAATGAAACGAGTTTGTTGAAATTGTTGAAGGGCAAGGTGCTTGGCGTAAGTCTCTTCCTCCATGGGATGAGGTAGCTAGATTTTTAGGCCAATATATTACTTGTGAAGGCTATTTTAACTTTTTTCATGAACATCATTTACGACTCATGGTTCACTTAAGGCTAGGTCAAGTTGTCAATCTTCCTTATTACCTATACCATTCATTGAAGCGAGCATGTAGTCAGTTTAGGGAAGGCCATGATAATTCTTTGGCCCATCATGGTTTAATCAAATTCATGACCTTCAACTTTATATGCCCCAAATTAACTAGGATACATTTGTAGAATCTAGCTTAGGAATTGAAGGGCCCCAACTTGATGAAGCAGAGAATTTGGAGGGTAAGCACTCTAAAAAGGAAAGTTTAAAAAATAGATATGCAAATAAAACCCCAAAAACACCAATGAAGAAAAGCCCTATTTCCAGCCAACAACAAAAGCCCAAGCCTGCCGCCTAGACAACATAGCCAATGCAGCCTAGGCCGCTACAGAAATAGTGGTGGAAATATTAGCCAGCAATTCCAATAAAAAATGGAAAAATAAAGTAGATAGGGAACTCTGAAGCCAAAACAGACATAAGAAGAAACATAAAGATGCACAACCTAATGAAGAAATGGAAAACCCTAATGTCTTAGAGAATCATAATGTGGACCCAGAACACCCTGATATGGAATAGGAAAATCCTAATGAGAATCTTATTAGGGCCACCGAAATTCCTAAGGAAAATACTGAAAATCTTAATGAAGGTGTTGAAAATAATGAGAGCCCTAATATCAAAATCCCAAAACCTTAAGGAAATACCAGAAATTTTGATGTATCCCAAATTGATTTCCTAAATGAAGAAAATACCGACCAACAATTGCCTAATATAGGACAAAGTGGTAATGCAGGGGGGATGTTGACCCTGAAACTGTGTGGGAAGATGGGGTGTCAAAGAGTCATATTGAGAAAGCTTATGAGAAGGAAGGAGAGCATACTTCTAATGAAATAGAAAAAGAAGGCAATGAAGAGCCATCCCATTAAGAAAATGTCTCTTACGCTCCCCCTAAGTGTCCTTTAGAAGAAGTGAAAGATAAAGAGAAAAGCTCCTGAGCCAGACTTGGACACTATTAAGAAAGAAAGGTCAACACAAATTGTGGTTCATTTTGAGCCACCTTCTAGAGCTATCATTGAAATCTCCAATGTTCTTAATGCTATCCCGGTGACAATGGCAGCACTAGGTACATCTGTTGTTTCCATTTCTGACTGGTTCCAAAATTTTGTTCAGCTACACCAAGAGAATCAACAACTAAGGACACAACTACAAGGGCACTCACAAGACAGCAGTGACGGCAAAGGCAATATGGCTACTAGTCCAGAAGATTCCATAGAAAAGAAACAAGGCAACCGTCCACCTAGATTGTATATGTTGTTTGCATGAGGACATACAAAATCTTAGAGATGGGGGGAATGATGAATTTTAATTGTGTCTTACTTTCATTAGCATTTTTCCCTTATTTATCTTTCATCTTTTTATCATCACGTCCCTTTCTACCAATTTATTGATGGTGAAATAGGATATTTAGTATCTCTTTAAAAGGTGGGAGAATAATTCCTGAAGTGATCAATTGTTCTAAAAATAACATGTTTAAAGTTGAATTTGCTACAAGAACTGTATAATGAATGAGAAAGCTCATGGCACAAATGGATTGGGTGCTAAAAGACTGCAACCTTGTTTTGATTACTATCAGTTATTTAGGCTATTTTGAGTATATAGTATAAAGTTGCAAATGAATCGAAGACAACTTTGGTATTGTTTGTTTTATAGTTTAAAACGTATGGCCAATGGCCAAAACAAACTTGTATAGTTTTAGATAATGGCCTACAGCCATAATCATCTGATCTAAACTCTAATTTGGCGCTTTTAAAACTATATAAACTTGTGCATGATTGTAAGACACTAAGATTGATTCCAATATATCAAAAAGTTCTATTAAAAATCATTCTAGTGTTGACATATCTATTGGAGTTGGATAAATTACAATGGTTGTGTGATTAAGTTCCTTGCTCACCACAAGAACCAAAGGCAGGGCCCCCTATTGGGAGTTTTGGTGAGCTTGTTTATTTGTGTAGTTCGTGTGCTTTCAATTGGATTATGTTTATACGTATGTTTGGTTTCATTTATCTTATCTATGATTCAAATTTCTCTGGTTTAATGGTGAGTTCATTTAAATGCATGTAGACAATGGATGGACAGTAAGAATATGATCTATGTTATGTTTGTGAGGGGAAGGAACTGATTTATGAATTCAATTGAACTTCACTTCCTAGATCTCGTTGAAATTTGATCAACTCATTCTATTGCTGCCAGTATATACCATTCCTCTGCCACAGTCTTCTCAACATCCTATCACAATTCGTCATTCTCTGTATTCTGTGTCGGGACTTCCTATTGCCCGTATCACCTTATTCATCAATTATCACTAGGAAGACTTCCTATCACAACTGAACTTCCTATAGAAAATATAGTCCATCCTAAACTTTATTGTTAATACATATATTGGATCATTTAAAGATTGATTTTTGGTGTTGATATTTAATTGATCAAAGAGTGAGTTTTATATTTGATATTTAATTTAGTTGCTGTGACATGATTAATGTGACTTCACTATTGATAATTGGTTGGTTAATGTAATGATATTTTGGTAATCAATTAGATTAGGATCAAAGTGTGATGGTAGATTCTATTTTGCAAGTGTGAGTTCTTTTATCTTTCAGAGTGTGCATTTCAATTCTTTAGTTAAAAAGCTTTTAATTTGATTTCTTAGTGTGAGATTTAGGTCACATAATCACTTGGCCTATTATCTTCATCCCTTGAGTAGATAGACACTATATCTCTCATCAGCTTATGAGTCACAGATTGACACTCTTAGGGTATTTCAGTCCAAATTATATCTTAAAACAATTCATTAAAATAGATCCCACCTTTACCCTACACATGCTCTAGCTAAGTTCAGACAATATCTGGTGGATGGACGTTTTGTAGTGAGGATTGATCATAATAGCTTGCACAACTTTTTCTTGGCGCAGAAGGAACTAAATGAAAGGGAACAAAAGTGGATCAGCAAGATCCAAGCTTACGATTTTGATATTGAGTATATCAAGGGGAAGAACAATGTGGTTGCAAATGTTTTATCCAGAAGACCAGCTAGTGCCTCTTGTTGTGCTATGTTAGAGATTTCAGTTGATTAGAAGTCTCAACTATTAGTTGAGTATTCTAAAAACACCTTTGCTTGTGAGGTTATGGATGAACAGATTCAAGATGTCAGGTACAAGGTAATAGATAACATTATTTACTATAAGAACAGGATTTACTTGGCTCTTGAATCCAAATTGAAGGAGTAGATTATGCATGCCATTCATGCCAACCCTACAACAGGCCATCTTGGGTATTTTAAGATCTAATAGCAGATATGTGAAAGGTTTTCTTGGAAGGGTCTCAAGGGCGATGTCCACTGCCATGTTAAGAAGTGGCTTCCCTATCAACAAAAAAACTCAAAACATGTACACCCCGCTCACTTATTGCAGTCCCTACCTATTCCATAGCACAAGTGGGAAAGAATATTGATGGATTTTATCACCAGGCTTTTGAAAGTACAGGGTAAAGATAGTATTTTTGTGGTGGTAGACAGAGTAACAAAGTGCACCTATTTATTGTAGTGGCAGCTGATTGGACAACTTCTCAAGCAGCAACATTTTTCTTCAAGGAGGTCTTCTGATTACATGGTCTACCCAAGACTATTGTCAGTGAGTTCCTTAGCATGTTTTGGTAGAAACTTTTGAGACTTGCAGTGACTCAACTGACATCTAGTACCAGTTACCATCCACAGATGGATGGTCAAACGGAGATAGTGAATAAGTGGATAGAGGGGTACCTCCGTAATTACATTTCCAGACAACAACGACCGTGGGTCAGATGGTTGTGTTTGGGTGAATACTATTACAATTCTACCTATCACATGACTATTGGTATGTCACTATTCAAAGCACTTTATGGGTATGAATCTTTCTCTTTTGTGGATTCAACCTTAGCAAATAGTTGGGCACCATTGGCCAAAGATTTGTTATAGGAACAATAGGACATTCTATTCATTGCTAGAGAGGATATGCAACATGCTCAAAATCAACAAAAGATTTGTGCTATCAACACTAAACAAAGATAGTTCTTGAGGTTGGAGAGATGTTATTTCTATGACTCCAACCTTATCGAAAGAGCTCGCTGAAAAGGAAGGGGTCTGAGAAACTCAAGCCTAGATTTTATGGACCTTACAAGGTAACAAGGAAAATTGGGGAAGTTGGATATGACTTGGAGATACCATCAGACAGTAGGATTCATAATATCTTTCATGTCTCTTGTCTAAAAAGGGCCTTAGGGCAGCATATTACTGCATCACTAGGATTACCACCGCTTGATGAAGAAGGTAAATCGAAACTAGTACCCAGAGAAGCATTAGACACCATAGAAAGACAACTAAGAAGCATAATCATTAAAGAGTATTTGATTAGATGGGCTAATTTGTTAGTTGAAGATGCTACTTGCGAAGGTGAATATATTCTTTAGGACCCAACTCTTCGATTTCTTTTGTACTAACAATCCTAGTAAGGGAGGACTGTCATGTCCCCTCCCATCAACTAAATATCCTAGGCTGACACTTAGCCTATCCCACACCCCAATAAACCTAAGTCTTTTATTAAGGGGTGACTTGAGCGTGGAGGTGAGATAAGCTTATTATATTTAAAAACATCCACCTCACCTTGATGCAGTAAAGGACTGAGGTGTACCCCCAATGGATTTGACTTAGTCCCCAACAAATAACCACACAGTAGAAAATGAACAAGAAGATAGAGATTCGGATCTAGAGAGACAATATTGTATATATTAAAATCAAGTAGTTTACATCCAATATGTTGAGTTGTAAGGCCTTTGTTGTTACGGCCATTGCAAAGAAGAATACATCATTACAAAGAAGAAAACATCTCCAGACTCATATGCGAACTTCCATCTCCTAGCTACTCCATCTTACAACTGTCTCTCCATCCTGAATGATGACCCTAGACAACTCAAGAGTCTCTACTTATACCTAGTCAAGCCACAAGTCGGCCTAGTAGGTTAAACTAAATAAACAATTAGGCCACAAGTAGGTTGGCCTAGCAGATAACTAAATAAACACTCAGGCCATAGGTCATCCTAGAATAACTAAATAAACTCTCAGGCCACAGCTCAACCTAGTAGATAACTAAATAAACTGCTCGGTGACACCAGGAACACGACAATGCCGAGCAATATAGAAAACATCGAGCTCAGATGGTGAAGCAATGAACTCGCAAACAATCGAGCCCACTCAGTGAAGAGGAGCGACCAAAAAGTAACCGAGCTCGCTCGGTGAAAGAACACCAAAATTGTAACCAAGCTCGCTTTGTGAAGGAATGCCAGAATAGTAATCAAGCTCATTGAACAACAATAACTAAACACACCAAATCCATCACCGAGCACTCCAAAGTAGCTATTGAGAATTAAAGATGCTCCTACACCAAACTCCCCATGAAAATATCAAAGTGTGTCCCACACATCAATGCTAAAAAAAAATTTGTACTCCAGTTCATCTTAACCAAGTACCAATTCATACCTAGGCATGGTCCAGAGGGGCTAGGGGTGCACCAAGGTAACTAAGTTAATTTTTTCACAATGGAAGCCATAATTGCCATACTAAGCCTCATCTTAACTTCTTTCCTAACCCTAATAGAGGGTGGGAAACTACTATCAGAGGGCATTGAAACCTTGTACATAATTAATCCCAAGGCTTTCATGAACTCTTTTAAATACCACCACTTGGCCCAAGTGTATCACTAACTCCTATCAATACTACCACTTGGAAGTCACCTAACTTGGGACAGAATTATTCACCCCTCCCTAAAAAAACCAACCTATCTTGTCATTGCTATTAATGAAAGATTTAAGATTAGGCCAACATGGTCCTTATTTTGTTGATATGATTATATATTAATATGTGGACTTTTGATGTAAGAGTCACTCTCATGTTCTGATTATTTTCTGATCTCTTCAATTCTCAGGAATTTTGACAAACAATCAGTTTGCAATTGTAATTGTGACTTATTCGGATTCTCAAAGTAATGAATGGTTTATTTATTGAGCACTTCCACATTTTCTTTGCATACAACTCAAATGACACAAGACAATATTGAAAGAAGGAATATGTATAACTAGTTCCAGATTTCAAGAGAAACTAACTAGTTTCAGAATCATTTGTCAATACATTTTCAGAATAGAGTAAATTTGCAGACCTGATTTAGTTCACAATATAATGAACCGATTTATCAATGATTACATTTATTTGTTTGCAAAACACAACATGCAATAACGAACCGATTTATCAATGATTAATTTTACTTGAGTGCTACATATGTGTAGATCTGATGGCCAAGCTGAACAAGCAGCCCAGATTTTTGTCTTATTATATGAGAAACTGGATAATTAGTGATTTTATTAGTAAACAGCTGCCTTTGTTGCGGAATACTCTCTATAACTTGAAAACCTTATATAAGAATCGGAGGTTCCCTTTTCCTTTGTCATCATTCTTTATTAAAAATCAGAAATAGTGCTCAAATGGATGCCTTAATGTTTTGTGAAATTCAAGCTCCATCAGTGACTCTTGTTGGGGACATATGCCCCTTGTGCGCATAATGAGATTCCAGCTACCTCTAGAGGAGAAAACCAAACATCCATGCTTAACAGATGCAAGGTAAGATCAGGTGGCCCCAGGCCCCACAAAAGTCAACATTGTTTCTTTCCTCTATCGAATACCAAAGGCTTCAACTTCATTTTATAAAGTTGTATGTAATAACTTATAATATTGACTCTATTTGCCCATCAATTCTAGCACTAGTCTTTAAATTATTCATGAATCAAAATCCATACGCTGACAATTATTTCATATTTTTCCTTTGAAGAATTAATATATTCATTTGTTGCAATAATCCATAATAATTATTCTTTACTTAAAACATTCTCACATTTATCTAATCATTTACTTTTGTTCTTAATTCATAATTTGCAATTTTAAAGTTTTTTGTAATCCTTGCCATTTGAGAAACTTTCATTACATTCAAAATTCTAATTGATCTGCTATAAGTGTCTCGGACTTGAGTGATTTGTTCAAGATTGGGTACACCCGCCTTGGTCCTGCAGAGTCAGAAGTGTAGAAGACTTGAATTGAATTGATCGGTCTTGTCAAGTTGGCCTTAACCAATTGGATATCCCAGCATTGACTTGTAGGATTCCAATCTGCAGTTTTCGGAATCAACAGATCCAAGCATGAATTTTGACGAACTAGGATCCGCAAATGTCATTTAAGTGATGTTTGTTTTGCAAATTTTATAAAATTTTGACATCCTTAACCCTAAAAAGTGGAAATGAAAGGTTTATGTTGGCTTCTAATTCTCATTTGTTGTGCAAGTAGGTTTTTTTGTCTTGGTAATTAAATTTTAATCCATTAGTTCAACTTGAAACAATGATACTTAAATTTTCTCTTCTGATTTGATTTTAATGTTTTTTAAACGTTTGGTGTTGAACTTGAAGTATATGATGGTTTGCCCACAATTTGTGATGCTATGATTACAAGTTTTAAAATGTATGGTGTTTTTGTTGCTTAAGTCATATGATTTTATGATATTATGTGACATTCTAATTTTAACTCATGCTTCTAGGCTTCATAAATATGTGTATATATAATTTTTGACTAGCAACCCAACTGTGCATGCAATGAAGATTTTCTTTGGTTTTCTTTGCTAGAGTTTCATAATAGCATTTGATGAGAAGTTCTTAAATATTGGAGCAAACCAAATCCAAGTTTCTACCATACACTTCCTCTTATTTCCTTATCTTTGCTACCTTATCCATTTTTTGTTTGATTTGTAGCTGAGTTATGCAAATTGTATTAGCAAAACAAAATTCCCAAAGAAGCTATTGTGGCTACATCATAGTCTCCCCACCATCATGAATACCTCCCAAGATAAAGTCCAAATCTCAATCATATTCTAGGAAGCTCAATTCAGAGGCACCCTTTATCCTGAATACAGAAAAGGTAAGTTATTTTTTTTTATCCCATTATTTTTTGCAGATATTCTAAATTAAAATTATCTATCTTTGAATTTTTGAGTTAAATACATACCCTATAACTCATTTGATGGACTGGTCCAATTATTCATTTTCATTTCAGACATGATAAAAGAATGCCTGTTCATATTCAGTCATGATTTTATTATCTAATTTAATGTTAGTTTGGAAATATATTTGAATAGCATATATTTGTACAATTGATTTAAGGAATCAACTTGCTAGGTTGTTAGCAACAGCAAGTCTTCACCACAATGCAATCTGAACATAATAAACATGTTACACTTCTGTCATTTCAGTGGCTAGCAACTTACAACAATGGCGAGGGCATACACCTTATGGGACTATTGTATAATTAATAAATCAGGGAAGAATTCCCATGAAAATAAGACTTCAATGTTCTATGGAATTTCTCCTTTGCTCATTTTATGATCCAAGAAGCACAAGAGAATCCCCTAAAAATTGAACAAGTTCAAAATACATTGGGAACGAGTGAAACTGAGCTATGTATGGTATATATTTGATACAGAATAAATGTAGGACACAAACTGAATTGAAGAAGAAAGAAGTAATCAAAAATATTGAATGGGCAATATGCATGCCATAAAAGCCTCACAATTCACCAGTACATGGAAATGCACTTTAATTACATATTTACGAGAACATAACCAATGTTGAAACAGAGAGGACTGAAATACATGATGTTCAACTGGTGAATGCAAAACAAACTTTCAAAGATGGCATCCACTGCTAAATCAATATGCTTCTGCACCAGAACACACATCATCCATATTTTACCCCACTCAAGTCACTTGTAAGGAATAAATAAATAAATATAGCGCCTCTATCACTTGAGAGAGTGCTAAAATAAAGGAGTGTGAGTAACATGAAACAACTCCAATTGCAGATGCACCAAAATTACCTCTTTCCAACTATCGATAGGACAAGAAATACAAACTCAAGATTTGAGTAAAGATGAGACTAATACCCATCACTTATAAGCGAATTCAATGTTAAAAGTTGCTAGTATACACTCTGTTAGAAATGCCTACTGTATTGTGTAGCTATTAAGGCTAAAGTACTAGATGTGTACAATCCTTATACAGTCAACCACACAGAAATATATGGAAATTTTCTTATATAAAAATATGAGATAAACTTACATTGCTAGGATAAGTAGAGAAGTGATGAAAACCTCTAGAATAAACAGCATTCCTGCTAAGGATTATAAAATATGTCTTTCCATTTCATGGTTTATCAAGAAATGGCTTTCCAGGGCTGCGAAATGACCACAAATGGTTGAGAAGATTCCAAATGGGTGTTGATTTGCCTAGAAACTATTTCTTTACAGATCTTTTGTATTTCAAAGTGCATAGTTGCACAAACCACCTCTAAACACAAGCAGCTTAGAAAAATATATAGACTGAAAAAAAAAGAAAACACCTTAACCCAAAAATGATCAAAAGTAAATCTATCCTCTCATTTTTCACCAAATGAAAGACCATCCAATGGTTACAATTATGCCACAGTAGGTTTGGAGCTGCATGTGTACCTTGTAGGGGAGCTTTCAAGAAGCTTGGGATTGTAATAACTCGCTGGAACCATATTGAAGGATGAATCCACAAATTAAAGATCATTTTGAAGATTTGCCCTTGTATTTCTGAGGCATATTCTGGCTTACCCATTCCCCTGGCTCATGTTTATAATCTTAATGACCAGCTCTAACACCACAGTTTACATAATGAGCCCCACAATTCCAACCAAAGAGAATTTATCAAAGCCAAAATGGTCTGACAGGCATCCTTCCGTGGTAGCTTTAGTACTTAAGTGATTGCAAAATGTATGAAAAATTTCACATTTGCTTATTTAATAAACATTAGATCAACTTGATTTCAACATGACATGAATACCAAATAACGGCTTGTAATAATATTCAATAGTTTATGCTAGTTCTTAATTAAAACACGACTTTTTGCACTATTTCAAGGTTTACATGCTACAAATAACTTATAATACATGATCTTACTTTTTTTCTAAAGCAGGAAAGATGTAGAATTATTTCATTCAAATTAGCGAAGGGTTCTTAGAAAAGAGAATTACCTGGCCAAGAATATTTCGCCACATTAAATTTGTAACAAGAGGGTCCCTGTGGCATTAATCACAGAATTACCAAACAATTTACTTCTGTGCAAACTATAAAATTATACCCAAGCCTAGTTTTTGAAATAACTAGAACATTAGTCTTACGATTCAACTCTGTATACCTGAGCCCGATTGAAGGTTTTTGCATAAGATCATCAGTTGGAGGTTCAGTTGCTAGTGCAAGTGCCCCTAGTGTGTCCATAATCAAATTTATCCATAACATCTATAGCACCATAAAGATAACCTTAATTAATCATGATACAAATTTCTTTAAAATATTTGTAAGAAAAATGATATTAGTCTTTGAATGCATTGTGAAGGTAAGAACTTCCAAGATGACATAGGATTGATCTCTACCTGTACTGTTTTTAGAGGCACATTACCATTGGACACAGATGCAACAAAATTGATTCCTAAAGCTGCAACATTGACTGTTAATTGAAACTGGATAAACTTTTGAACATTTGCATAAACTGAACGCCCCCAACGCACCATCTAATAAATTGATGGATAAATCATAGTCAATTTTCAAATCTAGCAATATCTATAAAGAAAATTTAACATCAATTAAGATGTCAATACAAGCCCTAAAACCAAAAACAATAATTTGCTATCTAGTACACAAACTTCATTAATGACAAAATTTATAGTATTCCACTATATATAGTCTTCTATATACTCATGCTAGCACTATGAAAAAGATAGCATAATGATAATAGTATAAGTTGATTTACCTTGACCACTGATAAAAAGTTGTCATCTAAGATAATGACATCAGAGCTTTCCTTTGCAACTTCTGTTCCCGAGATTCCCATTGCAAGACCAATATCAGCCTAAAAATTCAAATCATTGTTTTCATTTTATTTATGGTTTTTTTCCTGAAAATATGCTACGTAGAAAATGAGTACATACAATAAACTCAAATTACATGTAAAAGCTTGAAATCGACCAAAAATATATAACATTATATGAGCATGCCTTTTACTTTCAAAAACAGAAAAATTAAAATAGATAAGCTCATTTTATTAGTAATAATGGATCCTAATGTGCACAATGCTATATTACTACTTTTGATTTGAAATAAAGCCCAAAAATGTTCTAGTACCTTAATGAAATTTATTATTAAGAGATATCAGATTTTCACAATCCATTGAAATTATTAGTCTGATTTCTGGATTAGATTGTGTTCAATTTTTTACCATCAATGTTTTGAATCATACTACATGATTCATCATCAGGATGAGAGAGCAGGAGATGCAAAACCAAGTGTTATAAAGTCACCTCTATAAAATGTTTCACAGTAGGGAATGTGTGAACATGATGTAGGTGTGATAGTTAAGGGAAGCTTTTTTGGGGGGGAAGTAAAGAATAGAAACTTAAATAATAGATATTTGTTGTAAAATTTGCCTTTTTGTAATAACTCCTAAAAGAACCTATGCCCAAAATTGAAGACAAATTGAAATCCACAAGTTGGAGAAGTTACCATTAAGTTGGTAACTTTCCTCTGAATCTCGGAGGTACAGTTCCTTCTCATGATGTGATTGGGATTTTGAGGTTTTTTTTACCAAAAAGTAGGAAAGGTTGCCAACCGGATCAAATATATTGCCATTTTTTATTTTCATTATCCCTATTGCAAGTGCATATTGGATTTGCAATTTGGATCAAATCCACTGTCATTTTTTATTTTCACTATCATTGTTTTTTTATAATTAATAAGTACATTTTTACTAATAGTCATAGATGATTTACGTCTGAGAATTACATCCCCATTTTTTCATTTCCTCCTATACAAATACAACACTTGAACCTGACACCTACCCATCACCCACAACAACCATAGAGTTTTAAACCCTAGCAGAAATAGGATTTTAACATCACAGAAACAGCCAGAAACTTGATACCTCAACAATATACACCTTTGATGGCATTTGCATAGCATATTTAACAATACTACGCAATTATAAGTTTCAATCAAACACTATTCATTTTACATTATAATCCAGAATTGATAGCTCTATCGATAGTAGCGGACACAAAAAACTTTTAAAACCATTCTTACACTCGAGCAGTAGCTACTGAATGACTGGCACACCCACCTCTTTTGGTTTGACCCCGACATGTCATAATTAATGGGAAATTACCCACTATGCCATCTTCATCTTTCTGCATTTCAATTTTCACGTTCATTCTTCCCCCACCATCTAATGAAAGGGATGAGCACATAATGCTGCACAACACTCATCCTCATAACACTCTGATATGTCAGTTCCTCTTTCAGGGACCGCCTATTTTGTAATATCCCTTCCCTAAATAATTTTAATAAATAAAAATTAAATATTAAAATTTTAGAAATAATGATAAGAACCATGATAAAATATAATTAGTGTAATAAATAAGTAATTCTTAATATGATAAATCTTACAACATATATTGTGTTATTAATATGATAAAGTATATAGCAAATAAATAATAAACATATTAAAATAATCATTGAAATCGATTTTCTTAGCAAATCCCAAATATGAAGTCGATGATGTCTTCAGTAGTAATTATAAATGATTATAATCACGTCCAAAAAGATATATCCAAAGAATAAAGAGAATTAATATTATTATAAATGTCAAAACCAGTTCAACATAGGGAGACCATGAGATGCTAACTTAGCATTAGTAATGATGCATAAGATAATAGTAATATTCTCTTCTCAAACATGAAACAGAAATAAAGAGAATGTTGAGGCAAGGTTATTATTATCAAAGACATATAAAGCAGCAAATACAACATAGTTGTCTAATATGATTTATTCTTTGAAACATTAGCTTCATTAAGGGTCTATTTGGTTCGTGGAAGATGACGGGAATTGGCTTTTTCATAATCCGGATTTGAAATTTTTTGTGTTTGTTTCAAAATTGGCAAAATGGAATTAGAATACTAGACTTCTAATTTTGTGTCAAAACCAAGTTATCAGACTTCCCACTAGCAACTAGGAATTGAAAATCAAAACCTAGTTATGCTTTTTGAGGAGTATAAAAAAATTAGATTGGACTATTTTTCTGGAGTCTGCTTTCAACTCCAAGCTTACACATAAAAATGTATCTTTCCACTCATCTTCCGAATGAAACAAACGATACAAGTAAAATCTCAAAATAGGGATGAAGATTTGCAAAACCTTCATTTGGCTAAATTGAGATTTGTAGAAAGCTCAATTTCTACAATTCCATGAACCAAACGGACCCTAAGGGAAGTATGTCAATCTCCAAGTAAACACATAGGATAATCATTTTAACCATATATGTTGGAAAGACAATCTGTCATTAGTCATTGAAGAAAAATACAGGAGGTATGACCTTTGGAAAATATGGACTTGTCCCTTCTGTACCATGGATTAATATATAAGGAAGATAATAACAATTGAATATGGGGAGAGATAGGCAACCAATAAGGAAAAGAATAGAACAAATACTAACGAATTGGACACACAGAAATATATGAGTTAATTAGAAATCTACAAGGCATCAAATACGCTATGCCCAAAAAATATAAGAGAACAAGGATTACTAAGAGGACTATTGAAGGACACACGACATAGATATAAAAAGTCAACCAGTCATATGAATTGGACTAGGATGCACTGGGGAGAATCAAACCCAAGAGATCATTCGAAAGAATATGATGTTCAATAAATATATAGTTTCAGCAATATGATAAGCAGAAGATAATGAAAGAATTTTGTGGCCGTGTTTGAATCTAGACTAGTTTATCGTTGAAGGAAGCCATCATTGGGCTAGAGGAAAGGAAGTCGAGTCATCACCAAAAACAATATAGAGTCGTCATTTATTTTATATGTAATCAAGCAATGAATGAAAGAATCATATAGCCAGTCATAAAATCCTCAGCATCTTCATATGAGACCACATAGTGCTATGGAAGGTTATCGAGACACAAAATATCATATTGTACATTAATAAAATATGGAGTCTATACAAAGATAACCATATAATAGTATTTCAAGAGTTATCAACGCATATGATTTGATGTAATATGGACAATTTATTCATTAGCAGAAACTACAACGAAGCAGTCACACTCACATTAACTTGTCAAAGTGAAATGATGGTCAGACCATCCAAATTAATAATTGATTTAATTCTTGCAGACCATATTTCTGATTAAGGGATTATTTGTGTAGTGTGTACATAGTGCAACTTACATGGGCAATTAATATAAAGATCGAACAACGTCTCGGTCCTAATATACTGAAGATCTGTTCAAGACATGGGGTACTATACATATATATAGAGAGATTAAGAGAAAAACTGATGAACCACTTGTAAGTCAATGACATAAATATTATAAGATGTTGATAAGCATATATAACTGCATGATTTTGAGAAGATTAAAAGAAGATAAACCTTTGATTATTATACCAATCAACTAGACCATGAGCCAAATATAAGTAATTTTTATAAAGGAAACTACCAATATAAATATCAATTGGGAATTTTATAGTAAATCAAGTAAGTTCCCAATGGGGGGCATTACACATTCAAATATAGAAGCCATCCCCAACAAGATTTCTTCATCAAAGAGAGAATGCATAACCCAATTCACAGTGCTCACTTTGTCCTCCAACTCCAGCCCCCATAAACTATAGAAACTATATCTATATTAAGTTTCCAATGCCAATGGTTCTGGAACTTGCTTCCCAGACGCTATCATTGTTTATTAAATAGTATACGAATTATATTAATAAAATTTACTATTAAAAAATTTAAAATTAGACATAAAAACTACAACTAGAAATATACAGAGAAATAATAAAATGAAAAAGTGCAGTCACTTCTTATAAAATAGCTCCCAAAGTTTTAAAAAAACAAAGAACAGCCAAAAAGCTCCGACCAACTTCAGAACAAAGACAAAAGGCAGCAATAAGTAAAAGAGGAATCATCGAAAGATAATTGCTACCAAAGGGAAAAGAAAGGTGATGTCAAAAGAAACAATTATTGTTTACAAGACAATCATACAAAGAAGCAAAGACATTACTACATAATAATAGAAAGTGAGGAAAACGTGAATTAAAAATTCCTATAACAGAAAGGGATAACATCTATGTAGCACCTGGAAACTGCACTATTTATTTTAATTATTAATTAATTAAGGTTTCATATTAATTAATTAAAAACTAGAACACAATGAGTATTTTAATTTCTCATTAATTAGTAATTAGAACAAATAGTGCATTTTGGGTGCTGCATGGTAGAAACGGTGCTTTTGAGAAGTGTGTAAGTAAAAAAATTGTTGTCACAATGAAGAAAACGCTTGGATTTGACATTTAAAAACAATTGCAGCCAGTTATAAATAGTGTGTCTCTTGTTAATTTTTCTCAGCTGTAGCATTTATCTCATGTAATATCATATGCCCTATTTTTGTTGTCTCAAAATTAGAAAAAGGAAAGTAGATGATCAGATAGATACCAAAGTGAATATGTTTCAGAGGCTTCCATGACTGTTTTTAAGCACAGTAACAAGAACCTTTTATAGTTGCAAAAGAATACAGCAAGAAAATCAGCATTCTCACTTTTTTCTTTGAAATTCTATCAACTACCTCAGGGATCAGTTGGGAAAAAAATCATATTCAGAACATCCAGAAGCTGTCAAAGTTTTGGAGTGTTTTCAAAGGATTCGACATGAAAGCATTAAAATAAAATTTCACATTTTTATGCAAGAGTTGCTAGACTTGATCGAAACAACAAATGGTTTTCATCACTGAACACAAAAGAGATGGAAATTTGTATTCCTCCAATTCAGACAGTCTAATTTGAAAAGTTTACTTATAGGATTTTTCATGAAGTTTACACTATAGATGGTTTCAAATTTAAGTCATGAAGATTGATAAATTCGGGGTAGAATTACTGGAGCTGTAGTTTATTTGACATTATTATTTGCAATGGCATGAGAGACTGGCAAACTTCAGGAGGTATCACTTGCAAAACATACAATGGACAAAGTGTGATGGATTACATTATTTTCTCTCAAAATTTTACATCTAGAGTGATAGAGTTCGACATTGGAGAAGGTCCTATAGAGATGATGTCAGATAGCATGCCTCTCTATATTAGGTTGGACTTTGTTCCAAGTAACCCAAATAATAAATAGGACATCCATGGGCAAAATACAGCGGTAACAAAGGAAGAATCCTTATAAAACAGGATAATAAGGACATATTCAGCATTGTTCTTAAACAGAAACTTTATATAATATACAATATCTTGACTGGCGAAAGGGTCAATAAGGAGATTGGGCATGTTTATAGTAGCTTGTTGGTTCATATTATACAGAAGGTGTTAAAGAAATGTAAAAGGTCTTGCAGTAGGAGAGCTACAAACACGTTTCTGGCAAATCTATGATAGGATGAAGAATGTAAGGCATCCAAGAGGTGTATAAAAGGGAAAGGTTTGAGCAGAGAAAACAAGAAGAAATATGAAAAACTGGTCCAAACAAAAAAAGAGGAGTATTTAAATGCAAGGAGGAGGGAATTAATATCTCTAGGAAAACACAATCAGAAAGACTTCTAGAAGGAACTACAACAAAGAAAACAACAAACTGAGAATAATATTACTGATACTCAATGGTTAGAATATGCAAAGGTACTTTATGAGCAGGCACACAAGAAGAAGTCTCCTCCTATTGTGAACACCTTGATGGAGCTCTTCAGGATGATATCAAACTGAGAATAAAGGAATCAGCAAGTGGTAAGGCAAGTGAAACTGACAAGCTTCAAGGTGAGAGTTGGAAGGAATTTTAGGAGGAATCCCTATATTTTAGGGATGAAGTAAGAGTTAGAAGGGACATACTATAAGCCCTCCAAGATCGTCCTAGATACTTTTGGCAGATTTTCTCTTTTTTATGAGAGTTCCTATATTTTAGGAAGGGATTGTTAGTCAGCTTGCAGTGGTCGCAGTAGTCAGCAGGGGGCATCAAACAAAATTCAGATTGGGGTCCAGAGGAGTTAGCTACAAATAATTTAGTTATTTCTTATGTTTGTCTTAATAAATTTATATTAAAGTGATTATTATAATTACTTTACAATATAATATGTTATTGAATATAATGGGTGAACCATCCCCTGGGCATATAACTTCATTTTATAACGTAACAAGGGGACAAGTTTCAATGAACAAAGGTCTCCCGTCTTGGACGTGTGCTAGAGAGGGCAGATAATGAATAGATTTTTATGTTTCTTAAAAATGCTTCAAACCCTAGAGTCATTTGACCTGTTCTTGGAAGAAAAATGAATTGAAATAAAGAGGGAAAAAAAGAGGAGAATGGATTCATTCCAGGTGTTTTAATATTGATTGCTTTGATGGTGGAGCTCCAGTAGCAAGTTCTTCAGCAAATCTGACCTTAACAACAAAGCCTCTTAGAGTGTTTTTAGTCATGGCCGAAATCCCACCACTTTATGATTCAAATTTTAGGATTCATTGATTGAAGAAAGGGAAGAAGAAATTAATTTCAGTGGAAGTAGCAGCAGATATGGTTTATAATTAAGAAATTGTAAACCATAGTGCATATCCAGATTTGACAGAATTCATTATATCAGATTAGTAATTCCAGGTCAGCCATACCACTAAAGGGAAGCACCACCTCAGCCCTAGCTTGGATGCCCAGTACAAGATAGGAAGAATTGAGCACCAAACTCTTATGCTCTCGTAGATCAGCTATTACCAGCCATTTACCAGTGAAAATGAATCAGGTGTCGTCAAAGATTGGGCCTCTTCCTTAGTTGTACAGCCCCAAGGATTTTCTGATTATCTTCCAGTTGAGGCGTGGGATCCTTAAAACATCAGATCTGCATCTACAATCAGAAGATATCAGCAGCAGTTGTTCCCAGGTCACAGAATAATGTCCCTGAAATATGCTATATGATATGTGATTGCCTTTGAGATTGAATTTTTTTAAAAAAACTCACTTGATTTAGTCAGTGATGGCATTAGCTCATGTTCATAGTGGTTTTCAGGAGTTGTTTCCAGCATTATTTCTTCAAGGTCACCATTGCAGCAACATTTTTTCAAAAACAAGAAACACAAAAAAATTGCAAAATTCATAAAAACCCTAAAAATTCAGAAAATCAATAAAATAAAATAAATTAGAATTTGTTGAACAGAACCAGACTAGGCAAAAAATGAATCCAGGGGTGCATCACGACAGTTTATATTAATAATAGCTACAATATTATGGCATTTTCTGGTCTTCAAAGCTTCTGGTGCTCAACATAGTTACCGATTCGTGAAATGAATCCGATTCGGGCACGTGAATAGGATTCGTGGATTCGTGATTTTTTTTTTCCCAATTATGATTCATGGAGGATTCATGAAAATATATATATATATGTATGTATGTATGTATGTATACACACACACACACACACAGATATATATATATATATATATATATATATATATATATATGCATTATATATACTAAAAAATGAGAGAAATATACATAATTCTAAAACTAAATCATTTCATAGTATGAATCTATGATTCTGATATGAATCTATGGACCAAATCCATAATGATTATAAGAAAATAATCGGAAAAAAAAAAACTAAAAAAACCTTTTAAAAAATTCAAAAAATCCAGCCCTAGATCCAGCCTCTAGGTCACAAATCCGGTAACTAAGGTGTTCAATGATAGATTCTTTCTTTTATACCGCATAAACTAGTCATCACTGATTAGCTAAAGTTATCATCTTAGTGCCATTCAGAACAAACTAAAACCAAGATGGGTGTGGGGAAATAAGAGACACATCCTCATAGAAAATATTGATTTAAATGTACATTATTTTGCTTGTGTGAGTTCGACTGGTGCCATTTAATCTTCTTAATTGTATCTCCCTCATTTAATTCATAAATTTTGTGTCATGAGGCACTCAATTAAGACAATAGTTACACTCATTATGACCCTTTTCAGCAAGTGCCACTTTCCATCTTAATGATACTAGTAGTAGCATGATTTAATTTAATTTTTACCTCCCTGCATCAATTTCTTTATTAATTTATGTGAATAACTTTTTCCATTTATCTAATACTCTAATTGATGGATACATTATTTCCTTTATATATAATAATAATATTTGACCTTTGAATTAGAAATTAAATAAAGCCATAACAGAGCCTGGTCCATGTTAGGATCATGCCCTGTAACCATTCTACTATTCATGAAGCTTGGCCAATGATTTGGTCAAGAGATTGCAAACCTGATCGCAGGCATTAAAATATATTTGAGATTTTCTTTTGACAATTACTGAATCTTATTGCAATTATCCCACATTAATAGAGTTGGAGACCAAATAGTAATGCATGTAAACAGCTACATAAAGAGTTTTTAAAGGAAAAGGGTTTTGCTGGGATCATTGTTAGTTGTCTAAGAGTTTGTGTAAAATATTCCATACCATGCAAGATTTAGCCTAAAAGTATAGTCATCCAAGATAGGAAGTCCTATGAAAGCTTACAAAATATGAGATGAGATATGAGAAAATAATTATGTACTATCAAAGGACACAAATATACATTAATAATGGATTGTGTGATTAGATTTATATTATAAAGAAAAATCCTTGGATATATATGTCAAGGTGAGACATAAGATTATATGTTTTAATTTTATGCCTTGAGACATAAAGTGATGTGTACCCTAATTAAACTAAAGTAACAAGTGTGAATGTAATGTCCCCTCTTTAGTTCGACATGACATTGATCATGGATTTTGCCTATTCTAGACTCTCGTAGGCAAATGGTGTGGAGAGAGAGAGTCAATTCTGCGGATTAGATGGTCATATCTTGCTCTTGAAGAAGTGTTAAGAGGTTATATTTTATTATTATGTGTTATTGGGGCCTACATGTTATAATTTTAAGTTGAGTTGCACTTTTTATTTTATAAAATTACTTTATTATAAAAAGTGCATTATAATGAGATTTTATAAAGGATGTTTCTAGAAGTTCTAGAAACTTCTTAGAAAAGTGAATAAATAGAGGGCTGGGCCTCTCATTTTGGACATGCTTGGATTTGAGATTTCTTCTACTTCTTCCATTGTGGAGCAAATTTGTAGTCTCTTGGGTCTGCAAATTATTTGATCTTTGAGAACGAATCACGCCCTTGGATTGGCGACTTTGAGGGTGTGAAATATCACCTGAATTGTTGCATTTGAGGAGTTGGTAATTCAGCCATCTCATTTGGACTTCATTGAGATTCAGTTATAAGGGTTTACTTTGGTTGGAATAAGGGTTTCAGTTGTGCCCTAGCATTTGTGGATTGATTAACAGGGTTTGTAGACACAGTTGTGCATTATTTTCAGACTGCCAGTCTAGGGTTTGGACCCACGTTTTTGCTCATAACTCCTAATTGGTTTGACGGATGAATTTCATATTTTAGGGGGTTATTCAGCAACTCTAGGCACCCAGATTTATTGCTTTTGGAGTGACAAAAACGCTGCAATATTTTTATCTAGCAGCCGTACCAGGCCGTACCTGTACGGCCCTGTCAGTTGGGCAGCAGCAGCAATTTTGTGAGTCAGTTTGGGGCAGATTGTGAGGTCTTCGTGTGGCATTAATTCAGCATTCATATCCGGCAAAATTGGAGCTATTCCAGGTGCACAAACTGAAGTTTTGATTGCCAAAATATTGCATGTTATGGATTAGAACAGTCAGCACTGTCATTGCATAAATAGTTATTTCCAGTCATTAATAACTATTGTAAAAGTTTCGTCATTTGCATTCCAAATCTGAATTGGGTTATTGTTCATGTCATAACATTGCATTGTCAAGAGCTTGATGTATTAGAAGTGCATAGTTGTGACAGTCTCTCATTGTAATCAGTTCTATTTGCTGTCATAAAAATCAGAATTGCATTGGACTTCATATTTGAGTTTCATATTGTCATCTATCTCTTAGATTGGTAGTGTTATAATTTGGAATTGTTGTTCATACATTATTGGCATCATATATTGAGGTTTCGTTGTACAACAATTAGTAATATTGCAGCCTTATTCGGTTACATGCCAACTGTTTGACAAAATTCCTAAGTCCAGTTTGAGGGTTTCAGTGGCCTTTATAGTAAGGGTCATTACAGTGGTATCAGAGCTATAAGTCCTGCCATCCTGTGGAGGTCTTATAGGGAATTTGGAACAGCTGGATAGAAGGGAAAGTGTTTGACGAAATGTCAAAACACTAAAATCAGAACATTTATGTTTGAGCATGCGACAGAGGCTTTATAATTTCCGCAATACCAAAGCAAGACAAGATAGGATTTCAAACCTGCAGAGTGAATAGTCTAGCTCATCTGTACAGGTGGACATAGAATCCAGTCATACAAACACAGGGGAGGTATTCTTTGATCAAGACTACGACTACAATATGGATAGAGGCGGGAATGCCGGTCCAGATCAGCGAGAGGAAAGATTTTTACAGTTATTAGACACCTTGGCACAGGGACAGCGATTAGCCGAACAAAGAGCACAGGAACAGAATCAGAGAATGGAGCTTATGATGCAAATGATGGCTCGTCAAATGGGGTTGAATGCTAACATAGGTGGAGGAAATAATCAGAATGGTAACAATCAGAATGGGAATAATCAGGATGGGATACATAATGGAGGCGAACAAATTGGGAACAATTTCGGTCATGCACCCCAGCAAGCTAGGACAGTGAGTTCGAGACCTATGATTCCCACGTTCCTTCCTAGAGCTCTAGAGCAGCCAGTACCAGAACCCCAGATCACTGACATACAGGATCAGCTAAGGAGAGATTGGGAAGCAGGAGGTCCAGATTTTACAACTGCAATCACCTTTAGAGAGAATATGGATGTGCGGATGAAGCATATGCCCCGTGGACATGACAGGACTCAGAGCTATGAGCTACGAAAGAAAGTAGGGAAACTTCAGTTACCATATTATGATGGCTCAGGGAAGTCTACAGCAAGAGCTTGGGTTCAAAAACTTGACACATACTTTCAATTGAACCCTATGTCTGAGGAAGAAGCTATTAAGTATGCAGCAATTCACCTGGATGGGTTAGCACACGAGTGGTGGCATCACGGTATGATCACTATGGGTCATGCACACATTACCTCATATGTGGAGTTTACGGAGAGACTGATTGAACGTTTTGATAAGAAGGATCCAGAACTCCATTTCAAGGAGTTAGCTCAGCTTAAACAATGGGGATCATTGGAAACATACATTTCAGAATTTCAAAAACTTGCAGTGTTAGTAACAGATGTATCTGAACAGAGGCTATTGGTTTTATTTATGGATGGGCTAGTTGATCCGTTGAGAGGGTGGATTAAAGCTCTCAACCCTCCCACTTTGCAGGAAGCCAATAAGAAAGCTCGTGACATGGATTCCTCTTCAGCTTCTAAAAATAAATTCCAGGCAAAGAGTTTCCCTTCAGGAAAAGATAGGGACAGGAAACCCTTTCATAGAGAGGCATAGCTACCTAAGGAGGAAAGTAAGAGGTTGGACAAGGAGACACTTAATGACTTGCGTAGGAAGAAGCTATGCTTCTATTGCAAAGGCCTGTATGAGTATGGCCATGACTGTCCTATGAGGCCAAAAGGGAAGGCCAACCGAGCAATGTGGGCTTATTACAAAGGTTCAGATTCAGATAGTTCAGAACATCATGATGAGGATCCTGATGAAGCAGAGGGAGAACAGGAAATAGACAATGTAGGGCAACAGCAGGGAACAGAGCTACATTTACAGGAAGCACGACTGTCTAGTATCCAGAGAGAGGGATCTTTCAGACTTCGGGGAGTTTTGGCTGGGTAGAAGGTTATTACATTATTGGACACAGGTGCCACACATAATTTCATTGATGCACGATTCGTGGAGAAGCGTGGACTCATTACTGAGGAGTTCGTGGGACTAAGAGTCAAGGTAGCTGATGGATACACTCTTCGTTGTGACAGGATGGTACGAGACCTACCTTTGCGCCTGAACAACTATGAGTTTAAGGCGGACTATCATGTGGTCAACATGGGTGACATGGATATAGTACTTGGAATGCAGTGGCTACATTCATTGAAGGTGGTCACCCTGAGACTAGAGGATATGGAGATACAATTCGAAGTGAATGGTAGGACTCATGTGCTTAAGGCTATCCGTAATGGAGACATCAGGACTATCTCATTTAGGCGGCTGGAGAGATTAACTAGGCATAATGATATAGAGTGGGCAGCAGTTTGTACTTTGACACCTACACAGGAGGAGCAACATAAGACGGAATATCATCCTGATATTCAGAAATTGAGGATTAAGTACGAAAAGGTATTCAGTGAGATTCCACCAGGCAGGCCACCGGACAGAGGCATTGAGCATGTTATTGAGCTGGAGGAAGGTGCTAAGCCTATCATGATCACACCATATCGACACCCAAAGCGACTCAAGGATGAGATCGAAAGGACCATCGAGGAGTTGCTAGCTATGGGGCACATCCGACCAAGTAAGTCACCTTTTGCATCTTCTGTTGTTTTGGTACAAAAGAAGGATGGAACTCTTCGGATGTGTGTTGATTACAGGGAATTAAATAAGAGAACCATTAAGAACAGGTATCCCATTCCTCGCATTGATGAGTTGATAGATGAATTGCATGGGGCTCATTATTTCATGAAAATTGATTTGAGATCAGGATATCACCAGATCAGAGTCCGTGAACAGGATATTGAGAAAACTGCTTTCAGATGTCATTGTGGGCACTTTGAGTTTGTAGTCATGCCTTTCGGCCTGACCAATGCACCTGCCACTTTCCAGTCCACTATGAACAGAGTTTTCCACCATCAGTTGAGGAAATTCGTGCTGGTGTTTTTTGATGACATTTTGATCTATAGCCGATCATGGCAGGAGCATCTAGATCATTTGGAGACAGTGTTGAGCATTTTACAGAAGGAGTCCTTGTATGCAAAAGAGTCCAAATGTGACTTAGGGATGACCAAGCTGTTATATTTGGGACACATTATTAGTGCAGATGGAGTGCGGATGGATCCTGAAAAGATTCGTGCTATTGTTGATTGGCCTCCACCAGAGAACCTTACACAGTTGAGGGGGTTCCTTGGTTTATGTGGTTTCTATCGCAGGTTTGTCAGTGGCTACTCACGACATGCAACTCCCATGACAGATCTATTGAAAAAAGGGGAATTTGTGTGGACTCAGAAGGCACAGGACTGTTTTATGAGGTTTAAGGAGATAATGACTACGTGCCCAGTTCTAGCATTACCTGATTTCACGAAGCCATTTGAGCTTCAATGTGATGCATCTGGAGAGGGAGTAGGTGCTGTACTTATGCAGAATAAGCACCCCATAGCTTATGAGAGCAGGAAGCTCAGAGGCCCCGAGCATTCATTCAGTATATATGATAAGGAGATGTTGGCCATCATGCATGCTTTAGCCAAATTCAGACAATATCTTGTGGGTAGCAAGTTTTGTATTAAAACTGATCATAACAGTTTGAGGCATTTCTTGGGACAACGGGACCTGAATGATCGCCAACAAAGGTGGGTAAGTAAGTTGCAGGCATATGATTTTGACATCTCATATGTCAAGGGAACTCAGAATGTTGTTGCAGATGCTCTTTCTCGAAGGCCACACCTCACTCTTATGGTTCAGATATCAGAGGATTGGCGACACTTGATTATAGCAGAGTATGCCAGGGATACATGGGCCTCCGATATAGTGGAGGGAACAGTGATTGATACCAGATACACACTTGTAGATGATTTAATCATTTACAAGAACAGGATTTACCTAGTCCCAGGATCGAAGGTTAAGCAACTGATTTTGAGAGCATTTCACGACTCACCGACAACAGGCCATCCCGGGTACTTCAAGACTTACAGGTCAGTTCGAGAGCGGTTCACTTGGAAGGGGCTGAAAGCTGATGTTTTGCAGTACGTTCGAGAGTGTCTTGTTTGCCAGCAAAACAAACAAGAACACACCTATCCGGCAGGGTTCCTACAGCCACTTCCGATCCCTGACAGGAAGTGGGAGTGCATCTCCATGGACTTTATCACAGGTTTGCCCAAGGTACAAGGACAAGATTGTATTTATGTGGTGGTAGATAGATTAACAAAATATGCTCATTTCTTTCCTATCACCACTACCCACTCAGCAGCTCAGGTGGCAGAGGTTTTCTTTCGAGAGGTTTTCAGATTGCACGGATTGCCTCGGAACATTGTGAGTGACAGGGATAGCCATTTCATGAGTCATTTTTGGCAGGAGGTATTCCGGTTATGTGGCACGGAGCTTACACCCAGCACTAGCTATCACCCACAAACCGATGGTCAGACGGAGATTGTGAACAAATGGGTGGAAGGGTATTTAAGGAATTATGTGGCAGCTCAGCAGCGAGCTTGGGTCAGATGGATATATCTCTGCGAGTGTTGTTACAATACTACATATCACATCACTATACAGATGACCCCTTCATGGCACTTTACGGTTATGAAGCACCTAGTTTCTTGGATTTGTTGTTGGGCGACAGCCGGGTACCCAGTGCAGGAGAATTATTACAAGAGAGTAAGGATATAGTTGCTACTCTCAAAGATAATATTGCGAGAGCTCAGAACCAGCAGAAGCAGTATGCAGGCCAGAAGAGGACTGAGTGTAGTTTTGAGGTGGATGATATGGTTTACCTCATGTTGCAGCCATACAGGCAATCTACTCTTAAGAAGAGTGGTGCAGAGAAACTCAAGCCACGCTATTACGGACCATTCAGGGTTATCAGGCGAATTGGTGAGGTGGCCTATGAGTTGGTGCTTCCGGCAGACAGCAGGGTGCACAATGTGTTTCATGTGTCCCGCCTCAAGAAGGCGTTGGGTTAGAATGTGGTGCCTTCCGCAGTATTACCTCCTTTAGACGATGAGGGAAAATTGATTTTAGTGCCAGAATCCATCCTGGAGAGCAGAGAAAAGCAGCTTCGCAGAAGAGTGATCAGAGAATACTTGGTTAAGTGGAAAGATCTACCTGTTGAGGATGCTACTTGGGAGGGGGAAGCTATTTTGCAGCACTCGGCGTTGAGATTGCTTGAGGCCAAGCAATTTCAGGAGGGGCGGACTGTAATGTCCCCTCTTTAGTTCGACATGACATTGATCATGGATTTTGCCTATTCCAGACTCTCGTAGGCAAATGGTGTGGAGAGAGAGAGTCAATTCTGTGGATCAGATGGTCATATCTTGCTCTTGAAGAAGTGTTAAGAGGTTATATTTTATTATTATGTGTTATTGGGGCCTACGTGTTATAATTTTAAGTTGAGTTGCACTTTTTATTTTATAAAATTACTTTATTATAAAAAGTGCATTATAATGAGATTTTATAAAGGATGTTTCTAAAAGTTCTAGAAACTTCTTAGAAAAGTGAATAAATAGAGGGTTGGGCCTCTCATTTTGGACATGCTTGGATTTGAGATTTCTTCTACTTCTTCCATTGTGGAGCAAATTTGTAGTCTCTTGGGTCTGCAAATTATTTGATCTTTGGGAACGAATCACACCCTTGGATTGGCGACTTTGAGGGTGTGAAATATCACCTGAATTGTTGCATTTGAGGAGTTGGTAATTCAGCCATCTCATTTGGACTTCATTAAGATTCAGTTATAAGGGTTTACTTTGGTTGGAATAAGGGTTTCAGTTGTGCCCTAGCATTTGTGGATTGATTAACAGGGTTTGTAGACACAGTTGTGCATTATTTTCAGACTGCCAGTCTAGGGTTTGGACCCACGTTTTTGCTCATAACTCCTAGTTGGTTTGACGGATGAATTTCATATTTTAGGGGGTTATTCAGCAACCCTAGGCGCCCAAATTTATTGCTTTTGGAGTGACAAAAACACTGCAATATTTTTATCTAGCAGCCGTACCAGGCCGTACCTGTATGGCCCTGTCAGTTGGGCAGCAGCAGCAATTTTGTGAGTCGATTTGGGGTAGATTGTGAGGTCTTCGTGTGGCATTAATTCAGCATTCATATCCGGCAAAATTGGAGCTATTCTAGGTGCACAAACTGAAGTTTTGATTGCCAAAATATTGCATGTTATGGATTAGAACAGTCAGCACTGTCATTGCATAAATAGTTATTTCCAGTCATTAATAACTGTTGTAAAAGTTTCGTCATTTGCATTCCAAATCTGAACTGGGTTATTGTTCATGTCATAACATTGCATTGTCAAGAGCTTGATGTATTATAAGTGCATAGTTGTGACAGTCTCTCATTGTAATCAGTTCTATTTGCTGTCATAAAAATCAGAATTGCATTGGACTTCATATTTGAGTTTCATATTGTCATCTATCTCTTAGATTGGTAGTGTTATAATCTGGAATTGTTGTTCATACATTATTGGCATCATATATTGAGGTTTCGTTGTACAACAATTAGTAATATTGCAGCCTTATTCGGTTACATGCCAACTGTTTGACAAAATTCCTAGGTCCAGTTTGAGGGTTTCAGTGGCCTTTATAGTAAGGGTCATTACAGTGAATAGGATCTAGGTAATGAGCTAAGTGAAACATCAATTTCACAACAATATTGCTCCTTTAGTGCAACTCAAGGAGAATGGAAGATGCTTCAAAAATGCAAAGATGGGTCCCAGCTACCATGCCACATTAGGTATCCATGTATAAATTCGGTCTCTCACAAACCACAAAAAGAAGACAATTTAGTGGGACAAAACTCCTCTTTAAAAGATAAATAAACAAAAGGCTCTTACTGAAGAATGAGGACAAAAACCCATATGAAGAATAAGTTACCCCATAAGAGATGAGGAAAAGAGAGACCATACAGGTCCCTTTTAATGTAGAGTCCCCTGCAAAATTATGCCATCGAGGCCAGAGAAAAACATTAAATGTCATTATTTTCTATATATTTGTCGCCAGAGAAAGAATATTCTTGTATTATATACATAAGCCAACAAGCTGAAGTGGTGAGGGTTGTTAATTTATTGCAAGACTGTGTTTTCTATAGGCTCACTGATAGCACAGCAAGGATGAAGCTTCGGTGAAACATTATTTTATAAAGTTGTTTTCATAAATGTCGTACATTGTATTATATGTCACTCTGAATTTTAAGGTCTAATGGGTTTGTCATAATTACTATCCTTTTAATAGTTTTTTATTAAGTATTTGATACTATCTGGGCACATCTAATAAATGTTGATAAGCTTTGGGATATGACACATTTTATAATATGTCAAGAAAATTCTGATTCAAAGCTTGAATATAGAATGCTCGATTGTGTTATTGGTCCCCACAGGACATATTCTTTGAAATGTCAAAGGCAGATTCTGAAGCACAAAGTTATGCAGGAATGCCAAAAAATGCTAATTTTATTTTTGGAACCTTGTACAGTTATGTTGAAATCAAACTATTGGAGCCAAATTTGGGCACAAGAATTGTTTGTTCACATATAGTTTCGAATTCCAAATAGGAATATATTTTCTGTTATCCACTGCTGAACCAAATGGCTTGTAACAAGAAGATTTGATTCGCTTTGTTATGGAGAAAGAGGCAATAGTGGAGAATGAAACATGTGTCAGCTGTGTCGTAATTCTGGGAAGATTTGTTGGTTATAGAATCATAGGTACAAATTTCCTATGTTGTGAATGGTTCTCTCAGCTGAATTTATGTGAAGGATAGCCTGCAGTGTATTCTTGGGTGATTAAACGAGGTATATGTTGTACTCATACAAAAATTATTGAAAAAAGGTGATTAAATGAGGTATATATTGTGCCCATACAAAAATATTTGAATAATGATAAATCTGAAGCTAAAATCCCCCTCCTCAATCAAACCTGGAAGTCATGATGTCTGTCTATTTTATGTTTGTCTTTTATTCTTCTCTTTGCAGGAACAACATAAACAGGTGTACATGCTTGGATAAGGATAATACCGGCAAAATTTTCAAGTACAGAACCTTAGGGTTCAGGTGTGAGCACTTGGATAAAGAAAAAGAATTTTCAAGTTCAAGTTCCAAATCATGGTGTTCATGCATGCCCCTCAGTTTGGAGATTTGTTTCTGTTTTCAATCACCAGTAAATATTGTGGCGGTGTGTATCTGATACAAATAAGCAAGAGTTCACAGTAATTTTTTTTTTGCTATGGCATATACATGTAATTGTTTTCCTAATACAAGTTAACAGAAGTAAAGAAAATGTCCTTGTATTACTGACTTCATGTAGTGCCGGTGCATCATTTGTACCATCCCCAGTTACTGCAACTACCTCATTATTCTCTTTGAGCTTTTGAACTAACAGCAGTTTGTCAGATGGAAGTGACCGAGCCAGGACCTGTTCAACAATATTTTCAAATCAAAAAACAAAATTGCTATCTTTAATACAAAACTGATGTAAATTAAGCGCATTTATCTTATGTGTTTTAGTGGGTTACCACCTGCATATTTTTCAGGCTCTCAAGCATATCTTTGTTGTTATAGTTGCGGAACTCAGAACCTTCTATTGCCAGCCCATCTCCTGTATATATGCCACATTCTCGAGCAATAGAAATTGCTGTAATCAGGTTGTCCCCAGTTACCATGCAAACCTAGAAGGGTCTCCAATATTAAGGAAAGAATTGTAAATAAAAAAATTCTAAAAGCACAAATAAAACATATCTAGTAGCTCACTGATTTGACCAAGGGTATGTCCACAACAATACATTGGATATAGAGATTTTTCAAAATTTACGTGCAAGGCTTGTGGATGCTGCAGTTAAGAACCTTGGACTATAGATGACATTATAAAAGAATCCAATAAATGTAAATTCTTAACTCAATCAACCCATCCTTGAGAGTGAACAATATTTTAGTTTTATCTTAACTGCAAGAAACTGAGCAAATGTGTACTAGGCCGGTCTTTTGAATTTGATTCTAAAGGAAGAAACTTTTATAGTTTTAGTTCTCAAAACAACATGATAAATGGTGAAAGTCAAGAGTATTTTATTCCAAAAGGCGTAATTCACCTTCACTCCAGCTGCTTTACACTTAGAAACAGCTTCTGCAACTCCAGATCTGCAAGGATCCTATAAATCCAGCACACATACAGATCAGTTTTTGTGTGAATAAATACACAGAAAGAAAAATACTATATATGATGCTTTTGGATTCAACAAAACATAATAAACAAAGAAAAATATTGCAAGAGATTCATACTACTTAAGAAAATGTCAATCTAATCCCATTGGGCCAATCAGGCACCATATTGACAAAAAAGAGTGAAAAATTACACATCACAACTCCTTATTTTCAAATTGGCTTTTTCCTATCCCCTAGGGACTCAGAAGAACCACTTCGCGGAGGCTAGTGCAGCATGTCATATTATCAAATTGGCTCTGGCAACTGGGATCAAGAACCTTTGGTTGGAGGGAGACTCTTTAAATATAATAAATTGTTTAAAAGGTTGCTCTCAGCCCTCCTGGACCATCGCAAATGTGGTGGACGAGATTCAATCAGACTTGGCCAAATTCAAGAGGGTCCACATCAGCCATGTGTATAGAGAGGCCAACTCAGCTGTGGACTGGTTTGCGAATGAGGCGGTAGTCAAAAACACGGCGACAATGTGGCACAATGGTGACATCTTTCCGGTGGCTGTGAAAGATATTATAATGCTAGAACATATCCAGGGAAGTACGAAAGAAATCTAATATTAATTATGGAAAGATACATAAGCCTGCAAGAAAGACAAGATGTTAATGAAAATCATGGGAAGGTAATAACTCTCCATCATTTCATGTACTCGTGGCACGTTTTATGGGTCGCTTTGCCATCCCCCATTAAAATTGCCAAAGGTAAAAAAGCTTTAGGGATACGAAAATCTCAGGAAGTTGAAGTCTATGAAGGAACAGAGAACTGGTGCAGGATTTTTGAACAAGAGATCAAGATGATTGGGGAGAGGAGCAGGAAGGAGCCAACCGAGGAGGCGGAAAAATGGAGGAAAAGAACGAAGGTCTGGAACAAATTGGAGAAGGGTGGAATAGTGAGGTACATTGAAAAACTCCACGGTTTTGATAAGGAGATCACCAAGCTCATGGTGAACACCTGGAAGGATGGGCGTGTTAAAATTGATGGGGTCTCTCACTAGGTTAATGTGGAAATGATAGCTCAGGTCACGGAGATACCCATGGAGGGGATAAATTTTTACAGGGATAAGAAAATGTCAGCTAATGCAATCAAAGATTTTGTGAAGGATGAGGAAGAAAGGAAGAAGTTAGTGAAGGCCGAGACATACTACGAAATGTAGTCGATAAAAAAGTTATGGAGGTATGTATTAAGGGTAGTTATTGAATTTATATCTCTAGATACTAGATTCGACAGGGTCAGAATACACCACATTGTTTTGTTAAACCATTTTAGACATAGCATAAAAAATTCCTTTCCTTTTTATCTGTTTACTTCAATGAGTAAGGGTATTGAGGGTTTCAAGAAGAAACCCAGCGCAAACCCAGCCCTTCATGAGGGTTTTCTCTGTCTGGTCTATGAATATCTCAAGACTCAGACTAGGGGCAAATCTTTAGGTCACTCTGGGGATGCGTCAGAGGATATTGGGAGCTCGAATTATTCCGATTTTGAGGAAGTTCAAAGTCTAAGCTCGAAAGATGAGGATAACATCCCCTCGAAAGGTAAGAAGCCTAAGAGAGGGGAGAAAATTTCTCCCTCAGCCAGTATTGTTCCTAGCAGAAAGAGCCCTCTGGGCTTAACCCCCAAACCTGTGGAATAGGAGGAGGAGGAATATAACGAAGAAGAAGAGGAAATGGAATTGGAGGAAGAGAAGAAGGGGGAGGACAATGAGAAGAAGGGTAAGGACATTACTATTCTACCAGGGAACCCAAGAAGAGGAAGGCCGAGGAGGATTCGTTGCTGGAAGAGAGAAAAGATCAGACCCCTGAGGTTTCGAGCCCCTTCCCTTCTATCTCTTCACCACAGGGGAAGATTAAGGAAATCTTGGTGGAAGACAGCGGGGAGATGATAACGAAAGAAAGGAGGAGGGCGTGGAGGAACTTCAACACAAAAATGGCAAAGATGGGGATTGTCAGGGAGACAATGAACCCTCAAGTTATGGAAGACAAAGAAGGAAAAGTTCACTTTGATGAACTCATAGACCTAGCTCTGGTAGCAATTTCAGATAATGCAAGAAAGACAAGGCTCAATCTGCTCAATAATGCCAAAAACAGTATGATAGACAACTTTCGCTCAAACAAGTGGTTGTTCCACGAGATTGAAGAGCTCAAGGAGAAAAGGAGCCAAGAGGAAGGCCAAAGGATGAGCAGCGACCAGGGATATCTTGCCAACCAGGAGGATTGTCTCTTTAGGGTTGAGAAAAGGGTGCAAAGGATGGAGATATCGAACCAAAACCTGGCTAAATAGGTGATTGCTACTCTGAACACTCTAAATGAGAACATCAATTATTTGGGCGAATCGCTGAAAATGCAGGAATCGGTGGGGAAAAGGAAGAAAAGGCCAGCACGGACTTCAGGCAGACTAAGGGAGAAATGAAACAAACCAGGGGCCCAGTGGAACGAGCTAATGACCTGAACCAGGAATGTGTGGGCATGGAAATCTAGAGTGCCAACGAAGCAGTAGAAAATCTGCAGGATCTAGATAGGGAGAACTAATAGTAAGAGGTCTTATTTTTTGCTTCGACCTTTTCTTAGTTTAGGTTAGTTGGCTTTCGTTTCTTGGCCATCGGCCCGTCTTTTGTTATGGCTTTTTAATAGGCAGATGCATAGGGTCGGGACTTTATTTAAAATTATTATGTCAGATATTATGTAAAAACTCTCAGGTTTCAAGATCCCTGTAAAACCTATTTTCCTTAATCAAAAACTCCTTATTTTCAAATCACATCATTCTACATTTCATGATTTTATCATAAGGGTTCCATCACCCTTGTTCCGGTGAAGTGAATTCTGTGAATAAGATAAATACTAAATGTATTCAAATTTGTAGTCAGAAAAAAATTGAATAAGATTATCATTCAAGAGGACTTGCCCTTGTATAAAGAGTATGTGAGGAGTAAAATCCTCCAATCCATCACTAATAAACTGTAAAACCTCAAGCCCCAGATAAAGCATCAGTTAAACTATGTCCGCAGCTGTGTACTCCACATGATCAGCAAGAATTATAATAATTTAAATACATTCATATTTCCTTAACTTCTCTATCTACACAGTGTATCCAAGAAACTTCTATAACCATTTCTTAAAAAATTTTGACTTGATAATATTGATTGAAGAGTTGAAAATATGTATATTATTTTTCCTATAGAATTGGAGAAAGGGGGAATAAAGGTGGGGTGTATCTGTGGCTTTGACTGTTCATCCATTCCATGGTTTTGTAATTGGATAGTAGAAATTGAAGTTCTTTGTCATTCTTTTATTTAAATATCTGTTTTTTTTCTGCTGAAAGTTTATAGCTAATTTGAATGGAATTAAATTAACCCTTGGCAACATCAACATATGTCTGTTGACTAGTGGATCTTGCAGGCATAACAGAAGTCCGATTTGTGTACCTGTTTAACAAACAATAGACAGGCTCCTGTACATAGGGAAAACTAGATGCCACAGAATTTTTACCTCATGATTATTTTTTGAATTTGGATAGAAGTGTTGAGTACAGATAAATTACTGAATGAAATTTTGTTCCTGAAGCATTCAAAATGGAAATTCCCTCACTGCATCTTTAATCATGTTTAACATTAGAGATAGAAAATAGAGACCAGCAAATCATCTTATAAAGATAAAGGTAAAGGAGGCTTCATATATCAAACTAATTTGGTATATGAGGCCTTCCCTATGGAAACACACATGGATTATTTTCCACTTACACATTGTTCACATTTTGTTCTCCTGAGTTCAAATAGTGTAAAACCACCTGACCTATGATATAATGCATATTTTTTTACTTTACCATTTGAATGTAAAGTGCTTTTTGAAGGTGAAAATTCAATGTAAACCAATTTCAAAGCATGAATAAGGAAAATATCACCTCTGTTCTTAAAAATATTCTTGGTCTGACAGGATATCTCCACTTACAGAACCGGAGTTACTCCACACTCGGTTCTCTTCTTTTTTGTTTGTCAGAACACCTTTCATATTCTTTTTCGCTTCTAGTTATCTTTTAGTTTGTGGTTTCTTCGGAGCCTCATACTGGCTCTTTCTTGCTATTTATCTAGTTGTATTTCCAACTCCCATCAACCTACATTGGCATCTTGTGACATTAATGTGATTTATTTATTTCTACAACTTTCTGGCCACATTATTGTATAATTATTTTTTCCATGCCATCTGCATTGAAATGGATTAACACAATGGCACAGCCAGCTTGCATTAATATTAACCTACAATTTTTAATTCCAAGTACTGATATTTAATTTCCATTGCTCATAGAGAGCATGATTTTTTTCTCTCATTTCTATGTATTGATTTTCCAGAGCTTCATCCACAAATTTTCAATCCCCTCAAAAGTAATGTCAATACAGAAATATGTATCTGTATGTAGAATCATTAACATTATCTGCTTGAAATACCATATCCAGAATCTCTATAACCAAAGTAGATAGTTAAAATAGATACACGAAAGAAGCTAAGAATACCTTTATACCAACAATTGCAATAACTGAGAGTTTCTCATCTGGAATTTTCCACGTTGCTTTCTGCTGATCTGTCTTTGGCAGCAATGTGTTATTCAAATTTTGGTAAGCAAATGCTATACAACGAAGACTATTGGCAGCCATCTCACTAATTACTTCTCTAACCTGTGACAGGCAGTCATTTGGATATTTTATTAGGATATCTATTCTAAGACAACATACAATGGAATTACATTTTGATTTAGCACCCCATACCTTAGTTTTGAATCAGACATTATGCATACAAACAATTTAAACCCCAATAAATATTTGAATTCCAACCTTTTCTTTATTCAGTTCAACAATTCTTCCTTCTTCATCCAAATAAGTATTACATAGGTCCAATATCACTTCAGCTGCTCCTTTCCAATGAACTCTAGCATCTCCATTTGATAACTTCACAAGAACACAACTGACCAAAAAACTTAGATATTGCCAAATAGACAATAACTCAATCAGCATGAAAAGTGATTTTTATAATGACTATTTGGATAATTGTAACATAAAATGAAGAAACATACAATCAGGGCTATCCCTGCTCTCTTCCTTATCGAGTTAAATGCTTCCATTTGGTATATAATGGATTGTGATCTGACATTCTTGAAATCCATACCCATCTGTTTCAAAACAAAGCAGAACAATAAAAGTGCATTTGTCATCTATACATTCCAACGTGCCAGGGAATACCATAAATTACTCTAAGTATCGCTACCTACATAGATAAGAAATAAGGAAAAGAAGATATTTTAAAGAAATTGAGCTACTAATATTTATTGCGTCCATTATTTTGTATACCTCCATATATATCTCTGTCTGCAAGTAATATATTATTTTGTATACCTCCATATATTACTTGCAGACAGAGATACTACCCATATATTATTGCATTCATTACATATCAGAATAATTAGATCTATTCTATATATCCATGTTCCACTACAAATACATTATGTACACATATTAATACCCATTAAGATGTATTGAATCAAATAGGCAATATTATCTTTACAAGAATTGCTCAATAAGAAAAATTTCATGTAGTTTTTACAGAGCTAAATTCATATATTTGAAGATTTATTGGGAAGAAGTCTCTTGCAAATTAAAGTTTTCAGAGCATCATTCTGATATTACAGGCTAGCCAAGAAGGCACATTACAGTAGTATCAAAGCATGATCCTGCCATCCTATAGGGTGAAGCTTAAATAATGATCAATCTATAAGAACAAAAAATTGTTATCAAAAGTGAAGAATATGAAAAGTTGTAGAAAGAATGTGGATACTTTCTGGCAGCCCATGATTAAATATTACAGAAGGATCGTGGATAACATTGTAAAAGAATTGTAGAAAAGTAAAACATTAGCCCTTCAACAAACAATAATCTGAGGACCATCAATGCATTATTCATTCAACCTTGATCACATCCACCAAATACCATCCATGTCAAAACATAAATGTACTTGATAGAATATACAAAAGAAAGAACATCAATAGCAATGAGCAGCCAAGGGAAGGATTCAAGTAAGAGGACTTGGTAATTCGCCAGTATTGAGATGTGTGACAGCCCATGTTCGTAGGTGAATTTGAACTAAAGCCCTTAGCATTGCAAGATTTGACGGATAAATTATTGGTCACAAAGGAGAGGGTTATACAAGTGCTAACAAGGCCAGAATTCTCACAAATTCATTGTTGAAGGATAAATTATTGGTCACAAAGGAGAGGGTTATACAAGTTTTAACAAGGCCAGAATTCTCACAAATTCATTGAAGATCTTATGTAGAAAACTCAAATTCATGAGAGGCAAAATGGAATTGCATGTGGTGTAACCAGTTCTCAATTGCACACCATCAAAGAAGCATTCAAAGAATGAAATCAAACTACTTGCAAATATTAATGGATAGGGATCTTGCTATCAAATTTGGGGAAGAAAATTTAAATGAGGTTGATAATCTTTGTTAGCAACTTAGCATGGCTCATTTCTCTTTACACAAATAAGAAAATCAGATGCCTATATTATCTGCAACCAAAGATCAAGAAGTTGGTACAAGGGAGATGGAGATAAGCAAATAGTAGAGGGGATTGATGAACTCAAAGGAAGAAATGGGAGGCAATGACCCAGAAGATTTACATACTAGAAACCAAAATGTTGAGGAAAGGACTGTAAAATTGCACAAGGAAATTCCTTGCAGCCTTGTGACACCATTGGAAGAAGGAACATTTGAGATACCACAACCTTTTGAGCAGTTCGGAAAGACATGTGAAATGTCAATATTTTGCAATAAATGAGGAGCCCAAAATTCTGATTTTGGATAGCAGCAGCTCACCTTCTCATTCTTATAACTATGCAGCCTATGTAACGAATATGGGCATACAAACATTGGTAAAACTGGAAAATAGAGAGGTGGATAAATAGATTGGGAGGAAAGATAGATGCAGTGTTGTCAGAAGGGAAAAGGATGTTTGAGAGAGTATGACCCGAGCATGAAAACTAGGTGGAAAAGGTGAAAACAAAAATTGATGGCAGATCCCTCTCTCCCTCTCCCCACCCCCTCCATTCCCGCCTTGCCTTGTGTTTTCAATTGATTTTCCTTCTATCCAAAACGAGTTTCTTAAAATCAGTAAGGATAATTTGCTACTTTGAAATTTTCATGTATGCACAATTCCAATGATAGTCTTGAAGAACACAAAATAAAAACTCTATGGATATCTAGAAATATATTAGAACCTAATGTGAATATTTAAAGGTAGGAAGAGGACCACTGGGCAAGTCAATTCACTTTCATGAAGCACAATGCTATAATGATAATATAATATATATATAAGTAAGATAGGGTAATTTAGTAGAGAGTTCGATACATAGAATAATGTGATGCAAGCTAATGAGTATAGCAAATGTTAGAAGCACAATACCAACATGCTTTGACCTATAAAGCACTTCGAATTCAGATTTTCCTAACATTATACCTCAACTCCCCAAGTTAAGAGAGCCTTTTCAGTTGCACTTCCTGATACTTCTGGGTCCTTTCCCTAAAATGGTGGCAAAAGTGTAAAATATTAAATGTCAATAATTTGAACTAAAAGAAGATACCTTAATTTTCATTTCACATACAAGTATTATGAGCTATCATATAGATTAGAATTGTAATAAACCTTGAGTGAAGACACCATGCCAGTGCAATTTTGAGCAATCCCTTCAATAAGGATTCCAATCACATTATCAGGAAGCATCCTTATGTCCTTAGTTTCCCTCAATACTCCAGCAATCCAACTTCTCACAACTGTCATCTGTAAGCTCAACCAACTTTCTTAAGAGAAGATATTTTCACGAACATATATTAGAAGATAAATAATATGCACTAAATATTCAAAATAAATATTCAAAAATGATCCAAGGTAAGCACATTAACATGATTATGAACTTAGATGTGGTATAAATGTTAATATTGTGGCCCAAGAGCCATGAAAAGATCAGATTGACTAGATGGCATTCCAATGTACATTATAAAGTTTCACTTAGGTGTTTAATAATTCAAAGTAGCTTTTGCCTTGGAGTGAGTGGTCATGTTTTGGAAAAGGGAAGATATTTATTATATCAAAAATTGGGCTATTGAAATTCTTGACAAGGATAAAGGGAAATTTCAAGCTCATATGCATTATAAGTGAATAATTTCGTGAATATATGCTTCTGTGCTTTCTCTAGAAGTCTCCTAAAGACAAAAACTTTCATGGAGAACATCATTCATAGTGGTGAAGATCATTCCTAGGTAACTGCTGATAGATTCATACAAGATCTATGTTGGCCATTCATTTGTTGTGGCCTGTGTTATGGTTTGGAATTAAGTTAGGGAAACTATGAGAATCTTCATGGTATTCCAAGTGTGAATTGGAGTCTTCTTTGAGATATCTCGTGCACCAATTGTGGCATTATTAGTGGTGCCACATGAACTGATATCAATATTTATTATTTTCTTAGGCTCATTGTACATTTTCATGTGGTTGCCATACCACAATTCGTAGAAACCAGGGTTGATAGAAGACGTGCTGATCATTTTGGGCATTTTCTTGAAGCATTTTTTACATAGCTGGGCGATCATTCTTGACATTTGTTATGAAGGTTAGCAGTTAAGAGCATTTTAAGGATGTTGCAACCTTCAGGACTAGCCATCCAACCTTGGGAGTGACATGGGATATTCCCAGGTCTAATTGCCTGATTTGTGGAGAAGTCTCTGTCATGGTTTGAGGTGTCTTTGACTGCAGAAAGGATTTAGTGCAGCTTGATAAGGGTTTCTGGAGAGTTTGCAAACATTTAATGAATTTTTTGGAGAGTTTGAACTTTTGGCTGTTGCCAGAACTGATCTTCAACAGCCTAAAATGGATTTTCTGACTATTACCTTCTATCTAGTGAGTTTCCACCAATGTTCCATGGCGTTTTGGGCACACAGATAGGCTTTCAGCGGGGGTTTCATTTCAAGACATTACCTAGAGGGCCAGTTTTAGGGGAAGGCAGATGGTATACAATTTTATAAAAATGTATAATATATATGATAAAGTTCAATAAAGCATTATAACAGCAGCCTCAGACATCATAAACTATGGTCTATAAATATCCAAAAGTCTCAAACATGTATTTAGAAGTTTCAGGCATTAAAATACGAAAGTCTATGAAACTAAGACTCATTCAGGGTATCAATATCCAAAGACTCAAAACCATCTGAGTCACTGTCACCCTCAGGTAGAAGTGGGTCATACAATAGTAGCCACTACAGTTAGTGCCTAATGGTAGACATTTGCAAAGCAAATAAAGAACCACAGAGAGATAAAATAGAACATATTTTTATTTCCAGATTCAAGAATGAAACTATTCAAGCATAGTATTGAGACTTGTCATCACATGGAAAATTAAACAACTTTGACTTTTAATGTGTATTTCATTTAATAATTTGATTCTTATACATTCAAAATGTGAATACATTGTTTCGATTCTCATATAGAGGTATGCAAGCCAACAAAATAAAACAAAACTTCTTTTATTTATTTTTAATGCCTAGCAACGTTCTCAGCTGCAGGGGACACCTAGCTATCCTAGAAACAGCCCCCATCCATCTCAGGGATGGTTCGTGATCACCAAATGGCAGAAATGTTTCTTGGCATTTCAGAGGATTTAGTAGTTGTTGGGGATGGGAAGTGGACATCCCATCAGCGTCCTCCCATCTCCAGAATAGCTAAGGGATGGGGACACTAGTTTTGGGGTAAGGGAAGCATCCCCTTGTTTGACAGGATTTCACCATTTGACAATGTTGGTAGTGAATGTTTGCTTGTGTAGTGTTTGGGCTGTTGACAAAGGTGGAGAGAATGATTTCTTTTCAGAAGCTTCAGCAGTTGTCATATTTCTCGGAGGATACCTAGGATCTAGAGAAAGTAATATATAGTGTCTCAGACCTCTGAGCTTGAACTTGAACGCCCATTGTCAAGGTATTTTTGATGTAATCAACTCTTTTTTCATTAATTGTTAGAAGAAATATTTGTTTACAAATAATATAATTGAACATCAATTGTGTTGGGAAATGTGTCATCTGTAAATATTGTGTAGCCGACGGGGTGTTGTCATCAGTAAAGATTTTGTAGCCGATGGTTTGATATAGTCGGTAAAAATTTGTAGCTGATAGATAGATTAGTATTGTGATGTAGCCGACGGACCCCTTTGGGAAGGTTGGGCGGAAAGTATTTATACCCCATCTGAGATCATTGTGAATCATCTTATCATCTATATGTAATCTCTTGGCATATGCAAATAATAAAAGGAGATCTGTTGTTCTTGTTCATTGTCTGTGTGCATTCATCTAATTATCTATGCGGTAAACATTTGGTGCCATTGCTTGATGGACCTGGAACAAAGGCTGAGGAATGACGACTAATGCTGAATCAGTTAAACAAAAATAAGAATAAGTTGAAAGACAAAGATGAAATCCGCACAGCTCAACGAAATTTAATTTTGGCGTAGTCGGCCGAATGTAGACGAAGGTTTCAAAAGATTACTGATGGACACTAAAGTGCTAAAGAATTGTTGGAGGAGACTCGACAGCGGGTGGAATTGGTGGAAAAAGCCAGGGAGGAATTTTTTAACCTGTATTCGTCGAGGGAAGAGAATCTAGACAGAAATGAGGTTAAGCCCATATGAGTGACCTGTACATATAGTAGGCAATGGAGAGAGATGTGCGGCTTGAACAAGTCGTAAGGTTTGAGCAACTCATATTGTTGGCCGGAAGGGATTGGTTGTATGGCAAATGGAGCGTGCAATTGGCTTACGGTGTTAGTAGACCATTGTATTGTTCATTGCTGTCATCACTTACTTTCTTCTTGTTTCTTGACATTGTGTTCTCACTTTCAATATCCATTGCCCAATCATAGGCCTCCTTGTACGTGGAGGGGGGCACCACCTGTTGAAAGTGTGGTGCCCCCCTCCACATACAAGGAGGCTTATGATCGGGCAATGGATATTGAAAGTGAGAACACAATATGTCAAGAAACAAGAAGAAAGTAAGTGATGACAACAACGACCAGTACAATGATGAGGAGTCTTGAACAGTCCAAGCACTACACTAAGATATGATGTGGATGATAAAGGAATTGAAGGGGGATGTAATGGCCCCATCTTTTTAGCATCTTAGTGGAGTTCTTAGTCTTTACATTCTCCTAAGGCTAAGTGGAGAAACAAGGAGAAATTGATTAAATTAATTTCTTATAAAGTCATTAAGTAAATTAAAATTAAAAGTGACTTTATATTTAATTAATTTAATTTTCTAGAAACACAACTAATTATTGTATTGGAAAAGGGGAAGTTTCTAGAGAGTGCATTTTCTAGAAATACAAGTAATTATTGTATTGGAAAGGGGGAAGCTTCTAGAGAGTGCAATTAAATAATAAATGGAGGCGAGAGCTTCATTGTTAAGCATCTGATTATTGTGAATTGCATTTGATATGAACTTGGGAGAAGAAACTAAGGGTTTTTTTATTTCAGTTAGCCATTGTAGAGCGTCAATTCTTCAGTGTTGCAACCATTTGAGGTGGTGAAATATCCACTGAATTTGGCATTCAGGAGAGCTTCATTCTGAAGTTCTATTTGTGCTTAAATTGGAATATACATTTATTGCTGGTTGCTACAGTACATGTGAACAGTGTTGCAGTACAATATTTATGCTTGATTCTGATTGCAACTTTCATCTCCATCCCTGGGCATCACTATTATCAGGTTTCTCTTGCAACTATTAGTAGTTAGCATTGTAATTTTAGACATATAGTTTCGCTATTGTAAGTGATAATTTAGAATCAGATTTTGGTATTGTTGTAGTCATTATTATAAGCCCATTTGTCTTGGCAAACTCATAGCAACATTGTATATGGGAATGAATTCAATAAAGGAGATATATGTTGCATACCATTTGTTTGACAAAATGTCCATCGAATAGCATATATGATCAGCATAATAGTTGTATGCCAATTGTTTGTCAAAATATTCGTTGGTTGTAGGTATGCATTCCATATCTAGTTTCCATGTATATGCATTAAAAAAATACCAAAAAGAATTGCACTTGCTTATTAGTTCATTGTAAGAGGTATTGTAACATCATTTGCGAACATTCTAAATTTCTTAGCATCATTCAAACTATATAAAACAATTTGAAACACAAAAAAATCAGAAAAGAAAAAAGCAGCATACAAGTGTTTGACAATATTCCTTTAGCTAAAATCAGTTAGTTTGGGCAAGGGATATTACATTGGTATTAGAGCTTCCTTGCAAAGTGTTTGATGAAATGTCAAACAACTGAATTAGAGAAAAATTTGGTGTTTGACGAAGTTATAACTAGTTGGGGTTATTACAATGGTATCAAAGATAAATCCTGCCATCCTGAGGGTTTAGCAATCACATGCAGCCACCTGGGGTTGGCTCTCACAGATTTTACACTCGTAGGCAAGCTTTGTTTGATAGGGAACAAGATTTTGACAAGCAACCAGACACCATGGGTGACTAGCAATAGCGTAGCCCACCAAGAGACAATCGGAATAAGGATCAGGAAACAAGGAAATTTTATAGAGCAATGGTTATAGGACAAGAGCAGATGGCTCAAGCTTTGCAGGCACTCACCACCATGGTTGAGCGCATGAACCCACAAGACAGACAGAATCAAGAACAAGGGGATAACAGGAGTGCAGTAAGATCACTTAGAGCTCATAGAACTCTTTCCAAAATAGCAGATAGGCCCACATGTCCCACCTTTGTTAGAGAGGAACTAATACAGGAGCTAGCAAAGGAAGTTGAGGATGAGACATTTGCAGATATCCTTATGGCTGCTAATGATGAATGGGAAATATTGGCACCGCAAGTATGGGAGATAATGACTTTTGAGAGGTTTGTGAACCAAAGAAGAGAACACTATTATACAATCAGACAAAATAAGAGACCTCGTGGCGAGGATAATGAATTAAAGTGAGCTAAAAGGAAGCTTTCCTTGACTACATTTGATGGAAGTAGCAGAATGATAACACAAGCTTGGATTCACAAGCTTGATACCTTCTTAGCACTGAGATCTATGATAGAAGTGGAGGCAATAAAATATGCCACGCTACATTCAAAGGGAGTTGTACTGTGTACATGATTGGTGGTACCATGGGATGGTTACCCTTCGGCATAACCAAGTGGCTTCATATTAGGACTTCGTGGATAGGTTGTTAGAGAGGTTTGATAAGAAGGATCCAAAAATCTACTTTAGGGAGTTGGTACAGTTAAAATAGACAGACATATTTGAGTATTTCATTAGTGACTTTCAGAGGCTATCCGCTATGGTGCCAAATATATCAGATAGGACATTGGTTGTCTTGTTCACGGAGGGATTATCCCAACCATTGTAGGGTTGGGTAAAAGCCTTTGATCCATTCATTTTACAAAAAGCGATTAAGAAGGCTAGAAGTATGGAACAAGCAGCCCCAGTAAATAAATTTCAGTCAAAGGGTGCATCATTTAGCAAAGACAAACCATTTTTCAAGAAACCTGACAGGAATGAAACAAAGGCAGAAAATAAAGATAAATCATTTGCTCCTTTGGATAGAGAGACATTGAATGATTTAAGGAAGAAAAAACTTTGTTTTTATTGCAAAGGACCCTATGACATGAACCATGACTGTCCCTTGAGGCCAAAGAGGAAAGCAAATAGGGTTATGTGGGCATATTATGAGGATTCTGATTCTGAAAATTCAGACCAGCAATCTGAAAATGAGGAATCAATTGAAGAAAAGGAAGGCACAGATGATATAGATGATGAGAAGACTAAGGGTAGACTTAAGTAGGCCCATCTCACTAGTGTACAAAAAGAGGGATCATTTAGGATGACAGGGTTATTGGCTGGTCAGCGAGTTATTATTTTGCTTGATACAGGTGCTACTCACAATTTTATTGATTCTATAGATTGATTGAGAGGCATCGGATTCAGACAGAACAATTTGAGGGTCTGAGAGTGAGAGTAGCTGATGGCTACATCCTCAAATGTGACAAGAAGATTATAGGTCTGCCCCTAAAGCTCAACAACTTTGATTTCAAAGTAGATTTTTATGTTGTTAACATAGGTCATTGAGATTTAGTTCTTGGCATGACTTGGTTACATGATATACGGGAGTTCACTCTCAATTTGAGAGATATGGAGATGAAGTTTCAGTCAGAAGGGAAGACCCATATACTTAAGGCCATTTGTGATAGTGGGTTTAAAATGATGTGTTGCAGACACATGGAGAGCTTGTCGAGACATGACCAAGTTTGAGTGGGCAGCCATTGCACTTTAATGCCATCACAGGGGCAGCAAAAATCAGAATATCACCCGGACATACAAGAATTGAAAATCAACCACTACAAAGTTTTCAGTGAAATACCACCAAGTAGACCTTCAGATAGAGGTATTGAGCATATTATTGAGTTAGAGGAGGGTGCTAAACCCATCATGATCAGACCCTACAAGCATCCAAAGAGATTGAAGGATGAGATCGAGAAAACCATCAAGGAACTACTTGCTATGGGGCACATTAGACCAAGTAAGTCACCTTTCACTTCTTCTATGGTTTTGATGAAGAAGAAGGATGGAACTCTTAGGATGTGCATAGATTACAGGATCCTGAACAAGAAGACTATCAAAAATAGGTACCCCATCCCAAAGGTTGATGAGTTATTAGATGAGCTACATGGAGCATGTTTCTTCTCCAAAATTGATTTTAGATCAGGCTATCATCAACTCCGAGTCAAAGAGCGAGATAGAGAGAAGACAACATTTAGATGTCATTGTGGCCATTTTGAGTTTGTAGTTATGCCATTTGGGCTAACTAATCCCCCAACTACTTTTCAATCCACAATGAACAAGGTTTTTCGGCATCAGTTGAGGAAATTTGTGTTGGTCTTCTTTGATGACATCCTAGTGTATAGTAGGACATGGGATGAGTATGTGCGGCACTTAGACACTGTGTTAAGCATTCTGAGTAGGGAGTCCTTGTATGCAAAGGAGTCCAAATTTGATTTAGGATTATCAGAGTTATTATATCTAGGTCACATTATTAGTGCTCTAGGAGTACATATGGATCTTGAAAAGATTCGTGCTATTATTGAGTGGCCTACTCCAGTGAACCTTACACAATTGAGAGGATTTTTGGGGTTGTGCGGGTTCTACAGGAGGTTTGTTAGTGGATATTCCAAGCATGCAACACCCTTAACGGACTTGATGAGAAAGGGGGCTTTCTTATGGACTCTTGAGGCACAGGAGTGTTTTGATAAATTGAAGGAGTTGATGACTTCTTGTCCAATGCTAGCACTACCAAATTTTGGCTAACCTTTTGAGTTGCACTGTGATGCATCTGGCGAAGGTGTTGGAGTGGTGCTTATGCAGGACAACCACCCAATTTCTTATGAGAGTAGGAAGCTCAAGGGGGCTGAGAGGAGCTTCAGCATTTATGATAAGGAAATGTTGGCCATAATGCATGCTTTGGCCAAATTCAGGCAGTATTTAAAGGGTAGCAAATTCAGCATAAAAATCGACCACAATAACCTGAAACATTTCTTGGGGCGACGAGATCTTAATGATAGGCAACAAAAATGGGTAAGTGAATTACAAGCATATGATTTTGATATTACCTATTTCAAGGGGACACAGAATGTAGTAGTAAATGCCTTGTCATGAAGACCCTTGAGCTTGATGACCGAGAGGACTGGAGACATTTGATCCTTGCAGAGTATGCAAAGGATACATGGGCATCGGGATCCATAGATGGATCGATCTAGAATAGTGATTTCACCCTTGTGAATGAGATCATCATTTACAAAGGGCGAATTTATTTGGTGCCAGGGTTAGAGGTGAAGAGGATGGTGTTGAGAGTTTATCATGACTCACCTATGGTAGGACATCCAAGTTTTTACAAAACCTACCAGCAGGTTTGTGAGCGTTTTTTGTGGAAAGGGCTCAAAGATGAGGTCTTGCAATATGTTAGAGAGTGTTCTACTTGCTAGTAGAATAAATAGAGCACTCTTACCTAGCCAACTTACTTAAGCCACTTCCGATTCTTAACAAGAAGTGGGACTGTTTATCCATGGACTTCATCACAGGATTGCCGAGAGCCCAGGGTAGTGACTATATATATGTTGTTGTTGATCGGCTTACAAAGTTTTCCCACTTCTTCCCAATCAACACTACATACACTGCTACACAAATGGCAGATTTATTCTTCAGAGAGGTATTTAGGTTGCATGGTTTACCTCAGAGCATCGTCAACAATAGGGATAGCAAGTTTATGAGTCACTTCTGGCAAGAGTTATTCAGATTTTGCGGGACAAAGCTCACTTTGAGTACTAGCTACCACCCCCAAACAGATGGTCAAATAGAGATAGTGAACAAATGGGTGGAGGGATACCTCAGGAATTACATAGTAGGGCAACAAAAGGCTTGGGTTAAGTGGATATATCTATGTGAATATTGTTATAATTCCACTTATCACATGTCTATCCAAATGTCACCATTCATGACATTATATGGATATGAGGCACCCAGTTTCATGGATTTGTTGCTATCAGATAGTAGAGTGCTTAGTGCTGGAGACCTATTATAGGAGAGCTAGGACATTATGAAGGCTCTTAAGGATAATATCACCAAGGCATAGAATCAACAGAAGCAGTATGCTGATCAAAAGAGGATTGAGCGGACTTTTGAGGTAGGTGATATGGTATATTTGATGTTACAGCCTTACCGCCAATCCACTCACAAGAAGAGTGGTGCCAAAAAAATTAAGTCACGTTATTATGGGACTTTTCGAGTGATCAAGAGAGTTGGAGAGGTGGCTTACGAGTTGGATTTGTCGACAGAAAGCAGAGTCCATAATATTTTCATGTCACGTCTCAAAAAGGCATTAGGGCACCAAATTGTTCCTTCTATAATGCTTCCACCCTTGGACGATGAGGGGAAATTGGTTTTAGTACCAGAGGCTATCATTGAGTTGAGGGAGAGGAATTTGTGGAGACTTACTATCAGGGAGTACTTGGTGAAGTGGAAGGATCTACCAGTAGAGGATGCCACTTGGGAGAGTGAAGAAATTTTGCAGCATCTAGAGTTGAGATTACTTGGGGACAAACAATTTCAAGAGGGACGGACAGTAATGTCCCCATCTTTTTAGCATCTCAGTGGAATTCTTAGCCTTTACATTCTCCAAAGGCTAAGTGGAGAAATAAGGAGAAATTGATTAAATTAATTTCTTATAAAGACATTAAATAAATTAAAATTAAAAGGTGACTTTATATTTAATTAATTTAATTTTCTAGAAGCACAACTAATTATTGTATTCGAAAGGGGGAAGCTTCTAGAGAGTGCAATTAAATAATATTTTATTTCCTTCTAGAAGGGAGAAAGGAAAAGAATAAATGGAGGCAAGAGCTTCATTGTTAAGCATCTGATTATTGTGAATTGCATTTCATATGAACTCGGGAGAAAAAACTAAGGTTTTCTAATTTCAGTTAGCCATTGGAGAGCGTCAATTCTTCAATGTTGCAATCATTTGAGGTGGTGAAATATCCACTGAATTTGGCATTCAAGAGATTTACAACCCGACATTAATAATATTTTATTACTTTATTAATTTGGGCTCCATATTTGTTAATTAAAATAATTAATTAGAAGTCCTTTTATTATATTATTTAAATTTGGGGACCAATTAATTAATTAATTTAAGTACATTATTACATTAAAATTTAGGTACATGACAAATCTTTGATGCCCAAAGATTACTTGTCCTCAAGAAATCTATAATTTAGTGAAAGACCATCAGGTTTTGGGTCCCAAATCAACCATGTAAGCAAAATGAGTGAATTGGCCTCAAACCTTCGTTGGGCTACACTACTCACAAACTTTTACTGTGCCACTCTAATATTAAAATTGTCATCTTCGTAGTCACCAATATCACAACAATGCCAATCTTGAAATTTATCAATGTAATCCTTCATGATTGCCATAGGAGGATAGACTTCATAATCAAATAATGGTAGCAATTGTTCATGCAAATGAGTGTTACGCCTATGCCTCTAGGTTCTCAAATCCATTTATGCGACTCTGGATCGTTACCCATACTCTCTTGAAGAAGATTAGTAGTCTTGCTCTCCTTCCATACACTAACAATATTATGAGTGGTCACTTCAACATTGGCTTGGTTGTCATCCTGTTTCATATCTGCTATTTTGTCTTGTTCCCTAACCTCAATGATTTCTCCATTTTCAATCTCCTTATTGTCTTGAGAATTTTGTTGTTCTCCATCTAAAGGAGCAAATAGAGTCTTTCACTTGTCCATATTTTTCGGTGTCTGTATGACTCCATCCTGTAGCCATTTATCAATCTCTCACCTCAAACTATTGTTGAAGAGTATATTGTGCTAAGATGGTGGATACTTCATTCGCAAGTCAATAAAATCCTTGTTAGGGATGTCCTTTTTCCATTTACCAGTAATCCAATCTCATTTGTTTTGCTTCAATGACTCAATCAAAGTAGGAGTTCACACATCTAGTCACTCCACCCAAGGCCTTGTGCCCGCCAAGAGGTTAAGTGCTTCCTTTGTCCATTTGTGGAGCTTCTCTTGACTTCTTCTTAACTCATAACATTTCCCTCAAGCCGTCACTCAGGGCCATGATTCCATCTCAATACCTAACAAGCTAGCAAGATCACCAACTCTGGTGCCACTGTAATATTCCTACGCTGCCCTCTCCCACCCCAAATCTATGTGATTTCCTTGAGTTGCACTATAATGAAACTAGGGTAACTAATCCCACATGCAACCTTAAACAACTATGTATGGCAGTATGTAAAGCAATGGTATCAATTTGTGTGGTGGACTAGGAGAGGGTACGGAGGAGAAGATTGTACAATTATAGATTTCCAAATGCACAGTGGAGAGAATGCACCAGCCGTATAGCGATATTTGGGGTGATCCTACAGTGAAGATGGGATGGTCATAGGCTAGAAATGAGTGACCATATGATGCAATTGGAGAAGATTGTATGATCATGATAGGGAATGAATATGGGCGTACGGCTTCGTACAATGGTAATGAATTAGTGCAATGGAGATAGCTTGTGTAACAACTGAATTAGCCATATGGTGTCATGGTTATGGTAGCGAAGGGGTGTGTATGGGCTGTTGGAAAAAGGTCAATATGAGATTACAATAACCACTATTTATGAATCGGAAAAGAAACATCCAAATTACCAACACAGAGATCTTCTAGAATGCACAAAATGTACGCTGAGTACTTTTATCACAGAAACAAATATACTTGCAAACAATGACGGCACTCGAATTTGCCAGATCAAAGTAAAGTAAACCAGAGCAAAATAGGGTAGGGATGACACCCACAAAAACTGCAATAAGCCAAATAGGGAAGATCTTTCACTTTTGAAATGGCGCATACTTAGAATCCCAATTGGGTTCGCAGTCCAAATAAAATCAGATGCGTACCAAAACAATCCAACCCAACAAACATATATACCTCGTCAAAAGAGGAACTAAGTATCTACACACTGACACAACAAACACCTATGAATAAATTAAAATAGAAATGGGCCCTAAGATATACTAAATCAATTGGTCTCGTATACCAGTTTCCTTTCTAAATTGAGAGGTGGAAGGTCGACAGATACAATGTTGTTTTGTTCCACGGATTCCTTCAAGCGGAATATGTGGAAAACATTGTGAATGTGGCTTCCCTCTAGCAGCTCTAGTTCATAGGCAACTTTGCCTATGCATCAAATTACATGGTACGAACCGTAAAAACGCGGCCTTGACTTTTCTTTGCCTGCTACTTTCAAGGATGACTCTCTGTGTGATTGGAGTTGGAGATATACCAAATCACCAACCTCAAAATTTCTCTCAATTCGATCCATGTTGACATTTATCTTTTGGTGATTATGTGTCCACTAAATATTTTCCTTCAGTAACCCCAAAATGTGTTATCTTTCCTGTAGCAAGTCCTTTTCCCTTAGTGCATGGCTATCGCCCAAAACCATGTCCACAAATGAGGGGGTTTTATATCTGTAAAGTGTGTTTAAAGGCAATATCCCGATCGACATGTGGTAAGTGGTGTTGCAGCAGTACTCCCCTAGAAACAACCATTTGACCCACGCCCATTTTTATGCTAAAACATAGTGTTGGAGGTACCCCTATAGCCACTTGTTCAGAATTTATGTTTTCCCGTCAATCTAGGGTGATAGATGGTATTTGGCAATAGCACAATGCCTATGAGCCAAAAATATTTATGTCGAGAAGGTGTTAAGGAAATGATTGTCCTTGTCACTCACTATGTTTTGTGACAAAGTGTGCAAGCAAAAAACCTCCTTGAGAAATAAGTCTAACACTTGTGCAACCTAAAACTCAATGGGGATGGCAAAGAAATGTGTGAACTTCATCAGCCTCTTGACTACCATAAAAATGCAATCTTTTCCATTTATCTTCGGAAGTCCACGAAAATGCTATCCCACTTTTGTTCAAGTATTGCCAATGGTTATAATAAGCCCACCGGTAATGTGTATTTGGATTTGTTTTTTTGACATGTTGCACATACTACAAGACATCATTCTTAAGTCCTTTCCATGAGAACCTCTCCTTGATATGTCTCTAGGTTTTGAGGAATCCTAGATGTCTGACCAACAATGAGGCATGCATTTCCTTCAAGATTTTTTGATTTATTGTGGATTCAAGTACCAAGTATACCATGTCCTTGTAGTAGATGATGTCATCAACTACCTTGTTTTGTCATCCTAAATGTTTCCATCCATTAGCTTACACGCAAAAGTGTTCTTGGAGTATTCCACCAACAAGCATGCCTTCCAATCAGCTAATATCTGCAATAATGAACAGACAGTTTTCTTGACAGAGCATATGTCATGACATTATTTTTCCCTTTCACATATTCAATATCAAAGTCAAAGGCCTATATCTTACTTACCCATTTTTGTTGTCTCTCATTCAGATCCCTCTATTCCATAAAGTATCTCAAACTATTGTGGTCGTTATAGATGATAGACTTGGCACACACCAAATATTGTCAAAACTTGGTCAAGGTGTGCATGATGGCCAACATTTCTTTATCATAGATGGAGTTTACTCGTTCACTTAGGAGATTTTTTGACTCTCGAAAGCTATCGAGTATCAATCCTACATCAATATGGCCAATGACCTCCCTGGAAGCATCTATCCAAAATGAGGGGTTGACTAATATCTGGCAATGCAAGAATAGGACAAGTACTCATTGCCTCCTTCAATTATGCGAAAGTGTGTTGTGCTTGTTCACTCAACTGAAAAGAAAATTTCTTTGTCAAATATGTCAATAGCGCAATAAGCTAAGAGAAATCTTTTACAAACCTCCTATAGTAAGTGCACAGTCTGATGAATCCTTGCAACTCCAAGAGTGTTTTCTGCGGTGACAATCAAGAATGGCCTCAATCTTTTCTTGGTGAACCTGCACTCCATATCTACTGACGACATGCCCCAAGTATAATATTTTGTCATCCCAAACTCACACTTGGACTGCATTGTGAATAGCAACTATGCATCCATAATTCTAAGGACTTCATCCAAATGCCTCAAAAGTTCTTCCCATGTTTTACTATAAATAAGAATGTGATCAAAATATACCAGCAAGAACTCAGGGAATTGTTTGTTGAAGATGTGATTCATGCAGGACTAGAATGTAGCAAGCGCATTTGTAAACCCAAATGGCATGATCAGAAACTCATAATGTTCCTAGTGACATTGAAAAATCATCTTTCCCACATCTTATTCTCACACGCGGATTTGATGATATCTTGAACAGAGATCTATTTTAGAAAAATACATGGCACCATGCAACTCATCTAGCTTTTCATCCATCCTAGGAATAGGGTATCTATTCTTGATTGTCTTCTTATTCAACACATGATAGTTCACACACATGGGTAATGTTCCATCCTTCATTTTTACTAGTATCACTGATGATGCAAAGGTGCTAGAGTTGGGTCGTATCCATCCCTTGTCAAGCACTTCCTATATTGTCTTTTCACTCTCATCTTTAATGTTTTTGGGGTGGCGGTACAATGTGATGATGAATAGCTTTCCACCAACTTCCAATTCGATGACATGCTCAAAACCTCGGTAGGGAGGGGTATGCCAGGCAGGAGGTTAGAAAAAACCCAAACATATTTTTCCAAAATGATATGAAGCTCATCATCTTAGTTGTACACATGTTGCCCTTTCATAGCTTTTGTCAAAATAAAACAATGTGTTGCCCAAGAAATGTTGTCATATTGGAAGATTGCCTCCATTTGACGAACTAAAACCTCCTTCGGACCCTCATCCGTCGTCCCTTTGAGGATAACCTTCTTCCCATTAACTTCGAAGAAGTTTGTCCACTTAAGGGCCCGTTTGTTTGCTGGAATTTGATTGGAATAGGAATGGAGAATAGGAATTTATTTTCAATTCTCTGTTCGGTGCATCAAAGTAGAACTGAGAAACAGAATTTATTTTTAATTCTCTGTTTGGTGCGTCAAATTGGAATTGAGAATTAGAATTCGTATTCCCAATTTGACCCCAAAATGAGCATGTGTCCATTCTAAAAAATACTTGTCATTGGAATAGCTATTCCTATTCTTATTTTAACTTTTTCTTATTTGATAAATTTTGAAATCCGATGCACTCTATTGCCCTAAATAATTGTATGGAGAATTAATATTTGTGTTCCTTCCCAACTCAAGATGTCTGCTACATTCTTCCCCCTTGTTACAGAGATGATTGAGGCAACGTCTTTTTAGCTTCCATTCCTATGCCAAAACTTCTCATCTCTTCCATGAAAATGCCTGTCCAGAACCTGAAGAGACAACGTGTAAGCCGCTACACATGTCTACAAAGCGGTCAACCAATGATACAAACAAAACGCTACCAGGTGCTCGTATCCACTAGACAGATAAGATTGGCCAAACGCATACCAACAAAACAACTCTTTGCCTCCATTCCTCTCAAATTATGAGCGACTGTAATTCCTCCGTTTATCAGCACTCCTATGTCACGTGTTGTAACAATTACCAGATTTATTAAGCATGTCTCTGATCAATAGGGCATCCAACTGTTCCACGTGATCAGGAAGTTTAAAATGTTGCTCCTTTGGATACAATCGCTGAGACAGCTTGTGCAAACGTCTACGCTTGAAAATCTGAGACGATCTTCATCAAAGATATCACTGAGAAGCTTCATTTGTAAAGAGGGCAGATTGCATTTCACCATTTGCCCCTTCCAAATCAGATGATTGCACAGGTTTTGTAAAACCAAACGAAGTGTAGAATAACAAATCCTATTCCTAATCCTATCTCTATTCCTATTCCTATTCTCGCTTTTTTTTTTCAGTTCCCATTCTTCATTTCTATTCCTAATCCTATTCTCAGTTTCCTATTCCCGCAACCAAACGGGCCCTAAAGCTTTGTGTGTACTCTGCCAGAGTTTTCATCAACTAAATCCTTAGAATGACCTCCATGTCATCCAAATCCACTGCAATGTTCCTAGCTTGGTATGCCGAAGGTTTCCCCAAGAAGTGAAGGAGTTAGAACATACAACTAAGCTGAGGTGAAGCCCGTATAGGTAACCTGCACATACAAGTAGGCAATGTAGAGAGACGTGCGATTTCAATAAGTCATATAGTCTAGGAAACTTGTACGGTTAGAGGGAAGCGATTGGTCATACAACAGATAAAGGGTGCAATTGGCATATGATGTTAGCAGACCGTATGGTGATGGATGTTTCACAGTGAAGGAGGGGTGGGTCGTACAGTTCCTAACACAGGTTGTACTGATGGTGGTAGGTGAAGGCAGTATGGGCCTAAAGAGTAGAGGAGGAAGTGGCGTATAGTGGTAGATGGTTGGCCCGTGGTATGATGTTCGCCAATAGCAAAATAATGAATATCAACATTAGAGTACCAAACACCAGTTGTAATGTCCCCATTTTTAGCAGGTTCCTAAAGTTGCTTTGGTCAGTTCATCATCGCAACCCTCGTGAGCTAATGGTGGGATTTGAGGGTATCAGTTGTGGACTTGCTATTTTTAGTAAGTCTATTTCGGGCAGTTGCCATATTTTGCAGGGCAATTGGTGGCACTGGCAATTGGTCATCATCTGCATTGGATTGAATTATTTAATTGATGGGTTCATATTTATAAATTATTTAATGAGGTTACATTATTATAAAGGAACATTAAGTTATTTAATGTTATGTGAAATTGTGAAGGCTAAGCTTCTTGAGTGAAAAATGTGATGATGAAGCTAAGTGCCAATTTTTGTTATAAATATGAGCCCATTTGTGAGAGAAAGGCATCCAATTAATTGTTCATAGCTTTTCATAATTTGCTGAGGGTTTTGAGCATTGAGTTTCATTAACAACTCCCTTGCTGAGGTATAGTGGATTTGGGGTCTTTCATTTATGTTCCTACTGTTGCTTGAAAGACTAATTGAGGTGGAAATAACATATCTACATTGAACATCATTCTCACTGAATTTTGGGCATTCATTCTCCTTGAAAAAGCATGGGTTTCTGATGTGTATTTCCAATGCCCAAACCATCTTGTTCTTGGCACACATTGTTGTTGTTTGAAGGGCAATTTTCTGATGTATCTTGTGGACAGAATTTGTGGATGTAGGCGGCCCATTCCGTACAGCTGGGTGCAGTTTTACATGGCTTAATTATTACTTGGGTTGTTTCATTGAACGCCTAGGCTGGGCATTTCCTCCCTGCAATCTAACACCACTGTGGGTGTGAGGGTCTGACAAAGGTGATATCTGGACCACTGAACCGGTGACGAATATATGACAAAGTGTGTTTGTGACTAGCTACAGTACATTTGGAAGAGACAGCATTTCAGCCTGCATACCTGGATAGTGAACTTAAGTAGAGGTTCCAAATCATTCTTTGTAATCTGCCTTTACTTAGTGCATATAAGACAATCTTTTAATATAATTTGCAGGTATATCAAAGTTATGAGAGCTGGTCTGAATACAATCATTTTGTGACCTAGGGAATTACCAGGTTCATCTTCCTGTAAAGCATTTATAATATTGCAGATATTTGGAATAAAATAAGTTGCATAGTATGAGTTGGTTGAATTGCTTTGTCATTCCAAAATTTCACATTAGACTTTTACTGTAATTATCTCTTTCAAAATTCAAAACTCAAACAAACAAACAAAAAACTACAACATCTTCATTGAGTACCTGAGAACCGGCTAGGTTCACTACACCAATGATGCCAATGTTTACCGTACTGGGGTAAAGAAATTATTGCATACAGGCAATACATAAGAACGGCAGAACTCCTTGTATTATTCGCATATGCCAAAAGATTACATACAGATGATTTACAATGACCCAAAGGGGTGTATAAATACTTTCCGAAGAACCTTCCCGAAGGGGTCCATCGGCTACATGACAATTACCGAAGGGCCCGTCGGCTGCCTAAAAAGAACCTTCCTGAAGGGACCCGTCAGCTGATACACACACAACAAGAACCTTCCCGAAGGGCCCCGTCGGCTGATACACAATTTTACCAACAACATCATCCCCCACAAAAAGAAAAGTCGTCTCTGGACGACAATACAACAAAACTCAAATAACAAATAACCCAAGTACATCAATATGTCAATACTAAATAGCAGGATGGATCCCTGGTGTAGTGGTCCATGCTCTCAACTCGTTCAGCTCCGTTCGCAACTTGTAGACTTGTTCTTTCCTAACTTTCAACTCGGCCTTCGCTTCCATTTGAAGCTCTAGGGCTGATTGCATCATCTCTCCAACTTCTCCCAGCTCTTTCTCCTTCTCTGCTACCGCCTGCTCCTCTGCTGCCAACTGCTCCTTCTCTGCTACCAACTGACTCTATTGAACTAACAGGACTTCCCTCTTAGAGTCCCAGGCTGCCCTCTCTGAAGCTAACCTGGCAGCTGACTCCTCTCGAGCTCTCTTAGCTGTGACCTGATCCGCCTGACTCCTCCAAAGAGTGTAGTATGCCTCCCTGTGTAACTTCACTATCTCATGAATTAGAGCCTCCACGTGGCTCTCTATACCAAAATCTATTGTGGTGACCCAATCTTGCCGCATCTCATCAGTCTCCACATCCGGCCATCCCCACTCCTCAAAACAGACCGTGAAGGCAGTTGGGCAACCCAAGCGCATAAACGAGATGACTCCCTGCAACTCCTTCACAACTGAATCCAATGCCTAAGTCTCCGTCGAATCCAACACCTGGTGAGCCCGAGATGCTAGAGCTGCAAAATCAGCAAGAAATGCCGCTCTCATTCCTATTCCCCGCTCTAGTGGGTGTTCCTGTTGCACACCCATAGCCGTCTCCACGGCGTCTTCCATATGCTCAACAGTATTGTGCGACGGTCCAATGTCCTAAACTGGCTCTGCTACCTGCGCCTGTTGAGTGTCTACCTCCAGAATATCATCTCACATAGGAGTTTGCACATAGGCCATCTGAGGAGCCGGAGTACGGTGGAACTACGTACTCACCCTCCGAGCTCTACTCTCCCTGTCCCACTTCGGTGATGCTAAAAGTGCAGCATCCACTGTAACCACTGCATCAAACCCTACAACATCCAAGTGCACACCAGGTGTCCTCTGACTCTCTGCTATCTCCGGTACGAGAAGGTCGGGTACCTTCATGGCAGTCTCCTCTCCACCTTTTGGTATGCTCTCTACTGTAGGTGCCTCAACTGCTGTTGTTGGCTATGCTTCGGCAACTCCTCCTGTTGGCTATGCTTCGGCAACTCCTCCTGCGAGCTGTTCCACAGATGCTACGGGACGTGCATGGGTAGGCACTGGCATACACTCTCGACTAACGGGTGTTGCTACTGTAATTGCCTCCTAGGGTGTTGTAGTCATCACTATCGGCTATCGTGTCTGTCCAAACCCTAGCATGTGAGCCATGTGCATACCCGCTGGGACAAAACAAGGAGTGGTGGATAGTGTAGTGCGGGGAAATAGCAAGGGGGTGGCTGTGACAATCTGAACCTCCTCGTCATCTTCTTCCCCTTCTTTGTGTGCCACACTGTTCTCCTTAGAAGATGTTTCCTATTGCCCGCTGTTTGTAGCACCTCCTGTATCCATTCGGGATCTCTTCTGTCCTATAGGACCCTTCTGTATAATGGCTGAGTCTAAGTGTCTCCATTGCATGATAGGGGGTTCTCCGGGAGCCAATGGCTCAAGTTTCACCTCCAACGTGTCCTCTGGAATCATCCGTGCTGTAACATCGAGGAATAGTCCTATGGCATAATGTGGCATATAAAATGTCTTATGCTAGAGGGTCATAAATTCGTGCATACATTCAACCAGCACAGATGCCCAATCATACACTTTCCCGTTCATTATACCATTCATCAAAGATACCTGGGGAAAGGAGATATCGGATGCCCTAGATGATCTCATAAGCCTACTCTTGACTAAGTCCATCAGGCATCGCCATAGTCCCTCCCTAATATCTGTCTTCTTTAAACCCATTCCTTTTGATGTCACAGCCATTGCTTCTTGCTCTGCTTCAGTCATGTCTCCGTATACCAGCTTAATCAAAAACAATTTTACCTCCTTAGAAATTTTCTTAGGTTGAACCTTCTTGCCCTGCGGCCCTGGTATGCCAAACACTCGCGTGAAATCCGCTACCTTGAATGAAAACACCAGGTCTCTGCCCAAGTACTCAAATGTGCTCCTCCGAGAACCTCTGCCATAAGTCTCGACCATGGCGCGCAGGAAACCTTCGTAGTCTCGAATGTAAAAAATAGGCATCCGAATCGCCCATTCCACCTGTGCCCTTCTGATGCTTGCATGGTCATTAGGAGTTTCTTGCCACCACTTTCTACAATCCATTCTGCTCAACCCTTCAAATGCTATAGTTTGTGGTGTGATTTTTGTTGTTGCAGGTGTCGACGGTTTATGCTTCTGCTTGCTGCTACTAGTGCCTTCATTCTGATTACCTGCACTCGACATGTTCATACCCTTCTCAGATTCTTCCAATTGCTTTTTCCACCTTCGTTTGCCTACAGACTCCATATATTATTAGGTCAGTTATTTCCTCACACAATTTCTAGTCCTTTCCTAACAGTCGTTGAAAACCATTGCAAATGACTCCTATTTCCATACAGATTTCAGTCTACCGTACTGATGTATATTTCCTTTGTTGGTTGCAAGGTTCTTATAGCTACTAGGCTACAGGAGAAGCTGGACGTATCAAGTATCTCTCAAACTTGACGCCTTTAATCAATATTTCAAACAATTCGTACAGCAACACAAAGACCCTGTCCTTAGCAAAGTAACACTTATGCCTCAAATCCGTACAAACCCATATCAAGCAACTTATTCTTCAAAATCCGCCTATAAGCTTAATCTCTACCTTTAAAGTCTGTACGCTAATTCTGTCTTCAATATCCTGCAAAGTTCTTCAAAATTGGAATGCAAGATCATGCCAAATCCTGAAAAAATCTGTACGCCATATTATGAAAAACCCTACCCTGCATTATGCAAAAATCGTACAGCATGACATGTAAAATCCGTACTATATGTCTAATTATGTGAATCCGTACGGTAATGGACAGTGATTAAATGTCAAAGACAACTATCTCAAAGTTCGTACACTAAATCTGGAGAGCCAAATCTATACTCCACATGTGATCTTGTAAATCCGTACGGCGATCCACAGGTGAAAAAAATCCGTACGGTAATTATAAATAAAACTTCACAAGCCGTACACCACTCAGAGGGAAAAATCCATACACCAAGCTATATCAATCAAACCTTCATAATCCGTACATTAATTCCACCGTACGGTGTCCTTAAGGAGACCACAAGTTGTCGTACGGTGCTTCCAATTAGCTTGAAAATCCGTACAGCAAAGACTAGAAAGTTCGTACATCAAATTGGTGAGTCCATACATCAACTTAATTTACAAAATTTCAAATCATAAGGCGATTGCATCCGTACGTTACATCCTTCCCTACAATTTCTGTACGGTGCCTACAAGTTTTAAAATCCACCATGTACTTGGAAAGTCGTACAATGAATGAGCTTAAAAAGCCATACGGTGAATGGGCTTAAAAGTCGTACGATGACCCTTTCACTCTATTTTTTTATTTTTTATTTTTTTTATTTCACCATTTTATTTTTATTTTTTAATTTTTTTCAATACTACTGTTCCTTAATATGCACTAATGGTGACTTAGCTGACGCACGATAAATTTTCAACTTACATCCATTCACTATTTTCGAAACTTCCTATCCATCCGGCGTCCATAACTTGATTGCTCTATTGTCACCTACTTCCCGGATCTGATATAGTCTGACCCACTTAACTTTGAACTTGCCTGACTTGATCTCATTCTGGCCATTGTACTTCAATACCCACTGTTCGGGTTGAAACTTGTTCAATTTCAAGTGCTTATTGTGCCATGCCTTGCGCCTATTTTGTGTTACCTCTATCGCCCACTACGCCAATAATCGCTTCTCGTCCAGCTTGTTCAATTTATACAGCCGCTTCCTTAAACTTCCCATGTCGCCTAACTTGTTTTCCAGTGCTATCCTCAACCTCGGTATCATGAATTTTGCTGGTACCACTGCCTCTTGTCCGAACATTAATTGAAATGGTGTGTGCCTCGTTGTCACCTTATACGCCGTGTGGTAAGCTCAAAGAGCGGAGGGTAATTTTTCCTCCCAATTTTCACCTTCAACTGCACAGGATTTGTAGATAATTGATACCAAGATTTTGTTTGTAGCCTCAACTTGGCCATTTGCTCTCGGATAGTACAAGCTCAATAATGAATGATAGATCTTGAATTCCATGGTGAGCAGTCAGATAACATGGTTTACAAAATGTCCACCCCTATCACTTGCTAACTGCAATGGGATCCCATACTTGGTAATAATTTGCTCCTAAATAAATTTTGCAGTGCTAATGGCTGAGTTATCCAGTAGTGCGCGTGCCTCTACCCACTTGGTCAGATACTCCGTGGCAACAACAATGTATCGGCACCTTCTCGTCTTGCTCACCTTCAGGGGTTCAATGAATTCCAATCCCCATTGTTCGAAGAGTTCCTGGGCGTGAGAGGGGTTAAGTAGCATAAAGTCTCTCTTCAACGGCTTCCTAGCCCGTTGGCAAGTGTCACACCCGACGACCCATTCCCGCTCATCGTTGTACACTGTTGGCCACCACAATCCTGCCAGTAATATTTTTCGTGCTATTGTATCAAGTCCCATGTGTGCTCCTACTAGACCCTCATGTGCTTCCTTTAACACCCATGGTATTTCTTCCTCTAACACACACCGTTAGAGAATGTGTTCAGGCCCCATCTTGTAGAGTAATCTGTTGATCAACTGGAAAGTACGGCTCCTGATTATCAATTTGCAGCTTTCATTTGGTGGCATTTCACTTGGGAATTGGCCTGTCGAAAGGTATTCTCCAATGCTCGTGTACTATTTCGACAGTACTGCAATCTAAAACAATTGTGCATTAGGAAAGTCGTTCACTCCTATCGATTCTCCTATTTTGAGGCATGACAGATGATCTACACTTACATGTTTCTTCCCAGGCCGTACAATGATCTTGAATGTAAATTCCTGTAACAGAAGTAACCAGCGGCTGATTCTTCCCTGAATGACAAGTTTATTGACCATATATAGCAGGGCCTAATGGTCGACATAGAACACGAAGGGTGTTGCTAGCAAGTAATGACGGAATTTCTATACAGCGTAGACCATCCCCAAGGCTTCTTGTTGGGTCGTACTGTAATTCTGTTCGGCCTTTGATAGCAATCGACTGGCAAAGTAGATCGTATGATCCAACCCGTGGCTACCCATCTGCGCCAAGGTTGCTCCAATTGCATAGTTGGACGCATCAACATGAACATGAAACTCTTCGTTCCAATCCAGATATGTCAAGATGGGTGCTATAGCCAATTGTACCGTGAGCCCTTCAAATGCTTCATCCTGTTCTTTCTCCCATCTGAACGATTCTCCCTTCCATGTTAACTTGTCCAGCAGGTATGATACCTTGGCAAAAAATTTGATGAACCTTCTGTAGTAACCTATGTGTCCAAGGAAAGATTTTACCTCCGTTATGTTGGTGGACGACTGCATCTCCAATATGACTCTTACTTTGTCTGGATCCGTCTTCAATCCCTCCTTACAGACTATGTGTTCGAGCAACCTTCCTTGCGGAACCATAAACTTGGACTTCTTTGGATTCAGGGCTAGGTGTGCCCATCGGCATCTCTCCATACATTTGCCTAGTGCTGCCAAGTGTTTGTCCTCGGCGTTGAATACCGACCAATCATCCAGGAATGCCTTGAAGTTCCCGACGGACATTTTGTCAAAGATGTGCCATATGATACGTTGGAATGTAGCAGGTGCATTGCACAGGCCAAACAACATCCAATTATATGCGTACACTCCATCTTCTACGACAAATGTCGTCTTCAATTTATCCTCTGCGATTGAAATCTGATTGTATCCAAAAAATCCATCCATGAATGAGTAAATCTCGTGTCCGGCTACCTCCCAAGATGTTGTCTGTAAATGGAATTGGAAATGGATCCTTGATCGTGGCTATATTCAGGCATTTGAAATCAACGCATATCCAGATCTGGGTGGTGTCCTTCTTCAGTGAGATTACTACGGGTGACACGCATTCACTTGTCTGCACCTTGAAAATAATACCAGCTTCCAGCATCCAATTGATCTCTTCTGTAACCCGTGCCATATAGTTCTTATTCATCTTGTAGAGTCACTTTCGTATGGGAACTGCACCTTCGACCAATGGAATGCAGTGTACACACAACTCCGATAGTACTCCCTTCAGATCCTTGTATGTCCACGCAAACACGTCTTTGTATTCCAAGAATATCTTGAATGTTGTTGCCCCCAATATTGGATCCAAGTTATCTCCTACCAATATGTTCCTTGGTTCGGCCTCATCTCCCAAATTCATTGTTTGCAATGTGGCTTCATTGTATTTCATGGGCTCCCCTTCAGTGAATGCATGGGTGGGTGTTTCATCGAGTGGCGCATTCCTCTCTTTTACCTCTATGAATTCTCTTGGAAATCCAACAGCGCTATGTTCTTCCTCTATCGTCAATACGTTGCAACTCTGAAATAGTTCATAGTCCTCTATCTACCAATGGTAGAGACCATTCACTGAATCCAAATCGTTGTCTCCCTCCAATCGCAGGACTCCCTCCTGATCTGGTTCCATACGTTGCCTCCCTCCATCCTCTTCTTCGAAATCTGATGACAAAGCTTATTCCCAAACCATTTCAGTGTGTAAATCGATGACGTATTTCCACCCCTTGCTTTCAAGTGATAGAGTATTTTTCTTCCAATCATGCTTAACTCTAGCTTGTATCAGCCATCCTTGGCCTAGAATGGCATTGTACCCTTTCCTCTTCACTGGGATCACGATGAAGTCAAGTAGGAATGGTTGTGTTCCAATCGTTACTGGTTGCGCTATCAAGACTCCCAATGGTTTGATTCCGAGTTGGTCGACAATCAAGAACTGGAATGTAGGTGGCCACAATGTCGGCTATCCCAACCTCTTCCAAATATCCTCTGGTAACACGTTGACACTAGATCCTCCGTCCACAATCGTATCCGTCAAAACAATCCCGAGAATTCCCATTTTGACGATTGCCAGATGTCATCCGAATGAAAAGGCTAACAGTGTCGGGTCTTCTATACTTACACCACCACCTTTTTCCCTTCCTTGTTCTGTTGGTAACTTAGCAATTAGAGCTATGTTTGTGAGTGTCGTACGAAGTTGAGGCATAGTAAATAGCAGATCATTTATTTTGACAAGTACCTCGATTTGTAATATTTGCCGCATAATGTTTTGTTTTGTGCAATTCTATGCGGAGGTACCAGTAGTGTCCTTTAGGTGTGCTTTCTCTGCCTGTGTTGCTTTCTGGATCTCTGCCCGCACTTCCTCCAGTTGCTTCTTTTCTTTCGTCGGATCGAAGTACACTTTCGCTTGCTTCCGTGTGATGGCCAGAACCTCTTCTTCGTCGGTCTCGATGGTGATCAAATTTACTCCCAACTTTGGGCACTTGGCATCTTCATGATCACTAGGTCCGCACCATCTGCATAATAATTTTGGTGTGGTTGTCGTTGTACAGTCTCAGACAAAGTGGCCCCACAAATTACATGCCCTGCATTGAACTATGGGCCGGCCATTTGCATCACACTGAATTCGACATGGCACCCTCCGTACTAGTGTTCTCGCTCCCTCCTGATGTGAAAGCCTCCTATGTTAGGAACACTTGTTGAGGACCTTGTGTTTTCAGATTTAACGGGCATTCCCTTGTGGAATGTCCCATGATCTGGCAAATCTCGCAAAATTGGTCCTTCGGACACAATCCCTTCGTATGGCCTTCTTTCTTGCACTCAGTGCACCAAAGCTCATTTCCCTTGGTCTCCTTCTACATGTTTTTGAATTCTTTCATCATCCAAATCATATCCTTTTGGAGGGCACAGACCTTCTTGCTGTCATTTTCATCATCACTACTCTCCTCTTCTGAAGATACGTCGTCATATGAACCAGACGAAGTACTCTTCTTCTTCTTTTGCTCACTTTCCAGGTTCATTGCCCAGTTGTACACTTCAGTGTATGACAATGGCGGCACAATCTTCATCTTCTTCCGCAACTTTGGGTGTAGGCCTTCAATGAACCATCTTTTCTGCAGCCCATCAGTCAGCTTATTCTCCATTTTATTGATCAAGTCCTTCAACTTTCTAGCATAGACTCAAACTGTTTCATTCTTCCCTTGTTTTGTGTTGTATATCTCCGCTACGATTTTGTTGTCATTGCACAACAACTAAAATTCCACAATAAACTCCTTCTTAAGGTTGTCCCAAGTGGTTAATTTCTAGGGATCTGTATCGGTGAACCAATCAATTGCAACACCCCGTAGGGTGACCGAAAATTGTTGGACCCATTCGTTTGTATCTGTTATGCCATTTGCCCTCCAAATCGTTTCGCATGTTTTACAATGTCAAATTGGATCAACTACTCCATCACCATCAAATTTTGGCAATTTTTCTTTTGGGCCAGCCATTACTATTCGAGGTTGAGGGTTTGTTGTGTAGCTACACTGTTTTGTACTCCCGCATTGTTTTGGACTCCCGCGCTGTTTTTCGCTCCCGCACTATTCTGTACTCCCGCGTTGTTCTGCACACCTGTGCTGTTGTTTCTAACAGTCATGGTATTCGGTGAAGAAGGGTTTTCGTCAAACGAAGCTGTCCGTTCCGGAAGTGTATCTCGGACGAAGAGTTCACTCCATGCTTGTGCTCCCTCAACACTCTGAGTTGTGCAAGTCAATCCTCTTCCATCTAGATTCTCTTCCCTCAGTATATTCAGGTTTAGAAATTCCTCCCTTGCTTCTTCCACCAATGCCACCCGCTATCGAGTCTCCTCCAACAATTCTTCAGTGCTACGGTGTCCATCGGTAATTTGCTAAAACCTCCGTCTACGTTCGGCCTGTTGTGCCTAAATTAAATTTTCCTGCGCTATTCGTATTTCATCCTTTTCTTGTAGCTTATTCTTATTTTTATTCAACTGATTCGGCATGAGTCTTCATTCTAGGCTTTGTTCCAGGTCCATCAGGCAACGGCTCCAAATGTTTACCGTACTGGGGTAAAGAAATTACTCCATACAGTCAATAGATAAGAACGGCAGAACTCCTTGTATTATTCGCATATGTCAAAAGATTACATACAAATGATTTACAATGACCCAAAGGGGTGTATAAATACTTTCCGAAGAACCTTCTCGAAGGGGTCCTTCGGCTACATGACATTTACCAAAGGGCCCGTCAGCTACCTAAAAAGAACCTTCTCAAAGGGACCCATTGGCTGATACACACACAACAAGAACCTTTCCGAAGAGCCCCATCAGCTGATACACAATTTTACTGACAACAGCCAAGAATGAAAAGAATATATACCAGAGACAATTATTGCATATATTTGCCACGACATAATTTGGTAGAGCCACACACACAATAGATCTCCCTCAAAACAAATACATTAATCTCCAAAAAATGAAAGTACTTGATTACAAATTGCATATGCATCGGACAAAACCCAAGCAAACACAAGTGATTGCCAAATGAGAGTGATCGACGCATCTTGTGCACAAGTGAAATTTCAAAAGGATATCTCCAATGACAGAATAGGGTGGTGCTAAACCACGAAAACTGCAATAGGCAAAGTAGGGAGGGTCTTCCATCTCCGAAACTGCACACAACTTCCTTAGCGTTCAACCTCGAGAAATAAAATTGAAAATCAAATCCAACCCGTGATGATTTACAATGCCCAACCATCTCCTTATAAAGGCCTCCAAGAAGCATCTAGACATTTACAACAGCTAGAAATTAATAATATTTTTATTACTTTATTAATTTGGGCCCCATATGTTTTAATTAAAAATAATTAATTAAAGGACCTTTTATCATATAGTTTAAATTCTGAGACCATTGAATTAATTAATTAAATTACATTATTACATTAAGATTTCAGGACATGACTTGGGACCCTTGCTCAAAGAGTGCCTATAAAATTTAAAAGTAAGGAGTTCCCAAGTACTTCTACGTTTTAACAGCCTGCCACGTTGCCACTGCCAAGAGCCAAAACCTCAAATGCCTCCCCAAGAGGCTACCAAAACAATAGTTGTGGAGGCAACAACATGCCACGAAATTGCATTGAGTATGATGCAAAGCGGCCAATGATACAATGTAGGAGATGCAGTGAATGGGGCCACTTCGCACATGAATTTCAAAGGAATCAAGTTGGTGGTGGTATGTTGTGTAGATGGCGTGGGTTGGAGAACCATTCGATGTTGACTATCCTAAGGGGAAGTTGTGAACTTCATAGCACTAACAAATCCAATAGAGCATGTTTTAGCAATCACTTGGTCCCAAACCATGAAATCCACATACCCAAATCCACACATGGAGAAGGAAAGGCTGAAGGAAGCTAGAAGGGAGATGGAGATGGCAATGGGAAAAGAACATAAACAAACCTAGGAGGCCACAAGTACCCTAAATCGTTCAGCATTTGAGCCTAACATCATAAAACACATGTTGCAAGCCACTATATCAGTACAGGTGGAAGACCTACTGGAAACATTGTAGTCATTGAAAGTGGCAATCTCCAATATGGAAGACACCAAGTGTTACATCCCAATTTTCAACCCAACTTAAAATGTTCATATAACCATTGAGATTCACATGAAGTCAATTGATAGTTAAATTTGTTATAATCCTGCGAAATGGTAAGATGGTTAGTTCTTATAATTTCATATGAAAATAACATGCTAGTTGATTATTTATTATGAATTTATGGAATTGAAAAGATGGTTAGCCATTATGATTATTTATGATTAATAACTTGTTATGATAATATGATTTAACTATGGAGAATTTCCTTGTAGGAGCACATCTAAGGGGTGGAAGCATTGTAAGAAAAGAATTGTGAATCTTGAATCACCATGGTTGAGGACCTAGCACCTGTATAATAGGATACACACATTAGACACGCATGAGCTATTAGATAAACATTAAAAAATACATTAATAATCTTAACTTAATTAAAGTACATACATTTATTGGATTATGGTTGATATTTCCATAACTTCATTATAAAACCTATTTATGTATGTGCACATAGATATAAAAATAAAGGTGACACCATGGTATTATTTTATACAGGATTTTATTTATTTAATACGTACATTTAAATACGTGTACATGAAGATAAAATAATCTTTCAAATGAAACATGTATTTAGATATACATATTAAAAAGGTACGACCTTGGATAAACATTTAACATGATGCCATCTTAATAAATATACTTATAAATTATCCTTGTTTTATAACCTTCAAGTTCTTTTCCATATTTATTTATTTCTTTCTTAGAAACCAAAATTTACACTTAGCATATAATATCGGTGTTCAAGAAGACAAATCTTTTAATTTTTTAAGAGTTACAGCTTCTTGAAAGCCATTGAGAAATCAAATGCCTCTATTATTTGGAAGCCGAGAGAAGGCAAAGAGATGAATATTGTTCTCCACATGATTTACCTTTGCATATTTTTCCACGTTATTACTTCATGTTGTACCCCCTTGTTGAAGGTCAAAAATCAGAAATATTTTGGAAATCGCATACAGATTGCTCACGTGAGGGAATCAACTGTTAAACATCAAGCCAAGGCTCACATTTCCATTAAGTCAGACCAGGTTAAGTGGTCATTTCCTTTTCGAGTAATACATCTTCGTTCTTTTTAACCTGCTTTCGAAATTATAGCAAAAGGAAGTACTTCCATGAGAATTTTGTACTGTATTATCGATAAGCCTAATCTTCCCATATTGAGTCAAGACCAATTGTACACAACAAGTTTACACATCATTTTGCTATAGTATAATAGAAAGTATAACTTTGCAAGCTTGTTAACATCATTCTCTATTATTTGATATACTGAAAAATTGCAATGTTCCAACCCCTGTTGGGGCTTAGAAAAAGAGTTGGATACTCTAAGATTATAAACACCTAGGACTCATCTGGTTGTATGGCCAGGGAAAAGGGTGAAGTGGTGAGAGATAGAAATCTACAATAACATGAAACAAAATTAGTTGTGACATAACAATTATTTAAAAAATTTAAAAACAACGTTTAATAGCTCATGCATGTTCAATTCATTCTCTGTTGTCAAGTCAAGTGGTGTGATTAAATACCAGAATGCTCAGTGGCCGACAAGGTGTTCCATGTCTATTGCGAATAGGGAAGGTCTTTCTAGTTAGAGAAAGTGTGGGGATAAGTATAAGCTTTGTGGTTGGGTGGTTAAGCCCCTAATAGTGTTTCCCCTCTCCACAAAATGTCAGAACGTGCATCAGACAAAGATAAGTTAAGCATTCAAACCTTTATTGGTAATAGGTATTTTACTTTTATGATGTTTATTCAACTAGAAGATAAGATGAAGTGAGTTGTATCATTGTTATAGTTTTTTTTTTAAATGAAAGCAACTCTTATCATCAATGTAATTGGCAACCAGTTAGATCGATTGATCTTCCAACTGAACATGGATTATGTTTATTTGCAAGAGATAGGTTTATCTGATGGATTGTTATTTCAGTCTCTCATTTATAAGAATATTGATTATAGCATATCTTCTAATCTTATGTTATTACCATAGCTAGCAATAGAAAGAAAAGGAAAGATACAATGGTATTTGATGCCCTAAATGATACGTTGGTATCTAACGCCCTAAATGATACAGTCGTATCTAATGCCCTAAATGATATAGTGGTATTGAAGCCCTAAAAGATACATTGGTATTTGATGCCTAAATGATACAGTGGTACTTGAAGCCCTATATGATCCAATGGTAATTGATGCCCTCATTGATAGTGGTATGTGATGCCCTAAATAATCCAATGGTCATTGATGCCCTAATTGATATAGTAGTATTTGATGATAATCGTCATTTGATCCTAAGTGGTATTTGTGCACTAACTTGGGTTTTGCAGAAGCATCCCTAGATTGATTTCGGTTTCAAATTCCAAGGTATGTAGATTTTAAGTTTTTGGGTAAATTCATTGATGGTATCTTCAATTGTTAGTTATGAGTTTTTCCTTTAAGTAATTGTAACTGTTAATCTCATTCACATGAACATAATTGATATAACTATCTTCCTATGAATATGAAGTAATAACTATATATCTTTGATATGATAGTAGTTAGTTAAAACCTGGGAAAAAGTGGTTGTTACACAAAGGGCAGCCAGAGGAAGGATAAGAACACAAATGATGGAGGTGGGAGCAAAAACACCCAAGAGAACCCCGTTCTGGCGGAACCATTTTTTCTTACAGTAAGGGTAGGATAGAGTCAAGACCTCTGTTGTAGTAGAAATGGAGATCATGGGACACACACTCATCAATACCATCATAGATGGAAGATCAGGAGTAAATGTACTCCCTGAAGAGACAAGGAAGGTGCTAGGCAAACTGACACTTTGGCCCCCAATATTCCAATTGGTAGGAGCATCAACAGACCAACATGGCATAGAGCCGCTAAGGACACTCATGGCACAAAAAGTGATTGTGGAGCACAACAACTTTTTCTTGAATTTGTGGTCAGTACTCTAAAGAAGAAGGGATATAGTGCCCTACATAACAAAGGTTGGCTCATGACTGAAAAAACCAACCATAACTGAAAAAAATAACACACTTTTTATTGAGTGCGAAAGGAAGAAATACATCATTGACCTCAGATGCCAGACAATAAATCAAGAGCTGGCATTCAACTCCGAATCAAAAGAGGGGGAGTATAGTAAGTCAATGTCATCATATTTATGATAAGATACTCATACTTTTGATATCTATGACTATTATTATTTAAGATTTATATAATATAAGTTAAAACTCTTCCATTTGCTCATTCTAGTATTTAATATTTATTGTTCAATGTTCCACTTTCATAAGCTCGAACATGTGTTTTCAATGGCTTTTGGCAGCATTCCTACCTTTAGCATAAGCTATTTATAGTAAGTGCTATATTTGGCAATTAGTTTCAGCTTCAAAGTGCAATGTCTTCGATTTCAAGACTTGGCAAGTTTCCCAAGGTTTGAGGAATACTATATTATTATTTTACTCAAGTGATTAAATAACAGTGTAACACCAACACTGGGGTATGTCGAAACGGAGGAATGCCAAGACGATTTTTCGGGACGAGGGGGAAATGGGCCTCATTTTTGGGACGGCGATGGCATGGCCAGGGGACAGCAGCAAGTGGTTGATGAGGTAGGTAGGGATGTTGTATGGTATACGTATAGAACTTGAAATGATAGTATACCAAATTAAATACTCAAATATAGAAAATTCACAACATGAACTAGAACCATTGAACTTCAACATATTAACATATTACATACCCAATAGTAACATTCAAAAATCAAAATTAAAATAGAAATTCAAGTACTCATCCCAACGGCGGCATGGTTGCGGAATGGTGGAGGTGGGGGTACTTGTGTGCTCAAGTATCCAGTGCAGGGACGTCTTGGGGACGGGTGCTTCGAGGTTTGGGAGGTGGGTGTGAGTCCCCGTGTTACACTGTTAAATAAAGAAACTTTATGACTTAAGTGAAATTAAGTCTTCATAAAGTGACCACTTGGGCCACACCTAGCAAAGGGGACATAAATTATATTTTGAAACTATATTAATATTCTGAAAAGTAAATGCCAAGCCTAAAATAATATGTTAATATCTTTAAAAAATGCCACCAAAAGGAGACATCAAGCATGAATGAGGATAAGTTAAAGAGTAAACTATTAGAATAGTATATAAGTTTGCAAAAGAGGGACAAGGATGTCAAGCTTGATGAAAAATGAAATATTAGAAAGGCTGATGTCTATCATTTTATTATCTTCCATGCAATAGCTTTTCATGTAAACTCTATAAAATAGAGTTTTGGTTCTGATTCTTATGCTGATTATTGTGAAGACACAGAAACACTCCCCAAGAATGAACTTGGAGTTCTTTTGAAGATCGGTAAGGACAAAATCCTTCATTTGGTAACCTAGTTTCAATGGTGTAAAACCTACCCTAGCTAGTTGTGTTCTATAGTTTGAGTATTCAATAATTTTGGATCATGGTGAATTTGATTTGATAATCATGAAGGTTTTCAAGATTTTTTGATGTGGGTCCTCTATTTAAGGTGTGTTTGATCCTTTCTAAGAATGTTGTTTGAATTTTGGGGGGGTGGGGGAGCTTTTCTGAAATTCTGTGTGCTGGTCTTCTTTTTCAAAGACACAAAAAACCATACTTGCACTCATATTTTTCTAGGTGATATCATGCTTGGTAATTGTCCATTGGATTTCTCACAGCTGGGCAACTGATTTCCATGTGCCATGAGTCAAATTTGGTGGAGGAATAATATTACAAAGGAAATTGCACTTCAAGGGAAGACCACCTGATTCCTATTGGCACTTGGGCATTTCCAGAAGTTAAATCTGCATACGTTGAAGGCCTAGTCACTAATTCAGGAGTTCTTAAACATCGAGGATCTGACCTTGAATGTGTGAAGGCAGATTTAAAGTGTTATCTGTACCTTGAAATTACTTTTTGGTTGTATACTCAGGCTGGTAGTAGCAAATTTCTGAAACTGACTTTTATGTTTGAAATCCTTCGTTCAGGCCATGAGACTCGTTGAATAGATTGAGTTTCATTTTCAGAAGTTCTGAGTTGTGTTTGGGTTGAAGATTCATCAGAAATAGTGCCACTCTATGAGACATTGAATCGACGAGAACCTGAATTTGAGCTGATAACAACACCAGTAATCTTTCAAAGTCTGCTCACATTAATTGTATCTCATTTTCTGATTTAATATTAAGTTACCAACTTCATCCCTAGAAGCCCAGTATCCCAGTCCAGTGTGGCCCAAATATGGGTTAGGCTTGATCTGGCCAAAACTACTCCAGGGTTCCTTATTTGGACTGTGAGTTTGCAGTTAAGGAACCAGTGAGAATTTAGACATATTTGGAGCAAAACTTAAGTGGCAAAATCTGGACAGAACTTGACATCATTTTTATTAATTTTTTAAGTTCTATTTTGATCAACTCAGTCCTGCAACCCTAAAATAGGCCACTAAAATGACCAAAAAGGTGTAACATATCTCATTTGTGCATTTATGAATGGAAAAGAATTTGTTCTCCCTCAATTGCTAAACTTTTTTTTTTGTTTGTCATCGCTCAAAGTGTAATGTTCCCGTTATAAAATAAATTATTAATTAAACTAGTGTTAATGGGCCGATTGATTTAGTATATCTCGGACCCATTTTTGTTTCATTTCCATAGGTTTATGTAGTCGTCGGCTATCTTTGTACACCCTCGGTAAGTTTTCCCTGACAGATATTTAAACACGGCTTGTAGGTAGTTGTTAGCTATGCAATTTTGATAATTTCTTTGTACTACAAATTCCTATTGGAGTTTTAAATTTGTTCACTATTTTGGAAGTGAAAGATCTTCCCTGTTTGGTTCATGCAATTTCGGTGGGATTCAACCCTCACCCTATTCCATTGTTGCATGTAATACTTTGCTCAGATTTGGCAAATCAGAGCACCATCTTGTGGCAAATATTAATTGAGGATTATATGTGTTCAATTTCCATTCTTGTTCGGTGTTATCTAATAAATTTGGATTTGTAGGTTTATGTTTGCATTTTCTCTCCATCTATACACCATCCAAGTGACACTCACTTTTTCTCACCTTACATACCATACGGCTTAATTAACTGCATTGGTTTCTATCGTATGAACTACTCACCATACAGCACACCATACTTCCCCCCTCCCTTTAGTCACCGTACAACCTCCTTGTACCACCGTACGGCCAAATTTGCCCACTGTACACCATTTCTTTCCCACCGTATGACACATTTAGTGTCTAATAGCATACCGTACTGCCTGTACCATAAAGCCTTCACCATTGACCGTACACCCTTGTTTGGCATCCATACAAGCATTTCAAACTTATCATACTGCAGTTAGTTTACCATATGGCTTCATGTTAGAGTTTGCATATTGACTTTAGAGAAGTTGCAAGTACGGATCATTACGGTGGTATAAGAGCTTCAATCCTGCAAACTTGTTAACAGTGAATGAGAGTTTATAGCCGGAAGAGAAGAACCCATTTTGTTGATAGAATTGCTGCAAAACTGGAACCCACAGCTGCAGAACTCGTGGCACTACTGAGAGAACTTGCAAGGAATCAGGAATAGATCAATGATACTCAACGACTCATGGAAGAAACTCTCATTAAGTTGGTGGACAGTAAAATATCCGGTAAACAAAATGGTCAGAGCACAAACTTGGTGTCAAGTAAAGAAAACCCTCATCCAACACACTCTTGACCTTCCATGCCATCTTTTCCCCCACGGACAGAGGCACCACAAGGAGGGAAGCAGCCGAGCTTTTGAAGAAATGAAAGAACAACTGAGAGAAGATTGGAAGAATGTGAATTTTGAGGAAGATATATCTTACAAAGATTACGCGCATTTGAGAATGAGATATTCGGGAGGCGGAAATAGAGAATATTTTAACGATGATCTCAAAAAAAAGTTGAGTAAAGTGAATCTGTCACTATTTGACGGATTTGGATCCATATATGCACAAGCGTGGATAATGAAGACGGATACTTACTTCCATCTTAATCCCATGCCAAAAGAAGCAATTAAATTTGTGGTCTTTCACCTGGAGGGAGTAGCGCATGAATGTTGGCATCACGGCACCATCACACTGGGGCATGATCAAATAAATACCTATGCGAAATTCACTAAGAGACTGATAGATCGATTTGATGGTAAAGATCCAGAACTCAATTTCAAAGATTTGGCGAAGCTAAGGCACTTTGCTTTGGTCACGAACATTTCTAAAAGAAGATGAATAGTGCTCTTCATGAACGGACTAACAGAACCACTGAAAGGTTGGGTAAAAGGGTTAAATCCTACCACCTTGTCAGAGGCCATTAAGAAGGCACGGAGTATGGAATCATCATTGGCATCATCCTCTCGAGGTTACTCACATTCCAAACCACCAGTGTTTCCAAGGGACAAAGATAATAAACCTCTGCCGAGGAAGCCATCATTGAACAAAGCTACCAGACAAGAGCTCTGAAGGAAGAAACTTTGTCTCAACTACAAAGGACCATGGGAACCTAAGCACAGATGCCTCGAGAATGGAAAAATCCACTACATTGAGGTTGTATCCAATGATGAGGATGAACAAGAAAATATACCCTCCGAAGACAACCAACCCCACGAGGACACCAAATAGGTAAGTTTGAACCGTACAGAAAGAATAGCAGCATTGGTATGTCATGGAGGAACTATCGCCCTAGCCGGTAGCCCGAGGTGCACAGTGTTTCATGCACGAGGAACCCTTCAAGAACAAAGGGTTACGGTGATGCTTAATAGCAGAGTCACTCTAAACTTCATAAACTCATCTCTAGTGAAACGAAGAGGTCTACCTATGAAGACACATGCAACATTCCAAGTCAAAGTTGCTAAAGAAACTCTTCTGCCCTGCACACACCTTGTTCCTCAGCTAAGTATCACAATGCCTAATCATACGGTAATAGAAGATTTCTTCATAGTGGACCTAGATGATATGGAAGTTATTTTGGGTATACAACGCATGGAGACAATTGATGAATACACTCAGAGCTTCAAATGAATGGACTTCACTTTTGTTGTCGATGGGAAGAAGGTTGTTCTCCGTGGAATGGCCAATGAGGGACCAAAGGAAGTGTCAACACATCAGATGGAGGCAATTTTTCAGCATGACAACATTGCTTGGACTTCACACTGTTTTGTTTCAGCAAAACCCATAAAAGGACAATGAACACCTCCCAAGATGACGATCTTCACAATATCTTGAGTGCTCATGATGAAGTTTTTATAGACATTCCTCCTAGCATATCTCCCCATCAAGGGTTTGAACATACTATCAAGTTGGAAGCAAGAGCCAAGCCAGTCATAACCACACCCTACCACCATCCCAAAAAATTCAAAGATGAGATCAAAAAGACAATTCAGGAACCATTGGAGAAAGGATGGATTCATCCCAATTCTAGCCCTTTCGCGTCATCAATGGTATTGGTGAGAAAGGAAGGGACGATGCGCATGTGCATCGAACAAAAAAATGATAAAAAATAGATATCCCATTCCAAGGATAGATGAGTTGTTGGATGAATTACATGGCTCAGTCTATTTTTTGAAAATAGATCTCCATTCCAGATACCATCAGATCCACATGAAGGAAGAAGATGTGGAAAATACGGCCTTTTGTTGTCACTATGGGCATTATGAGTTCTTGGTCATGCCGTTCGGATTAACGAATGCACCTGCTACGTTCCAGTCATGCATGAATCGCATCTTTAAAAAAAAATTGCATAAGTACTTACTGGTATTCTTTGATGATATTCTTATTTATAGCAAGACATGGGAAGAGCACCTGAATCATCTGGATGAATTCCTAAGGATCATGAAGGAACAATCATTGTTCACCAAGTGATCCAAATGTGAATTCAGTATGACAAAAATATTGTACCTGGGGCATGTTGTTAATAAGTATGGAGTTCAAGTTCATCAAGAGAAGATTCAAGCTATCCTTGATTGGCTTTCCCCAAAATCACTCTTTGAGTTGCAAGGATTTTTTGGATTCTCTCAGCTCAACGCACCATTAACAGATCTAACAAGAAAGGGCTCCTTCCAGTGGAATGAAAAGGTACAACTCACTTCTGATAAATTGACAGAAGTAATGAGCACTTGTCCCGTACTGGCATTACCTGATTTCACTCAACTATTCATTCTAGAGTGCGATGCATCCGGAGAAGGCATTGGCGCAGTACTGATGCAAGATAGACACCCCATAGCTTATGAGAGCAAGAAGCTTACGCAAATAGAATGCTTATATTCCATTTATGACAAAGAGATGTTGGCCATCGTTCATGCACTAACCAAGTTCCAACAGTATCTGATGGGTGCCAAGTTTGTTGCCCATACAGATCACAATAGCTTGAGATATTTTTTGGAGCAACAAGACTTGAACGAGAGGGAACAAAAGTGGGTAAGCAAGGTTCAGGCTTTTGATTTTGACATTCAATATGTGAAAGGAAAGAAAAATGTGGTTGGAGATGCTTTGGTTAGGAAACCCGCCATTTGCTTACTAATCCAGATTTCAGCTGACTAGAAAGCACATTTGCTAGTAGAATATTCCAAAAACACATTTGCCTATGAGCTAATGGATGGCAAAACCCAAGATGATCGGTACAAAGTGGTGGATAACATCATTTGCTATAAGAATTAGATATATTGAGTGTCGGAATCCAAATTGAAGCAAAAAATTTTGAAGGAGATACACGACTCACCCTTGGCAGGACACCCAGGCTTCCTCAAAACTTACAGACATCTCCCTCAAAACTTACAGACATCTCAGGGAGACGTTTTCATGAAAAGGTCTTAAAGGAGACATACTGCAGTATGTAAGAGAGTGTGTAATCTGCAAGCAGAACAAATCCGAACATACTCTACCCGCAAGGTTACTGCAACCTCTGCCAATTCCAAAACGAAGTGGGAAAGTATCTCAATGGATTTCATTACTGGACTTCCCAAGCTAAACAGAAAGGATTGTATTTTCATGGTGGTTGCCGACTAACGAAATACACACATTTCTTTGTCATCCCCTCAAATTTTCAGGCAACATAGGTAGTCGATCTGATTTTAGAGAAATCTTTTGTCTACACAAGTTACCCCAAAACAATGTCAATGATCGAGATGGGCAATTTATTAGTATCTTGTGGATAGAACTATTTCTGCTAGCAGGAACATAATTGTCACCAAGTACTAGTTACCACCCTCAGACAGACGAACAATTGGAGATTGTAAACAAGTGGCTCGAAGGCTACCTTCGGATGTACATTTCGGCACAACAACGGATGTGGGTCAAATGGATGCACCTAAGGGAATATTGCTACAATACCACTTACCACATGTCCATCGGGATGACACTTTTCAAAGTACTATACAAGTATGATCCTCTTTCATTCATCGACACAGTTCTGGGTGACAGTCATGCACCAAGGGCGAGGGACTGGCTTCAAGAGGGATAGGTAATCCTAAGATGCTTGAAGGGAAACTTACAATGGGCACAAAATCAACAAAAGATGTACACCAACAGATAGTGAATTGAGAGAAGTTTCGAAGTGGGAGACTTGGTCTACCTCAGACTTCAACCATACTAGCAATCCTCATTGAAGGAAAAGGGGAAAGAAAAACTGAAGCCACAATTTTATGGCCCTTATCAAGTAGTTCATTGCATTAGTGAAGTTGCCTATGAGTTGTAACTTCCAAAGAGGAGGTGTATTCATAACGTTTACCATGACTCCTGCCTTAAGAAAGCTATGGGATAGAATGTCACAGCAGCTGCAGAGCTTCCGCCTCTCAATGAATAAGGAAAGTTCATATTGGAACTGGCCGAGATCAACGAAGTACGTGAGAAGACCCTGTGTAATAGCACGGTGAAGGAATATTTGGTACGTTGGAAACACTTGCTGTTAGACGACGCAACATGGGAGGGCGAGCACATTCTATAGCATATGACATTGCATTCCCTTGAGGACAAGCAAAATTTGGGACGGGAGGACTATAATATTCCCGTTATAAAATAAATTATTAATTAAACTATTCTTAATGGGCCGATTGAGTTAGTATATCTCGGACCCATTTTTGTTTTGTTTTCGTAGGTTTATGTAGTCGTCAGCTATCTTTGAACACCCTTTAAAAGTTTTTCCCAACGGATATTTAAGCACGGCTTGCAGGTAGTTGTTAGGTATGCAATTTGGATTATTTCTTTGTACTATGAATTCTTGTTGGAGTTTTGGATTTGTTCACCATTTTAGAAGTGAAAGATCTTCCCTATTTGCTTCATGCGGTTTCAGTGGGATTCAACCCTCACTCTATTCCGTTGTTGCATGTAATACTTCCCTTGAATCTAGCAAATTGGAGCACCATCTTGTGGCAAATATTAATTAAGGCTTATATATGTTCAATTTTCATTCTTGTTAGGTGTTATCTAATAAATTTCGATCTGTAGGTTTATGTTTGCATTTTCCCTCCATCCATACACCATCCAAGTGACACTCACTTTTGCTCACCTTACATACTGTATAGCTTGGTTAACTACATTGATTTCTAACGTACGAACTACTCACCGTATAGCACACCGTACTTCCCTCCTCCCTTCAGTCACCATGCGACCTCCTTGTACCACCGTACGGCCAGAGTTGCTCACCATACACCATTTCTTTCCCACAGTACGACACATTTAGTGTCCAATAGCATACCGTAAGGCCTTCACCCTTGACCTTACACCCTTGTTTGGCATCCACACAAGCATTTCAAACTTACCATACTGCACTCAATTTACTATATGGCTTCATTTCAGTGTCTGCATATTGACTTGAGAGGAGTTGCAGGTATGGATCATCACACAAGAGTGTTGAAGGCTGATTGTTGGATTCTCTAAGCTGGCCTGTGAACTATTTGTGGTTGCAAGTGTTGAAAACTCCTCAAAGACAACGAAGAGAAAGATCTCAACAAAAGAGGTAGGTTTTGTTGATTTTGATTGTTTTTTAATTTTCCTTTGCATTTTTTCTACAAAATGAAATGAACTATCTTGTTCTATTTATTTTTTCATTTTGGTTTGTGGCATTGTATATTGTTTATAGATTCATAGAATGGTGAGTGCTTCTAGCACTAGAGATTCTGAATCAAAACAGACCCAAACTTTCGACTATAGAAATATGTAGAAATGATTCAACAACTACCATGTGGAGGAGGTTTCCTTTGGATTGCAGCAATTGCAAAGAGGAATAGAAAAGCTTTTATAGTAGAGTGAAAGTACCTTTTTGCTTCAACCCTTAGAAAAGCACCGGGTTTTGTATAGGCAAGCAAAGAGTTAAAGCGCAACCCTTCTTGCAAACCATATTCTACTGAAATATATTGAAGAGCAAAGACACGAAGATGAAGCAGAGAGGAATGTAATTGTTCTTCTTTTAGAAAGGTCTAGAAGGAAAAAAGCATCAAAGGTCTCTATGGCTTCAGTTTCCAATGAAAAACCTGTAGTGCGCTATTCATTCCTATATGTTCCTCAAGAACCGAAGACAAAAAAGAGAGAGAAGGGACCCATGGAAATGTCATTGTATAATGAGGCTAGGGACATCGCCAAGCAAGACATAGTTGGATGCATCTATCCAAATGGATTGGCATATTATGTTATTTGATTACTATATTCGAAAAGGTGAGATCAATCAATGAGGCTCCAAAGAGGATTCAAGGGCTTGGTCGACATTTCCAAATCTTTCTTACTCAGTTTTTGAGAAGGTACACACCACTTTATTGGACAAAGAGGTGAAACATGTTAGATGATTCCTTAAAGCCCATCAAGGATTCATGGATTGAAAAAAGTGTACCCATAGCATCTAATGGATGGAAAAATTTAAGAAGTCATCCTTCGTTCAGCAATTTTGTAGTCTCTACAAGAGTTGCAATGTTTTTAAGAGAATTGGATTATGAACAGCAACTGAAGGATGGCCCATCTATTGCAAACATTATTTTCCAATACATTGAGCAAGTTGGCCCTCAAAATATTGTTCAAGTTTAGTGACACCTTGTACCGTCCCCTCACTCAAACAAATGCTGCAAAATATTGGCAAGAGAATTGAGTGGATCAAGCAAATGTGTGATGATGTCCAAGAAATCCAAATGTTCATCACAAACAACCATATGTTGCAAGCCATATTTAGACGATTCTCAAGATTGGAGTTATTTAAGGTAAGGTAATTATTTATAACTTAAATTTGTCTTAGACTTAGTTATTATTTGAGGTTTTAATTTTGAATTTATTACTGTTATTTTGAAATAGGTTGTTGGGGGTGATTTCGCCTCCAGCACTATTCTTTTGAGATGCCTTGTGAAGGCAAAAGAGGCATATATAGAATGGGAGTCGATGATAATTGGAGCATATGGAAGCAATTTAGTTACAAGGGCAGCTGTCATTAAGGCAATGATACTAGATGACTCTTGGTGGAATTGTATTGAGTGCCCATGAGATTTACTAAGCCTTTATTTAGCATGATCCGATACATTGACATGGATAGGCCTCACTTGGGTGAGGTATATGATGGCCTTGACTCTATCATTGAAGATATAAAAAATTCATTAATGAGAAAGAGCAAGATTGTGAAGAAACAATCTTCAAGGAACTACATAAAATCATGGTGGAGAGATGGAACAAAATGACAAGCCCTTTGCATCTCCTTTCCTTTTCATTGAGCCGCAGATACTATAGTCAGGCAGTCCTTAATGAGAGTAGCACTAGAGTTGCTCAATATAGAGATCCTGAAGTTGTTCATGGTTACAAGGCATCACTTTGTAAGGTCTTTCTCAATCCCATATAGCCTATCGTAACCTCTAAATTCACAAGTGTCTCAAAAACCGATGATTGTGGTCTTGACACTCTTAAAGGCAAAGAAAGTGTTCATGATCATAAATGGTGGTACTTCCATGAAGAAATATACCAGCACCTATACCCTGCTGCCATCAAAGTTGTTTATCAAAAGTAATTTCTTAACTCTTAAGATTCTAATTTCCAACTTCTTGTTGATGAATACTGAATTTATATTTTTTTAAATTATTCACAGCTCTTAGCTCTCTAATTTCAAAATTGAAAATCTTGATAAGTTACTAGTTCATCATCATCAAGAGGAATTGAAATAGATACTCCATCTACTCTATAAAACGCCAAATAGATCATATTCCAAGAAGGTAAAAGACTTGGTCTATGTACATTTAAACTTGAGGCTCCTAACACACAAAGACAATATGTACAAAAAAGGGAGGTGAAGCATTGGGATGTTGAAACAGAATATGCGGCGTTGGATGATTCTTTTGCCTGCCTTGCTGCACTTGGATTTGACCATCATCATCATGAGCTACCTAGTCATCATGAGGCTGAGATTGTTAGTACCACTACTAGTGGCACGGTTTGAGCTTCTAATTTGCCACAGCGGGAGGATAGTGATATGTTTGATGAGTTCTAATGATATTTGATCGGCGATGGCTAATTGTTAATGTTGACATTATTATCTTTGAACTGAAACATTGATTAGCATTTTGATATGTTATATGGACTAGAATTAAGTTGTATGGTGGTCTATTTTGCTATGTTGCTTTGCTATTAGCAGAGTGGTCTATTATGAACTTATTTGTTGTTGCATAAATATTTTAAAATAAAAAGACATGTTTTTGTATGGACAAACCCAAAGGGAATCCAAACCCACCTAAAAAAAAATTGAACGAACCCATGAACCCAAATCTGAATCTGATCCGGGACCGGCACTTTCAATTTAATGAAATGAGTGTTAAAGAATAGAGAATAGAATTTGGTTGATGAATTTTTTATTACAAATCTCTATGTGATGCAGGATGCGAAGTTAATAAAAGAATGAACAAAAACTGAAGATATAAATAATGACATTCAAACTTGCAAAACATTTCAAAAAAAAATAGGAGTCCACTTTTCATTATCATCATTCCAGATAAGATTATTTGCAGAGTTGATATTGACCATATGAATGACAAGAGAAATAATTCTTGTGAGGCTTCTATGCTTTTACTTTTGTAGATGGTGGATGTGAAATGTATAAGAAGAAGTTGGGGGGTTTCCAATTTGCAAATTCAAAAGAACAAGCATTGTATTTCTAGGAAAAAGTAGAAAATAGATGGGTTGTGGTACCCTTTCAATTTTAAGGAGATCAGCAAAGGTGGTGATGATAAAAATGTCTGAGAGAATGGTGAATGTAGGACAGTGGTATTGCCTGAAATTATACCGTTGATGTCTAAATTAATAGGACTTCTGATTGAAACAATTTTGTTGATCCTTTTCTAAGATTCAGAGAGAAAAGGGTCCCTATTATGGTTAATAGTTTAGCTCTTCTTTTTCTTATTTGTTTAGTATCATGTAGGATCCATGTAAATTCTTGAATTTTAAAATGACAACCCCCTGAAGCAGCAAAACCCAAGTACCTTTTATGAGCAAGAGAAGAGGTGGATAAAAAATCTCTCCATACAAACTATGTAATGTCCCCAATTTAGCAGGTTCCCATAGCCCGAATTGGTCAGTTCATCATCGCTACCATTATAAGCAAACAGTGAGTTTTGAGGGACTCTGATGTAGACTTTCTACTTATAGTGAGTCTGATTTTGGATGGTTGCTATTTTTGGTAGTGCAATGGTGGTGCAGTTGGTTGGTCAACATCTGCATAGGATTGTGCATTTTCTTAATGGAGTTCATATTTATTGATTTACTAATGTGGCTTCATTATTATTAAAGCATTTTATATTGTAACATGTTATAAAATGGAATTCTGAAGTTTAAGCATCTTAAGTGAGAAACGTGAACTAGAATCTGAATTACACAATTGTGATTATAAATGTGGCTCCAATTGTGAGAATTGAGCATCCAATTATTTGTTTTATTTCTTTGGTAATTTCTGACGGTTTGAATGCTGTGATTTATCCATTCCATTGCTAAGGTAAAGTGGAATTGGTATTTGCATTTGTGAGAATTTTTTTGAGTCTTCCAATTCTGTGGCTACTGTGATTAGGAAGAAATTTGTTTTCTTGGAGACACAAATCATATACAATTGCAAATTGGGAATCCATTATCACTGATTTTCATCATCAACATTGGTGTCAAGTATATGTTGTTTGCATGGGATTTCTCTGAGATTCGGTGTTTGTTTAATCTGCTTCCACACACATAAAATCACTATTGTTAGGCATCAATCTCCCTGCCAAAACTGGTGCATATCTATATGAATGAAATACCAATACTTCCTGCAAATTGACGTGGATTTTCCAAGGGTTTTGTGAGGCATTTGAATCCCAAACCGACCTACCTGTTTAACAAATGGATAGGGCGAATTATCCTTGCAAACATGAATGCCATTATTGGTGCGGGTTTCCAGTACCATGATGACTGTATAAGTCGGGTATGTAAGCGAACACCACTGGTTGGGCGTTGGGTGTTTGGCTGCGATTGGTTTTGAGCAAAAACGGCATTCAGCCTGGAATGATTTTGATTGCACAAAAAAGCATTAGGTTCCAGCAATATTTGACTGTAATTTTCCTTACTCTTGCAAGAATGAGTTTAATAATTAATAAATTTACCTTACTCTTGCAGACATGAGTTTAATAATTAATAAATTCGAAGCACTTTAGAATTACAGTAGTAGGTGTGCAATGTCATTTGTCTATTTCAGAATTTTCATTTTCATATAAGTATTTCAATTCCAGTTCATATTCCAAAAAACACAAAAAAAAAGTGAAGATAAAACAGAACTTCAAAAAAATGTCATGTCCCCAAATTTCAATGTAATTATTTAATTTAATTAATTAATTAATTGGTCCCAAAACTTAAATAATATAATAAAAGGACCTTTAATTAGTTACTTTAATTAATTAATATGGGGCCCAAGCTAATAATATTTGTATTTATGGTTCCAATCGATTTAGTATTATCTCGGACCCATTTTTATTTAATTGTTTCGTAGGTGTAGCCGGCTATCTTTGTAAACCCTCAAGAAGATCCTCCGAAGAGTATTTAACTGCGGCATGTAGACAATAGTTGGTATGCGATTTTGGATTATTTTTGTGTACTACAAATTCGTGTTGGAGTTCAGTATTGTTCACCATTTCGGAAGTGAAAGATCTTCCCTACTTGGCTAATCTGGTTTCAGTAGGATTCAACCCTCACCCTATTCCGGCTTTGTATTACTTTGTTTCAAATCTAGAAAATCTGAAGCGTGATCATTGTTTGAATCGTAAATTACTCCTGGCCACCTCTGGCATTTGGCACTCATTTTTGGCACCTATACGATTTGTTCTATTATTAGTTTATGCGTAATTCTAGCATTTGAGTCTAGGTGTCCATTTGGTATCAATATTTAATCATTTGCACTTCCGTACAATTTCCATCCCTGGCAATCTTGGCTGTATGGCCATTCACCGCACAGCAACGACTCTCCCCCACCGTTTGGCAAAGCTATGAATCCCGCCTCCGTATGGTTCAAGCAGACCCACCATATAGCCTAGTTATACCGTACGGTCCAATTGTGTTGTATGGATCAAGTATACCATACAGACTCCTTCAAGCACTCTGCGGTCACTCTAAAATCACCGTACGGCCCATTTCCAAGGTGTGTCATCAGTCAGTCTCTCATGTCATACACTAGGGCTTGGAGGGTGAACAAAGGGCATTAAGCACATCTTGGATGTTTGTCCTTTCAAATCTCATATCCAATTAGGCTGAGACTGGCTACCCGAAACATTGAGCAAGACTACCAAAGCATTGAAAAGGACTACCCGAAGCACTGAGGAAGACTACCTGAAGCATGAAAAAAGACTACCTGAAGCACTAAGGGAGAACTACCTGAAGCACTAGCTACCCGAAGCACTAAGGGAGAACTACTTGAAGCACTGGCTACCCAAAGCATTGAGGAAGACTATCAAAGCATTGAAAAGAACTACCCAAAGTATTGAGGAAGACTACCTGAAGCATAAAGAAAGACTATCTAAGCATTGAGGGAGAACTACCTGAAGCACTGGCTACTCGAAGCATTGAGGAAGATTACCGAAGCATTGAAAAGGACTACCCGAAGCACTAAGGAAGACTACCTAAAGCATAAAGAAAGACTACCTAAAGCACTGAGAGAGAACTACCTGAAGCATTGGCTACCCAAAGCACTAAGGGATACTACCTAGAGCACACAACCAGATTACCTAAAGCATTGGCTACCTAAAGCACTGAGGGATACTACCTGGAGCACACAACCAGACTACCTGAAGCACACGACAAGACTACCTAAAGGATACTGGGGGATGTTGGAAAGCTGGAAAATAAAGTGAAAAAGAAAACAACATGCAAAGGGCTCCGTACGAGAATTCATAAGGCAATTCTAGAACGGAACATTACAAAAAAAGTGATATCATCTCGCAGCATTGACATTTGGAGCGAGCTTGGGTTCTTTACAATAGTATTATAGCAGTTTCCTACCAGCCTCCAGGCAATTGGGCTCAGAGGCATAGTGATCAATGCATTATTCAGAGGTTTCATTTCAGTGCATTATGGATTGAAGATTTATTTCAGGTAGCCATTATCCCGAAGAGATCCTACTTCACCACCTATATTCAATTTGGTACTGTGGGCGAGAGGGATGTTCATGATTATGGAAGATAAGCTAGCACAGGTTATAGAAATGTTGGCACAAGTTCAGAGATAGATAGAGAGACAGGAGAGACATTTAGGACTTGGGAATTGGACAACACCATGTTTCAAATATGTCGCAAAAGCTTTCTGACACTCTGCAGTGGATTACAGTTCCTTCAGGATAGAGTAGGGAGAGGGTTACTTGGGACAATTCTGTCTATTCACAAAGATCTTGAGTTAATGACAGGTCCAAAGTTGGTAAGAAGCATAGAGCGAAGGACCAGGTCAAGATTGATCACAGGGTTAACAAGATTGGTTACATTGGTACTTATGATAGGCCTCAGAGACCCACCTTTATGAGCCCTGAGGTGGATGCAGTCAATACTGAGACTGAAGCTGCACCCTTTGCAGATGATGTGGTTGCACATTTTGGTGAGTAGCATACTCTCCCACAAGCCATCAAGCACAATCTTAATTTTACTAGATATCTGACATAGAAGCGAGAGCACTCCAGAGGTAGGCCTACTCCTGATAGACAAAGGCCTAGGCAATCTGACTTACGAGGAGGTGGCCAATAAGATGACTCTGACACATCTTGATGGTAGTTGTAGAGTGACAACTCAAGCTTGCTTCCATAGCTCCACACTCATCTTGCTTTGTGTCCTGTGACTGTAGAGGATGTTATTAGATTTGCAATATTACATCTTGATGAAGTTTCTCACAATTAGTGGTATCATGGATCGGTTTCTCTTCATCATTATCAGATTACTTACTATCAAGAGTTTGTAGACAGGTTGATAGAGTGATTTGATAGGAAGGATCCTGAGGTGTATTTCTAGGAGTTAGCTTAGCTCAAGCAGACAGGTGGACTGAAGGCCTTCATTAGTGAGTTTGAAAGGCTTTTCGTGATGGTGTACGATATATCTAAGCGGAGGAGAATTATGTTGTTTACTGAGGGTCTAGTAGAGCCACTTAGAGGATGGGTCAAGTCTTTGAACCCATCTTCCCTGCAGAAATCCATTAAGAAGGCCAAAAATTTAGAGGCATCCACACCTAGAGGCAAGTTTGTCTCGAAGCCTTATAGTTCATCATATGACAAGGCAGCCTCGAAGAAGGAAGAAAAATCAGATTATGAGCGTCTTATGGTAGCTCCCTTAGATTGGGAGACTATTAATGATTTAAGGAGAAAGAAGCCGTGCTTTTATTGTAGGGGAGCCAATGATGTTAATGTAATGTCCCTTGGTGTGAGATTGAAAAGAAGTCCGCAAATCCTCTGGTTTAATGGACCTGCACAGGTATTAGTACTCAAAAATTATTATAAAACATTAAAACATACAGAAATCTAACATATATCCTATCCCCTAATTAATTTCCCTTTTTAAGGAGAGGTCATGATCTGAAAATAAGCTCCTAGGGGAGGGCCTCCTGTGGCTCCTATGTGGAACAACTCTCCACGAAGCGTCATCATCTCATGATTTCCCTCTTGTTAAGCCTTATGAATGATTAATCAAATGCATTCATCCTTCTTAGGAGAGATTTCTATCTTCTTGAGCCTTAACGAACTATCATTGGTATGTACATAATAGCATATGAATATGCTTTAGTCCTTCACTACTGTATGCTTTTCAAAGATATTCCATCTCTCCTTGATACCCAATAGGCATTATAAATTTAAGAGTTGTTCCTCATCCTTACTTGGTGTTCCTTCAATCCTGTTCTACCTTCACCCGAATTGCTGGCGTCCCTTGAACTTCTGCATTGCCCCTGGCTAAGCTTAAGGTTTAGTCTCTAATGGATGGCGTCCTTGGAGATGTATTTTATCCTTCCCGTGCTCCTCCACGTCCTACATTATCTGTCGTCCTTTGTATGTTGCGATGAGGTGAGGCTGCCTATACGTTATATGCGGGGTCTCTGTATATGCCGCTTGCTAGGCAATCAACGTCCCTCTGCCTGTCGTCCTTCTTTTGTGGTTCCTGTCTTCTGTTTTTCCGAGCGGACATCAAATGAGCTTTAAATATCATTGTTCTGGCCAAAAGCCATGACCATCAAGACTAGTCGTGACCCATAGTTCTCTCATTTGATCTCTTTAATATATATAATATTTGTTATATGTAAGTTTACCATTATAATGATATTTATTATATTTATATATTTATCATTACAATAACATTTATAATATTTGTTTGAGTCAATATATTTATTTATTTATTAGTTCCTGCCTTTGTTGTTTATTTATAATTGAAGACCATTTCAATTATTTATTGCTTACTTATAATGATATTTATAATATTTATTATAATGATATATTTATCATTACAATAATATTTATAATATTTGCTTGATTCATTCTATTTATATATCTATATATGTTTGTTTATTTATTTATTGTTTATTTACTATTGAAGATCATTTCAATTAAAATCATAAAGGGTAGATTTATTATTGACAATATCACTTAATAAAATAGATTTTAGTATTTATTTATAAGTTTTATTTCAATTGTTTACCCCAAGATTTGGGGTCATTATAGTTGATCATGATTGTTATATGAAGCCTAAGGGAAAGAATAACATTATGGAGTGGTTCTATGACAATGATGATAATTCTAATTTTATAGGGTAGCTAGGTAATTATGATCATGATGCACATAGAGCTACGGGGATGATGCTGATCTCATCTCAAGGTTGCCTAACTTTCTAGCATGAGGAAGGAAGGATCTTTTAGGATGTGTGGACTCTTGGCTAGACAGAGGGTGATTGCAGTCTTTGATACAGGTGTTGCACATAATTTCATTGATTCCCGTTTGGTCACCAGGAGGGGGATTATGATTGAGGACTTTGAGGGATTATGGGTTCAAGTGGCTGATGGTTACACCCTTAGGCGTAACAAGATGATTTTAGATCTTCTAGTTAAGTTGAATACTTATACATTTATTTAAGGAAGATTTTTATGTGGTAGTTATGGGCAGCAGAGATATAGTTATTGGCATGGCATGTTTGCATACCCTTAAGGACATTTGCATAAGTACAGACAAGATGGAGATGAGATTTATTAGGGATGGTAAACCACAGGTTTTTAAGGCTATCAGGAGTGATGATCTTAAGCAAATCTCTCTTAGACATATGTAGCAGTTGGTTCGTCATGAGGATGTGATTGATTGGGCAGCAAAGTGCAAGTTGATGTCGACATGAACAATACGGATAAGCTTGACATTCGATAGTTGAGAACTAAACACTCCAAAGTCTTTAGTCATCTACCACCTGGTAAACTACCCAACCAAGGGATTGAGTGTATTATAGAGTTGGAGGAGGACACTAAGCCCATTATGATTACACTTTATAGGCACCCGAAGCAACTCAAGGATGAGATTCAGAAGACTATACAAGGGCTGCTTGATATGGGACACATCAGGTCGAGTAAGTCTCCCTTTGCTTCATCAGTTGTACTGGTGAAGGATGGTACATTGAGGATGTGCATCGATTACTAGATGCTTAATAAGAGTACTATTAAGAAATGGTATCCTATCCCTTGGATCGATGAGCTTATTGATGAGTTAGATGGGGCATAGTTCTCCTCCAAGATTGACTTGAGATCAGGTTACCATCAAGTTTGAATCACATAGTAGGATGTCAAGAAGACAACACTCAGATGCCATTGTGGCCATTTCGAGTTTCTAGTCATGTCTTTTGGCTTGACGAATGCCCCAACCACTTTTCAATCTACTATAAGCAGGGTGTTTCACAATCGCTTATGAAGGTTTGTGTTGATATTCTTTGATGACATCCTCATTTATAATAATGACCTAGGATGATCATGTTGCAAATCTGGATATAGTATTTGATATTCTGGATAGGGCTTCCTTCTATGCCATGGAGCCCAAGTATGCACTTGGTATGACAGAGCTTCTATATTTGGGTCTCATCATCAATGCAGAGGGTGTTCACATTGACCCTAGTAAAGTTCGTTCTATTCTCGAGTGATCTACACCCGAGAACTTGACACAACCGAGAGGTTTCATCAGACTTTGTGCATTTTATCTCATATTTATGGTACGAATTTCGAGACATGCAATTCCCCTTACGAACCTTAAGGGTAGGTTTTAGTAGACTCCTCAGGCACAAGAGTGCTTTGATAAGTTCAAGGTGATTATGACTTCATACCCTGTATTAGCTTTGCTAGATTTTACAAGGTTGTTTGAACTTTGACTTACACTCTAATGCCTTGTGTGAGGGAATTGGAGCAGTATTATCCCAAGATCATCATCCTAAAGCATTTGAGAGCAGTAAACTACAGGGTCTTGAGAGATCACTCAGTGGCTATGACAAGGAGATATTGGCCATCATACATGCTTTCGCCAAGTTCAGGCAGTATTTGGTTGGCAGCAAATTTTGTATCGCGACAGATCAAAATAGCTTGGAGCATTTCCTAGGTCATAGGGACCTGAATGACAGACAGCAGAAGTGGGTTAGCAAGTTACAATCCTATTATTTTGATATCTCCTACATTAAGGGTACTCAATGTTGTAGTTGAAGCCCTTTCTCTAAGGCCCCACTTGTGCTTGATTACTAAGATTGATGAGGATTAGAAGCATTTGATCATAGCCGAGTATGCCAAAGATTAGTGGCAAAGTGATGTAGGAGCATCCTGGGTGTAACAGCAATCTTGCATCACCCAAAAATATTTTTTATTTCAATCTTTTCTGTTTTAATAGGAACTAATAGACAGGATGGTTACTATTTATGGGAACTTGCTATTTTTAGTAAATTTGTCATATGAGCTCAGAATGTTCTCATTTTCTACAAGAAGGTTCATTTTAGAGTTGTAAGCCTACCATAAAAATCTCATTGCTTAAGTATAAGTATCAGAGAAGTTATTGCGAATTTTAAAAGGAAAAATTTGCAGAAAAATCTTCAAGCTCACCGTTGAAGGCCTTAGAGTGCCCAAATGAGGTCCAAAAACTTGACAAAAGGGTGCTAGCGCAGTCTCGAGCCTGTAGATCAAGTGTTGGCGTTTACGAAAAATGGTTATAATAGCCAATCGGAGCAACGGTTCATGAGTTATGGCCTTTCAAAGTTGGGCTACCCAAAATATCTAAAATAATTGTCAAAGATGTATTTGGCCAACTCTATATGTATTGTTAAGGTATGTCGGCCCTAGGTATTAAGTTCCATTGTCTAGAACCTTCCCGGGCGACATAAAATTGACTATTTAAAAAACGCCCAAACATTGTCTAGGACAGCGCTGGGTCATAGTTCGTAGCTTGTCTTGCTATTTATTGTAATTAAGGTGCCCATGTGGGTTAGCATATTGTACTTGTGAATTACGTAATCCCGCATTTGCGGCGCAAATAAGAAGTCCATATTTTGTTCTCACATTTGTTGTTGTTTCTTTGTTTCTGTTACGAGTTATTGGTATTAAGGGGAGCACCCTACAACAGAAGGTGGTATTGTGGACAGCAGTATTCAAGACAACAATTACACCCTTGCAAATGAGTTGAACATCTAAAAGGGAAGGATTTATCTTGTCCCAAGATCAAGTGCCAGAAAGATTATTCTTCGAGCCTTTCACGATTCACCATTGGCTGGTTATCTCGAGTTTTTTAAGACCTACAGACAGATTCAGGAGAGATTTACATGAGAGCTCTAAAGACAGATGTGCAGTGTTATGATAGAAAGTGTTAGGTTTGTCGGCAGAAAAAACATGAGCATACCTACCCTATAGGGTTATTGCAAACACTTCCCATTCCTAAGCGGAAGTGGTAGAGTATATATATGGATTTCATTATGTGCTTACCGAAAGCCCAGGGTAGAGATCGCATTTATGAGGTGGCAGATCATCTAACCAAGTATGCTCGCTTTTTCTCCCATCACCACTACATATTTAGTAGTATAGTTAGCAAAGTTGTTCTTTAGGTAGGTGTACAAGTTGCATGATTTAACCCGAACAATAGAGAGTGACCATGATAACTGATTTATGAGTCACTTTTGGCAAGAAGTTTTCACATTATGTGGAATAGAGTTAACTCTAAGCACCAGTTACCAACCTCAAATTGACAGCCAAACTGAGATTGTGAATAAGTGGGTGGGGGGTTAATTGTAGAATTTGGTTTCTTCTCGGTAGAGAGCTTTGATGAAGTGGATTCATTTATGTGGGTATTGTTATAATTCCACTCACCACATGACTACACAAATGTCACCTTTCAAAGCTTTGTACGGATATGATCCTCCTAGCTTTATAGATTTGATTTGCAACAGTAGTAGAGTGCCCAATGTAGGCGACATGTTGAAGGATAGTCAAGACATGAAGACATTGAGAGATAATATACAAAGGGCACAGTATCAGCATAAACACGTATGTTGATTAGAGGAGGATAGCTCGCTCCTTTCATGGGGGTGATATGGTTTACTTGATGTTGCAGTCGTACTGACAATCTTCCACCAAGAAAAATAGAGCTGGAAAGAGCCTCAATATTATAGTCCCTTCCGGGTCGTGAGGCGAATTGGTAACGTGGCATGAGTTGGATCTGTTAGAGGATAGTAGGGTGCATATGTGTTTCATGTTTCACACCTCAATAAGGTGCGAGGCAGACATGTGATTCCATCTCCCATTTTACCCTTGTTGGATGATGAGGGGAGGCTTGAGTTGATCCTTGAGCCAATACTTGATATCGGGGAGAGCCAATTGCAGAGGACTATCAAGGAGATTTTGGTTAAGTGGCAGGGACTTCCGAACGAGGATGCCACTTGGGAGCTTGAAAATTTTTTCTTTAGCACCCCAAGTTGCGATTGCTTGGGGACAAGTAATCTTGGGGAGGGAGGATTGTAATGTCCCCGATTTAGCAAGTTCCTACAGCCAAGATTGGTCAGTTCATTGTCGCTACCCTCATGAGCTGATAGTGAGTTTTGAGGGTGTCTAATGTAGACATGCTATTTATAGTAAGTCTAATTTTGGATGATTGCTATTTTTGGCAATGCAATGGCGGCACAATTGGTTGGTCATCATTTGCATAGGATTGAGCTTTTTTTTGATGGAGTTCGTATATATTAATTTATTAATGAGGCTCCATTAAAATTTATTATTAAAGCAATTTATATTATTACATGTTATAAAATGGAATTGTGAAGTTGAAGACTCTTAAGTGAGAAGTGTGAAGTAGAAGCTGAATTGCACAATTGTGATTATGAGAATGGCTCCAATTGTGCGAATTTAGCATCCAATTAATTGTATTACTGCTCTGGCAATTTCTGAGGGTTTGAAGGCTGTGATTTCTCCATTCTATTGCTGAGGTATAGTGGAATTGGTATTTGCATTTCTGAGAATTCTGTGAGTCTTCCACTTTTGTGGCTACCGATATTAGGAAGACATTTGTTTCTCTGGAGATATAAATCATATACAATTGCAAATTGGGAATCCATTATCGCTGATTTTCATCATCAACATTGGCATCAAGTATCTACTGTTCGCATGGGATTTCTCTGAGATTTGATGTTTTTTTAATTTGCTTCCAAACGCCTAAAAACACTGCTGTTAGGTGTCAATCTCCCTGCCAAAACTGGTGCTTAATTATATGAATAAAACACCAATACTTCCTGCAAATTGTGGTGGTTTTTCCAAGGGTTTTGTGAGGCATTTGATCCCAAACCAACCTGCCTGTTCAACACCTGGATTGGGCAAACTTTCCTTGCAAACTGGAATGCCGTTATTGGTGTGGGTTTCTACTGCTGCAGGTGACTGTATAGATCAGGTGTGTGAGCCAACACCACTGGCTGGGCATTGTGCATTTGGCTGCGATTGGGACTGAGGAAAAATAGCATTCAGCTTGCAATGATTTATACTGCACAAACAAGCATCAGGGTCCAGGAATATTTAATTGTTATTTTCCTTACTCTTGCAAGCGTGAGTTTAATAATTAATAAATTTGCAAGTACTGAATCAGAATTAAAGTTTTAGGTGTGGAATGTCATTTGTCTATTTCAGAATTTTCGTTTTTATATCACTATTTCATTTCAAGTTTATATTACAAAAAAGTTCAAAAAAAAAGTGAAAAAGAACAAAACTCGAAAAAAGAAACATATCATCTCTCTGCATTGACAGTTGGAGCCAGCTTGCGCACTTTACAAGCTATGAAGCATGCCCAAGATCTCCTAGCAGAAAAGGCGCCCCAACTTAAAAGCTCTACTCTTTCTCCACTTCTAGAAAAAGAGTATTAAAATAGTTTGTCATCTCATGCTATATGGTTTTTTATCTGAGTCAGTCTCATAATTTAATTGGTAGGATTCATGGTATAGTGACTTAAGTTCCGAATCAAGACTAGAAGGAACATATGTAATCAAATAAGTTTATCTCTTCTTCTTATCAGTTTAGTATCTTGTAGGATCCATGCAAATTCCTGATTTTTAAAGTGACAACCTCCTGAAGCAGCAAAACCAAAGTACCTTAAATGAGGAAGAGTAGAGGTGGATAGAAAATCTGTGTCTCCATGCATACTATGAAGCATGTCCAAGATCTCCTAGCAGAAAAGGCACCCCAATCTAAAAGCTCTACTCTTTCTCCTCTTCTAAAAAAGAAGCGGATAAAGATAGATTGTCACCTCATGCTATATGGTTTCTTATCTCAGTCAGTCTCATAATTTAACTGGTGGCATTCATGGGATAGTGACTTAAATTGTAATCAAGACTAGAAGGAACATATGTAGGCAAATAAGTGTTTATATGTAACTTTTTCTTGGTGATAATGTTTGCCAGATAACTCCATTTTCAGATGTCAATATGTATCTTTGGCTTGAGTGATATTTTTTGCATGGTAACTCCATTTCCAAATTTGGACTATGCAAATTTAAAATTTTACTATTTAAAGAACATTGTAATTTGCCATTTGTTTTTACAATTAACTAATTTCTCATTCTCAATGTAAAAATAATACCTCATTTTGGGTTAGAGTTCCTGTTTTGTCACTACAAATTATTGTTGCAGATCCCATTGTCTCACAAGCTGACAGATGTCTGACCTGTACATTGATAGCCTAAGAACATGAGAATAGAATACATCGATAGCCTTAGCACATGAGAATAGACAATAGGCAAGGGCATCTGTGGAAACTTTCAGTAGTTAGGAAATACAAACCAGAGATTTATCCTCCATCATTTTTCTCATAGAGTATGCTAACCTGCTCATAAAAGGAAATGTAATTCAATTAAAATTTTGTACATAATGAATCATATTCCTCAAGCAACAATAGATGGGACAGAAAACGCTTTCAGAAATATACGTGAGAGTTACAGCCAGTGGAAGGCCTTCAGGAACAGCTATCACAACAATTACAACCTGACAAGATAAGCATCAATAGATAACTATTAAACTATTTCTCGATACATTTGAATATAATATTTACTTGCTGATCTATTGTCGCCAAACTCTTTCCAATCAATTTGAATATAGAATAACACAATGCAGATGAAGAAAATAACATTTCAAGGTTACATATCCATGACACGATAAGCATACAAATAACAAGTTGTACATAAGCAGAAATTCAAAACATTGTATGTTGTAAGTCAAAATGGAACTATATTGTATTATCCAAAATTGCAATGCACAGGTATATCATTCTGTATATGATGTGATCTCTCAACATACAACAAATGATATCCAAGGAAGAATAATGTAGACCATGATTTTGCTAAGATAAGAATAAGCTATAGAAGAGTGATCACTGTTGGGAACAAAAATTTAAAATACACACAATCCTATAAAGGTAAATGAGATTCTTAGGAATAGTACAACCAATTCCATGCTAGCGAATGCCTTTTGTTATTCCCAAGACCATCAAACTGTAGACAGTCCCTTGTTATTTATGAAGCCTCAAGAAACCTAAACTTGGGAAAAGCTGTAATGTTCCAATCCCAACAATAGAAGTAGAAGGAAGTGTACAGTTTAGCAAAGAGGTCATATAGTAGGGTCTAGGTGTCCGTATGGAAGCAACAAAGAAGCCATATGGACGCAACACAGGGAGGCCGTACGGAAGCCACAGAGAGGTCGTATGGATGCAACACAGGGAGGTTGTATGATGGATTTGGGAAGCCGTACAGTGTTAGGAGTTGTTGTACAGACTGTGTCCGTACGGTAGTGAGCTAGAGTTGTGGGAAGGTGGTGTAATGTTGTATGGTATATGGGGGGGAAACCATGGGGCAAGAGGAATGGATAAGCCATATAGGGGAGCAAATGGTTAGGTCGTATGGAGTGTGGAATTGAGCTACACTAGTCACCTAAGCAATACATCCATCAGTTACGTTACTTAATGCTAAGACAATTGATACAATCCAATCCTAGGGATATATATATATATATATATATATATATATATATATATATATATATGTATGTATGTATGTATGTATATATGTATGTATGTATGTGAGTCTGCAACAAAGATGGTGCTCTGGTTTACTAGATCCGAGCAAAGTAATACACAGATGGAATAGGGTGAGGGTTCAATCCCACCGAAACCGCAAGAGCCAAACAGGGAATATCATCACTTCCAAAGTGGAGAACAATTCAGAACTCCCACAGGAATTCGTAGTATAAACAAATAATCCAAAATCGCATACCAACTGCTACATACAAGTCATGTTTAAATACCTGTCGGGCAAACCTTCTGAGGGTTTACAAAGATAGCCGATGACCACACCTACCTACGGAAACAATTAAATAAAAATGGGTCCGAGATATACTAATTCAATCGGCCCATTAACAAGGTTTGATTAATTATTTATTTTATGATAGAAACCTTACAGTCCTCTCATCCCAAACTTTTCTTGTCCTCAAGCAAATGCAATGCTAGATGCTGCAGAATGTGTTCACCTTTCCAAGTCGTGTCGTCCAATGGCAAGTGTTTCCAGCGTACCAAGTATTCCTTCAAAGTACGGTTTTGTAGGGTCTTCTCAAATACATCAATGATCTTGACCAGTTCCAATATGAGCCTCCCTTATTTATTGAGCGGCGGAAGGTCTACAGTTACCGTGACATTTTGTCCCACAACTAGGCAAGAGACATGAAAAATGTTATGAATGCGGCTTCCTTCTAGAAATTCCAGCTCAGGCAACTTCACTGATGCGGCGAACTATATAAGGGCCATAAAAGCGTGGTTTCAATTTTTCTTTCACTCTCTAACCTCCCACACCATTACGCTTTATGACATTCCAAGGCAGCAACCTCTTCATTCCACTCCACCTCCTTATTGTCATCTATTCACCTCCTCTAGTATTTATGAGGTCATTATATCCATCAGATGCAATAAAGCGGCGGATGAGGAAGGTTTCCGGGCAGAACTTTCAATCTTAGTGCTTTGGTCCTCAAATCCTACCTTCCTACACTCTTTAATAGAGTGGTTCATACTGGGTTTCCTGAGTCATGGTCGCGACATATGATTTACCCTATTCACAAGTCTAGGCTTACTTCCAACCCTGGTAACTAAAGGACCATCATGATCGAGCATACTTTTGCCAAACTTTATGCCACTACTCTAAACACTATGCTATCTAGAGAGCTTGATAGGAAAGGGTGTAAAGCAAGAGGTCAGGCCAGTTTTCGAGCGAACTACCAAACTACGGATCATGTCTTCATGTTGTGGGCTATTATTGAGGAGGTTAGGCACCACTTTAAGAAAGTCTACTACTGTTTTTGGACTTCTGCAAGGCTTTTGATTATGTTCCTCGAATGGCCTTATTTCAGAAACTTAGCGAGATTGGGATCTCAGATATGTTGTTAACTGCTATTATGAGACTATATGAGAAAGTGATTGGTTAATTCAAGACTCGGGAGGGATTTTGTATTCCAATTCAGAGCACTATTGGGGTGAAGCAAGATTTCCTCCTTTCTCCCACCCTTTTCGGGTTATATATTGGCGAGCTTGAGGAATTCCTTGTGAACTCTTCGCAACCTGGTGACGGTTGTTATTTGCATCAGGTTTTGATCTCCATTCTCCTTTTTGCCAATGATGTTGTTCTCTTGGCCTCTTCTCCTGACAATTTATAGAGACTCCTTAATGGTTTGCCTTCTTTTTGTGATCAGCGTCAACTCATGGTCAATTTGACCAAGACTCAAGTTATGATCTTTAACTGCTTAAAGACCTTTCATCTTCATTACTTCTTTCGGGAACAAGAGGTTGAGATTACTTCTTCTTACATGTATCTCGAGGTGAAGTTCTCAAGACCCCGCTTCAACTTGAATCGGTTATTCGGTCCAAAGTAAGGGCATGGGTTCTCTGGCCATGATTGAGACACAATGCTTCAGACATCATTTTCTAGACATTTCAGCCAAGTTGTCCCTCTTGGACTCCTTGGTTCAACCGACTCTTCTCTATGGCTCGGTGGTTTGGGGACCTCTTCTTGCTTCTGATTGGACCTCTATAGAGTGTGTTCAGACGTTGCTTTTATGGCGTATCATTATATGTCACAGACTCGCCACCCACAGCATTGTTTTGGTCGAGTTTGGAGCTCATCCTTTCAAACTTGTGGCCATTTTTTACTTGATCTGGTTTCTCCATCAAATTCGAGGCTTTACGGATTCAACCGTCGACTAACACAGATATTCTCATTTGGCATACTGTTCTTTTGTTACACTTATGAGATCCAACAATGGCACTAGATCTCGTTGTTGGTACGCCCAGTCCACCTCTCTGTTGAGTTTGATTAGGATTGAGATTGATCATCTTCCTCTTTATTAGTTCTCGTTGGATGCTCCTACTCACCTCCTTCCCTCACATTAGGAGTTGAATGAGCATGTCAGACAGGATATCTATAGACAGTACATTATCACTACCTGGCGTAATCCTCTTGGCGGATTACATTCGAAGTTGGCCTTTTATGCTGAGCATTTTCTTGAGGTTCAGAATGGTATTATTGTCCGCCTTGCTTATCTTTATCGACGCTAGAGTCACGCTCTGAGATTTTCTTTCGGCTCCTTCAGAGTTGGCTCCCATCGTCTTCGGGTCCAGACTAATCACTATATGGATAGACAGGACCAAATCTGTCGACTATGTACTTTGGCAAAGGTGGAGACTGAGACTCGCTTTATATTTCGTTGTCCTATCTACTATGAGATCAAAGGGAGATTTTATTTCCTATTTAGAGATTGCTTTTCTCTTTCAGCGCCCTTTAGCTATATCAACCAACGGTGCCTTGCACTTTACCTACGGGAGGCCACCCAGCTCTGTGTACATACCATGCAGTCACTCGTTCCTTAGGGCCATATTTTAGACCAGCTCATCACCGCCTTTTTCTCCCCCCTATCTCCACTACAAGGTGCGGAAAAGCCATCCAGTACTACTCACTCCAGATCGGTTTGCCACTTCACCAGTCTTTCCCAACAACAACATTCATCCAGTGATTCTCAGCGAGGATCTAAGACTCTGGATCGTTCATGGTTATACCCTTATGTGACTGATTTCTTTGTACCAAGGAAGGACCTTTAGTCCTTACCTTGGTTTTTCTAGTTTTGTGTCTTATTTTGTTCTTCTTCTCAATCACTGTTTGGTGTTCCTACTTTAGTTGGCTCTTTTGTTTGTATGCTCAGTCCCATAAACCCATGTGGTTTTTTTGTTGGACATTAATACTATTATCTTATCCATCTTACCTACTTCAAAACTTCTCCCGATCCAGTGTCTATCGACGTACATCTTTTGTTGATTTTGTGCCCTTTGTAAGTTATCTTTCAAGCATCTCAGGATGTCTTGCCCTTCTTGAAGCCAGTCCCTCACCCTTTCTATGCGACTATCACTCAGCACCATGTCAATAAATGAAAGGGGTTCATACCCATACAGTGCTTTGAAGGGTGCCATCCCGACGGACATGTGATAAGTAGTAATGTAATAGTATTACCCTAGATGCATCAATTCGACCCATGCCTGTTGCTGTGCCGAAACCTAATTCTAGAGGTAACCTTCTAGTCACTTTTCACAATCTCCATCTGTTTGTCTGTTTGAGGGTGGTAGCTCGCACTTGGCAACAATTTTGTTCCTACCAACCAAAACAATTATGTCCAAAGTATACTGATAAACCGCCCATCTCTGTCACTAAAAATGTTTTTGGGTAATTCATGCAGACGAAAAACTTCTTTGAAAAATAAGTTTGCTACCTGCACGGCCTAAAAATATGAGGGGATGGCGAAGAAGTGTGCATACTTTGTCAGCCTGTCCACCACCACAAAGATGCAATCCTTCCCATTTACTTTAGGAACTCTCGTGATGAAGTCCATAGAGATGCTTCCCCACTTTTGTTCTGGTATAGGTAAGGGCTGCAATAACCCAACAAGTAAAGTGTGTTGGATTTGTTCTGTTGGCAAATTGCACATTCTCATACATACTACAATACATCTCCTTTAAGTCCCTTCCATGAAAACCTCTCCCTGAGCTGTCTATAGCTTTTGAGAAATCCTAGGTGCCCGGCCAAGGGTGAGTCGTGTATTTCCTTCACGATTTTTTGCTTCAATTTGGATTCACGCACCAAGTATATTCAATCCTTATAGTAAATGATGTCATCCACCACCTTGTATCAATAATCGTGAGTGTTGTCGTTTTGGAATATTCCACCAATAAGTGTGCTTTCCAATCATCTAAGATCTGGGATATTAAATAGATAGTAGGTTTTCTTGACAGGGCATTTGCAACCACATTGTTCTTCTCCTTCACATATTCACTGTCAAAATCAAAAGCTAGAATCTTACTCATTTTTGTTTCCAATCGTTTAGATCTCGTTGCTCCAAAAAATATCTCAAACTATTATGATCGGTACAAACAACAAACTTGGCACCTACTAGATACTGCTAGAATTTGGTTAGCGCATGCACGATGGCCAACATCTCTTTGTCATAAATGGAATATAAACGCTTCGCTTTTGTAAGCTTTCGACTCTCATAGGCTCTAGTGTGTCTATCTTGCATTAATATCACACCAATTCCCTCTCCATATGCATCACACTCAAGACTGAATGGTTGTGTGAAATAGAGTAAGGCAAGAATTTGACAAGTGCTCATTGCTTTTTTTAACATATATAAGGTGCATTGCACTCTTTCATTCCATTAGAAGGAGCCTTTCTTAGTTAGATCAGTTAACGATGCGTTGAGCTGAGAGAAACCCCTTACAAACCTCCAATAGTAACTACACAGACCTAAGAACCCTCGCAACTTAGAGAGCGATTTTGGTGGGGGTCAATCCAGGATAGCTTGAATCTTTTCTTAGTGCACCTACACTCCATATTTGCTGACAACGTGCCCTAAGTATAATATTTCTGTCATTCTGAATTCACACTTGGATTGCTAAGAAAACAAGGACTGAGCCTTCATGATCCCTAAGACTTCGTTCAAGTGTCTCAGGTGTTCTTTCCAAGTTTTTCCATAAATAAAGATATTGTCAAAGAATACCAACAAGTACTTACACAGTTGTTTGTTGAAGATGTGACTCATGCAACACTGAAAAGTAGCCAATGCATTCATTAATCCAAACGACATGACTAGGAACTCATAATACCCATAGTGACAACGAAAATCCATCTTCTCCATCTCTTCTTCCCACATGCGGATCTGATGGTAGCCGAAGCGAAGATCTATTTTAGAAAAATAAATTGCCCCATGCAGCTCATCCAACAACTCATCGATCCTGGGAATAAGGTATTTGGTTTTAATTGTCTTCTTATTCGGTGCACGGTATTCCACACACAGGCGCATCGTCCCATCCTTCTTTCTTACCAAAACCACTAATGATGCAAAAGGGCTAGAGTTGGGACGGATCCATCCTTTCATGAGTAGTTCTTAAATAGTCTTCTCAATCTCATCTTTGAATTTCTTGGGGTGACAGTAAAGTGTGGTTATAACTAGTTTGGCATTGGCTTCCAACTCGATGGTATGTTCAAACCCATGATGGGGGGGGGTATGCCAGAAAGAATGTCTATCAAAACTTTATCATGGGTCCTCAAAATATTTTGAAATTCAATGTCCCAGTAAGAAGATTTTTGTCCTTTTATAGGTTCCGTCGAAATGACACAATGCGCAGCCCATGCAATGTCATCATGCCAAAAAAATGCTTCCATCCACTATGCTGCAACTTCCTTCGGTCCTTCATTGGCCATTCAATAGAGAACAACCTTCTTCCCCTCGACAACAAAAGTGAAGTCCATCTATTTGAAGCTCTAGGTATATTCATCAAGTGTCTCCATCCACTATATGCCCAGAATAACCTCCATATCATCCAAGTCCACTATAAAGAAATCTTTTTTCATAGTGTGGTTAGCCATGGTGATATTCAGTTGGGGAACAAGGTACATGTAGGAAAAAAGTGTCCCCTCGACGACCTTGACTTGGAGTCCTGCGTGCATCTCAATAGGTAGACCTCTTCGTCTCACCAAAGATGAGTTTATGAACTTTATAGTAGCTCTTCTATCGAGCATCATCATGACCCTTTGCCCTTGAAGGGTTCCCCATACACAAAATACCGTACACCTCGGGCTCCTGGCTAAAGCAATGGTTCCTCCACGTCGAACTGAAGCTACAATTCTCTCCATATGGTGGAATGGTCATCTATTGTAGGTAGATCCTCATCATTGAATACGACTTCAATGTAGTGTATTTTTCCTTTACCAAGGCATCTATGCCTAGGCTCCCATGGTCCCTTGCAATTGAAGCATAATTTCTTCCTTCGTAGCTCTTGTCTGGTGGCTTCGTCCAACAAAGGTTTCTTCGGCAGAGGTTTGTTATCTTTGTCCTTTGGAAATACTGGCGGTTTGGAGTGTGAGTAACCTTGAGAGGATGATGTCGATGATGATGCCATGCTTCGTGCCTTTTTTATGGCTTCCAAAAGGGTGGTAGGATTGGAACCTTTTACCCAACCCCTCAGTGGTTGCACCATTCCATCCATAAAGAGCACTATCCATCTCTTTTCGGAAATGTCCGTAACAAAAACAGAAAGTTTCTGAAATTCTGTGATGTACTAGTGGACCAATCCAATTTGTCTCAATTGTGCTTATTCCTTGAAATCAATTCTAGATCTTTACCATCAAATCGATCTATCAATCTTTCAATAAATGTTGCATAAGTATTTATTTGGTCATGCCCCAGTGTGATGGTGCCATGATCCCACCATTCATGTGTCACTCCCTCCCAAGTGTAGTGCTGCAAATTTGATTGCTTCCTCTTCTGGGATTGGATAAAGTTGAAAGTAAGTGTAGGCCTTCATCATCCAAGCTTTAGTAGATATGGTTCCAGATTCGTCAAAAGGTGACAGATTTACCTAACTCAACTTCCTTTAGAGATCATTGTTGAAGTATCCTCAATTTCCGCCTCCAAAACACCTCATTTTCAGTTCCACGTAATCTTTGTAGGATATATATCCTCCTCCAAATTTGCATTCTTCCTGTCTTCTCTCAACTGTCCTTGAACTTCTTCAAAGGTTGTTTGCTTTCCTCTATGTGGTACCTCTATCCATGGAGGGAAAAACGGCATGGAAGGTCGAGAGCGTGTTGGATGAGGGTTTATCTTACCCGACACCGAGTCCGCACTGTGACCATTTTGTTCACCAAATATTTTATTATCTACCAATTTCCTGATACTTTCTTCCATAAGTCACTAAGTATCATTAATCTACACCTAATTCCTCGAAAGATCTCTTAGTATTTCCATGAGTTCAGTAGCAGTGGGTTCTTGTTTCACCATTCTATCAACTGAATGGGATCTTCTTCTCTTCCAGCTATAAACTCTCATTCATTGACTACAAGCTGGCAGGATGATTGGCTCTGATATCACTATAATATTCCAATCCCAGCAATAGAAGCAAAAGGAAGTGTACAGTTTATGAAATGTCCCTTTACTAATTTTTTATGATATTTCCAACCTCTAATCAAATTTTCAAAACCAAACAACTAATATCACAAAGATCCACCAAATTTCTCAAGAAAACCCAAATCGGGTATGATCGAAATAGTGCCAAAAGCTTCACAACTTCACAAATTATTAATAAATCTGAAAATGGAGATTTTTACAGAAATTTCAGCAGCATGAAAGCCTACAAAATGCCATTTCCAGATCTGTATAGCCTTTACACAACAGTTCACAAATGTAGGACAAAAACTATGCTCATCGGGCTCCCGAAATTAACACAAAAATGCCCAGAAACACCAGAAAAACACTAATAATCTATTTCAGAAGTTTAATCACATCCCAATACATATATTCAGCTCTATTTTAACATCTTAAAGTCTGAAATACAGCAGCAACCCAAACTGATATGAAATACTCAACTGAAAACACCAAACTCATACAAAAAACAATCAATAACAACACCCACAGAAGCATCACTCCCAAATTCCTTCTCTAAGTCACATATTATCAAGCTGTCAACTACATAACCTATCACCATGTCATGCCCATCACAACTCTCATCTTGAGGCATCAAACTGTCCCATAACTGATGATAGGCACTAGGAACCAAAGTACATCTCTGTATCATCATCTCATCAACATGGTCATCAAAGGTAAATTGATAAGCATACCTCACAGTGTAATGCCGATAGAATGCGCCAATCTCAGTTAGTGGCTCAGACTGTAATCCAGATGAAACTAACTGCAATTGATCATTAACCATGTTGGAACTGACTACTACCTCCGAAGATATCACCAAGGGAGTAGTATTACTAGCAAGAACCATGCCAACTACCGACTCACCAACATCACACATGAACTTTGATACATCTCTAGTCTTCGTGCCATCAGTACTAGAGGCCACCACCATGTCAGGCATACAACAATCTGCTACAACACCCAACTCAACTGAACTTGACTCTAGTGGGAATGAACCTGATATGCCAATGTTAGTATCAAGGATGGATGCATCCCCATCTCCACTGTCTCTGACAATCTCGGCCATGGACATCCTCGGATCACCAAACACCACAGCTTGTGACTGTATAGAATCAGGTAAAGATTGTAGTCGCTCTAACTCCATGGTCACCTTAGCCAAATGAAACTGTGACTCCTTGAAAGCCAACTGTGTACTCTCAAGAATCTCAGAATTCACCTCAAGCTGCTGAGTAAGCTCACTCACCTCATCCTCCCTGGCCAACAATGCATCGTATGCTGTACTGCCCCACTCCATAAGATAATCTCTATTGGCTACCAACTGCATATAATCCTGTCTCAAAACTTGGATAGCCTCCCATAAAGAGTGGAACTTTGTCAAGGAAAGATAACTGCCTTCCTGCTCATCACTAGTAGGAGAACCCCATCCATAAACTGCTAACAACTGAAGAGCAGCATCGAAATGCTGACAAGTGATAGCAATGTCTTGGTCACTAACTCTCAACTGATTAGACACATGATGGCACTGGCTTGACTGTCTCCTACAAACCTCCTCCGATGCACTGTCTAAAGGAGTATCCTCAAAGTTACTAGTCTCTAGAGTATTACCATCCATATCCTGTGAATCAACTCTAAAGATCATATCAACATACGGAGTATCAAAAACTGTAGCACTGTTGTCCAACTCCTCTATACCCAAGGAAACTAAGTCTTCACAACTGCCCACTGCATCCTCCTGCATGTCATCAATGCCAATATGATCCTGGGACTCATCTGTACACACTACCAAATATGAAAGATCATCAACACATTCCAGCAAGTATGGTCAACTGGATATATGAACAAAGCCCAACACCGGTGTATAAAAACTAATACCAACATCGGATAAGCTCCTGGCACAAGAAAAGACAACACCATGCAATCTGCTAATCAAATCCATGATAGCACCCAAACAATCACTGCTACCAAAAAGTGTTAAAGATTTACAGTCAACTGAATCCCAAATGCCAATATAACAATCTCAAGTCCATATTTGTAAACTAGAATCAGCTGGTAACTCAAGCAAAATCCTCACTTGAGTAATATGACCAATACCAACTCCACATACCTGTCATGATGAGATAATGTAGTCACAATACTATCTTCACTCACCTTCAGCTGGCCGGATAAATCATGTGAAGTACTACTAGCCTCAACCTCATGTGACGAAGCATCTAACTGTGCCTGGTACTCTCTCTCAGAAAAGTCATGAATGCTCAATGTCTGCTCATCTCCACCAGGTATCTCACCATCATGCACAACAACATCCTCATAATCATCATCCTTGAGGTCAAATCTATCTATCACTCTTTGACTAAAATCATCAAATGTAGTTACCTGATCATGACCTTGAGTAGTCATTCCATGATACCACCAATCATAGGCTACATTTTCCAAGTGTAGACTTGCAATTTGAACAGCATCACTCTCCTTCATGGGGTTAAGTGTGAAGAAGGTCTGTAATTTTTGTAGCCATGCTCTAGCTGAAATTTTATTTGTTCCATCAAAAGTAGGTGCTATAAACTTGCTTATTTTATTTTTGAGCTCTCTTCCACTTATGTCATGCTCCCTTCTGTACTCTTTCTTGGGCATCAAAGTGTTCATCATATCCACATATTCTCTAAAAGGAACCGAACTACGAAAGTCATCATCTAAGCCATTGTAAGTAGCTCTTAATGTAATCAAGTTACCTGTAACCTCTTCCACAGGATTAATGGCTGGATTTGGTACTGATGGCTCATCTGCAGGCAAGAAAATAGTTTTGGTTGATTTAGATGGTGTGGATTTTAGATTTCTTGGCTCCTCTGAAGTGCTCCCTTTCTCATTAATAGATGCAACTCCTTGTAGTTTTTCTGTCAATATTCGCAAAGCCTCTCTAGTTTCTGCCAAACTATCCATTGTTTGCTTCTGAGTATTTTGGATGTCTTGGAAGAATTTCTTTGCCATCTCATCTGGATCAGCCATACTTTTCCCTTCCTTGGATTTTGTACTTTTACTTTCAACTGGAGGTTTGATCAAAATTTCTTTATTCTTTTCTCGCTGTAAATATCTCTTTTCTCTTTCACTTAGTTGCATGCAACCATAAATTTTGACATGCAGCTGATTAGAAGCAACATGCAACCACCAAATTCACCAAGAACTAACATGCAAATGATTAAAAGTAGAATGCAACCATAAATTTCGACATCCAGCTGATTGGAAGCAACATGCAACCATAAATTATGACATGCAAGATTTGGGTAGTTATCAAAACTGACATGCAAGATCTGGGTAGTTGTCAAAACTGACATGCAAGATCTAGGTAGTTGTCAAAACTGACATGCAAACTTCTACAAACCCTCAGGCTGGCAAGATCATGGCTCTGATACCACTAAAATGTCCCTTTACTGATTTTGTATGATATTTCCAACCTCTAATCAGATTTTCAAAACCAAACAACTAATATCACAAAGATCCACCAAGTTTCTCAAGAAAACCCAAATCGGGTATGACCGAAATAGTGCCAAAAGCTTCACAACTTCACAAATTATTAATAAATCTGAAAATGGACATTTTTACAGAAATTTCAGCAGCATGAAAGCCTACAAAATGACATTTCCAGATCTGTATAGCCTTTACACAACAGTTCACAAATGTAGGACAAAAACTATACTCATCGGGCTCCCGAAATTAACACAAAAATGCCCGGAAACACCACAAACACACTAATAATCTATCTCAGAAGTTTAATCACGTCCCAATACATATATTCAGCTCTATTTTAACATCTTAAAGTCTAAAATACAGCAGCAACCCAAACTGATATGAAATACTCAACTGAAAACACCAAACTCATACAAAAAACACACCCGAAAATCCACAAATCTGCACTGTTCAGCACAAAGGCAAACTCTATATGAGCATGCACATGGAATGGCTTCAAACTCCCGTCCTTAGCCTTCCTAGAAAGCTGCAAACTCCCGTTCTTGGGTCTCCTTCTCCACAGGTTTGGCAGCCTCTGAAGAATAACAAAGAATGAGCAAAAATCAAGTTCTGGAATGAGCCCAAAATGCCTCCAAACCCCCTAAAAGAGAGCATAATCCTAACTCACGTCCAAGAGGGGTTAATGAAACATATTTTAATAATAATTTTCATTTATTAGTCCATTAGCTTCCAAAGATTATCCCCTTTTTCCGAAACTTCACCTTTTTTGGGCCTGCCTGCCTTAGAAAAGATTATTATTTTTAATTATTTGAAAAGGGGACATGACAGTTTAGCAAAGAGGTCGTACGATAGCATTTGGGTGTCCGTGCAGAAGCAACAGAGAGATCATATGGATGCAACACATGGTGCCTGTATGGAAGCCACAGAGAGATCATACGGATGCAACACAGAGAGGCTGTATGATTGATTTAGGAAGTCGTACAATGTTATGACGAGTTGTACGGACTATGTCCATATGATAGTGAGTTGGAGCCATGAGAAATTGGTGTAATGTCGTACGGTATGTGGGTGGAAACCATGGGGCAAGAGGAATGAATAAGCCCTACAAGCGAGTAGATGGGCAAGCCATACAAAGTGTGGAATTGAGCTACACTAATTACCAAAGTAATACATCCATCAATTACGTTACTTAATGCTAAGACAATTAATACAATATATATATATATATATATATATATATATATATATATATATATATATATATATATATATATATATATATATATATATATATATATATATATATATATATATATATATATATATATATATATATATATATATATATATATATATATATATATATATATATGTCTACAAAAAAGATGGTGCTCCAATTTGCCAAATCCAAGCAAAGTAATACATAGATGGAATAGGGTGAGGGTTGAATCCTACTGAAACCGCAAGAGCCAAATAGGGAAGATCTTTCACTTCTGAAGTGGCGAACAATCCAGAACTCCCACAGGATTTCGCAAGAAAAAGAAATAATCCAAAATCACATACCAACTACTACCTACATTTTGTGCTTAAATACTTGTCGAGGCAACCTTCTAAGGGTTTACAAAGATAGACAACGACCACACCTACCTGCGAAAACAATTAAATAAAAATTGGTTTGAGAATATACTAAATCAATCGGCCCATTAACAAGGTTTGATTAATTATTTATTTTATGACAGGAACATTACAAAAGCAAACAGGAAGAATAACTTAAACCATATGAAAAGATGACATTCTGAAAAACTCAAAAACTTGCTAGTATGGAAAGAAAGTACTAGCCACTTCACCTTGCTACTAACCTTCTCAAAAACCCAATATCCTTGAAAGAATGCATAAGGGAAAAAGGTATACCTAAATATACTGGGAACAAGTTAGAAACGACAGGAGAGAGAGAGTCTTACTACCTCCTGTCAAAGCTTTTCGTTTCAAGCAAATAAGTCTACACTAGGTAAAAAAAGAAAGCAAATGAACTTCTTCACAACAGTCCCCATGTAGTGTACACCCATCTGCTGCTGTTTGATAGCAGACTAATGGTAATCTCACGTATGTAACTTACAAGATTCACAAACTTCAATGACCAGTAATGAATGCATTTGCATAGTCAATTGAAAAGAAGATAATAGCAGTTCGTATATAAGAATAGACAGAATTCAAAGAGAGTTGTGACCATCAAAGACAGGTTAAAGTTATACATTTGTGTACATGATTTGCATCCCGTTAAATCAAGTAGTTAAAGTAATTTACCTCTGTTATTTCCCAGATAAAGGCATCACCAACTAATCTCATCGTTCAGTGATACTTTACTCAGATTTGCAGACTTAAACACCTAGAAAAGGGGGGGTGCTGTGTGCAAGGATCACAATTACTTTGGTATATGTCGTCCCTGAGCTTGGGAGAAAAATCAACTTACAATGAGTTTTCAACACTAAACATCTGTGCTACAGCCACACCTCCAATAGAGTTTATTGTACCACAGTAAGATAGCTGCACCCAGTGAAAGTCCAAATAAACCTCATCAAATCGCCCCAGATGCATGAACTACCATTGCCTTCCACTAGCAATTCCGCCCTGCAAAACTGTTAAAAGCATGTCTGGCAGACATAACTCACCCAGACGCATGTAATCACAGAAAAACCATGCCAGAGATGAGGATTGTTGGCAACTAGCAATCATCTTTCATGCCAGACAGGTCACACTTGTGGCCTTGTGACATGTAGAGCTTCACATTTCAAACTGAAAACTATAACTACATTCATGTATAAGCATAGTAAATCCATGGAAAGAGGTAATATTCTATCTCTCTGTTGATGCATATGACTGTGCCTAGAATTCTTTTGATGTTAACTTGAACCGGGAAGCAAAGCAGTGGCTTTTCTCTGCAAGTTATATTGTCATCCAATGAAAAAAAAAAAATTGGATCTAATTTGGAGGACACTACATCCCTACGGTTACTTATGCCACTCCACTCTTCTCTTAAGACACCTTTCCTGGTCACTGTCACTGCCACCGAAAAGGCTATCCATCATATGCAAGAATTCATCTACATAGCAATTTTGACTTTAGTTGGGCTTCTTAGTACTTAGACACTTATTCTAATTATTGCTGCCAGTTAATCTGAGCCTTTTTTCATAATGTTTGTCACATTCTTCCCATTGTTTCCAACGAAATTCTTCTTCACTCAAACCTTTCAAACTACCCTTCATCATTTCGGATTTCCTGCTTTCATTGTGGCTTGGATAATTGCTAACCACAAAATATTTTGTGACAAGTCAAAAATTCTTCCGAATGGACAAAATAGGAAACAGCTAAATTCATGACATATGACTTCCATATGCAATATCTTTACAGATGCAAAAGAGGAATTCATCAGATGATTAATTATTGATAAGAAACATTTAATCCTCGTATGAACTGCCATGTGCATAAACAAGTAGAAAAGTATTTTAATTAACATTATACTATTATAGTGAACTCTATATAGAGTCTTGATTGTTGATGGATCAGAGAAGCTGGTGGAGAAACAATTATTTGTATTCCCTCACACATAGAGCTCATCCTAAATTTTCTTCTATGGTAGATGAATTTCCTCGCATGAAAATTTCTAAATATATCCTCAAAATATGAAATTTCCAAACATTGCATTCAAGCAATATTCTAATAATCGATCATAACAAGCACATTTCTTGATTTATATTAGAATTTAATGACAACAAAAAGAATATGCTCTACTCTTCATGTGAAAGAATTAATAATGTTCAAGAGTGGTTTGTTATGTCATAATGAATATCATGAGAAAATAAATAATACTCACAGCAATGGCAAAGATCTGTGACAAGCTTGATGCTACTTCACTTGCTTTTTTGCTTTTGCTGTACTCGTCAGTAAAGTAGCTGCACATAAACCGAACACATAAAAAGATGCTTGTTTTCAAATAAAGTCTTTTTTAGCAATAGCCAAAGATAACGTATAATAATTCAACAACAAAACAATTTGATTAAGTTTTTATCAGCTCACCGTATGAAAAGCACAACAAAAACTAGAGCTGCAACAATTAATCCAACCTTCCCGATGAAAGTAGCAGTTCCATTTAAACGAACCTAACACAGTTATGATAGAGATTTGAATAATATTATTATCAATATTACTGCAGGAAATTAACAAGCACTAGCAAAATCATATATATTTTAGTCAAAAGAAAGAATTTGATATTAAGACAAAATAATCATATTTATATTTTGGAAAAGTTCTAGCATTATATGGATAGATGATAGATTCACAAAATTGCAGCCAGTACAAGTCACATCAAGTCTAAAATCAAATGGTTAAAACAAGACACCTGCAAAGGAGTTTCCTCTCCTGTATCTTCAGTTATAGCAGCCATTATTTGACCCCATTCAGTGTTCAAGCCAACACCTGTCACCTGCTCAAAAGAATTTGATACTAGCATAAAGTATAAACATTTGTTACAATCAAGGCTCTTAAACAAAACACCTGAAAGCTAAGTTGCTGAATCATGGTACTTTTTATGGCAATTCCGGGTACGAAATGTACCGGAATTGGATTCTGAAACAGATCTCCTGTGGGTACACATCTGGGATTTGTGCTTTAAAATGCGGCTATGTTTAGTGATTCTGATTTGATCTTATAGATATTTTTAAAGCCTGAACTGCTGATTAGCAAACTCTATATTTATTTACCATGAGATTCTGGCTTGATCTTTTTGATACAAAAACCTGAATTTAAAGTAGAATTATATGTTTCAAAATTTGAAACTTAATTCTATTTTTTAGCTGAACATATATATGTGTGTGTATGTATCTACTCATACATACATACAATATATATATATATATATATATATATATTTGTATGAGTGCACCGAAAAAGTACCCAACTCCCCGAAAATATTGTTTTAACAGCATGTTTTGTACCCACGTACCCATGCCTATTCCCATTCTCGATTCAGTAACTTAGCAGGCTAAAAATATCTCCTCCCATGTCATCATTTATGGTAAACAATATTTGACCTCATTCATTTGTCAAGCCAACATTGCTTCAAACAAAGACCAAGATTCTAGATATCAACTAGAACTTAACTTCTTAATGTTTGCCTAAGAACAAAGCAGTTCAGTGGCTTCCAGCTCCAATACCTGATCATATGATAAATATAGATTAAATGATATGATATCATGCATGTCTTATGACTTTCCATATGGTAAACATCATCTCTGCAATACCACTGTTACGTGCATAGCACTAGATAAGAAATGCTTAAAATTAGTATTTGTATTACTTTGTCGCAAATGACTGCCACACAGGAAGAGTAGTTTGGATGATCCCTTTAGTGATGTCCTTGCTCTGGATGATCCCTTTTCACAATACTAGGATGAGGGCCCTAATATAAACAATATAGTTGGATTTTTGTGAGATACATAACATTTGGGAGAATATTCCTTACAGCCACATACAATTACTAACTGATCAAATCAAACACTTAAACGCTTATTTACTCAATATGATTATGTCATTTCATAAGATCGCAAGGTTTCAACAATAAAGAGTTCCTAAATAAGAAGTGTTCTGCCAAAAAGAGTTCCTAAATAAGAAGTGTTCTGCCAAAAAGGAATTCTTAGGATAAGATGTGTGCAGAAGAATTTTATCAACCCCATTTGGCATCAACAGATTGAAATAAAAGTGCTCACATACTTTTATTTAAGGCCTATTGGGTGAATATTTTGCAACCTACAGTGTTTAGAACTTCTATCACAAAACAATAGTTCCAGCCACAATGTGTGAGACAAAGTCTTCCCAAGCTTAAAAGGAAGGCTCCCCTTTCTCACTGTTACTTGGACCAATTCAAGGTAAGGAAGAAGTTGAGAGAATCTAAAAGAGATGATACCAAAATTGTTTCCTCATTTATCAGGAAAGAATCCAAATACTCATTAAACAGGCAATGGGAACAATGAAACTCTAACTGCACTTCAATCTCAAATTGGAACAGTGATACCAATAAACTCAAATCAACTCACAGATTGATTGTAAGCGTACTGGGTAAGATCTATGTCTAATTTCTAAGCTATAAGGACGAATAGGGAGATCATGGACTCCTACACAATCCTTCAAAGATGAGTTTCTACAAATGGAGAACGCAGACTTCCATGAATAGATAATTTCTAACTCTAAATCTCTAAGTTATTCCAGCGCAAAGGCTGAAAGTAACTGATTCTATGGAGGCTTTGAATATAAACAAGATTACATGAATTAAAAAAAGCAATACAAATTGTAGACATAGCTTACAATTTACACTTCCACAACCGTTCGCACACATAGTTTTGAAACAAATTGCTTCTTCTATTCACTTCTCTTTGAAACTTAAATATATAAATCGCGGTTATACTTGCAACAATTCTGCAAAGTTTTGCATATAAAAAGATGATATTTACAATGGAAGGCACTCCCTTATATAGACAAAGGAGTGAGAGAAAAAAGGGGAATATGGTGGGATAACTCAATGTAATATCCCTCTTTACAATCACTTGAGTTTTGAACAAATTCCTTAGTTCTGTATAAAAAAATGGAAAAAAACTACTCTCAATCAATAGCTTGCACATCAATGTTTGTAAATGTTGAATATGATAAATATGTATCTTGTTAATATCCATTGAATGAACTAGATCCTCTATATATATTTTATAAGTGATATGAGATCACAGTGAATTTCTCTCCTTTTTAACTTCTTTTCTTTTCAGCATCAGTCAGAAAGCATCATGTTCTGTTATGCTGCTCTGTGTTTGGCTTGTGTATATCTCTATTTTCTGACTGCTCGTTCCTAGCCGCTGATTGGATACTTCCCTCAAACACAAATGATATATGGATCTTACCAACTTCTTAATCACTTCCCAAAATACTTATGCAAGTGTCTGTCAATGTTTTGCGATAACACGTCTTCTTGTATGAAGATAGTAATTGATGAAGGTGCTATTCTGATAATTGGCTTTGAATTACTGTGTGTTCATGTATGTCAATTGAGATGTCCTAATATATGAAAATGCATTCCATTCTCTTCCTGCTGTGATTTGTTCTTCTAATATTATCTATTTGTCCTCTTTGATGATATTTCTCATTTGGAGATTCTCCAAAAAAATAATGTTATATGAAATCACTTATATGTTTGAATAAATTACTATCTCCAGTCGCTTCCTAATAGCCAGTGTATACTCTTCTGAGTCTAATGTTGATTTCAAATATTAAGCTTGTTGAGTTCTGATGTTTCTATTTCTTCACTTGATTTCCATCTGTCTTCTATATAAAAAGTGATATTCTGAATTCTCGGAGTTCTTTCCATGGACCATTTTACTATCAGTATGTTCATAAGCAATCTGATGGCAAAGGTAATGTTATGTCCTGATTTGATGATAATTTCTGCCCTCACGAATTTCCAGTGAATATCATAATTTCTCTGCTTAATGTTTTTGTGATATGATCTATCCCTATATCTGCTGGATAGGATGCCGACTCTGCTCTTATCTTTGAAGTTGCCAACTGTGTATTCTCCATTTTTATATGCTCTCCAATCTTTTTTTAATATCTTTTCTCCTCCCCCTATTATTGTTGGATAGGGTTCCTAATTCAATGATCCCTGGTCTATTCCATCTTCTTCTGCATATGTTTCTCCGTATATAATTATTAAGTTCCAAAATATATCTCCTTCGTACTTGATAATAGCTTCCCCCTATTCTATGTAATCTTCCTCTCTAATATATAAGTCTGGGCTAAAAGTTGTGACTATTCATAAGTCTACATTTAGCATATTGGATATTGGTTTTTTTCATATTAAAATGTTTGGTTAGTATATATTTAAGATAGGCTAATAAGATTTATTACTAAATGTATATGTTATGCATTATATTACATACTAATATGTTTATAATAATCAGATTATAATAATAATAGATTTATTATTATGAATAATATATTAATTTAGGAATTCTTCTCTATTGTTTTACTAATACAATTAGTTATATTATATTATACTATTTTCATAGTACCATTATATATCAATTGATATAATATTATATGATATCAATTTGATAAATATATTTAATAATAAATTACAATATTTGTGTATTTATTTATCATTATTTTAATTACTATTATTTATTAAGTTCAACCTAGAAATGGGAGACATTACACTCAACCACCTTGACAAAGTCAAAAAGGAAAGAACATTTATTCAATTACATTGTCGAAGGCACGTGCAATTCAATTGCTTGCAAATCAATTACATACAACATATATTTGGGACTACAAGCAAAAGGATGAAAAGACAAACTAAAGCAAAAATGATGAAAATGATGAATCAACCCTGTAGATTATCAGAAAAGGTTTTGAACTTAGTGACGCAGTTGCAAATGATTGCAGGATTGAGAGTTTTTGTATTTCGAACTACTGCATTCACTTTGATAACTGTGGTGTTGCATCTTTTGATAGCCTCCTAGTTCTCTTTGATGCAAAGGACCAAAACTCAGAATCGACAAGGCCAACTCGACTCTTGAATTGGATAAGAATCTGTTACAAATCGGCTATGAATTGATGAAGTGAAAAAAACCCTTGAAATTTAGAGATTTTAAAGATTTAAAACTTATTTCATGGACCCTTTATTGGTTATAACTTAAAAAGTTAAAGCACTATAACATCATCAACTAGAAGCTTTCATAAACAAAGAACATAAATGACAAATCCATCACATACATAAAATGTAAATTGTAACATGTAGCTTAAGTAAATAGAAAACATAGGATCATATAACATAGATATATAGAATTATAAATGTTGTCAAATCATAAATGTATGTAAGATGAAGATCTGTGAAACTTTGTCTATCTGTAAATAAAATGAAATTACAAGTCTAGCTTCTCTAGCTCTAGCTCAAATCTATCTCTTACTTTTCCTCTCTTTTTGCCATACTCAACAAATAGAAAGCCTTTTAGGGTTATAAAAGGGAGAAATGTTTAAAAAATTATTCAAAAAAGTTGTATTTTTTTTTAGTTTTTAAGTTGCCCACTACGGCTGCCCCATTTTTCGAGTTGATTCATGGCAGTTCATGGTGATTCATGGGCAAAAATTGGTGATCCAATTCAATGGCTTGTCAAAAATTACCTAACATGTTTAGCATTGCTGACTTGCGTGAATCGCTGCGATTTTTGGTTCTCTGCTTTCATGAATTGAGACAAGTGATTTGCTGAAAATTTGTATAGAAAATTTATTAATGCCAAGAATCCCAAAATCACCTGCTTCAAATTCTACGTTGATTTTGTAGGTGAAGTCTAAGACTATGGTCTCCTCTACAATCATGTTGTTATCCCCGGTAAATTTCTTACATCCTAACTAATCTAGGTCGTCCACCATGTTAGTCTTGATAATATTATAGTTTATGAGGGCTTCTTGCACATTTGTCACTAGCCCCTTATTACTTGTCCCTTGTCGACCATTATCAATTGATATTCATGAAACATGTCTAGAGATGGGATGATTTCATTTGTACTTAAAACATCCATGTCCACTTCTCACATTTTATCCCAAACACTCAAGTCTTCATCCAATGACTTAAGTTCATTATTGAAGAAAGAGTGTGTATCTTTGAGCTTGAAGACAATACCTCTAATGCATCCAAGGACTCTATATCTGTCCCTTATGGCCTGAACTACTTCAGTGCTGATTTTCTCGAACCAACTTCTAACTACTTCATCTCTCCTATACACCTGTTCAAAATGAGACGAAGAGTGTTGACAAATAATCTCGTGAAGACAAGTATTTTCAAGTTTGAGCTGATTCTTCTTTTTCTAGAGTTCATCATTAGGCCGAGACAAAGTAGAAACTACATCATAGGTATCTTTTTGACATTTCAACCATGACTATTTACCAAATTCAATTTTTGTGAACTTGTACTCTAGAATGTGAAGTTCTTCAAGTAGTTTGTCCACCAAGGATTCTGCAATCTCAACATACTTAACTTTCTCAGAATCAACAAGAATTCGTGAGACAATCTTGGCTTTCTTTACCGAAAGCTTTGATTTATTCCTTTTAGGAAAAGATCATCTAGTGGAAGTTCTATCTTTCTCGTCATCACAGTAATACTGCATAGCCATGTGGTAAGCTAAGATCGTCGTTGATGGAGACTAGAATAGTTGCAATTGCAGACATAGATCCTGATTGTATTTTTGTTGTTGTTACACATGCATCTGTCTGCACAACTGGTGTCATACATACTCTTCAAGATGGCTCTGCCATGAACATTTCAAACCCAACAACTTAGGTATCAAGTTGGGAAAGTTGTCTCCATATGAGAGTAGGAAAAGAAGAGAAAGTCTTGAAAACATTTTACAACTTTTCACACTACTCTGTTGTGAGAATAGATGGAGCCACAAAAGAAATAGGCACTGCTACATTGTTACCTCTGAAACTGGGATAGTAGGTGCAAAAATTGTAGAAAATAAGTCTATGTTGATGTCCAAAGTAGACAAAAAAGTCTCATCTAGAATAGTGATTCTTTAACATTCGGATGTTGTGGAGTTGAAAGAATAACCACCTCTTCTTCTTCATTTGAGTTTTGTGTCTTCGGTAAAAACGGAGAAGCATGAGAAGCCTGAACAATAGCCTTTCCTCCTTTGATTTACAGTTTGGGTCATTTATCTAGTTCTGAGGTGGAGGAACCATCTTTCTTTTTTCCTTCAACTTGTGATTTTCTACCCACTGGACCAAAATGGTTACAATCCTCATCGACTCTCAACTTTATTCTTTTTAAACCTCTACCTTTCAGCCATGTATTTGTATTCATCAAAATGGACTGAAATCTATCAAATATAGAAGTTGACTCCTTTTGATGCCACTGGATAGGAGCAGGAGGGAGCTTCTCAATTTGACTATTATGATATTCTGGATCCAAAATTATATCATCATCCTCAATCCCTTTTGGAATAGGGACTAAGTGTAGATCTATTATTTGTTGCAAGGTGAGCCGACAATAATGCATCTTGATTACTTTTGTTTCATCCCAGAGATCAATCCAAACATCTTCCATGCGAAGAACATGGGTGAATGTTCTGTTCATTTTTTAATTCATTACCCTATAATCAAAACCAGCCCAAGATTCGAACTTCTTCAGTGTGCTCAGCTGAAGTTCATTCTCCATACACTTAGCCTTGGGAACAGTGGTTAATGCATACTTAACAATTTGTAAAGGATTTTGGGAGATCCCAAATCCTAGCTTATGTTGGGTTTTTTGATATGCTTGTACAATCATGAGTTGCCTAGCTAGTTCCATTAGGATGATTCTATCAGTAGGATAACTTTGTAGAGTGTAAGGTTCACCTTGAAAGAACCGAACCCTCATTTATGTAAAAGTTGGGAATCGCAAGAATAAATAACCATACTAATTGACCTTCTTCCAAGCCTCGTTTGATGCTCTTTTCTTTTTCAGCTCCTTATCAAAGTCATTTAAAATGTCCATAGAAGGCATCACTACAATGGTATTTTCTCTGAGTAAGAGTTTATTGCTCATAAGAGTCACCATACTAGCAGCAATGTAAACTAGGTAAGGATTCATGTTAAAAGAGAGAAAGAAGTCTTCGCATGGATTAGCTGCTTGCATATTGTTGTGTTAATAATTTCTCCCCAATAGATGTGTACTCTTTTGTTTAGAATATGGTAGATGAATTTGTACATCCGTGGTTCAAAATGGTTAGATTCTTTGAGGCCACAAATCCACCTGAGCACAGTAATCATATCATTGACTTCCTCACAAAAGTCAATTTTGTGCATCACCTTTGGCCATCTAGAGAAATTGATTCTCTTGTTGATCAACCACTTTTCATTTGAAATTTTGATGTAATCAAGCTTATTATCATTCCACATTTGTTGTGAATTATCCTTTGTCAGATTTAATCATTCTAGAGTTTCTGGCACTTTGAAAACCTTCTCAATGATGTCCAGATGTAAACTCAGAACAACTTTCCCATCTATTACATCCTTATGTTTGCTTAGTTATAAAATATTCCTTATAGTTGTTGTGACTTCACGCAAAGTTGAGTTGATCGTTATGGTTTCATGTGAAATAGAAGTGTAGGTTATTCGTTATAATTTCATTGGAACTTGGAATAATGATTTTCATTATGACGTTATATGTTTGGCAAATGATTGTGATCAAACAATTTGGAAATATGTTATTATCTTGATAAACTTCTTTTGCAAGAACACAACGAAGGGGGGAAGCACTGCTAGAGAAGCAAAGGACATGAGAGCGCCACCTACCATTGAACTAACAAGTATGGGTCCTAAACCACCTTGGTAAAGGAAAAATCTGGACTAGGCAAACAAGGGTATACCAAGTGATCATCATGACCTAACTGGGTCGACACATTTAATAAGATATTAAAAGTTTTCACTTGAGCATGAAATTAACTAAAAACAATTGTAATGTATATTAATAAAGTATCATTATGATAAGCATAAGGAGTAAAAATATTACTTCCATCTCATGTCAATATTTTATTATTATTTCAACCTTTGGCAATCTTTTAATAATATTATTAACTCATATCATTGGCCTTTTATATTCTTTTCCAAGCGCCCTATCCATTATATTAGTCATTTATCTTGCCTCTCTTTGGATGACACTTGAGCAAAACTCATGATGTTGCCACCTTTCTTTATCTTGCCCGTAATTGAGCATGCTTGTGAGAACAAGAAGGCAATCTCTTTTACGTAATCCATTATATATCAGTGGGGCATTCGCATATGCTGGCTATTTTGGTGATTTCTTCTACCATCTGCAGATGTCATTCATAGTCCCATGCTCCATACTTGCAAAAGCATTTTCATATAACTCTATTGTGATTTGCACAAGCAGTGCCATGCACCATATTTGCAATAGCATTTTTCATATTAGATAAGCTCTTTGATGCAAACTGCACCTTCAATGATGTGTTCCATACTGGCAATAGCATTTCATATCTTATTGGCCCTCTTCTAAAATTGCACCTACTGCATTGAGGGTTTGAACCTTTAATTTCTTACATAATCAGCTTGCTCCTCAACCATGATTCATTTATACTAATGTTTGCTAGAATCTACAGGCAAGGAGGCATACCAAGCATTCCGATTTTCATTAGCACTTGAGGCTGATAATACCTCTATTAGGTCGTGCATTCTTTCTACGTTTTTCCTTGCCATTTTTGTTATATTAAAAGACTTTGAAAATGCTAGATTGAAATTCTGAAAGAAACATGGATATTAAAGATCAAGCTAGATAGGCTAGCTCTGAATTGAATGCCTTATTTACATAAGTTTATTTGCATAAAACATGCATAAGGATTGAAGTTATCTATTGCATATTGGTATGATTACTCTTTCAGAAATTAAATAAAAATTGGAAGGATCTCCAACCCAGTGCAATTCTTATACAGGGGCATCTTCAATATGCCTCTAAGATAAGAGAAGGCACTCAGTGAATTAAGGAAACTGATAAGAAATAACATGAAATCATTATATAAATATATGTCATAAGCCCAGGCTGCGCAAAAAGTAACTAGCTGTGATATACAATAATTGTTCAAGGATATAGACAACCATACTGAGATTCATCAAAGATGACCAGCAAGGTCGAGATGAAGAGTGTGAGCTGATAGTAAATGAACAATGAGTTATACCTATGAAATAAGAGAAAGTCATTTAGAAGTAAGATAAACACTCAATGAACTTAAACAAATATTATAGACTAAATCAGCTCATGGTGATCAAATGGTACTATTCTTGTTGTCAGGTCGAGCGGTAGTTTTAGTGGCATGCTTACTACTATGATCACTAGAGGTCAAGGTTGCTAGCAGTTGGATAGATGGGCTAATGGGAAGGACTCCATAGCCTAGTTGGTTTTCTAGCCGACACTCTAACACCCAGACGCTCAATGGAAGGACAGGGGTATTCCATGCCTAATCCCAGGTAGGGAAGGCCTTTCTTAGTTGAGATTGTATAGGGATACTTAAGGGTTCGCAGTTTGGAGGTTAAGCCCCTGATAATACTTCTCTCTACTAGAAGACAAGGCTTGCACAATACAGAAGGATCTGCATTCACGTCATCCTCTTTCCTTGGGTATTTTACCTTTATGTATTTTCAATTTCAGCTAAAGTTTTGTTTAGATAGATATTCATTTTGCAAGTAGTTAATTAAGTTTTTTCTTTTGCTTAACAAGAATTTAGTTAATTCATTAAACTCTTTCAAGTGAATGTGTAAAGTAGTTGTTATAACTGTCTCTCATTCATGTGAATATGAATAGTAATGTATCCTTCATTGATATATAATTGTTTAATTAGAGATGGGAAAAATAGCTCATTAGATATGGTATTAGATCTTTGGGTTTGACACTGAATCCTAGGCTCATCATTGTCTTGCTCAGAAAACTGAAAATGTAAAGATATAATGGAAACAGGATGCAGACCCGAATTACTCATCGAAAGAAACCCCGCCATCATATATTCTTCTTTCAGATTAAGAACATGCCAAAAAATTGATTTCACCTATTGTACTGTACCTAAGGACGATGAAGCTCTAGCCCATGCCTTACTTCAGATCATGAAGGATCGAGTCAAGTGGACTCCTACTAGAAATACAATTATGAGAAACAAACTTATTCAAACATGGAATTCCAAACAAACAAATCCACTTATGATCCATCATGTACCTTGAAAAGGGCAGGAAAAGGCCAAGGAAGGAAATTGACGGGATACCCAAGAATAGGGAATTTGTTTTCCTTAAAAGATTTTGAAAAAGCATATCTATGTACCCCTAGAAAAGGGAGAAATTTTGTAGATAAATATGGATGCAATGGCAATAGATCTCTATTATGTTTATTGATAAATAATGAGAACAAATGGCATTTTGTACAATTTATTTTGAGCAAACAATTATATCTTCTCTCTTCCTGAACATATGTATGAAAACATGATATTGATAAAGGAACCAATTGTATATTTCAAGAAACAAACACTATGGCAAACAATGTAGAGAATGAGGTGTCCAATGGGACCATTCCTGAAAATCCCACGGACCTGCTAGTCCAAGTCTTGCAGGACACAAAAACCAGGATAGCAAATATGGAGAAAAGAATGAATACTTCTTTAATATGCTATAGCAAGTAAACTCTTCTATGTGAACATCTAAATAACTATTATAACTGCCTTCTCTGAAAAAAGTAAGTGTGGTCAATGATATCATAGCTCTTAGTTAAGGCTAGGCACATAGTCTCCACGTAAATCCCTAACCATGGTTGATTTAGTGACAAATGATGCTGCTATGATCACTAGAGGTCGGAATAACTCATAGTCAGATAAATAGACTATTGGGAGATACTTGCAGTTCAGCCGGCTATGTAGTTGACAACTCTAACACCAAGATGTTCAGGTGGCAGGACGAGATGGTTTACAGTGCCCTATTGTATTCAAGTAGGGTCATTCTCAATAGAGAATGAGTGACGATTACACTAGATCCAAATGCCTAGACTTGAATAGTACAAACCAATTTCTACTTCTCTTGATGCAATGTGATCTAAACCTTGATTAGTAATTAGTTACTTCTTTCAATTGCATGTTTATCTCAATTTCAGCATTATACTTTATGCAATTACATTCCCGTTCATATGAAATCCACTTTTTGGACTTGAATTGAGAATTGTGAACCATAATATTGAGATTTATTTTGATCTCGAAGTGGCTAGGGTGTGTTTATATGTTGCTAGGTCTATGATGTAAAGTGATGTTCTCTATCATGTTCATTTGTGGAAACCTTGATAGAATATATAAGGGAGTAGATAGTGAAGAATATGTCATTCTTCCTCTTGCATTGAAATTTTCACAATCTTACTTGCTATGCATGAGATTGGAGAACTTACCTTCCGGTGATGGGTTTCAAATGTGGACAGACAAGAAAGGGTAGAAGTGATGTTTTCCTCTTTCATTCTACTTGCCAATATAAATCAAGTACTAAAATGCTTTGTCCAAAGCTACGTGCATATATTTTCTTGATTAGATATACCAAGACTTATGTGGAAAATAGTCTATTCATGGCTGCACTGGATACCTCCTGCTTTTGTATTGCGTTGGGACTCATGGGCATTATAGGGTTGGGAATTCTACGTGTTAGGGAGGATCCCAAGGGAATATAAAGCTTCGGGGTTGGGCAGGAAAGCACCTCATCCTTATTTTTTTATGTCTTGTGTTTATCTTCTAATGATGATTAAATGGCGAGAAGGCCATACATCACATTTTGTGCTTCTGTGTGGACTAAGAACACTTGCATAGATGAAACTATCAATGCTCATTTATGATAAGATGTAACTTTGACCTAAATTTTATTTTGAAATATCCCCATTTTTGCCAACATCAAAGTTTGAGAGATTGGCCTATTATTGTAATCCTTGTAGGCTAATTACTATGGATAGGGGGTCTTTTGAGGCAGAGGCTTGTCTATGGGAGGGTTTTGTCTTCTTCACAATTCAGTATGTCAAAATTTTGTCTTCGTTTAACTCACATTGGACTTCATTTGGCCTTAGTTTCATGCACCTACTATTTATGGCAAGTCTGGTGATGATTGAGAGGGACCCTTTCTATTTTAGGAAAGTGCATTTGGTCACATGGGAAAATAATAGGTGTGACTCTTGTTTTAGATGACATATTTAAAGGATTAGTATCTTGGGAGTTATTATTATTTTAGTGGCCAAATTATTATTAAATTATTGAATGAAAGTTTCTAATTGAAAGGCATATTAATGAAGGCTCTTTAATGAAAAGTGTGAGAAAGAAGCCAAGTTGTATTATAAAAGAGACTTCATGGAGAAAAAAGCATTCATTCTCGCCCACTGATTTTTATTACATTGTAAATTTGTTAAAGCATTTCTACAAGGGTTTGTGAGGACTGATTCCTCTCTTCTTGTTGTTACACTTTTGAGCCATTGAAACACATGGTGAATAGTGTTGAATTCTATATCTGATTTACTATCAAATTGTTGCTGTTGTATAACAACTTGATAACTGTTTAGTCTGAAAATTGTCATCCAAAGAGGGTTTCATGTGCAAGGAAAAAATCATTGTTGTAGCTCAAGAACGATGAAGGAATTCATTCATCCATTTGGGTGTTTATTCCTACGGTTAATCACTGCAGCATCTGAAGTAGCACTTGGTATTTACTTCATCAGTTGAGGGTGATGGAACCTAAAATTTAATCTCCATTATTGACCAAGATAATTGAAACATGAAGTTTGGAAGTTTTAGAAATCGTCCCTTTAGAAGGTTGTATTTAATTATTTGTTTTTGTCGTCGGTAGAAATTGTGTATCAGCCGACGGGTCCCTTCGGGAAGGAAATTGTGTATCAGCCGACGGGTCCCTTCGGAAAGGAAATTGTGTATCAGCCGATGGGTCCCTTCGGAAAGGTTCTTGTTATGTAGCCGACGGGTCCCTTCGGAAAGGTTTTTGTTATGTAGCAACATGTATGTGGCCGACGGACTCCTTCGGGAAAGTTCTTCGGAAAGTATTTATAACCCCTTCGGGAAGCATTGTAATCATCATATCTTATCATTCAAGCATAATGTACTAGTTGGCATATGCGAATAATAATAAGAAGAGTTTTGCTATTCGTGTTCGTGTTCATTATCTGTGTGTAATTCTTAATTAACCTATGCGGTAAACAATTTCAAATCAATGCTGCTTTTAAGAAAGACATGTCAGCACAGTCACAGATTGAAAATGGTAAGGATTTGAATAGGAAGGTTTCCCAGTATGGACAGGCAAAGATGTAATAAATATAGGATTTGAGGGGGAACCGTTGTGGACCTGGAAGGCATGAGAGTTGTTGGACATGTGTACCAGTATATAGCATTTGATCAAAGAAATTAAGTCTGTGCACAATAAGAGAGTTCACTGGTGTTTGCTGAGTCAAGTGTTGAGTTTCAAAGGCAAATAAAAACAAAAATATAAGACTCAGATCAATAGTGTATTAGAAATAAACACTTTGTGTCATCGTAGACTCCATGGTACATTCACGTATATATGCAGTGCCAGTTATGTCCAGGAGTAATCAAATTCTTATGAGGAACGATGTTCTCAGCAAAATTAAAACACAACATATTGTATGAAACAATACCATCAGTTATTCAGCAAAATTCTGGAATGATACCCTGCCTCACTATGGATATCAGCAATATCAAAAGGAACAAGTGCTTCTATAAACCGGATGCAGCAACAAATATATGCCATTAGTTGCTCACATAACCATGTTCATCAGCTTTAACAAATTGAAATCAAATATTTGAAGCATAGACGTCAGTAGGGAGACTTAGTCAAGAAGGTGTTAATAAAGAATCTCAGTGTCAGGCTTATTGTAGTTCAGGTAATATCATATAAATAACCCAGAAACTAATAGCATTCAGACGAAGTCCAACACAAACAAGTGATAAGATGTAAGCACAAACTTGAAAGATGGAATCCGCTGAAGTTGGTGTCTGCGGTAATCATGCATGCAAACAAACCCGACAAAAGGAAGGAGCATCTTTGATGGTTTCAGATTGTAAAGAAGGTGAATCACAATCTATGTTTACAGTTGCATGCCAATGGGACTCCATTCATCTGCAATATGTAGAATCTCATCCCCAGCGATGATTACACAGGATGAGAGTCTCATCGATAGATACATGTGATGCCTTTATGAAAGGTGTCGAGATTTGATCCCTCTTAGAAGTGCTATTAAAGTCGGACCAAGTTTCTCGGAATAACAGTTCGGTTGGTATATTTCTTTGACCTCCAAATACAGCAGCGAGAATCGTCTTCAAGCAACAGTTGCTCCCAAACTAACGATGATGCAACAACAACCTGCTAAAATCAAAGATAGGAAGCCTTGCGTGACAGCATGAAGAAAAGCTCCGCCATCATGATTTAGAGTGTCATTCACGGCATTAAAAAACTCAAAGTTGATCTTCCTGTGTTGAGTAGCTAAAACATCACAAAAATTTTCATGCCCGATAATTTAAAAAGAGGATAGCGAAAGAGATTAGTATAAAAGAAATTGAGAAATATACATGCGAATGGTACGGTTTATAATGATTAAAAAGCCCTAAGGTTAAACTAAAGTGCTGATAATAATAATATTAAGTAATATGAAGAGGTGCAATTAAAAATTACAAAATATTATTATTGAAGGGGCATGAACTTAGGGATGTATCTTTCTTTAGAGACATAATCTTTAGTATGAAATGCCATATATAAATAGGAGTTATTTTATTTGAAAAGAAAGGGAGGAACATAGAAGTCATTTAAAAGGAGAAGCATTTTATATTTTTATTGTACAGAGGGATAAGGGCTATATTATGATTTTGTAATAAAAATGCCATTATTTTATTTTCAATAAAATAAAATGTCTTTTGTTTGTTTTTAATGGCGTGGAGATTTAAGCTGTAGACGAATCGTCCTTCATAATTATATTTTAAAATTTTGTATATGATTTTGTTATCAGATAAGTGGACATGGTTAGTTAACATTTTAAATTTGATCATCATAGGTGTTGTGAAATATTTAATTATTTCCGCAGCTGTGTCCAGTTTGTCTCAATGGAGTTAAAATTCAATCTGGACTAATTTAAGATTGCATTATAATTGGTCTGTCGCATCTGGATTATCAAAATTATTGGCAGTACAAGTGCATTGAACATTATGAAGTTGTATGTAACAATTCTCTGAAGTTGACTCTATCGCCCAGATGAGCAAAGGCACTGGTCTTTTTATTGAAGTCACAAAATCAATATATTCCTTCTGCAAGCATCAATTCCATTATTTACAAAATTTATACATAACATTCAATTATCAAATATTCAGCATCCAATTTTAGTTTCATTTGAGCTCAAGGACCTTGTCAGTCGACAAACTCCAAGTTTTAATTCGCTATAGAAAAACCTTGAACCAGGCAGTTAGTGTTAAGGTAAAGGTTTACCCACCTGGGTGTAGCGGAGCCCGAAGTATAGGAGAATCTAAGCGATTTCCGTTTGTTGGCCAGAACTGATTGAGAAGTCCTATCGGAGAAGTGGCAGGCTCTTGGATTTCCAATCTGCGGTTTTGGAAACCAACAGAGGGTTCGAAAGAAATTATTTTGGCAGCTAGCAAAGGCTGCAATCCCTTCCTAAGAGCTAACAAAAGGGAAAAAGTTAGTTGGGCGTTGTAGCAGCAGTTATATACATATAGGCTGTGATCAGGAACTCAAGGCAGCGATTCTAGTCTAAAGGCCACGTTGGGAGTTCTATTTTGCAAACTAGAAGTGGCATTGCATTCTTCCAGCCATGCCAGCAACCAGCCCCAGGTTACATTGTTTTAAATTAAATATATGTTGATGCATTACATTGTTCATTGTTAATGGTTGGATTTAAAATAAGGATTTACAGGGTTGCACAAAAATTGTTTGATGAAACGCTGAGCTGTAGTTATGTGTTTCAATTAAATTGAATCAACTAGTATACATGCCAAGTGTTTGTATACCTAGTGGTTGTAGGTGCACATTTGAATAAGTGACAAGTGTTTGACTTTATGTCTATCAGCTGTATTAGGTAATTTCAGTCACGCATATGTTTGTCAAAGGTCTGAAACAACAAGTATATCATTTCTATAACAACCTTACATTGTCAGAAGCATTCAATAACTTTTTATTGCAGCCTAAACACTTAAAGAACACAATCTGAAAATGAAGTACAGTGAGAGAAAGCTTGCATACAAAGTCTTTCATGAAATTTCAAACATCTGAATAGTAAAGAAAAATTGGTGTTTGTCAAAGCTAGAACCAGCAGGAGTTCTTACAATGGTATCAGAGCTTTTATTTTGAGACAATATCCTAGTGTGGGATATTACAATATCCTATTATGGAGTAAAGAAACTACCAAAAAAAGATGCTCAAGAGAACTAACTTTGCTATGGAAGAGGGCACTAGCAATAGAGATAAATAGATCTGAGTATAAGTACACATAGGACTAGCCCCACAACGCAAGATAGCTGCTATAGAAAGATTGAATTTGATAAGTCCCATTTTTCTTCAGATCTAAGTAAAGAGTCACATGTGACACTACATCGATTATATTTCAACATACCATAGATGAATATATCAATGCTCTAATCATTGTAAGTACATAAAGCATTTTTCATCAATAAAACCTAAAATGGAGAGTACAATTGTGAATTTTTCATACCAACATCAATCCATAGCCATCTGCAACTTTGCACCCAGACAAAAGAAATGGGTGCATTGAATCTTTAAGTACCTGAATACAAAGATTAAACCACTTATTACTTTATAGTATATAATTGTTCAGTATTGCAATGTCAATTAATATATTACATAAATAACAATTCCAACGATCAACCTATATAAGATTGCAATTTAAATTAACATATGCTAGATGTATACCACACAAAGTATTCAACTACTTATCATATTGAAAGCAACTTTGAGATTGAATACAATTGTAACTAAAATCATCACATTATGAGTCTTAAAGTACAAGCTAATCAATCAAAGATATTCCTTCAAATTTAGATTATAGTGATATATGAACATACCGGCTCACTTTCACCAGTAAGGCTAGATTCATCAATAGAAAGTGAGTGCCCTTTGATAAGCAATCCATCTGCAGGAACCTAATAACAAAGATGCCAATTCATGTACAATCATACAAACATTTAAAACAAAATGTAAACAATACATAAACTCAAAAATCATCCTAATTCCTACAAGAAGGTTCAAACACACCTACAAGGTGGCTACAATAGGACCTAAAATATACCGATAACTTCATTTTAATTAAAAATAAATCGATACCAAATTTATTGTTGTACACAAAACATATGAACAATCATGCAGATTCACCAAGTCTCAAGGAATTTAGACCCAAATAGGCCTATGAAGAGAACAAATATACTGGGGAGGGGCTGTTGGTAGATGAATCGATATAAAAACTTGATTAAGTAATAGTAATGTCCTTTTTAGGCTTAATCAAAAAAAATACAAATTTTATCAAATAAGAACACCAAAAACACAAGCGTTTACATGGAAACCAAACCATAATGGGAATAACCACAGCTATAAATGCTTGAATATGGATGTCTCCTAAAATTGTATGTAGGCACCGACCTACTAGAGCCACCAACCCCTAACTTAATTTGTGAGCACCAAACCACTGGAAGCACCAACTCCCATTTATGAATGTAGTCACCAACCTCATTATCATTTTCTCTTTAAAATTATACTATAATATTCTTCTTCAATTTTCTATACAAAACCACCATAAAAACTTCTCACAATCTCCTCTTATAATCTGCAAATTGTTCTCTTAATATTTTCTTTTCATTTGCTGGTGTATATGATTTACTTATTTCTCTTTTACTCCATAACACAGATCTTCTCCTTCACATTTAATCTCCATATATATCTTCATTTTATTGAAGGAACACGCCCTTTAAATGAGAAAACCTCAAAACATATCTTAGCAAGTCTTGCCACAAAAAACTTCAAAACATATTGTCAGCGCACGAGGGTCGCAATGATGAACTGACCAATCCTGGCTATAGGAACCTGCTGAAATGGGGACAATTACAATAAATGAGCACCTCAAATTAATTCGTCCAGCCATGTTTATGCAAACCAAGTCAACTGTTGCTATGATGAATATAAAAATCAGAATTGCTATATCTTGCATCAATTACTCCAAGGTTGTCCCAAGTCTCTTGTGCATCCTTATTATCATTTTAGTATATTGTGGGTTCAAATCAAAGCTCCTAATCTTGTGCTCAAAGTCAGCCCCATGTAAAGATAAACCAGATTTTGTTTCAAGATTTTTATTACAATCATCAATACTATCCTCCATACTTTCATTATAGTCATTATGAGAATCAAAATGAAATTCATGTTGTGCAGAATCTCCACAATACTTAGGTTCCATCACACTCAGATCCCACGAGTCAAAAGGTTGATTCATTTGTTCCGAAAAAAAGTGTTTGTTGTCCTCTTCATGAGTAGTTATCTTTGTAAGAGAGTCACTCCTAGACTCACTAGTATTGATGACTTCAAAAACACTCCTCCCCAAAGGTTGTGTATGATCATCCAACCTATATCTATGTGAACCATCTCTAGAAATATCTGATCTCAAATCCAAGGCTATTTTTTTGTCTCTATCTTCGTGCACAAACTCATCAAAAGTAACCGTATACATGTCCAAAGAGACACTCTGAAAATCTACCACCTGATCTGTATTTACCAAGGCACTATCACCATTCAAATGATTTGTTGTTTCATTGGTTTGAATCTCATTGTTTCTTGCACTAGAAGAATATTTTTCATTTGCTTTTTCCTTTCTAAAGATGGAGCTTAACCATCCAAGATGCTAATGCAAGTACTAGCGATCTTCTAGCATCTCCCCAGAAGTCTTCTTTATGATAGCAATGTTGTTTCCTCCATTACTTTTGTCATTACTGACATCAATACCGATTTGTCTAGCCATCATTTGCATCAATAAGTGCATTTGTTGATTCTGCTTCTGAGCTCTTTGTTAACCCATACTCCCTATACCCTATTCACCTCTGCTTAATTCTTGTTTTAGATTTCTCTGTTCTTCTTGCTTTGTATTTAGTAATGCCCTATTTCTCTGTGTATTAAAGGATGTGACAATGGTTGTACAATCCAATCAGTAATATCACTATCTAATCATTTTGTATTGTACCCACCCAGGATGGCAGGATACACAGTTCTGATGCCATTTTAATGAGCTGCCTTGTTCTATTATTTTTTTATTTTCTTGTTCTTGTTTGCAATTTTGTCAAACAGTTGGCTTGCAAACCAATTCCTGGTGCTTTCGCTCTTCTGTTATTTAATAATTTTATGTAGGGGTTTTTTCCTTGTTTGATGTTTCAATAATTCACAACAAATAACAATATACTAACAAGAACTAGAAATAATTATTTTATCAGATTTCATTTAAACTGCTGAAACAAGTAACAATATGCAGATTCATCTCCAGATTTCATTTCTTACAAAATACTAATAGAGAAGTTTGTTATTGCAGACCTGGTCATTTTCCAGCTTAGGATTTCAAACAAATTTGTGCAAGAAAGATATGACAGTTACTCACACTCAGCTCCAACAATAGCACAGTTTACCGGCATAATTGGATGCCCAAGAAATGTGAGTTCAGCACTCTTTATGCATCTGCAGACCTGTATGACCTCTTCTGCAGCAAAAATTCCAATCACTGTACAACTCAGTCCTAACCATTTACAGTCTACAGGTGATAAATAAGGACTGGTAAAGACCTATTCAATAATTGCACAACCTATCTTAGTAATGTATGGTCCTCATCAGGTGATCTCAGAAATGCTACAGCCTTTCTCCCGAATATATACTTTAGTCACCCTGCAGACTGGATTGAAAGTACAGCCAGCAAAAATTGATTGGTGCAACAACATTCAAGATTGTAACCCTTCCTTAATAACAACATTCAGCACTGCTATCAAACTTGAACCCTTGCTTGACACTCCAAATTAGCACTAGAACAATTTTCAATATGATTTTTACCTTGCAAATCAATCTCCAATCCTTCTGACGGTGTCTTGTAACAGCAAGAAGGATGCTTGAAGGGATTTCATCCCCCACACCCCAAAAACAATTCACCACAATATTGTCAATTTTAAACATAACCAAGATTGCTGAAAGAGAGCTCTTCAATTTCTTTTATAACACTTTCTAAGAGCTTTTTCAGACATCTTCACAATGTGGGATAAACAAAATCACTCTACTGGCATTTGCTATAATATAGGAATTTCGCTTTTTCGCCCCTATTTGCTTGTGGCTGCTTTTTCAGCCCCTATTTTATCGTTTTCTTTTCCTTTACTATATTCATGCCATATAACATGATTTTTCTTAAGTCTTCCCTAACTTTTATTTATACTTCCCATGTATTATAGAATAAAGTGGGCCATTTAGTTAAATATTTTCCACAAACTATAGCCTATGCATTAATAAAGTTTAAATAGTTTATTTTATTTTATAAAAAGCTTTATTATTGCATAATAAATAATATCAACATAGTACTGTACTAGAAGCCCAAATGTAGCCATATTGACTTACTATATATAGTAAGTATTATCAAAATTGCCTCTAACCCCTTCTAAATGGTCTGCAACTGAAACTACTTAGGCCAAATATCATTAAGATCCATTAGAAGTCTTGGTTAGCCTAAGGGGACCATGGCGAAATTGTTAGAAATAGATAATACTAAGAGGCGGGGTTGAATCAGTATTCTATAGACATTTGCCCACAACTGGATATTATTAATTACTTTACAACATGCATATGAAAGTAAACCATTAATGCTGAACAGTAAATAAATCCATACACAAAGAGAACTGATAACACCATATTTTGTTAACTAGGAAAACCCTGGCCAAGGGAAAACCCCGGTGGGGATGGTACCCACAAAATGATCCACTAAACAAAATAATCTAGTTAAGGATATTGACCCTATTAGGAGTCTATTAAGTACATATAGTGTCTCGGTCCTTGTTAGAGGACTAGGCCCTTTTAAAAGCCTCAACCCTATTAAGAGTTGCTTCAACCCTGTTAGGAGTTGGTATTACAATTACATATATATGCAAGAAGAGCCCACTGCCCAAACATGCAATTATACAATTCAATGTTTCAACAAAATAAGATAGAAACAATAACCTCTTATCTATTGTCTGTTGTACTTAGCATATCTCTGATCTTACATCAGAATTCGCACCATTAATCTCTCACATAAGTTTCCATTCCACATACTCAATTCCCATATACACCATATACTTCGCATTTGCATCACATTCATATTCACATACTTCGCAAGTAGTGACTTCTTACTTATATCTTTTTCTTTTACAAAACCCTATCCTGTCGGCTTGATACTTTCACATGTTTGACTATATACAAAATTGGCCAATGCTAACTTAGGGCAAACGTCTAGGATGTCGTCCCTAAATAATTAAGTAATTATTTCATCGCCGCAATAATTCCTTAACCTGTTATTAATCCTTTTTCTGATATACTATGTTTTGTCCTGTTCTCTGCCTTTGCTGGTGTTTTACCTGTAACTTAGTTAGTACTGTTTGTACTGATCTACACACTTAGGCACGCCATCATGACACTTTGGTCTACGTGTCCTTAACTGCGCACATGCCAATTGTCACTGCAGACTTTGCAATATCAAAATTCATCTCTAAACTAATATGGAAACTGTCTAACATTTAAACAATTTTCTGTCTCTGATCACGGAATCTTCAATTGTTCAATTGGCCATCTTTTCAGAGATATATGTTGCCATAAATGACAACCCTTTACTGAACTCACTTAACCATATTGCCAACAATGTCCCCCTTTGGCATTGATGACAACATATGGGAAAATTGGCTAAGTCCCGAAATGTTACATCAAGAACTTTTCAAAATTGGCCTTTACAAAATTTGCAAAATTGTGGATCATTACATATAACCATCTTTTCCTTATATCTCCTAATACTACTACTCCGCCTTTCTTCGTATACTTATACAATCATTTTATTACTCCCCTTTTCGTTATTCTTTATATGTATACTTCGCCCTCTTTGACATCAATGACAAAGGTGTCAAAACTTATTTGCATGTCAAAATTTTGGTTCATTACCTCCTTACTAGGTTGATAAGTGAGAAATACAGTCTCCAAGGCTAACTGTCAGACTCTTCATTTTCTTTGCCCATGAGTCCTTTACTCCTGAGATGCTGAGAAGAGGGCATAATCCATAGGATGCAATCTCCATTGCTTTCAAATCTAAGTAAATAAGATTGTCCAAAGATGTCTTTGCTGACAAACATTCTTCCAATTGACATTCAATGGTGCTCAGCTTCAAAGATAGGTGTTCTCTCAGAAGCGGAACCTTTTTGTAATCCTTGTCTTCATGTCTTTCAACAGACTTATTTCATCATTTGTGTTTCAATTGTTTCAATCTTTACACCAAGTTAACGTAACTGAGTTGTCAGTGCTTTCACTTTTGAACACTTCTTCTTAAGCTCATCATCAATGTCTTTAGTAAAGATGAAAGACATTGCACATTTTGCATACAAGGTTTTACCTTCAAGCTTGCACTTTTTCAATGCCTTGATACAAGCATCCAGAGTCATCAAATCATTCCTAATGTTTTGACAAACAGTGCCAAACATCCGCGCATCATGCTTTGCTTGAGCTTGAGTTGTTGCTACTTCTAAAAAACTTGTGAATTCAGCGTCAAATGCTTGAATCACATCTTTGGCTCTATCTTCAAGGTTAGGGTCAAGTGACTTTATAGGCACAGTTCCTTGTGACTTCTCAGTTACCTCCATGAGTGTTTTCTACAAATTCTTTACCTATTTATTATTTTTGATGGTCTCAATTCTAATTGATCATCATCATCTGAGCCTGTGAGTGTTGCAAGGGTAAGAGCAATGCTTGGTGCACTTGCTTCTTCCTTCTTTCTTTGTTCCTCTTATCTTGCCTTCTTCTCATCTTCTATCTTCTTTTCTTCGTCCTCTTTTCTCTTGTCTTCTTCTTCCTTCTTCTTCTCTTCCTCTTCTCTCTTCTTCTCTTCTTCCTTCTTTCTTTTATCTTCCTCTTCTCTCTTCTTCTTTTCTTCTTCCTTCTTCCTCTTGTTCTTTTCATCTTCTCTCCTCTCCTTCTCTTCCTCTTGCTTATGCTTATTTTCTGCCTCTTCCTTCCTCTTCTTTTCTTCCTCTTCTCTTCTCCTTTTCTCTTCCTCTTGCTTATGCTTCTTTTCTTTTTCTTTCCTTCTCTTCTACTACCTCATTTTTCTTTTTCTCCTCTTCCTCCTCAAAGTTGGTATAACCAACAATATTGCCAACAATGCAAGGGCCAAGATCCTTAAAAGGATCTTCTGTGATGTTTACATTTACCTTTGTGGCACCAATTTGCAAGGTGTTTGTCCCAATTGAGATCTGCAAAGATTGATCTGTCATTTTGGTGTCCTTAACTTCTACTTCTACTACTGCTGAAGTGGTCTGCTCAACAATCATAGGGATCGCTCCCCCTATCTGTCATGTCCCCCATTTTTGCCCTTTCTTAGTGACAACATTTCTAGCAAGGTTGCTCTATTATCTGGTTCCCATAGGCTAGCAGAGCATAGAGGGAACCAACCCAGGGGCTTTGAGAGTCATGCATGAGCTTCCCAAGTAGTTTGGAGCAAAGACAACAGTTTCCTACAATTTAGGAGGGATTCCTAATTTGTAGGGATTGACTAGGAGTGGTCTAGGAGGCATTTGGAGACCTCGGCGAACGTTTTGGAGACTTAGAGTGCATCTCCTATTTTTTAGGAGGAACTCCCAGTTCAGTGACAGCTCTCTCAGAGCTACACAAAGTAGGGGAGTCATTGGGACTCAATTTTGGTTGATTGGGGCTGTATCCTACTTTTTAGGAGCATCCCTAGATTTTAGGGATGGACTACCAGTTGACACATCTTGTCCGGCATCAAGCACAGACAGGTGACAAGGTCAGATTCATGTTTGATTGGTCATTTTGGGCCTTTTGGGACCATTTGGGAAATATTTTAATATATTTAAATATTTCTTAAGTTGGTGATTAAATAAATTAAAATAAGGTTAATAATATAACCATTTTGGAGTAATAAGGGGATTTTGGCTTCAGTTGATTAGGTACACCTATGTGTTATAGCTCGTTGGAAAGGTCTCGAATTATTATACATGATTTTTACTATCTGTAGACTTTTTGGTGCCTTCAGCCATGGAATTTTAATAAAGTAATGTTTTTCCTATAGCATGGACGACTTTAATTGAAAAAATGTTATTTTATTATATTTTATTGAAAGGGCAAAGTGTAATTTCCCTTTAGGGTTCAATTTACAATTGGAAGGGGATATAAGAAGATGGAGCCCTAATTTCTTATTATCTTTTGCATATTGAAAAACTTGTTTTTGTGAATTGGCTCTAAGAGAGCAATTCTTCATCTGGGACACAAACCCCAGGTTCTGGATTGGCTGGGATGTATCCCTCAGTAGTTATTGGCATTGAATTCTTCAGACAGTGTGTGTTGCTATCAGGAATAGAGTACACCATTCTTTATTGTGGATTCAGGTTGCAAATTTATGGTTTCAGCGTTACAGATTGATTCTTTTAGCTGGGACGTGATTCCTTGCAGTCTTACGGCTGCCATTTGCAGCAGTTTGACATCATTGTTGGATGTAAGCTCCTTGGAACTGCATTGGATTTATTATTTGGTTTTATAAATCAGAAATCTATCTGGTACGATTTATAACAATTCTGATTTGGCTCTATGTTCTTATTTATTTTCAGTCTCCTCTCATGTTTATTGTTCGTTATTCATTACTATTGTGAAAACTATCAAAAAACACAAAACAAAAACAAAACCTTCTGCAACTTCTGTCTATTCTCAAAGACCATCAAAGTAATCACAGGAAAATATAGTTTATTAATTTAAAAACTACAGAAGATCAGCAAGGGCATCTATCAGGGATCTTTCAGTGGTATCAGAGCCTACATCCTGCCAGCCTGTAGGGTTTGTGAGAAATTGTCACAACAGATTTTGGCATCAAGGTATTGGATAAAAAGTTTTGATAATTCATTTCAGCATCTGGGTACTAGCTAAAAAGTTTTGATAATTCATTTTGGCATCTGGGTATTGGATAAAAGGTTTTGATAATTCATTTCAGCATCTGGGTACTGGCTAAAAAAATTTGATAATTCATTTCAGCATCTGGGTACTGGCTAAAATTTTTTGATAATCCATTTTGGCATCTGGGTACTAGATCAAAAGTTTTGATAATTCATATTAGCAGCACAGGGTCGATTTTTGCTCCGGCATGTTAGTTTCAGTTGGTCAACGTGGTAGTTCATTATGGCAAAATTGTTAAGAGATATAACCCTGTGGAAAGAATGGGAACAATCACAACAAAAATTCAAGCTTCAATTGCAGCAGTTCAATGATTCTATGTCAAGGAAATTTGGACATGCTAGTGGATCATCATCTTCTTCTAGAAAGGATCCATTGCCACTAGACAGGAAAACGGAAGTAATTAGCATACTTGAGGAGTATAATACTCTTCCTCAATATGTTAGGGAGAACTTTCATTTCAAAGATTACATTCACATGCATCCAAAAATTTGTCATAAGGTTAAGCTTGCAAAAAAGAAATACCATGCCATAGTTGATGATATGTTTTCATGTGAGAAAGAAGATTTGTGTCAACCTATCCATGTTCATGATAAAAACACCATAATGGATCAGTCCCTTGCAGGCTATGTAGAAGAAAGGCATGAAGATGTGTTATCATTTGAGTTGCAGCCTATGAAAAACAAAAATCAGTCATCATGTGGGATTCCTAAAGAAGAAATAACTCTAGATCAGGAGGAGACACATAGCACACCATTGATTCATCAAGTTGATCACAAAATGGAAGAGATTACAATCATGGATCAGTCCATTAGGGATGCTGAAAGCATATCTCTAAGGTTTGATCCCTATTCTAATTTTTGCAATAGTAGCTCTAGTCATGTGGTATCATCCATTTCACATGAAGGTAATGAGGTTGTTGAGTCTTCCTATGATGGTACTCAGGTTAAGCGTGTTGCACATGAGATTTATATTGTGGATTCAAACCACAAAGGTTTTGATTGTGTTTACCCCACTTTGGAAGATGTGAAAAAGGCTCAAAAGACGTGCAATGGATGGTCACATAGAGCTAAGAAGGCCAAGATGCTTGCTGCCCAAGCAAGACAACACTTAAGGAAAGATGCAATCAACTTGATAATGCAAGAAGACAAAGAGAGTCATACATTAGATCCTTATTTCTTCCAAGGGAAGAAAGTGAGGATGATGAGCATACAAGGGAAGAGCTTCTTGAGGTAAGTCCACAAGAAGAGCATGTTGAGATGTGTGAAGAGGAAAAGAGTTATGATTTAGAAAACTCAGTTTGGTCTAGTTTGCATCATGAAGTTTATGACGTTCCTCTTTTAAAGAGCCCCTTAAAGGCTCCAAACAATGATGATATTAGTTTCACACTTGATGGACCAGCCACAAGTGTTATTTTCATTTGTGTGAAATGGAACATTATTGATTCTGATTTGGTTAGTCATGCATCATCTACAATGGAAGGACAATTGTTAAGATCATATGAAGCATCTTGTTTTAAAGAGATGATTAGGGAGACTAAGAGGCTGCTTACTAAGAAGATATTGCATTTTGATAATGTTTGGTTTGTTTGGCATACTACACCTTGGAGTTTGTTAGTAATGGAAAACATATCAGTTATGGAGATAGAGGTATGTATCAGATTTTGGGCAGCTAAGGCAGTTAATGGGACATGTTATATTCGTTTGAACACACCCCATGGACCAGCACCTTTAGAGGAGTCACCTACCTTGGAAGGAGAGGCAAGAGAAGACTGCAAAAACATTGTGAAAAGGTATGAACATACTTCTGATTTTCTGACTTTGAACAGCAATTCTCTTTCATCTCATAAGTCAAACTTTGAACCTTGGGTTGGTTACATTCAAGTTGGGGTGTTCAAGTGTGAAGTTGATCCTTCCCTACCAAGAGTTGATGACATATTAAGTTGCATACCTAGTGGACCAGCCACAAAGAGTCTGTCTTTGTTGAGAATTAGAAACATCTCTCAATCATCAATGGGTTTATCAACTCTTCCATATGATAGGGCAGCGATGTACCTTTTGATTGAAAATTCAGACTTTTTAAATATTACATTGGGCTTTCACGATCAGAATATAAGGGACTTCGTTGGTTACATGGTTAAGCAAAACATTTACTTAACAACCTTTAATAAAGGCACACTAATTTGTGGAAATATAGGTAAAGTTGCAGCAGCTGTTTGGAAGAGTTGGAAAAGTATTCAACAAACTTTCCTTGCCGATGATTGGCTCATTTGTGAATTCCTAACAGCATTGGTTGTTGGTAGTAATTGTGGCTTCATTTGGAGTGAAGTTCTTAGTTGGTTGGATGAGGTACAGTTTCACAAAAACAACATAATGAGTATCAACATGCCGAAGGGATGTGTCAGTGCAAAGATTTGGGATCTTGGTATCAACATGTGTTGGGCATTTCTTCAGTGGATTCATATTGAATTGCTTCACTTTTGGTATACAGATGTTTACGTCAGAGTAGCGCAGTGGTTGGGTGGAGCAACATTTCTCAGATCGATATGGGATTCAGGAATTGATAATCCTACAATGTTGTGTACAAATGACACATGCTTTGGTTTTTCTCATGATGGCATACATACTTCATCTTCGAGTTTTTCATCTACATCCATTGATATGGCAGTGGTATCCTTGTTGATTGGTGATTCCATAGTCTTCGATTCCTTATGGACTAGTGGCTGTCCAAGCTGGAATCATTTACTACTTGACTTGGCATTCACTACATCCATGATTCAGTACGAGGGCATTGAGGAGTGTTTCTTTGGGACATTTGTTGTTTGGAATTGGTATGATGACGTCTATGATATCATTCGAGTTGCTGGTCAGAATCATAGCAGCATTGTTAGGTGGTCATGTGGGTTGGAATACTGGTTTATTGGAGTTCACTTTCACACCTTGCTGGTCTGTTTCATTGTATGTATGTTTCATGGAGTGCGGTTGAGATACTTCTTCATCTCATTCAGTACATTTGGTATTTTGGTTTGGGATCCAGGCCCTGGTCTCATTGATACATTGGTGTTTCAGGGTCCTAATGAATTGCTTTACAACTTGTGGTTCACTAATATTTATATCATAGTGACGAAGTGTCAGCATGGTGGCTCACTTTTGAGGCGGATTTGGAATCCTGGAATCACTTGGATTTGCAGTTCAATAGTTGAGGATGTGGAAGCCAATGTAGGCTTATTAGAGTTTTCGCCTTTAGTGTTCCAGTTTGGTTCTTTCGGAGAGCAATTCATTGAGGAGTTGACAGAGTTGGTACAGTATTTGATTGCTCTTCCTTCAAGGGGTTTTCATGAGGTTACTTGTTTGGGTGCAGTGCAGGACAATGTTTCTAGAAGATGGAACTACAAACCTTCCAGGATGGCTTGGGACCCTGGGATCATTCTTGGTTATGGTATGGACTTGCCTAATGTTTGTGGAGTTGGATTGACATTGCTTGAGGACAAGCAATCTTTGGGAAGGGAGGACTGTCATGTCCCCAATTTTTGCCCTTCCTTAGTGACAACATTTCTAGCAAGGTTGCTCTATTATCTGGTTCCCATAGGCCAGCAGAGCATAGAGGGAACCAATCCAGGGGCTTTGAGAGTCATGCATGAGCTTCCCAAGTAGTTTGGAGCAGAGACAACAGTTTCCTACAATTTAGGAGGGATTTCTAATTTGTAGGGATTGACTAGGAGTGGTCTAGGAGGGGCATTTGGAGACCTCGGCGAACGTTTTGGAGACTTAGAGTGCATCTCCTATTTTTTAGGAGGAACTCCCAGTTCAGTGATAGTTCTCTCAGAGGTGCACAAAGTAGGGGAGTCATTGGGACTCAATTTTGGTTGATTGGGGCTGTCTCCTACTTTTTAGGAGCATCCCTAGATTTTATGGATGGACTGCCAGTTGACACATCTTGTCCGGCATCAGGCACAGACCGGTGACAAGGTCAGATTCATGTTTGATTGGTCATTTTGGGCCTTTTGGGACCATTTGGGAAATATTTTAATATATTTAAATATTTCCTAAGTTGGTGATTAAATAAATTAAAATAAGGTTAATAATATAACCATTTTGGAGTAATAAGGGGATTTTGGCTTCAGTTGATTAGGTACACCTATGTGTTATAACTCGTTGGAAAGGTCTCGAATTATTATACATGATTTTTACTATCTGTAGACTTTTTGGTGCCTTCAGCTATGGAATTTTAATAAAGTAATGTTTTTCCTATAGCATGGACAACTTTAATTGGGAAAATGTTATTTTATTATATTTTATTTAAAGGGCAAAGTGTAATTTCCCTTTAGGGTTCAATTTACAATTGGAAGAGGATATAAGGAGATGGAGCCCTAATTTCTTATTATCTTTTGCATATTGAAAAACTTGTTTTTGTGAATTGGCTCTAAGAGAGCAATTCTTCATCTGGGACACAAACCCCAATTTTGGATTGGCTGGGACGTAGCCCTCAGTAGTTATTGGCATTGAATTCTTCAGACAGTGTGCGTTGCTATCAGGGATAGAGTACACCATTCTTTATTGTGGATTCAGGTTGCAAATTTATGGTTTTAGCGTTACAGATTGATTCTTTCAGCTGGGACGTGATTCCTTGCAGTCTTACAGCTGCCATTTGCAGCAGTTTGACATCATTGTTGGATGTAAGCTCCTTGGAACTGCATTGGATTTATTATTTGGCTTTATAAATCAGAAATCTATCTAGTACGATTTATAACAATTCTGATTTGGCTCTATGTTCTTATTTATTTTCAGTCTCCTCTCATGTTTATTGTTCATTATTCATTACTATTGTGAAAACTATCAAAAAACACAAAACAAAAACAAAACCTTCTGCAACTTCTGTCTATTCTCAAAGACCATCAAAGAAATCACAGGAAAATATAGTTTATTAATTTAAAAACTATAGAAGATCAGCAAGGGCATCTATCAGGGATCTTTCACTATCTTCAAGCTCTGTTCTGAGACCTTTGGCATAGAGGCCATGTATTTAATAATGGCTTCCTTTGTTTCTTTGTTAACCTCTTCATAGTTACCTCCCATCAAAAGAATTGCTCTTCTTTTATTCCTTAATAAGGGCTCAATACCCTTCATCACACTGATTATGTCATTGTGTGTGTTAACTTCGCAAAGTTTTCTCATCATATTCTCTCTAATTTTCTTATCTGCATTTATAACTCTTCTTCTATTGATCAATCTATTATACAAATCCTCTGGTATATGTTTTTGAATATCTTCAAATCTTTTGTTTTTCAAAATCATATTTCTTACCACCCCATTCTCTAACTGTATTATGTCCATATTGCTATACATACCATAATTTTTATTCAATTGAATGAAATTATCATCATCAGTAATCTGTACATTTAAGTTCTCTACCTTGGGTTTCCAAGGCTTCTTTCCTGCCGAAGTTTTGGCTTCACCTACCACCTTCTCTATGGGCTTATCCTCAGTTTCCTCTTCATCTTCTAATTCTTCTGATTTTGATTCAACAATTTGAAGAGATTTTCTTCTCTTACCAGGTCCTTTGTCCTACTGCTTGACTCTCTTTCTGCTTGGGGACTCTGTAGGTTCAGATTTGACCTTGGTGAGTCTCTCAGACTTCTTGGTGCTTGGAGGAGTGGTGGATTTCTCCTCAACAATTTGCACTTCTTCATCAATCTTTTGTCTTTTGGCTTGAATGGGTTGCACTTGTGCATCTGCGGTCCCTTAGAAGGTCCTCCCATTGCTAGAGGTGTGGCCATGAATACTTCAATTTGTCCACTAGCCTTCATTTCCAAGGCTATACCCTTCACTTCTTCATATTCATGTCTTGTCATGCCAGATTCCTTGTGAATTGTTTCAATTTTCTTTTCCACATTCTCCTTTATCTCCTTGTTGTAGAGCTTGCTCTCTACTTCTCTGATCTTTTCAGCATAAGTTCCCCATCTAGGACTATCCTTATCTTTCTCATAATCCAGTATGATCTTCACATACCCTTCAATTATATCCTCACGTATTTCATAGCCCATAGGGTCTATGAACTTAACCCTTGGCTCCACTGCCTCCATGTAAGTGACATATGTTTCAACAATGAAACATATGTCATCTTTGTATTTCTCTACCAATGAGGGTAGAATTCTATATCTTTGCTTCATTGCTGGTTGGAAGCTTTTCATCATCTGGTTTATGTCTGCCCCCATCCTCTCCTCAAGTTGCTTCCTATAATAATATGTCACCAAGTTCATGGTGCCCTGATTGTTGTCCCATTCCCTATCAGGCATACGAGGGAATTGCCTTACTACTTGGAAGAATAGCTATGTCAGTAGTGCTTCAAACCTAAACATGGCAATTCTTATTTTCTTCAATTGCTCTATATTGTCCAATAGCTGATGCCTAGAAATTTTGCACATGTTAACTCTTACTCTCTTAGCTTCCATCAAGTAAGTTGCATGGATAAATCTAGCAGGTACTGAGTTCAATCTTGAACTGTGATTCATTTTATAACCAATGATCTTGTTGATCACTCTTACATCAGTTTGCTTAATGAGGTCTATCCTCATGTTCCTTCCATCAGATTTTGTCTGTAGATTAGTTTCTACCATCTTCTATACATTCTTCTCATTGACTAGATTTCTCCCTTCATTGCTTAATCCTGTCAACTTATGTATTATGTCATTGTCAATAATGATAGGTATATCTCCAACCCAAAACATTCCTTCGTGAATTCGGCTCAGAATGACTCTACTCCATTCTTGATTATCAAAATCTATATAAAACATATGATTCACTATGTTTAGTTCCTTCAAATGTGCGAACTCTTGTTTCAATGACAAGTCCCCCTAGAAAACTAGGTCTAAGTCCTTGTGAATGTCACTATCACCAATACTCTCAAACTTGCATTGTATATATGACCTGATATCTTCTACGTGCAATACATTTTTCGAAACTTGTGAAATGCTCCTAGGGGATCATATATTTGAGATATGAATGGGAGCTTCTTAAACACATACCTCGGCCTCTCACTTATATCACTAACAATAGGATTCTCCATTTCAACCAATTAAAACACTACAAAAGCTTCATAAAATACCTGGAAATCGCGTAATTAGGGCTTTTCTTACTTCGCATTGAGAAAACTTCAAACTCGCCTTTTTTCCCTATCAAATCACTCTGAATTGCTCAATTCTTCACACAATTGAATGGTACTCAAGATCTTGTTCACATCCCTTATATCTTTCAAACTGAACTTTGCATTGATTATGCATCTACCAAAACCTATAAAAGTTGTTCTTGTTAACCAGTAAACCTATTTACCTTCATTCTCCTTCGTGTGATTACCAAATGACTTGCGCTCTTAACGAGAGCTTCCTTATTATCTTTACTATATTGTGTTAACTTTGCAACTCTTAACTCGACTTCTAACTTTTGTTCCATCTTTCTGATGCTTTGTCTTTGATAAAAGGTGCTTAATACAAATAAGATGAATCACAAAGTATGGCTGATTTCATTCTTTCTTCAAGTGCATCGAAAAACTATTCTTCTGGAACCACATGTGAACTTGATGGATCATTTTCTTTCACAAAGACTTCCTTCAAATTTTTAACATGCTCTTTAAGTGCTTCCTTCTGATTGTTATTGCTACTGTTATCATTTCTTCTGTCATTTTTGTTATTGTTCCTTCTATAGTTTGCATTCCTGTTGAAATTTCTTCTATCCATTCTGCAAAATCTTGCTATGTGTCCAAAGTTATTGCATAACTAACATACAAGTGTATTCCTTCTCTAATTAGGTCCATTCTGATTGTCTGGTGCTCTGCAGTTCCTTGTAATGTGTCCAAGGTTGTTACACTTGTAACATACAATATGGTTTCTTGCTCCATTACGTCTTTCTCCATTATTGGATCTGCGTTGTGATCTTCTTCTTTCATTACCTGCAAGGTTAGCATTCCTAAACATCCTACTGTTTTCATTATTACTATCAAAGTTAGGTTTCTTACAATCTATTGCTTTATGTCCAAAACCATGACAATTATAACAATAGAAATTAGTAATAGGTTTGAAAGACTTACCTGTGCAATCTCTCTTCATATTACCAACTTCATTGCATATAAAATATCTACCTCTGAATTCATGTTTAACCTCCTTGGGTGGTTAAACTTGCTCTATATATTTTGGTTCATCACATTTCCCAGGTTGATTTACTTGCTCAACTTCTTTAGATACTTTTGTAGACTTGCTTGGTTCAATCCTATTCTAATCATTTTCTTTAGCTTTAGGAGTTTCAAAAATTGGATTTGGTTCCTTCCTAACTTCAGTTTTCTTGGCTGATTTTTCTCCAATAAGATATCCAAGACCTGTGTTATCATAAGAAGATCTTTGATAGAATAGTTGTTCATCAATTTTCTCACTACTAGAATAAAGCTTCTCTAACTGCTGCTTAGCTTAAGTTAACTCTCCTTTCATAATGGTATTGTACTTCTCTTATATTGCATGCTCAATTTTGATAGAATCTAATTCAGATGTCACTTTTGTCAGATGAGATCTTAGATCTGCATTCTTAGATTTCAGATCTTAGATCTACGTTCTCAGATTTCAGATCTAAATCAAACTTGCCATCATCTTTCTTTAAACTAAATTTTTGTTCAACGAATTTCAACTCATGTTTCAAAATCTCATTTTCTTTCATAAGGCTTGCTACGTCATTACTATCACTAGTTTGCACTTTGGGATCTTTTCTAGATTTGAGACAATCAATCTTATCTTTCAATTTACCAATGTAATCTTTTGCATCTTCATACCTTTCTTTCAAGTTGTCTCCTTCTTTTGAAGAAGATCAATTTTCTTAAGGGCTTCTTTAAGATTCCTCTTCAATTGTTCCATATCCATAGGGATCTTACTCAAGCGGTTAAGCCTCTTCTAAGTAACTAAGCTCTGATACCAATTGTTAAAAATAGATAATACTAAGAGGGGGGGGTGAATCAGTATTCTACAATTTTTTTCCCACAACTGGATAATTATTAATTACTTTGCAAAATGCATATGAAAGTAAACCAATAATGTTGAACAGTAAATAAATCCATACACAAAGAGAACTCATAACACCATATTTTGTTAACTAGGGAAACCCTGGCCCAGGGAAAACCTCGGTGTGGATGGTAACCACAAAATGATCCACTAAACAAAAGAATCTAGTTAAGGATATTGACCTTGTTAGGAGTCTAGTATGTATATATAGTGTCTTGGTCCTTGTTAGAGGACTAGGCCCTGTAAAAGCCTCAACCCTATTAAGAGTTGCTTCAACCCTATTAGGAGTTACATCAACCCTATTAGAAGTTCGTATCACAAATACATATATGAGCAAAAAGAGCTGACTGCCCAAATATGCAAATATACAATTCAGTGCTTCAACAAAATAAGATAGATACAATAACCTTTTATATGTTGTTTGTTGTACTTCGCATATCTTTGATCTTACATCAAAATTCGCATCATAGATCTCTCACATAAGTTTGCATGTCACATACTCAATTTGCATATATACCATATACTTCACATTCACATCACATTCATAATTGCATACTTTGCAAATAGTGACTTCTTACTTATATCTTTTTCTTTTACAAAACCCTATCCTATCAGCTTGATACTTTCACACGTTTGGTTGTATACAAAATTAGCCAATGCTAATATAGGGTAAACATCTAAGGTGTTGTCCCTAAAAAATTTAAGTAATTATATCATAGCCGAAATAATTCCTTAACCTATTATTAACCCTTTTCTGATATAATTTGATGTCTTGTTCTTTGCCTTTACTGGTGTTTTACTTGTAACTTAGTATGTACTCATTTGCGCACTTAGGTATGTCATCATGACACTCTGGTCTACCTGTCTTAATTGCGCACGTGTCAATTGTCACTACAAACTTTGCAATAACAAAAATCATCTTTGTACTGATATTGAAACTGTCTAACACTTAGACAGTTTTATGTCTTTGATCACGGAATCTTCAACTGTTCAATCTACCATCTCTTCAGAGATATATGTTGCCATAAATGACGACCCTTTCTGAACTCCTTTAGCCATATTGCCAACAGAAATAGGCTAACAAAAGCATCATAATAGTTATATAGTTCATGAAAGTTTTCATGACCAATATGCTAATGACAACAACTTTAGGACTATTGATGCAACATCAATCCAAGGCAAACATGTAGAATAGAAAAATTACTATGTAGAAGATAAAATGTTGTATCACTTAGGAAAATTATGTATTCCAAAAGATGAGCAAGCGCAGGTTATTAGAGATGCACACATGTCATTGATTGTGTTGGTTCCCAAAACCGCAAATTGGAAATCCAAGAGCCTACCACTTCTCCAATAGGACTTCTCAATCAGTTTTGGCCAAGGAACGAGAATCGCTTTGATTCCCCTGCACTTCAAGCTCCACTACACCTAGGCAAGTAAATCTTTACCTCAAACACTAACTGTCTGGTCCAAGGCTTTTCTATAGCGAATTTAAGCTTTGGAGTTCTTCGGTTGGAAAGGTCCTCGAACACAATGAAAACTGGATGCTGAGTGTTTGAATTGAATGGATTATAAAATATTTATAAATAATTGATTTGATCCTTATAAGAAGTTCCAGAATTTCTAACTTCAATAATAAAAAGGCTAGTGCCTCTGCTCATCCGGGCAATACAGTCAACTTCGGTGAATTTTCACATACAACTTTATAAATTTCTTAAGTACTTATATTGCCAACAATTAAATAATCAAGATGCAATAGATCAAATATTTATGCAATCTTAAATTAGTCCAGATTGAATTTTAACTCCTTTGGCAGGGAAACAAACTGGACACAGATACGAAAATAATTATTTATTTCACAATATCTGCGATGATTAAATTTAAAATGCTAAATGACCATGTCCACTTATCCAATATTTAAATTGTATACAGAATTCCAAAAAATAATTACAAAGGACAATTCGCCTGCAATTTAAATCTCCATGTCTTTAATAATAAACAAAGAATATTTTATTTTATTATTAAAATAAAATAATAAAATTTATATTACGAAGTCATTATGAGCCCCTTATTCCTCCATACAATAAATAAATATAAAATACTTCTTCTGAGAATATGGATGCGCATGTTCGGATATGTTTTTAATCTTTCTTGTCCCAATCTTCTATTTATATCTTTGTTACTTCAAGGAAGAATATGTCTCTTGGTGAAAGAAAACTTTTCAAAAGTGCATACCCTTTCCTTTATTAAAAGTTTATTTTAATTAAACAGATTAGTTTGATGTTTATCGGTTCATATTGAATTGTGTTGACCTCTTATTAAGTCTATCAAGCTTTTTTTTAATATATATGTCTTCCTTATTCTATTTAATTTATCCAGACTTGTATTTGTTTCAAATCTTTATTATCTTTTTCATTTTTTTCATGATGCATGAATATATGATATCCGCCAAAATGAGAAGCCAGACTGGGCATAGTTTTTAACGACTGCATATCTCCTTATGCCTACGGCTTTCAATCTCCCCTTCGAACAACTTGGTTTTGCATTTGTATATCTTCCCGTGCTCGGTTTGAATCTCGACAGCTTCTACATCATTTTCCTGAATTCCAATGTACGATATGAGCATCTCCCTATGATCCCCATGTCATTCTAGAGGCTTCAGAACAAATCCGGTAGTGATGCGGCTATCTCTTGAAATAAATATTAACAGGTGCTTAGAAACCATTCACAACAATGCATATTACAAATCTTATAACTCCCGATGGAAGTATTAAGTGGTCACACTAATCTCTGTATTTGCTGCAATATACCACTTCATGATTGGATATAAGCTGAATACTCATTGTCAAAGTTCTTTTAAAGGATAACTGATAATTGTTGCCATGTTTCCATACACTTGACTCCTCTTGTTACGATGTATCTCAAACTGTGTAGTCATTTTAACTCTTTCTTTGGAAACACTGCTTCAAATCATTATCGCTCCTCATGTGTTAGAAGTGCAGACTATATTCTCTAGTCTATTTGCTTTGTTTGTGACGTTGCACATATAACCTGTTTCCCTTGATAGTAGAAAATAGTCGTACCACACCAGTTTGTGTCCAATCTTTTCCAACCAAAGGCATCACCTGGCCTAGCACGTCTGATTTGGTGATAATTCCATCAACATCCAATATCACAATTCGAGTGTTCCATTTCCACAAACAAATCCGAGCATCAACCTGTTGCTTCCCCCATATAGAAGTCAAAATGTAAAGGTGATCATGAATGATTTTGTGCTTTGATTAATCCTGTCAACATATGTCATGATTGACCATAGTTGCTCCAGATCTATTTGACCATATGTCAAATAGAGCCCTATAGGATCAATGTCTTTATTTTAAGTTTAGTAATAAAGTTGTGATATAGCTGAAAAAGTGTATCACCACCTTGCAGAACTTAGGCAATTTTTAGAAAAATAATGGGAGATAACATTTGAATGGAAGCTCTAATCTTGCTAAAATTTAGAGTTCCATCAAACTGTAGGACACTGTGGGGTAAGGAAAACATTAGCTCAGCTGAACTAAATACATTAAAGTATGTGTAATGTGTGCAACTAGTAAACCTAGGTACATGAAGTTGGGGTTGTACACATCTTTACCTGCACTATTCGGTCCATGAGTAAGTGTCTGAGGATTTTCTCAAGGATCTACCTGTTAAGTACCAGAATTTGCACCCGATACTGAACTAAATGAGTTCAATAATTTTGGTATAACATGGGAATCACTTCTGTGTGAGACATGCAATTGAAGTGAGACCTCTGGTTTCTAGAACGGTTCTTATTAGATGTTTCGCTCAAACTTATGAACTTGCTGAGGGAAAAGGAAAAAGGCTACAGAAAGCGAAAAACTAAGCTAAGGTGATTGCACCTAAAGTTCAAAATGATGATATTCAAACAAACTTTAACACTTGAAACTGAAAAAGATTAGTAATAGATTCACATAGCTTGCCTCTATAATGCATGCACATCAATATTTTGCAAAAAAGTTTAAATGCATACTTGCTCAGTGAAGAAAAATATAATTTTCACAATAAGGAACCTATGATATTAATTTAACATAATTTACAACCTGTACATTACACTTTTACAGAATAGATATAATAGTGAGACAAAACTGAAGGAAAAGAAGAATTTCACTAACAATTTGATCCAATCACATAATTAACAAGGTGGTAAAACTCATCCAAAAATGGCCTCCAAGGTGGTTTGTGCATATATCATCAACTGAGTTACAAAAGAACTGTAGAAAAATGGCCAAAGGATGGAGAAAAATAACTAAGAGCCCAATTCTGAATAGCTGAGAACTCCTTCAAAATGAGTTGCAAAACTCATTAAATACAAACTCAAACTCCACCTCGTGTGGTCGAATCCAACCAAAAAGGCCGATGAATCATCCTTCAAGTGTGCTTTAAGAAACAATGCGTATTGCTTTTGTTGTGTAAATGAAAAATCACGATATCATTCCAAGTCTCAAAAATCACCATTCTGGTTGTGTATGTAAGGGCCAACTCTACATCGATTATGGCTCATTGATATGACTCTTAATCTTTGATGCCTCTTTAGAGTCATTTGTTTTCATCCATGTCTCCCACTAGCATCACGGCTCCCACTAATCCTCGTGGCAATGTTTTCTCCTCCACATATTGCATACCGTTTTCAATAATCTTCTTGATGGTTGTCTCATCTCAAACACCGCACCGTATATATTATTTATTTTGTTGAATACGGCACCTACATCTTGCTAACATAATTTTGTTTCCAATGATGTTTCTTCCTTATTCATTATACTCCATTATTTTATCATTTCTTTGGCCATGAACTTCACATGCTGCCAAATTCACGAATTATCATTGTATATGTCATCTTCCACTACTGGAAATAAAAGTGGTAAAGATATGGTGGCATAATTTTCAACTAGAAAATGTTCAACGCTCAAAGTTGCTTCATGTATATATTCATTCTCATCTACAAGACCATCTGATATGGCTAAAGCATCTAAGACCTCACTCAAACCTTGTGCATCTCCCAACCACTCAACATTATTGTTGTCTAATTTCAGGGTCTCTAACAACCATGGTACTAAATCTGGGAAGTTCTCTTCACCCATTTCAATGCATGAAATCATAACGCTCTCCATAGAAACCAAGACATTAGTATAATGATATTACTTGATTGTGATCAAGAAGTGATGAATCATACCATAGATCAAATCTTGCAACTCAAAATCTAAGAGGAGGCTACTTAGATATTTGCACAAATCTCCAATATTGTAAATCTGCTGCCAAATGGATCACTACTAATGTAATAAACCTCAACAGGTGATAGCTTAATTAAATATCAATTTTTTCTTCACAAGATTAATGGTTTGACATTTCGTCAAACATTTTGCATGAATTCTCCATCTCGCTGTCTTTTATCTTCAGATTACTTCAGCTTGCTTGTAACAGTTCAAATTTACTTTAGACGCATGCAAATGGTCATTAGATGTCCAAACAAAGAAGCTGAAGTACAAATGCAATCTTTTTTTACCATTCAAATATATACATATGATTTCAGCTTGTGAAATGTGCATCTACAGCCAGTAGACATTTCTACAAACACTTGGCATGCAATCTAATGGCTGAAACACATAACTACAACTTAGCATTTTAACAAACAATTGGTGTGCAGCCTTATAACTCCTTATTTCAAGAGAAAACTGTTTACAATGGACCACAGATAATAATGCCAACATGAAACTATTGATTTGCAATTATAAACTTGCAAATTATTACTACAACTATCATGAAATTTGCAATTAAATGAAGAACCTGTAGGTGACTGCTGTAGATGTCAAATTGTAGCAGATTTGTATGAGGAACTACGTACATCAGTATGCTCCCTCCAGTTTGAGGCAGATTGCAACTAGCATGTAATAGATGCTGCCCCAATAAAGAAGACATCAAACTCCTGCAGCATTCACTAATTTCTAACCCCTGGATAGCAGAGTAATAATTGTCTACAACAACAAATATAAGGGGCATTCAAATCAGTAACACAAATCACTGAATTTCTTCAACACCACAATATCTTCCTAGCCACAGTTGAACAGTAATGGAAAATGCAAATAAATTCTCTTCTCAGCCACAGTAGATACAATAGAGAAGTAATGGCAATTTTGGTATACTTCAGCAACAAATTTGCAATGACACCACTCAGAAATCAGACCCTTATACTTCAGCAAGGGCATACAAAAATCAGACCTTCAAGAATGTCACAAAGACAATAAGCAAATAGGATAATCAAATAATTGAATGTCTTTTCCTTTGCAATGACCTCATATTTATAATCCCTTGTTGACAAAAGTTTCCCAAAATAACTTAACTTCATAAACTGTGAAAGTTTCCCAAAAGAACTCAACTCTTGAAACTTTCCAACACAACTCTTTTAGTAACATTTAATACTTGGCTTAGGTATATAATTAATTAAATAAATGGCCCCTTCTAATGATGACTCAACCCTTAACTTAAGTAAAATTATAAAGTTCAATTATAACTTTATAATAAGCCATTTAATGATTTAATAATAATTTGGCCACTAAAAATATAATAACTCCTAAAATACTCATCATTTAAATATGTTGTTTGAAATAGGAGTCACCCCTCTTATTTCTCCATGTGTCAAAATGCACTTTCCAAAAATAAAAAGGGTCCATCTCAGTCAACACCTGACTTACAACTAGTAAGTACATAAAGCTAAGCCCAAATGAAATCCAATCGGAGCCAAATGAAGACCAACCTGTGGCTTATTGAATTGTGGAGAAGACAAGACCCTCCCAAGCCAAGCCACTGCCTCAGAAGACCCTCTATCCACAATAAGTATCCTACGAGGATCACAATAATAGGCTAATCTCTCAAACTTTGGTGTTGCCAAAAATGGGGACACTACAACTAATGTCATCAAGGTTGTGAAAGCTAACAATCAAGTGCAATCTCTATCATGTTGTTGTCATCATATGGCACTCGAGGAGCCAAGATTCAAAACTTCATTTAGACATGCTATAGCTGCTTGCTTGATGTCCTTATCATAGTGTCTCAATAACCTGGGTTGACTTAAGGAAATCTTAATTGGAGCAAGGATCCATTGTAAAAATCTTGAAGGTGATTGGTCCAACCTATACAAGCAGGCTTCCAATATATCTAATGGAAGATTGTCACCATCACTCAGCTCTTTGCCAATCTTTTTTAGCACATTCAACCACTATTGTCCATCATTGTTTGAACCCATAATGTGATCCAAATCCCAAGATCTCTCAATCAACCCAACAAATTGGTAGGATCACTAGCTTTAACACCACTGTAATGTACCAATCGAGGTCATAATGAACATTATGCCCTTCAGACTCTTTTTGATGATTTGAAACCAAAAATTGCAATTAGACAACTTCTATGAATGAAGTCCTAGATAGTTGTACAACTCTGAATTCTCCCTATCTATCATACGATCTAAGTTGTTTGTACAAAGCTATCTTGGACGTACGGTTGAGGTGCTAATCTTTCTTGTCATGGCCATGGAATGGTACATGCACTCCTTTCCTTGACTTGACCATACAATGTTGGACTTGACCGTATGGTAATGTTTGTACACTACAATCGTTCTTCTATTGGGTCCATATGGTTTGGCCCATACGAACAGCCTACAGGTTGTCTAGTGATTGTCTATTTGGACACATAGTGAGGCTCGGAGGATGTCTAGGTTGTGCGGACGGAAAGTGGTGGTTGTACAATGTTAAGTCTATAGGTTGTACAATGTTAGAACTGGCAATCCATATATGCAAGACAATCTGGTAGTGATATGAAGCCTTTGGTAGATGATCGTCGCTAAGTGCTCCAAGGTCGATATTGCCGCAAGTGATTATGCATACAAATGAAAATAATTATAAGGGATGGTCTCAATGCTAAGCACAAATTATCAGTCACCAATATTATGATTATTGCGAGTTCAGAATATTGATCATCGCTTGAATGCAATAAGTCAATTGCAAATACACCACAATTATTAATAGCACTTTAGATTACTTGAAGGAGCACAAACGAGTTGTTGCCAAAAAAACCAGTGACACAAATAAAGTTTCACATTCAATAATTAATAGCACTTCAAATTACATAGGCATTAGACAAGATCTGAGCAAATACAAATCAATCTCCAAATGAAAACAATCAATAGACTTGGCATACAAGTGAAATATCGGAGTGATATTTCCAATGACAAACTCAGGTGGAGGTGAACCACTAAAACTTCGAAAAGAAGACTAAGGAGGTCTTCCACCTCCAAAATTGCACATGAACTCCCTCAGCTTTCAGCCTCTGGAAATACAAAGAAGAGTCAGATCCGATCCATGATTTACTATGCCCAGCCAACTTCATATATGGGCCTCATTTGTCTAGAAAGTTACAACATGAAACGAGCCAACACTATTTCATTAATTTATAATTTAGGCCCTTTCATTAATTTAATTAATTAATTAAAGGACCTTTATAATTTATTTTTTAATTCTAAGACCACTTAATTAATTAATTCAATTAAAACATTTTATTAAAATTTGGGGACATCAGATTGTTAGGAGTAGTTCATGTAATGTAGGCAATTAAATCCATATATAAATTGGTATGGTACTAGATGACATAAACATATTGAGATATAATAATAATTTTGTGTGGACCTCAAATTATATTTTGTGTACTTTGAAATTTAATAGTATAAACTTACTATAAATAACACTTATTATAAATAATAGCCTTATGTAATTGCAAAGTTGAGACACTATTATCCTAAAAGTTCGAATGCTGCTTCATTTTCTTGGTTTGAGATTACTCAAATAACACACTTGCCAAAGATTCCATGACCTCTTCAAGGTCAAACACAGCCTTAGGAAGTGGCTGGTGTATGTTTTGTGTTGCAATACAGCACTTCACAGCATGACCCAGGGCCAAAATGGAGTGAGAACATAACTAACCACTATGTCCCCATGTTTTGTAGCAAGTTAAGCCATTCTCTATAATGTTGTAAGATGGTAGTCTGGAAAACATTGTGCATGTCTATGGAACAAGTGGAATATAGGACCTCTTTGTTATGCTCAAATGCATGCTTCATAAGTTAATATCACAGGTGCAGTCCCTTTCACTTTGTATTGAATTAACTCTAACTAGGGTTAATTCATGAGTTGAGGCAGTTATGTACATCTTATGCCAGCATTATTTAAACCGTAGCATTATCTTCTGTTTGTTGGATTTGTCATCTACAAAATGCAAGATTAACTTTCATATCCCAATATTATAAGCTTTAAAGCAACGAAGTAAGCATCAGCAGGCAATTCCAACCACTTGAATTATTGTGATTATTTACTTTTGAGCAGCCAGCACCCTGGCTTTATATTTCTCCATGATCAATAAAAAATATATACTAATGTTGAGGTTTTTGTTATCCACATTCATATGAATTTACAAAATTATTTGAGAATGACCAGATGGATAAAAGAGATCTACCAAATCTTAGATTGATTAAAGCACTTTATTAGTGACTACGAACAAAACTCATGCATGTCAGACAAACTCCCCAGGACTACTTTTCACATCTGTGCAATTATTTTGGCTAAAAAAGAGAATGAATACAGGCTTACAAAAATTAAACTGACCTGGTCTCCGATATTCAAGGATACAACATCTCCCACAACTAGATCAAATATTGAAACCTTGATTGTCCGACCCATTCGAACAACCTGAATATAATTCAATTTCACAGGTTAATTATTTTATTAATTATCCGGAAAATTTTGAAAAGCTTCACTAATTATTGCTCGGAAGAAAATTTGAGTAGGGGACTGGAAGAATATGAAAGCTGAAAATAGTTCAAGAATGAGAAGGTTGGCTTCATTCAAAATTAACTGTCATGAATGAGTTGGTACAGTAAAAACCTGAACATCAATATTTTTTTTCTTGTTATTTAAAACCTGAAATTCCAATGATTGCTTGTAATCACTTATGGCTGCCAAACAAGGAAAAAACATGAGCATTTTTCCTTGAGTTTAGTAAGATAAATAAAAAAAATTGAGTGAATTGTTATAAGTATGCAGATTCAATACATAACCAAAAGAAACTCCCAAATTTTAGCAATGTAAGTAATAAAGAACAATCTACCTTTTTTATTTGTCAAAGGAATATGTACTTTATTACATGGGAAAAGTAGAACAAAAAAGGCATACCTGTCACAAGAATAACTATTAATATGGCAATTGTTATGCTTGTTCCATCATACCATCCCTCTTTGATTCCCTACAAACCAATGCATATGACAAATCAATCATCTTACTCTCCTACATAACATTGTAATGTCATAGCTGTTGTTTTCCCAGGTTGATTTTTATTCAAACAATTATGGCATTCTATGCTCAGCACTTTACAATGTAATCAGATCAGAATATTGAAATAAGCAACATATCTCTTTTAGTTGAATCCCAGAGTCTACCTTTCCTTCATTCCCATTATATCTAAATACTTCATACAAAGCAGTAACTTGTCATCGGAGTTTATTAATGTAATAGAAACTTCACATCTATGGCAAGTAAATTTCGGATTCCCTTGATCATGGGAAATTGAGAACCTTGGTTTTGTGAAATATAAGGCACCTCCACCTCATATTGCGAGCGATTAAGGAACAACAAATAGGTAGAAACTATAGTAGAGATAGGATAAAAGAAAATTACTAACGGAAAACATGATTAGGACTTGTTTGACACATGAGATTGAATAGGATGAGGAAACTCCGAACCAAAGCACAAGTTCTATCAAGAAACATATACGATTTGCAAATGTTGTTGTGTTGACGTGATTTTTGTGATCACTTCAAAGTGCAGGATGAAACACTTAGCATTCCAAGATGAAACATCAAATATCAAATCCTCTTTTGAATAAGTATGCTTAGATGCTAAACAATGTATAAGATTATTTCATCAACTAAGTCAACCCCCTTTCTTCTAATCGTTGATTTAACTTTGTTTTGTAATGCTATTTATTGGTAATCACTTGGCGACTCATGCTATTCATCTAATGGATATCAACTTTACAAATGCAAATGATTTAACAATATAGGCTCTTCAATTACTCCTAATAAAACAAATTGCGAAAGACTGGGTTTAGAAAGCTAGGCTAACTGTAATGTCCGCCATTTCTAGCCGTTAACCTCTGATGTGTTGTTATCTCTTTTCATCATGGTCTCTTGAGCTAATTAGGTTTTTTGTCTGGGATCAGTTTGAGTTTCAACATAGGCATCTTCACTTCAGGCAGATCAGAGTTGAGATAGCAGGGATTCCTAATACTTACTCTTTGTAGTAAGTCGGTTGATGTCCGTATTTCCGATTTTGCGGTATTGGACATCAAGCATCTTGCCAAGAGCTTTTCGACAAGCTATTATACATGGCTTTTTGAGTTCGCATGATATTTATTTTAAAGTTTGAAGATTAAATTATTTTAAGTAACTTTAAAATAAAAAAGAGGAATTACTAAGTCACTTTATCTTATAAAGTTATATTAATCTCTTAAGTGGAAAGAAGATAATTAAAAGGGGAAAGAGAATAGAAATGAAGAGACGAGTAAGGGAAGCGGAAGAGTCATTGAGTTATGCTTAGTAAAGTGAGGAAGAGCTCAATTCAGCATGCTTAAACTTGGGATTTGATTTCAAATATCTCTTGGTGAAATTTGGGAAGATTCAGCTTCTATTCAAGATCTTGAGGACGAAAACCTTCAAGTTCAACTTGGTGAATCAGATGCAAACCTGGTTCAACTCAGAGGTGGTTTCGAGATGGAATTGACACCACACATACAAGTCCTTTCTTGTATCTCCAATCTCATTCTGTTATTGTATTTAAGGTTGAATAATGGTATTATGAAATTCTTGTATTGCTGGTTTATAATGCAATAACATTTCTGAAGATTCTTATATAAGCATATTGTCAGTTATTTTGCTGGATTTATTTGCATGAGCTATCAGTTGCATTCTCAAATTTGTTTGTAAGAAAGTTGGAGGAAAAATATCCAATGGGATATTACAATGATATAAAAGTTGGTTTTCCTGCCAGCCTATGGAGTTACATCGATCATTAAGGTATCTACAGATCTGATGACCTTGTAATAATGTTGGTGAAATAAGACTATTTTACTATAACATTACTGGCTACAAGAACTTATCTAATGCTTCCAAGGAGGGCCTTGATCAAATGTGATATTGGTATATTCTAAATGTTTTGAATTAGAGAAGTTTCAAAAGTCCAAAAATTTTGTAAAAAATGTTATAAGGGCGATTGTCAATGTCTAGCATTTAGGAAGACCACTTGGTTTCAATCGCACAAAACAGAAATACGGCTTTTACAACAAGGAATGTACTAAGTAAGAAATTTGGCAAATGAAATAGCGTTTAACTAGCTTATATTAATGGCAATTGGTCCTAAAGATATTGCTGAAGACTGAAATTAGAATATTATTAGAAGGTGGCAGACTATAGTAAGGGAAAATTTCATATTATTGGGTCAAAGCATTATAAATTAATAATAAATCATAGAGAGACCCAAGACCAACATTTATCATCAATAAAGGCAAATTTTGTTCGATAAGTGAATGAAAGATCCCTGATGGATCTCTTCTGAAATTTTGTATTTTTAAATTTGTTTTTCTGTTTATTTATGTTTTCTTGCAAAACTAGACAGAAGTGCAGAAAGTTTGTTTGTTTTTTATGGTTTTATAACATAGAAAGGAATAGGAAACAGCAACCATGAAACAACACTGAAAATAATAAGTATTCAGTAAAAATCAGAATTATTGCAAACCGTACCAGGCAGATTTGTCTGAATTATAGAGTCAAGCAATAAATCCAATACATTTTCCAAAGATAACATACAAATTTGATGTCAAACTAGAAGGTGAAGATTGTTCTTGAATCCAGCATACATTTGGAGGTGAATACAAGCAATACTCTATACACCACATGGTGTATCTACTACAAATGGGGTCCCACGGGCTGCAATGAACCACGTCCCAACTGGAAAGATGATATGCCACACTGAAAACCCCAATGAGAATTGATGCCTCTATCCTTAATCACCACACACAATGCCTAAGAGATTCGATGCCAAAGATTGCTGAGGGCTACATCCCAGCCAATCACTAACCTGGGGTTTGCGTCGAGACTAGAAATCGCCCATTCAGAGAAAATTCATAAACAAGTTGTCAAATATGCAAAACATGATCTTAGAATGAAGCTTCTATCTCCTTATAACCCCTCTCAATTGCAAATCGAAACCTAAGTGTCTCCAAGTTGCATTGGGTAGTGAAAGTGTTATAATTTCTTATTTTAAAGTGGTTATGTTACTAGAAAATGACCTTTTCCCTCATAGACAAAAATCTGTTCACTGAATTGCCCTGAGACCAAAGAGAAAGATTTAGAGAACTTTGAGACCTTTACAACTAGCTATCACACCATAGGATGTGCATCCAAATGAGGCCAAAAACCTCTTATTACTCCAAAATGGCTAATAACTTAGCCTTATTTAATTATTAAACGCTAACTTAGGAAATATTAAAAATATAACCCAAATAGCCATAAAATGCCCAACTAAAATCACAAACCATAAAATCATCCTGTCACCTTTCTGTGACTGAAGTCAGAAATCAAGGATCCACTAGCAGTCTCATCCCTAAAATCTAGGGATGCTCCTAAAATTTAGGAAACAAGCCCTATCCCTCTGAAATTGAACCCAAAGAGTAATCTCATGGAGACCCAACCCTGGGCAAGATCATACCTCCTAAAAAGTAGGAATTGCCTCCTAAAAACAAGGAACATCTCCCAACTGATCAATAACTGCCAGAACATCAAGTCCCCAACACTGAATAACCATATTGGGTCTCTATCCCACCCTGTCAACCTACAAGACCCCATAATAAGCTAACTCACATGTCTCTACTAGACTGAGCTAAAAGAGGGGACATGACAATCCTCCCCTCTTGGAGATGCTTGCCCACAAGCAATAAAACACTAATCCTCCACTATCCCAAGCAATCCAAATACAGAGCATTGATCGACCCCAAACTTGTAGTGTCTCGTCAAGACAAACATACTCCCCACTGTAAGGTGTAGAAGTGAAGTAGATCACATCGTCACAGTAGAGTATCCACCCCTGAATACCCTCCTGCCCAAGAATCCAAACAATTGGCCATCCTGTCCTCCTGTCAAAATTCAAACCAATAGTCGATCCCAAAACAGTCCTATTATGCAACCTATCCCAAACCTCATACAATCTCCGTGGCAAATCTAAGGCACATGCTCCTGTGTATTGAGATATTGAGGGACATGGGGTTATGATCAAATCACTGTTACTACCTGAGTCTTGATCAGTAATCATACTCTTAGCTGATCCACCCTGAGACGAAAGTGGGCATGCCTTGAGCATGATCTTCCTTCTCCCCACCATAAACTCCAATTGTCTCTTCCTAAAATATTGGTTGTATCTCCCCAAGTGTTGCAACCATTGTACACCCAAAACTACATCCATGCTCCCTAGATCACACATGTAAAAGTCATCTATCAAGGTGTATCCCTTCATGCCTATGCTCAACTATGGGATACCCTTGACGCATTGCAGAGTCAAACCATTGGCCACAGTCACATTGATTCCTAGAAAATTTTGTGCTTGCAGACCACATCGGTCTACCATTCTTGTATTTATAAAATTATGTGTAGACCCACTGTCCACCAAACAATACACAGTATGCCCATGGATCATACCCGAGATTTAGAAGAGGTGAATCATCCGTGCACCTGACAACGTAGCAATAGTCCCCTATGTTGCGACTGCTACCTCAGCATCTTCATGCTCAATTTGGACACCATCGTCTTTGTCATTTATATCCTAAACCTCCTCATCATCTGCATCTAATATGGCCTCAATAAGATGTGTCTTTCCCTACCCAAGGCACCTATATCCCAGTACCCATGGCTCCTTACAAGAAAAACATAATTTCCTCCTCCTTAATTCATTTCTAGAATCCAAGTCTACTTTGGGAGGTGGAGGTGGCGTGTCCTTAGCCTATAAAGGAGGTCTCTGTAGTGCCTGTATATTCCCTGATGGTTTCTTATCAGTCTAATAAGAGGTAGGAGTGGTGTCCAATCTCAATGTCACCTCAATAGCATCCTTAAGAGTGGCCGACTGGAAAGCACGAACCAATCCCTTAAGCCTATCCTGCAATCCCTCAATGAATAGCATCACACTACACTTCTGTGTCATATTAGGTACCATAACTGCAATGTGCTAGAACTCATTAATATAAGCTTCTGCATGACCAGTTTGTCTTAGATGAGCCAACTCTCTATAGTAAAGTTTTGTATCCTTACGATCAAACCGTGCAATGAGTCGCTTAGTGAACTCAGCATAGGAATGCACTAAGGAGTGATCCTGGGTAACCAATCCATGGTGCCACCAATCATAGGCAATCCCCTCCAGATGCAACACAGCAAACTGAATAGCCTCTCGCTCAAGCATGGACCGTAATGAAAGATATATATCCAGCTTGTGAACCCAAGCTCATGCACTCGTATCGCCTAAGCCATTATATGTAGCCAATGTGATCTTCCCAGTAGCTCTATTGAGGTCATAGTTTTGTTGTTGTTATGGTGATCTATAACCACGATCTCCCCTGAACCTAGTTGTATCTCTATGCTGTGCACAATACTAGGGAAGAAGGAAAACATCCCTAACCTCAGGGGGTAGAGCTCTCCACTCAGCTGTGGCTGCCAAAACTGACTCCTGGAACCCCACCTCTAGTGGTTCCACCTGTGCTGGCCGTTCACTTGGTATGAACTGAGGAAGCAATGGTCTATATGTAGTAGGTGTACGATGATGATGCCGCCTAGAAGAATGAAGGGAACTTCCAACTAAAGAATGGGACTGATGGCTACACTGACTACCAACCACTGAAACTGATCTACTTCGCCCACCTCTGTGTCCACCCATCTCCAAACGCTCCAAGGTATCTTATAATTTGTCTAAAGCTCGAGCTATCCTGGGCTGAGTAGTGAATAGGGTCCACACCAAATCTAGCCGCTGTCAAGTCTTCCCCAACAATTCTTCAATGCTACGGTGTCCATCAGTAATTTGCTGAAACCTCCATCTACGTTTGGCCTGTTGTGCCAAAATTAAATTTTCCTACGTTGTTCGTAATTCGTCCTTTTCCTTTAGCTTATTCTAATTCTTGTTCAGCTGATTCGGCATTTAGTCTTCATCCGTACGCCTTTGTAACAAGTCCATTGGGCAACGGCGCCAAATGTTTACTGTATTGGGGTGAAGAAAATAATGCATACAGACAATAGATAAGAACAACATAACTCCTTATATTATTCGCATATGCCAAAGACATTACATTATGCTTATGATGATTTACAATAACCCAAGAGGGTGTATAAATACTTTCCGAAGAATCTTCCCGAAGGGGTCTGTCGGCTACATGACAATTACCAAAAGGCCCGTCGGCTACATAAAAAGAACCTTTCCAAAGGAACCCGTCGACTACATAACAAGAACCTTCCCGAAGGGACCCATTGGCTACACAATATCTACCGACAACATACATCCTGTCGGCTACACAATGTTTATCTACAACACCATTGATACCATACAGTCACACTGTAATTTCCATACCGTACAGTGCTCGTTACTGGAGGTCAGACTAGTTGCCCACACAAAGGTCAGGAACATCATAGTGGTATCAAACCTGCGATCTTGCCAACCTGTGGGCAATGAATGAGAGTGTATGGCCAAAAGAGAAGAAGAACCTATTTTGTTGATAGAATGGTTGCAGAACGGAAACCCACAATTGCCGATCTCGTGGCACTACTAAGAGAACTTGCAAGGAATCAGGCATAGATCAATGATACTCAGCGTCTCATGGAAGAAACTCTCAATAAGTTGGCAGACAATAAAACATCCGGTGAACAAAATGGTCACAACCCGGACTCGATGTCAAGTAAACAAAGCCCTCATCCAACACGCTCTCGACCTTCCATGCCATCTTTTCCCCCATGGACAGAGGCACCACACAGAGGGAAGCAGCCGACCCTTGAAGAAATGCAAGAACAGTTGAGAGAAGACTGGAAGAATGCGAATTTGGAGGAAGATATATCCCACAAAGATTACACAAATCTGAGAATGAGATATTCGAGAGGCGGAAACAGAGGATATTTTAATGACGATCTCAGGAGAAAGTTGAGTAAAGTAAATCTATCACCCTTTGACGGATTTGGATCCATATCTTGCAAGCGTGGGTAATAAAGGCGGGCACTTACTTCCAACTTAATCCCATGCCAAAAGAACAACCAATTAAATTTGCGGTCTTACACTTGGAGGGAGTAGCACATTAATGGTGCCATCACGATCTGATTTATCTTTGAAATTGGGTTCTAGATCTTTACCATCAAATTGACTTACTATAAATAGAAATTCAATCAACAGAGACCCTCAAATATAATTGTCGTCTCATGAGGGTCGCAATAATGAACTGACCTCGACCACCTACAAGAACCTACTATAAAGGGGGACATTACAGAGTTGTAGAGTTTAGGATCTAGATTTGCAGATTTGGATGTTCAACATAACTTACAGTCCTAAGACCTTCCAATGTTACCTTTGTGGGTATAGTTGAATGTGTTTCGACCTATACCTAGGTAGAAGTTGAACTTGTTTCAACCTGTCCCTTCAGTCTTGAGATTTTGATAGCTAGCAAATATGGACTTTAGGTTTCTAGATCTGGAATAGTTTCCATATCCAACACAATTATATAAGGTTTCTATAGATATGAAGTTGCTTCCTCTACTATCTCTCAAGGTGATTATTTCGTCATCCATTTCCTTTCATAGCACTTATATTGATGTTTCAGATCTGATATCATTGCATGAGTATTTGCTTTCACTTATCTACACATTTATTTCACTTCTATCTCCTTACATAGATGGTAAAGGACCCTAGAATCTATACATCCCTCAAGACCCTAGATCTTCCATCATCACCCTTTCATCTATTTGGTTTGTGCTAATCAAATCTTAGTCTCAAAAATCTTCCAATGTGTATATGTGAAGTGGTAGACTAATACCACTGATTGGTAATGTTCCTGTTATAGAATAAATTATTAATCAAACTATTGTTAATGGGCCGATTGATTTAATATATCTTGGACACATTTTTTGTTTTGTTTCCGTAGTTTTTGTAGCCGTCGGCTATCTTTGTACACCCTCGGAAAGTTTTCCCCGACGAGTATTTAAGCACAGCTTGTAGTTAATCGTTAGGTAGGCAATTTGATTATATTTCTTTATACTACGAATTCCTGTTGAGATTCTTTGTTGTTCGTCATTTCGGAAGTGAAAGATCTTCCCTATTTGGCCTTTCTAGTTTCAATGGGATTCAACCCTCACCCTATTTTGTTGCCTGTAATACTTCGCTCAAATCTGGCAAATTAGAGCACCATCATTTTGCGAATTGGAGAAGTACCTTGTTTAATTTAATCTGCTCTCTTGTGTTCAATCTCTGGCAAACTTTTGTGTTTTTTTTGCATTATTGGTATACCATCCGTACATCCTATCATCTACATTGTTGTACATTCTTAGCTCCATCCATCATTCATACAACCATTTATTTGGCGACGGCTCAGTCCCTAACGTACGACCTCCATAGCTGGCCCACCATCCGGCTACATACCGTATGGCCTTGTATTCAATCCACCATATGGCCTTGTCTTCAATCCACCGTACAGCCTTGCCTTCAATCCAACGTACGGCCTGCAATTATCCATTGTACGGCCATCAACTATTATTCCCATGCATCCGTGTCTATCACCATATAGCATCAATATCTCTTCTTCACCGAATAGCCTTTATCAATTTCCTACGGCCCACAGTCAATTGATACCGTACAATCACACTATGATTGCCATATTGTACAGTGCTTGTTGCTAGAGGTCAGACTAGTTGCACACACAGGGGTCAAGAACATCACATGATCAGCAATTTATATATTACAAGAGACAAAATGAAGAAACTTAGAATTTTCATGAAATGAGATTCTTCTAGATCTCACCTCCTCTCCTCTCATTGGGAAGAACTTAAGAAAATTTTCCCCTAACTAAAGAAAATTAAAAAATCTCCAAAGCTGAGTTTGTATCACTTGGATGGAATTCACCTCTTTGTTTAATTAGGATTTGTTAGCTTTAAATTTCCAATCCAATTTATCCACTCTGTCTATAATTTGAATTTTGAAGGAGCAAAAACCTTAGTCTTAGTTTCCTCTTTAAGGATATTCCTACTACTTATAGAAGAACAACAAGCTCAAAGGGAAGTCACATGATTTGCACTTTGGTAGAATTCCCTCTTCATTAGGCTAAAGGCTTATTAACTTTGTTAGTTTGTTTCTATCAATTTGAAATTACATTGAGGCATCTTGTATTGAGAATTGAATATTCAGATCCCAAGTAGTTCCAACTTGCACCACAGATAAAAGGGGAAGGGGATTAAAAAAGTGATTGCATCACATTAACTCGTGTCTTACCCCCTACTAACTCTGACTCCATAGCTTTTCTCCTGCAACCTAATCAAGATGAACAGTTTCAGACTTGCAAAGTCCCTGGTTACAATGGATGAATTTCGCTACTATTATTAGCAGAAATTGTTTGTTGTTTATTGCATTCCACTCGCAGGCCAAGTTGGAGAGAGAGAATCGCCTTGAGTTGTTGCACAAATGAACCCGCTTGGTTTAGCCAATGACAATTCGCTGCTGTTGGAAGTTGTAGTTCGTTGCCAATGCATGCAGAGACAAGATTGCTTTCAACTCAATGTAGGAATGGATTCACTTACCCTTATTATATAGCTGGTGTGTTAAGTCGAAGGGGTCCAGCTTTATGTAGGTTGACTTCGCAAGTTAAAGGCCAATCAAAATTTAATTGAATTAAATTTCCTTCGGTCGTATAGGCCAACCTGTCATTGGCATTTTGACTTCTTTGTTTGATTTTGAAACTCCCATCAAGGCCAACTTTGTTGCTACCTCAGATGGTTGCAGAAATATCATCAAGATGGAAAAATTCCCGTGAGAGGGCAGAATCCACCCTCTCTTGGGAAACACTCTCATGCACTAACCTCATATTTGCACTCCGTCCCAAACTTCAAACAAATTTCACCTCCCTCTTGGAAATGTTAATCAGATCTGATCATTCTTCAAAGTTTGCAATAAAAAGTGATTGTCTGATGGGATGTCTGGCTTGCCTAAGGTCGGAAATAACCGATCAATGGGAATTAAAATTGCCAATAAAAGGCGGAATCCATCATGTCTTGGATAATATTTGCATTCAATAAGTCAAAAACTCACCTTCCTTTGATCAGATTTCAACCAAACTCCATTTATACACTTCAATTTCGATCATGCCTCAACCTTCTTCCTAATATCTCATATAGGGAATTCAATGTTGATAAAAACTGATTCCCAAAGTCAATCTCATTCCTACATCTGATGGGAAATTTCAATTTAGAGTGGGGTGAAAGTCTGGCAAAGTTGGGAATTAATTCCCAAAAAGGGTCAGACTCCTACATTTGATGCAAATTTCCACCTAAATTATACCTTATAAGCTTGATTGGAGGGATGGAAATGAGAATGAATTTAGGAATGAATTCTCATGATTTGATGCCTTAGTCTTCTTTGATCCTCTCAAAACCTTCCCTAACAATAGCATGACTAACTCCACCCAACTCATGGCATCTCGACCTCTTAGCAACCTCACTCTAAGGACTAAGACTTGATTGTTTCTATTTAAGGACCTTAAAATTATCTAAGAAAACTACAAAAATTATCAGAGACCGTGTAGCTAACCCTTGCATGAAGCTCAAATGAGTGACAGATAGTTGAGATGCTATAAAAAAAGATATGAAAATCCTGACCTGGCTATAACTTGAACAATTTAAATTTTAACAATTCCTTATATCAATTGGATGGTTCGGAATTTTATGAAACGCTTGGCAGACAAACTCTCCAACAGCATGATTTAGAAAATGCAGAAAAAGAATTTAGTGCTCTTTGACATAATCAAAATAAGCACTATGCCTCTATTTAATTCTCTTTTGAATTTTGAAAATTAGCTATGGTAAAGGAAATGTAATGACAAGGAATAACGAATCAATTTCAATTCTACCAATTTATTTAATGAAAAGTAAATGCAAACTGTCATAAACTTATTCCAAACTTAAATTGCATATAAGGAACTTGTATTTAATATCCTATCAACAATCAACGGCAGTCTCTGTATGTCTAGACGCTGCCTCCACCAATATCAATGACTTTCGAATGTAATGTTCCAATCCCCATAGGTGAAGGCGTGATTCCTCTGTGTGCCAAATTATGTCTCTGTCAAGTAGTCTGAGAGGCCGTATAGTTATATCTAAGAGGGTCGTACGATAGCAACAGAGATACCGTACGGTTATGTCTGGAGGCCATACAGTTCTGACAGAGATGTTGTACGGTTGAGTTTGAGAGGGCCATATGGTAGCAACAGAGACATCGTATGATTATGGCTAGAGGTCGTACAATTATAACAAGAAGACCTTACAATTATGTCGGACAATTCGTACAGGTGTATGGTCTTACGATTCTAGGATGAGAGGGTCGTGTGGTGAGGGGAAAGAGAAGTCGTACGATGTGGGAATGAGAGTCGTATGGTGAGGGCTAGAGGTGTACGATGGATGCAGAGGAAATGTATGATTCGCACACTTGAGGGAGTTCGCTGATGTGATGAAGTTCAGTTGACGCCAACACATAGTGAACACGGACAACTTGGTACACAAGAGAGAGATCACAGATATATGCAATTAATTCCCAAATAGTACTTATATTTGCAAACAAGATGGTGAGTGGATTTGCCATATCCGAGCAAGTAATACAATTACGGAATAGGGTGAGGGTTGAATCCCACTGAAATCAAAATAGCCAAGTAGGAAAGATCTTTCACTTCCGAAATGGTGAACAATATTGAACTCCAACAGGGATTTCCCAGTACAAAGAAATAATCCAAAAATCGCATACCTACTACTACCTACATGTCATGCTTGCATATCCTTTGGAAAAAACTTCTTGATGGTTTAGAAAGATAGCCGATGGCCATTCCTACGAAAACAATTAAATAAAAGTGGGTCTGAGATATACTATATCAATTGGCCCATTAACAAAGGTTTGATTAAATATTTATTTTATGATGAGAACATTACAGTCCTTCCGCTCCAAAATTTCCTTGTCCTCAAGCAAATGCAAATCCAATTCTTGGAAACCTTTTGTAATCAGCTTCTCCAATTTTGAGTCAAGTACCAAGTAGATCTTATCGCCGTAGTAAATGATATCATCAATAACTTGGTATCTTTCATCATGTATATAGCCATCCATGACATGCAAAAGTGTTCTTGGAGTACTCGACCAATAAATGGGCCCACCATTTATCCAAGGAATGGGGTAAAGTGTTGACTATTGTTAGTACACATATGGACACAGAATTTTAAACTTTTAGTTTCAAGTCTTGAACCTTTTAGTTTCAGGTTTTGAACCTCTTTGAACTACTTCGAACTTGGTTCAAAATGGTTCGAAGCGATTTGAATGGGTTCAAATGATTCCATAGTCCTGATGGTTCAATGAGGCATAACGGATGTGTTCAGAGGATAGTTATCAAAAATAGAAGGTTATGGTTGAGATCTTCGGTACAATTTTTCAATGTTTTATTCCGAGAGGTTCATGTGTACACTTCAGCATTTCGGGTTGAGATGTCTAGCACACTTGACTCAAGCTCAGTAATCCAGAGATCGAATCAGAAGACTAGGTTCAGTACAACAATTTCAAATGAGAATTCAAAAGCTCAATCCAGTTCAAGAATTTAAAGTTAAAAGCCCACTTCAGTTAAGCATTAGAATCTGGTTTTGGCTCAAGGTTCAAGTTCAAAGCAACAAACAAGTTGGTATAAAGTTAATATTCAAAAATATGGATTTTGAAGCTTGCAGATGAAAATATAAGTATGGGTTGATGATTTAATGAATGGTGGGCTCGAAACATTTATTATCCCTCATTATGTGTTCCTACAAAGGAGTTATCTTTGTTAAAAAGAAGATTGAGCACTTTGATCTGTGAATAGATATTTGTACCCTGCTCACCAAGAATAGTAGACATAAAAGGTGCATGTGAATAATACAACTCAATATATATATGAATTCCACACTATCTCAAACATGAATGGATAAAGGGGCATTTGTCATCATTTGGAAACAAAATAGCATATTCAATAATTGCATATAACACAACTTATCAATTTGGACATGTTGCGGCAAGGAAGCTGTTGTGAATGAAATTGGTTTCTTCACAAAGAACACGAAGAGATTATGAAACATGCCGAGTCAAAGCATAAATGTGAAGATGCAGCCAAACCTTGCATAGGTATGGCAAAGATTTTAAATTAGTGTTAAATGATTTTCTGAACCCGTGCTCTCCTCAATTCTCTATGCGGCTTCAACATTTATAGTCGACATGACACAAAAGGTCGAGCATGATGGCATATATTTCTTTGAGAACATAGTCTACACAAATGTAGTCATCTTCAAAACCCGGATACCCTTCTTATTAGGCATGAAGTGAAGTCTTCTTTGTAATAGCAAATTATTATGGAGAAAGCCGACCACAATTTAGAGGAAAATCGGGTTCCTCAACTCAAGGGCAAGGTATATACAAAAATTGCTTCCTTTGCAATTGGCAGATCGGCAGCCATGGGGACCAATTCCATTTTTGTGTGCCATTTGTGAAGTAGGCGAACGAGCTGCTCTCATACAATTCTTTTAAATGATTGGAGCGGCAAAATATTTTGTTCTAGCGTAGCGCAGGTGAAGTGAACCATCAACCAATCAATCATGATAAAGCCGAGCTATCACAGGATCCTTATCAGCACTTACTCTAACTGTGTTATCATTCTACCTAACATTTTTTATCGGGTTGTATATCATCTCATTTCCTTCATTTGGATTGGTAAGATATGTCAAGGATTACTTTGATCATAACCATTATCCAAATTGCGCAACCTTCCCACTTTCTGTCGGCTGCTATCATAGATTCATGTTCCCGAGTGGTGAACATTTGATGAAATTCAGGTTAACAAATTTGAAGCATCGAATAGTATATCTAATCAAAAGAAGGGACAAACATTGACAACATAATGTGAGTAATGCATGCTATATGTGGGTATCACGGAGAGATATCATTAAAAATACATGATGAAAACATTATATGATATCAGAATAATGTTTTAAAAGTCTCATAAATTATGGTAAATGGAAGTCTGTGTGCTAGTGGATTAAATAGAAGCAATGAGAAGGAAGATATATTCCACGTATTTATCAAATTGAGAATGGTGAGTCATCACCTATTTTAAAGCCTTGACATGTCATTTGTATAAAGAGACATCTACGCATCTTTTAAATGACATATGAATCTAAAGTCACTCATGACTTTAAAATTTATAAAGTATTAAAGCCTGATTTGAAAGATGGAAGTTATGGAAATTTTAACATTGAGAATCCAAAAGAACCATCAATGGAAAGTTAAAAGACAAGATATTTCAAGTTTTGCCAAAGGCTCCCCGACAACTCATTAAATTTAAAAATGATTCAGTATTATGATAATAATGTCATTAAAATGAAGACACCTAGATATATAAAGAAGAATGATGAAAACTGGTCAGTTTTAATAACTGAAAAAGGAACAGAGCCAATGGGGGGGAGAATAAATATGTAAAACAGAGAAGAGACAAGGGTTCCATTCTCTTTCTTTCTTCTGGACTGCAAACTGTGTGCTACAACAAGGAGGGAGATTTTCCAGATTATTCGATTTTCTTGTGAGATTGTGGGAAGCAGAGCATATGTTGATTTTCTTTTTCTGAACTGTGTTAGAAATAGGAATAGATTTTGACTGTTAATGTAATGTTGAAAAGAGTTTCAGCTTTTCTTTAGATAGTGGTTTGGGTTGTAAATGTGTAAAAGAATCTTTGTGGTCTTTTACATTCAGGGAAGGGAGACTGGAGGTTAATCACATCAAAACTTTGATTATGATGTATTTTCCTTCCACTGGTCATGATCTTTGCGTCATTTTCAGTTTTCTCTAAAATACATTCTAATGTCACTGTTTTCTTATTGCATTATCATCTCAAAATATCGTTTAAAGCTTTGATTGTTCATTCACTCAAGAGGATGGAAGATATACTCTTCATTTTCACTTTGTAATGCAGTATGCAAATGGACTTTGTGTCATTTGTCATTTATTTTCTTGCACTTGTTTAGTTTTTCCGCATCTACTTTGTGTTTACAAGTAGATGTTTGAAACCCTTCTGTGCTTTCTGGTTAAAAGCATCCATAATTAATTCATTGTATATCTTACACGGGGAGTTGTACCCGATAAAATTCAGAGGAAGGTTATCAATCCAATGATAACCTATCCAACTGTTGGTGCTGATTAGTCTTCCCATTTGGGCATTAAGGGTTATATTTGCACGTATTTTCTTGAAGGACAATCTATTCACTAACAACTATCATGTTTTTACTTGCAGTGTATGGGATCATATCATGTTTAAAAATGGCCTCCATCTTCTTGATTGTGACTTCCCTTGATCCTTTATTTGACATTCCTCTTAGCAACACCTTCTTGCCATCCATCTCGAATGAAGAGTCCATCCTCTTGAAACTTTGGGTGTACTGGTCAAGGGTCTCCATCCACTAGATGCCCAATATGATATTAGTATCAACCAAATCTATGACAAAGAAATAATCTGTCAAGTTATAGTTTCCCATGGAAATTTTTAGCCGTGGGATCACATGAGTGCAAGGTAACAAGGTTCCTCCAGCAACCTTAACCTCAAATCCTCCATACTCTACTGCATGCAAGCCCTTATTAGTGACCAAAGATAAATTGATGAAATTGAATGTGGCGCCACTATCAATCATGACTATGACTCGTTTCCCATGAAGTGTGCCACGAACCTTGAAGATACTACTTCCAACCATTGTAGTGAGGGTAGCAATGGAACCCCCTTTTTGTATCAAGGCATTTATTCTCTCCTACTGGTTACTTTCTTTACTAGTCACTATAGGTACTTGTCCTTTGTTGTCATTAGGAAACACCTCAATGTAATGAATCTTTCCCTTCCCAAGGCAGCGATGACCTTGTCCACATGGTTCCTTGTACGTGAAACAAAGCTTTTTCCTCTGGAGCTCTTGCCGAGAGTCTTCATCCAACAAAGGTTTTTTCTAAACTGGCTCCTTGTCTTTGTCTTCTTGTGGAGAAGGTGTTCGCATAGCTACGTGAGTTTTGGAAGAAGATGCGGCCATGTCACGCACCTTCTTAATAGCTTCATTGAGTGCGCACAAGTTGAACCCTTTAATCTAGCCTCTCAAAGGCTCTCTCAGCCCATCCATGAATAACATGATTCGACATCTTTCAAAGATGTCTGTGACTAACACTGACATCCTTTGGAACTCAGTGATGTAATTGTCTAACGTACCTGTTTGCTTTAGCTAAGCTAGGTCTTTGAAGTTTAGTTTAGGATCCTTCCCATCAAAACGGTCAATGAGTTTCTCAGTGAACTCGACATAAGATGTTACTTGGTCGTCGCCGAGACTAACCAATCCGTGGTGCCACCATTCTTGAGCCACTCCTTCCAGATGGAGTATTGCAAACTTGATTGCTTCCTATTTGGGAATTAAGTTGAGTTGGAAATAGGTGTCTGCCTTCAAAACCCATGCTTGTGCAATGATGGCTCTAGATCCATCAAATGGTGATAAGTTTACTTTTTCGATCTTTCTCCTAAGATCATCATTAAAATAACCATGATTTCCCCCACCTGAATATCTCATTCTTAGATCAACATAGTCCCTACAAGATATATCACCTTCCATATTCGCGTTCTCCAATCTTCTCGTAGCTTTTCTTGCATTTCTTGAAAAGTTGGCTCTCTTTCTTTGTGTGGTGCTTCCATTCTTGGAAGAAAAATGGGTATCGAGGGTCGAGAGCGAGAGGGTTGAGAGTTTATCCTTCCTGTAAAAGAGTCGTCGCTATGCCCATTTTGTTCTCTTGTTGTCTTTCCCTCAGCCAATTTTTGTAGTTTTCCCTGCATAAGCCTTTAGGCTTCGTTGATTTGCATTCGGTTTCTGCTGAGCTCTCTTAAAAGAATCATGAGTTCTGTCATAGAATCCTGAGGATCTACCATTCTACCAAGGTTATTTCGCCTTCTCCTTCAGGTATAAACTTGCATTCACTTCCACAGGCTGGCAGAATCACTGGCTCTGATACCATTGTAATGTTCCAATCCCCACAGGTGACAGTGTGATTACTCTGTGTGCCAAATTCTTTCTCCATCAGGTAGTCTGAGAGGTCGTACAGTTGTATTTGAGAGGGTCGTATGGTAGCAATAGAGATATCGTACGATTATGTCAAGAGGTCATATGGTTATAACAAAGATGTCGTACGGTTGTATTTGAGAGGGTCGTACAATAGCAACAGAGACATCGTACAATTATGGTTGGAGGTCGTACGATTATAACATGAAGACCATACAGTTATGTTGGAGACTTTGTACAGGTATATGGCCATACAATTTTGGGATGAGAGGGTTGTGTGGTGAGGGGAAAGAGAAGATCATGCGATGTGTGAATGAGGAGTCGTACGGTGAGGTTTGGAGGTGTACGATGGATGCAAAGGAAATGTATGATTCGCACACCTGAGGGAGTTTCCTGATGTGATTTAGTTTGGTTGACGCCAACACGCAGTGAATTGTATATAATATATTGAGCACAAACAACTTGGTACATAAGAGAGAGAGAGAGACCACACATGTATGCAATTAATTCCCAAATAGTACTTATATTTGCAAACAAGATGGTGCACGGATTTGCCAGATCCGAGCAAGTAATACAGTGACGGAATAAGGTGAGGGTTGAATCCCATTGAAACCAAAATAGCCAAGTAGAGAAGATTTTTCACTTCCACAATGGTGAACAATACTGAATTCCAACGGGAATTCACAATACAAAGAAATAATTCAAAATCACATACCTATTACTACCTACTGTGGTGCTTAAATACCCTTCAAAGAAACCTCCTGACGGTTTACAAAGATAACCAATGGCCATTCTTACGAAAACAATTAAATAAAAATGGGTCCGAGATATACTAAATCAATCGGCCCGTTAACAAAGATTTGATTAAATATTTATTTTATGATGGGAACATTACATCAAGCCCCCAAGTGTTGACCAGCGTCGAGCATTAGCCCTAAAACTTCAACCGCAGGCCTCTACTAATGATCGCATGTCATGGAAAATGAATCGCTAGCCTCAACTATGGGATTATACGCCAAGGAAATATATCGCAAGTCTCAGTCTATGAAAGGCAGGTACTTATTAAGTCATGCAGGCCCTCTGTAATGCAATGAAGCCCCTCCAAAATGTATCTCAAACTTGTTATTGCGCTGTTGTAGGTAAGGAGATGCCCAATCACTACCAAAGTATGATCGCAACCCTTCAACACTACACCATAAATATTCTAAATAGGTCACTGGTATGCACAACTGCATCAAACACCACTAATCCTCTTCAGACCAATTGACTTACTTGGGATTCAACCACTTATTAGACATAGAGATAGACAGTACAGCAATGTGGGCAAATTTGACTTCCAAATAATTTCCAGATTTTGAATATTAAATTCCTCAGCACATCGATAATCTCCCCAGATACAGTAAAGAAAAAGGGAATTCAATTAAAACAATTTCTTAGAGTTAATTCACAATACTTCAATTGTGAATTACAATCCACTACAGACCCTTAAACTTCAGCAAGGGCACAGGAAATCAACCTCCGGAAGCACTTCACAAGCAACAAAAGCAAATAAGGTAATTAGATAATGGGATGCCTTTTCCCTTCACAATGAGCTCATGTTTATAAATAGCCTCATCTGATGTAGGTGATACTGATTGCCAGCACCACCATCTGCACTATCAAATATGACAACTACCCGAGATAGACTTACTAAAAATAGTAAGTCCACAACTGAGACCCCCAAATCACCCTGTCAGCTCACGAGGGTCGCTATAATCAACCGACTCGATCAAATGTAGAGACTCACCAAAAATGGGGACATTACAATCCTCCCTCCCCAAGATTGCTTGTCCTCAAATAATCTGACAACACACTGAAACCTCCACTAGGATCCTATAAGACACAAGTGATATCCTTGCCATCACTGAACCAACTGCATGTCAGTAACACCATCAGAACCAATAACATAACTTGCAAAATAGCACCCAACACCTACGTTGATGATGTAGAAGTTTGGACATCACTAAGAGAGATCTCAGAAGACTCACTTTCACTGTACCTACCCAATCATCCTACAAACAATCCAACTTAGGCACAGACTAACTTTGCACCCGATGCAAATCCTGAACATGTGAGTCAAATACAAGACTGTAAACATTCATCACAATATGAACTCTACTACCACTATGACCATCCCCATCGTCATCCTCAGGCTGTTGTGATGATCTCCCTCAACAATATCAGTGTAAACCCACATGCCATGTCTCGCTGCCTCATTTAGCTTCAATGCACAAGTTATGACCTCTAGAAAAAGGAGCTTTACACCAATAGCAAAGTTGTCTCCTCCTTAGGTCCTCTCTGGATGTATCATCAAATTTCTTCGCTAACTTGCCCTTGTCCTCAACAACTGGCAGGGACTCCTCATCAACAGACAGAGGAACAAAAGATTTTGAAGCAACCTTTCTTCGAGAAGATGACTCTAAGTCTTGTGCCTTCCTCATCACCTCCTATAAGTAAAACAGGTCCAATGACTTCACCCATCCACGAAGTGGCTCAACCAATCCCTCCATATACAACATCACACGTCTATGCCCTAATATATCATAGACCATAACAGAGAGTCTTTGAAACTCATTGATATATCCCTCTAAACCACCAGACTCTCTCAGTTGAGCCAACTCACACAAGTATACCTAAGGATCCTTCCTGTCAAACCTCTCGACCACACGATCCACAAACTCCTGATAGAAAGTGATCTGATCATGCCGCAAGGAAACTAAACCATGGTACCACCAGTCATGGGCAGCTCCATCTAGATGTAACACTCCAGACCTGATAGCATCCACCTTAAACATAAGACACAAAGCAAAATAAGTGTAGAGCTTATGGATCCAAGCTCGAGCTGCAACTCTCCCACTATCACTGAAGTGCTCCAGTGTCATCTTACTGGCAACCTCTCTCAAATCAATTTGTCGAGGCCTTTGTCTCTCAAGTGTTGGCCTCACCCTAGAATGCTCCCACTTCTAAGTCAGGAACCCATCAAAATGCAGATGCTACTTTATCATCTGTAATAAAGCATCCCACTCCGCAAAATGTAGGTCATCAACAAAAGGGGTGGCCTTAAGCTCAACACTAACCGCATCCACCTCAGGTCTCAGAAACGTGGGCCTCTACCTATAATATGTGTCAATATGCTACTTTATCTCCCACTATCACTGAAGTGCTCCAATGTCATCTTATTGGCAACCTCTCTCAAATCAATTTGTCGAGGCCTTTGTCTCTCAAGTGTTGGCCTCACCCTAGAATGCTCCCACTTCTAAGTCAGGAACCCATCAAAATGCAGATGCTACTTTATCGTCTATGATAAAGCATCCCACTCCGCAAAATGTAGGTCATCAACAAAAGGGGTGGCCTTAAGCTCAACACTAACCGCATCCACCTCAAGTCTCAGAAACGTGGGCCTCTACCTATAATATGTGTCAATATGTTTGTTAGCCCTGTCAGCTAACTTGCCTCAATCCTCAACTCTAACCCGATCTCCATCTCTGTATCTGTCACCATCTTGAGATCTATCATCAACTTGAGATCTATGAGAACCTACAGAAACATTTCAAGCCCTCTCCCTATTCCTTTCCTGAGGGAGCGCTATCCATTATAGAGTGTTAGAAAGTTTCTATAAGACACCTGCCATCTGGTTTTGTCTAGCAGCCAAGTCCGAGAATGTAGCCCAAACCTCTCTATACACCTCAAAACTCGTGCCAACATTCCTATAACATGTACTAGCAGAACCACCCAGACTACGAAATCCACCGTCACCCACTGTACCAAACTGAATCTCAGGATTGCCATCTCTAGGTGAAGTGCGACCCCTACGAGTATAATGCATACTGTTAGTGAACAAATTTGTCCTTTGGAAAGAAATGTAAATGACTCAATATGCCCAAAAAGAAGAACAAGACATACTAACAGTTGGACAAGTTATCATTGCTTAAAAACTCTCCTCTGAATTGAGAGGTACAGCTCCCTCTTGGAAAGATTTACAATGAATTAGCTAACTGGTTATGCCTTTTACCTGAAGACACGAAGGTTTTCTAACATTCACTCATCAACATGGAATGTATGCGATTATCAGATTTAAGAATAGAATAAAGAGAGAACGAATAGAACGTAGCCATACGACTAATCATTCAACCCCACTTTACATCACAAAGTAATGGAGAAAATATAATATTATTCTACAAATATGAATAACCAAAGGACTAAATTCAAAATATGAAAGTAGTGACCATACGATCAGCAGCGATCCAAGAATTACATCTCCTGACCACAAGATCTGACGAATATAATCTGTTTTTATTATGAACTCATAACAGGGAATCATATGATTAACCTATCCCTACAATTACAAAGAAATAAAGAATAACAAACTAATTCCTCTATCCCCTGTTACAATCAGAAAATAATTCTTCCCCCCGGCAGCCTTCTGACTTCTAAAAAAGAAGAACCCCGCCTATGACAAAAGTCTTACAACAAATAATACTTCTCTCTTGTGTGTCAGTTCTCATAATCGATTCTTGAGATAACTCCTCCTATTCTTTTATATTAATGTTTTCAATTCCTCAAGATATCTCCTTCATCACCTTATCGGTCTAATGTTTCATAACATCATGGTTGTCTTAATGATGAAGATGTATACCATTTTAGAAAGATGCATATGCATGTTCTCTAACAGGTGGCCATGAGTCTATCTCTTCTTGGATTTATTTATTACATTACCATGGATGAATATGTTTTTAGTTAAAAAATCCGTGGCCATTTCTCGAGTTCCATATATCTATCTTCAATCATCATGTGGAAGGCCCGATGGTATCTCTACCTATGGCTTGATAACACTATATTTCGTAGAAATCCATTTCTATGGGCCTCCGTAACTTCCCCTCAAAGGGTTGGGAGCTCCATGTATTATCTGTGCCCGACTATCATCTGATGTACAATCCTATCCACTATGGTTTTCACTTTGAAGCATTCCTTCAAACACTTGTGGTACTTTTGCAATTTCTGCCTTACAAACTGTTGGCAATCGAGCTCGAAAACCATTATCTTTGTTTCAAGTTTTCAACACCATCTCCGTTTTGTTTTTTAATGTGCTATTAAAAGACATTTGGTCAAATAGTTTACATGCACTGTCTACGCTTTCATATCTTGAGTTTGGTATTTGACTATGTACTTATCAAGCATTGCAAGGTTTGAGGAATTATGTAATGGAGCTAAATGCTTTAAGCCATCAAAATACAAGATTCCTGACTCGATGCGCAACCGATTCCATTTGAACCTTCTTATCATGTGGTCGGATTGCTTGATGGCTTTATTGTAACTCATGCCCATGTTCTACATGTGCCTGATGGTAAATGCAAACACCTTCAATGTTGACACTATCTCCTCCACTGTGATATAGGCCTCAAGCTCGACTCTCATGGTACCCTAAAGCCACGACCCTGCCAAGGTAGTTTTGCATCCATTCTTGCTCTTCTTTTTGGTTGGTGATGTTTGTGGGGTTCATGCTTGCCACCACATGATCATACCTGATGATGGATTACCTAATAGTCTCATGCTTTCTCCATTGCAAGGCTTCCTTTCTCCATTAACAAACGCTCTTTACTTTCTTGATTATGTATCG